>OW818030.2:120146162-120768001 GCA_942486065.2 Calliphora vomitoria | reverse complement strand
CGATTGAATACCCTAGTAAATATGTTGGTTTTAGTTTTATTAATTTCAATCTTGTCTATGTCATCTTAATATAAGTATTTTTCTTACATTTCTAGACTGACCAAAAACGGCGAAATCCCCCAGTCCCCACGTCATTTGTAAAATAAAACAAAAACATCCAAAAATATAAACGTATTTTACTGTTGTATTTCTTAATTCACAAAACAATGTATAATAAACTAGATATTAATGGTTTGTTTCACAAAACTTAACAAAAAAAATAAATTTGTGACAGATTTTATAAACATTTTGCTCTACATCACAGGGATTCCTTGTAACTGGCGTATGTGCCCCAGGGGAAGTTTTTAGGTTTGATATACATTTTTTTCGTACTTCTAATTAAATGATAGAAAAAAACTTTTGTCACTATTATTGACCATCCAATATTTTGTTTGTATAACAAAAACTTCAAACTCTGAAATATTTTCACAGCTTTTTGAAAAACAATTTATCGCGACTGCCTCACAACATACATATGTAAAATTAAACTTTCCAACTTTCTGAAATGGTAAATATTCGATAAACGAAAACATAACTTGTAATGTAACAAAATCGATTACTCGGTTCTTAAGTTATTCGGTGTTGGCAGATGTGCTCCTACGGCGAATGATCCCCCTTCTACCCTACATATGGAATCCAACTGTGGGGAATGGCGAGCAATACCAGTATTGATCTTATACAGAGGGCCCAATCGAAAATTGTTAGGATCATGACGGGTGCATCTTGGTACATAAGAAATGTGAAGGATGAGTTTAAGAAAGTCAGTGATATATGTATATATTATAAAATAACAATGTCACCCGAAGCCGCTTGCTGGACTTCTCACACTCTCCCAGACGCAATCAAGGCTTCATAAAACCGATCTACCACCATGAGGTCTATTTGTTCACAATGCTAATGGTAGTGAGCAACAAATTTTAATTTTAGTTATATGATTTAAATACTAACGGCTATATGCATAAAAAAAACTTATTGTAGATTTAAAACACAAATTTGTTAACAAACACTTTAGCTTTAAAAATCATTTATAAAAGTATAGTATTCATAAACCTTTGTTAAAGGCACAATAACTAATATACTGTTTTTTGTCTAAGCTGGCAATGCTTCTCTGTTATTTTCCCTTTTTCGTTGTTAGTGTTGCTTGCAATTAGAATAAAATATTCGTTAATTCTCTTTTTTTCATTGTTTGTTTTCAGTAATTATATATTTTTTTGAAGAAAAAAACTAAAGTATTTAGAGAAAAAATATACATTTGATTCTAGTAAATTTATCCTAAGCTAAAATACATTAATATACAAACGATTTTATATATTTTAGTGCAATTATTATTCAAAGTTTTCGATTGACGAATATTCTGTGATAAAATAAACATCACTGTTTTATAATTTGTTTTATTAATTTATTTTTATTGTCATTTTGTTAGATTTTAACAAAATTGAATGAATTTCTATGTGGAAACACATAATTTTAATTCCGGAGTGGGTATATTAGATTCTGTGGACCTTATTCCACAATGTTTACACATTTAGTTACTACATGCCGTTACAGGTTAACAATAAATTACAAAAATGGCAATAAAACTCACTTGCGAACCTCATGTAGTTCACTGCCGGAGAAATATGGAACAAAATCTTATATTATTAAAGTGGACCATATTTCCCAGCGGAGTTAAAATTATGTTTATCAATTGCAATAGTATCGTCTATTATTGCAAATTTATAAAAAATTATCTTTAAAATTACCTATTTTCAGGATAAAATGTAAAAAGAATACTTTATAGTAGGTTTAAAGTAGGGTCGAACGAACTTTAAAATTTGTACACTTATTAAAGGTTTATCAAATGTATTTTGAGCTATTAATCGTTTATGAATACAACTTTATGAAAATTTGCTTATAATTGGTTTATAAAGCTCTTGTAAATTTTTATGCATATGGCTGTAAGAAAATAAGGCAGATTCAATAAATAAAAAAATTAAAAAAAGTTATTTCAAAGTGTTAATAAAATGAACTACATTGAAACAATTTTTGTAATTATTATGATAATTTTACCATTTTCGCCGGGAAAAATTTTATACATCAGATGGTAGTGAAACCAGAGTTGGATTTTTAGGAAGGAAACAAACTTATTTTTGTTAAAAATTTGGAAAATTAAAAGTCTTCCACAAATGCAAATTTTGGATTTTTTGGAATTTAATTTGACAATACTAATTAATTTATTAATTTATTTAACTAAGAAATTAGTGAATTATTTCTCAAAAAGAAACATCAATGATTATTTTTTGAAACAGAAAGTTCTTCTTAACTTCTCAAGCATGATAAGTACTATGGAAACTCTGAACCATCAATTTCAGTGGTAAAAAGTGGTTTAATAAATTTCATTGTGTCCGTACAAGCACGTAAGATGCCGAACGTTCTGGATGCCCTGTTGAGGTCTATACACCCAAAACAATTGAAAAATTCACGATATGGTGTTGGCAGATCAAAGATTGAATGTGCGAGAGATTGTGGAAGCTATTGGCATCTCACATGGCTCAGTGGTTTAAATTTTGAATGATCATTTGGGTATGAGAAAACTTTTCCCAAGGTAGCTGCTGCATTTGCTCACAAAAGGGTACACACATGTGCATTGCACAAATCCATGAATTGCTCCCTCATCCCCCCTATTGCCGGATTTAGCCTGAGTGACTATTTCTTTTTTCCAAACCTGAAGAAATGGCTCGGTGGTAAGAGATTTGACTCCAACGATAAAATCATCTCACAAACAAATACCTATTTTGATGACCTCTACAAATCTTATTTTTTTGAAGGTATAACAAAATTTAGAGAAACGTTGGACAATGTGCAACTCAAAGGAGACTATGTTGAAAAATAAAAAAAATATGTTATCCAAAAACCTGTGTAGTAAGATTTGTACAATATTATTGTAACTTTTTAACCAACATGATTTGCAAATCATTTCAAATTACTTCTAATATTGCTAGCAATTTTTAAAAATGTCTGAACATTAAACATTTTTTGGCGAACATTTTTCTTTTCAATAAATATTTTTACATACGCTGCTCAGAGGGGCCAAATATACTAAGGCAAGAAATTAATGTCAAATATGAAACTGTATTTTTATTGTCACGTGTAGAAATTTCATATTGCGAGAAAAAAACCTAAAAAAGTGATAAAAAAAATAAAAAATTTGAGCAAATAAATACTATTTGTAATAATTCATTTCAAAAAATTAATAAATCTAATTATGCAACCATCAAGTCCAGGTATTTATTAATATATTGTGGTAAAATTGAAATTTGAATTAATTGTGGAAGTGGCTTTATTAGTTTTTATATTGGAAGTGCAAAAAAAAATTGGATTTTATCAGTTCAAATGGACATAAAGTTATTAGCTGGGCTCAGTTGGGCAGAGAATTTAATATAATTTAAAAGCCTAGACAGTTAAGCGTTATTTCAGAAAAAATTAGGTTACGCATCGCTGAGCCTCATATGTTATATGTAAATTAGTACCCGTTGAGTCTACCAACAAAATGTTGTGATTAATAATACGAGAGTCACGTGTGAGTCAGGCATGGACGTAGCTATATTCTTGTATTATAATTAGATAAACAATAATAAACTTCTACCAATTACTTTTTTTTTTCAGTTAAGTTTAGTTTTCCATCCGTTGAGTTTCTAACCGTGAATGAATAGCTCGCGGTATTTTAAAAATTTAACTGTCACGCACTCACGCGTTTATGCTTGTTTAAAAGTTTTTTTTGTGATTAATTCGAAGTTTTTTCTTATGGTTAATACGAAGTCATCCGATAGCATGCAATTTAGATTAATAAAGAAAATCACCATCCCATTACTAGTTAATATAATGATATCATCTTAAAACAATATGGTATTTTTTTTACCAATAACATGCATAAATTTAGTGTGTCTCACTGATGTAGTTCTATAAATATAGGAGAATTAATAATTAATTTCTTTGGGGGGAACCCGATTCCACCCTCGTATACCCTTCTGATTTTGGTGAAACGTGTAGTTTGTTTTTAGAGTTACCCACAGCAAATTTAGTGTGCATACTTATGGTAGTTCTATAGATATAGCACAGTTAATAATTATTTTATATGGTGGGTAATTGACTTCCCCCTCCTGTATCCCTAAAATTTTGTTACAATATGCGGATTGCTCTAAGAGCTATCTACGTAAAATTTTGCGGGTGTCGCTATTGTTGTTGATGAGATATTAATAAATCTGTGAAAAAGGGCATTTGACCCCACTGTGCGCTGGTAGTTGCGACAGAGTTCTGTGAATTAGAATAATTTTAATTTCACTGAAGCAAAAACTTTATTTCTAAGATTTTTTTTTAAATTTTCAATTTAAACTAAAATAACAATTGCGCATAATGAGAAAAATGATTAACGCGAATTGATTTAGCATGCATAAATATCGACGTATACAACTTCGTATCTCAAGAAAAAATTTTTGAAAGATATCTTTAGCAAAATTTTTAATTTTCCTCATATAAACGAGTATAAGACAAATATTCTGCAGTGTTTATACTTTTACACACACTTGCAATTCTGAGTGAGAGTGTGGGTGTGTGTTTGTGTATGTGTTTGGCTTTAATTCAAAAAACCTGCTGCATAAATAAACAACAGGAGAGTAGTGTAACTTTTTTGGGTTGTTGTTGTTGTTGTTGCCTTTATTTTATAGAGATAGTTTACAGCATCGAGGTATGAATTTATTATACAAAATAAGGAGAAGTTTTAAATGGATGATACTCGTACAATGATGGCATTAACATGAGAATACGTATGTTTCTACTCTAAGGTAAATGGTTTAAATATTCTTAAAATGTGCAGTAGATTTCCGACTAAAATGTTTTTAATTTTAAAGTGGAATATTTGTTAGTGTTGTTTTTGTTGTTGTTCTTGTTGTTTTTCCTGCCTTAAATTGTTTAATTATAAAGCGGTAAAAAGTTTTATGACTAATGTGTGTATAAATATGGCTGTTGGAATTACGGGGTTTTTTTTAGCTCAGAGGAAATTAAGAAGGCGATTAAATCTTTTTAAGGGTTTAAAGTTGGTGATAAAATATAACAAAGGATGTGATTGTATAAGTATATGAAAACAACATACATTTTTATGTATTTTGAAATGATAAAATTTAGTTATTAAAAAAATGGTTTAGAGTGAAATAATGGAAATCTGTGCTTGCTCATTAGAGTGGTACTTATTTTGGACTATTGAGTTTTTCGATGCTCCCAAGGTTAAAAATTGTTCTATGTCATTCTAATAACTTCTAAATGGGGTTTAAAATGTAAATTTTAATAGTTTTACCTATTAACATCTCTTAACATTTCATGCTTACGATTTTGTAATTATAAACTTTTAGGGCATTATTAACCCTGTTGCCAAATGGGTTTAATGGCCACATGAGCTTACATGTGGTTTTAAATTGAGTCTAGAAAAATGCAAAAATCTGCAAAATGACATGTTTTTGCAACTAAAGTTAAATAACATTGCTTTCTATTAATAGTTGTCATGTTAAAATAATTATATAAGTAAATAAAATTTCTTTCATAAAGAGTGCTTTGGTTTGTTGGAACAAAAAATAATCGAATTCGGGCATTTGGGAATATGGGCATTTCCATGGTTAAGAACGCGACATTCGTACACATTTGAAGTGATTAAAATAAAGAAATGTAAAATTTTTTTTTGGTTTCCAACCTTTAGTTTTATTATTTTGTTGTAATAAACAAAAAATATAACTCGTTTTCGTCTGCATCTAAAAAAATTAAAAAATCTGCATATTGGAAAATCATTTTTCAAAGCTGTTTTTTTTAGTTTAATAATATGGGTTGCTGTTGATATTTTAACACACTACTTTTGAAATATATTTTCCCATCACTTTTGTAATATGGATTCGTTCACGTACTTTTAACAAAAGCTTCGTATTCATTGTTTAACCCTATGAGAACCATAATTTTGCGTCTGAATTGATCTACACTTTTACTTTATTTTTGTGTGTTCCCCTTTTCGCTTGGCAAATATAGTTACCTCTGTGATGAAGGGGAATTTTGTATCCGATATAATCTCAAGCACACAATTGAAAACCAAAAGGCTTTTTGCCTTTTCTACCGCTTTTATTAATGATTAATTCCACTTATACGGCTCAAACTTAAATTTTTCTTTAGCATAGTTGGTTTCCTAACTTATATAGCATTGTTCCCTTTATTCAGTTTGGTGTTTGTTTTTGATAGCTATTTAAGGCATCTTCTCAGCTGATTTATCACAATATTCTTTATAATTTAGAGTTGCTTCCATTTTTCTCTCGGCACATATTTTAACCATCAACAAAATATATATAAAAAACATTTGCTTTTTTAAAAACATAAATTTACGATAGCGAACGCGACATAATTTATGCAGTAACATTTTTTTTGTTAAATCCACTAAATTTTGATTTGGATTAAAATGTTCGGCCACTTGATTAGTTAGTACAAACAATGATTCAGGTACAAGAACGCGACATTTGAATTTACACTACATTCTAATTGATTTAATAGTTTAAAAGTTATCGATTATTTCAACATTTTAAATAATTTATTTTGTTGCACACTGTAATTTTTGAAAACATAATTAATATTCTACAAAATACATTTCTTATTCGATTATTTACTTTCCAGCCTAATAGTTATACAAACATGCCAATTAGTTTAATTTTAATGAATTTTACATACCACAGTACTTATAAGTATATTAATACGAGTAAGTACACAGTATTATTTAGTTACTTAAATATTTACCAAAATTAAAATATGATTTTATTATTAAATAAACAAATATTTGCAGGCATAAACATGATTATACTTAGTAATAATCATGTATGCTTTTAAGTAAAACTTTCATGAATATTCATAGGAAGCATTTTCAAAAACCACAAACAATTATGAGGATTTTACCAGTATTAATGAAAATATAAATATGTAAACTTTTCTGCTTAACATTTTCGCAAAAAAAAAAAATAGATACAGAGTATGATAATGGAGTTGTAAGTGGAAAACAATTTGCAAAAACCAATAGCAGTTTTAATGCAATATTTAATAACAACATATTTTTGATGCCAACCAAATAAGCACTTAAAACAATTTGCTATTGGAGAATAATGTAAAACGTGATTGTTTTTAATTAGAGTTTATGGCCGGCGAACAAGTATTTCGAGCTAAACGATGTATCAATGAAGGTATACACTAAAAAAAAGCTTTATGAAATTTAAAAAGGAAAATCCAAATTTTAAAAGGAATCCAAATTTTAAAAAACACATATTTTTTCCAGCTATGATTTCCTCGGAACCTAAACAAACACAAATCCTGCTTCTGAATGGGAACCCGTCATAAAAAAATTATTTGCTCCCTAGCCTCATATTTCTGGAAAGAATATCATTCCAGAGCAACAAATTACTCACTTAAAGATTTGTCTTACTGATTTATTGCAAAAAGATGTTTAAACCAAAATGTGACCATTAAACTATGTAGAACAGAAGTGTGCTGATGACAGATGTAACTGTTGTATGTCTATAATAAATACATATCTAGTGTGTTTTTTACATTATTACAAAGCAAATTTAACTTGAGCACGAATAAAAGTACCTCGTTTAATAATAATAATTTCTGAACAATAACTGGAACCCTTATTTTAAATTTTTCATTAAAGTCTTAGAAAAAATCAAAAAACCATTATTCTGAGTAAAAAATTACAAAAAGAATTAAACAAAAAATATCACTACTTTTTTGGTTAAAAATATAAATGAACACAGATTATCATCCTTTTTTGATTTGGTCAGTTTTTACCGACTTATAGCCACTTTTAGGTCTCACTTGATTTTCATATAAAAAATCGATTTTTGATTGAAATATAAGTGATCACAGATTATCATCCTTTTTTAATCAGGAACAGTATTTACCGACTTATAGCCACTTTTAGGTTTATCTTGATTTTCATATAAAAATCGATTTGTGGTTAAAAATATAAGTGATCACAGATTATCATCCTTTTTTGATTTGGACCAGTATTTACCGACTTATAGCCACTTTTAGGTTTAACTTTGTTTCATATAAAATATCGATTTTGATTGAAAATATAAGTGATCACAGATTATCATCCCTTTTTGATATGGACCAGTATTTACCGATATATTGCCAATTTTAGGTTTATCTTGATTTTCATATAAAATATTGAGTTTTTATTGAAAATATAAGTGATCACAGATTATCATCCTTTTTTGATTTGGACCAGTATTTACCGACTTATAGCCACTTTTAGGTTTATATTGATTTTCATATAATTGAAAATATAAGTGATCACAGATTATCATACTTTTTTGATTTGGACCAGTATTTACCGACTTATATCCACTTTTAGGTTTAACTTGATTTTAATAAAAAAAATTGATTTTTGATTGAAATATAAGTGATCACAGATTATCATCCTTTTTTGATTTGGACCAGTATTTACCGACTTATAGCCACTTTATTTGATTTTCATATAATTGAAAATATAAGTGATCACAGATTATCATCCTTTTTTGGTTTGGACCAGTATTTACCGACTTATAGCCACTTTTCGGTTTATCTTGATTTTAATATAAAATATCGATTTTGATTGAAAATATAAGTGATCACAGATTATCATCCTTTTTCGATTTGGACCAGTATTTACCGACTTATAGGTTTATCTTGATTTTTATATAAAATATCGATTTTTGATAAGTGATCACAGATTATCATCCTTTTTTGATTTGGACCAGTATTTACCGACTTATATCCAATTTTAGGTTTATCTTGATTTTCATATAAAATATCGATTTTGACTGAAGATATAAGTGATCACAGATTATCATCCTTTTTTGATTTGGACCAGTATTTACCGACTTATAGCCACTTTTATCTCTAACTTGATTTTCATATAAAATATCGATTTTTGATTGAAATATAAGTGATCACAGATTGTAATCCTTTTTTGATTTGGACCAGTATTTACCGACTTATATCCACTTTTAGGTTTAACTTGATTTTCATATATCGATTTTTGATAAGTGATCACAGATTATCATCCTTTTTTGATTTGGACCAGTATTTACCGACTTATAGCCACTTTTATCTCTAATTTGATTTTCATATAAAATATCGATTTTGATTAAAAATATAAGTGATCACAGATTATCATCCTTTTTTGATTTGGACCAGTATTTACCGACTTATAGCCAATTTTAGGTTTATCTTGATTTTAATATAAAATATCGATTTTGATTGAAATATAAGTGATCACAGATTATCATCCCTTTTTGATTTGGACCAGTTTTTACCGACTTATAGCCACTTTTATCTCTAACTTGATTTTCATATAAAATATCGATTTTTGATTGAAATATAAGTGATCACAGATTGTCATCCTTTTTTGATTTGGACCAGTATTTACAGACTTATAGCCACTTTTAGGTTTAACTTGATTTTCATATAGAAAATCGATTTTTGATAAGTGATCGCAGATTATCATCCTTTTTTGATTTGGACCAGTATTTACCGACTTATAGCCACTTTTAGGTCTAACTTGATTTTCATATAATTGAAAATATAAGTGATCACAGATTATCATACTTTTTTGATTTGGACCAGTATTAACCGACTTATAGCCAATTTTAGGTTTATCTTGATTTTCATATAAAATATCGATTTTGATTGAAAATATAAGTGATCACAGATTATCATCCTTTTTTGATTTGGACCAGTATTTACCGACTTATAGCCAATTTTAGGTTTATCTTGATTTTAATATAAAATATCGATTTTGATTGAAATATAAGTGATCACAGATTATCATCCCTTTTTGATTTGGACCAGTTTTTACCGACTTATAGCCACTTTTAGGTCTAACTTGATTTTCATATAAAAAATCGATTTTTGATTGAAATATAAGTGATCACAGATTATCATCCTTTTTTGATTTGGACCAGTATTTACCGACTTATAACCACTTTTAGGTTTATCTTGATTTTCATATAAAATATCGATTTTGATTGAAAATATAAGTGATCACAGATTATCATCCTTTTTTGATTTGGACATCTATTTACCGTCTTATAGCCACTTTTATCCTTTATTATCATCCTTTTTTGATTTGGACCAGTATTTACCGACTTATAGCCACTTTTAGGTTTAACTTGATTTTCATATAGAAAATCGATTTTTGATCACAGATTATCATCCTTTTTTGATTTGGACCAGTATTTACCGACTTATAGCCACTTTTAGGTTTATCTTGATTTTCATATAAAATATCAAGGTTGGCAACCGATACCGTTATTAATACCGATACCGATTAAATACCGTTTAAAATTGAGTACCGGTATTGATACCGATACCGAAATAATTATTTCGGTAAAATACCGGTATTCAAATACCGTTTCCCTTAATACCGGTATCATACCGGTACAATACCGTTATCATAACGGTATCAATACCTTTATTATACCGGTATCAATTGCAAATCAATACCGGTATCATACAAGTTTCAATACTGATATCATACCGGCATTATAATTAAATTTTGCAAAATTGTTAAAATTACATAATTTAACAACTTTGCTGCTAGTAGAAAATAGTACTTGAGCCTTGTCCATCCCTGCTTGATGTTCAACTAATGCAACTCTGTCTTAGTTGTTTACTTACTAGGGTTCTATAGTTGAAACAAAAAGTCGACTTTTCGAACTTTCGACTTTTTTCGATTTTTAAAAAGTCGACTTTTCGAACTTTCGACTTTTGATAATTTATGAAAAGTCGACTTTTCGAACTTTCGACTTTTTAATTAAATCGACTTTTTTCGACTTTTCGACTTTTTTCGACTATTTTCGACTTTCCGACTATTTTCGACTTTTTTCCACTTTTTACCATTTTTTGTAAAAAATACATGGTTTCTGCATTTATTGATGCGCCTTGTGTTAATTTTAGCAATAAAAATTAAATGTATTAAGGCGATAATATATAATATGTAGAAAGAGCATTTTTTATGAACATTTACATATTATTAATTTTTGCATACACTAGAAAAAATGTAAGTGTACCAAATTGCAATAACATAAAATTATTAAGGGTACTCATTTAAACGCTTAAGTTTCCCATTTGTGTAAATGTGAAAATTTGCGCGACGTGTTTCATGAACCCACCTTTTCAATTTTGTGCAAGTTTACACAGAAAATTTATATTTGTTAAAAATGTCAAATAAAAATAAATTCAACAAAAGCTGTAAAAAAAAGTTTTTCAAATTGTATAAATTTAAATTCTTAAAATGTTGAATGAAAATTAAATCTTTGGAACAAACGATGATATACATAGTTTGGAAGATTTTATTTATGTTCTAGCTGTTGGTTAATGTTTCTATACACATTGTCATCCAATCCAATTATTCTGTTCCAAAGTTACACAATTTTCACATGCACAAAATATTTATATTTTATTTCATTTCTATTTTTCATAAATAAAAGTAAACAAAAGCAGCTGTTAATTAAATGCACAATAAATTCAAGTTTGCGAGTCTAAATTGTCGCGCAAACTTATCAAAGTTGTGCAAACGAATTTCCATACATTTTTTGACAGTTCATTTGCGAGAGTGTAAAAATGCACAGATTGCACAGTTTGCGAGATATTTAAGCGTTTACATGAGGACCCTTATTATGTTATTCTGTGCATATTTTGTTTTAGTATAATGTTGCAATTAAAAATTTTTTTAACAATCTTAAAAGTCGACTTTTTTCGACTTTTATCGACTATTCGACTTTTATCGACTTTTGTGATAACTAATCGAATATTCGACTTTTTTGTGACCAAAAAGTCGACTTAGACTTTTCGACTTTTTTCAGCAAAAAGTCGATTGTTCGAACAATCGAACAATCGACTTATAGAACCCTACTGAGTATTTTGTTCACTTGTATAGATAATTGGATTGTCAATTCAAGCAAAAACAACAACAGGCAACTTTGACAATTCAATTATCTTTTAACAAAAACAAAGTACCTGTTGTTTTGACATATTGTATTTTTTTGTAGCTCTTTCATATATTTCGATTTTTTATAAGTTTTTGTTAGGTTTGATGTACTTAATTTTTATACCGGTATAAATACCGATATATTAGTTTTATACCGGTATACCGATACCGATATAATTTAAATACCGTTACCGATACCGATACCGAAAAAAAAATAAAATTAATACCGATACCGTTACCGATACCGTTATTCGTTTCGGTTGCCAACCTTGTAAAATATCGATTTTTGATTGAAATATAAGTGATCACAGATTATCATCCTTTTTTGATTTGGACCAGTATTTACCGACTTATAGCCACTTTTAGGTTTATCTTGATTTTCATTTAAAATATCGATTTTGATTGAAAATATAAGTGATCACAGATTATCATCCTTTTTTGATTTGGACATCTATTTACCGTCTTATAGCCACTTTTATCCTTTATTATCATCCTTTTTTGATTTGGACCAGTACTTATCGACTTATAGCCACTTTTAGGTCTAACTTGATTTTCATATAGAAAATCGATTTT
The DNA here is from genome assembly GCA_942486065.2 of Calliphora vomitoria. Classification (NCBI taxonomy): domain Eukaryota; kingdom Metazoa; phylum Arthropoda; class Insecta; order Diptera; family Calliphoridae; genus Calliphora; species Calliphora vomitoria. Next base: position 120,755,358 of record OW818030.2, on the reverse strand, counting down.
TGATCACAGATTATCATCCTTTTTTGATTTGGACCAGTATTTACCGACTTATAGCCACTTTTAAGTTTATCTTGATTTTCATATAAAATATCGATTTTGACTGAAGATATAAGTGATCACAGATTATCATCCTTTTTTGATTTGGACAACTATTTACCGACTTATAGCCACTTTTAGGTCTAACTTGATTTTCATATAGAAAATCGATTTTTGATAAGTGATCACAGATTATCATCCTTTTTTGATTTGGACCAGTATTTACCGACTTATGGCCACTTTTAGGTTTAACTTGATTTTCATATAGAAAATCGATTTTTGATAAGTGATCACAGATTATCATCCTTTTTTGATTTGGACCAGTATTTACCGACTTATAGCCACTTTTAGGTCTAACTTGATTTTCATATAATTGAAAATATAAGTGATCACAGATTATCATACTTTTTTGATTTGGACCAGTATTAACCGACTTATAGCCACTTTTAGGTTTATCTTGATTTTCATATAAAATATCGATTTTTGATTGAAATATAAGTGATCACAGATTATCATCCTTTTTTGATTTGGACCAGTATTTACCGACTTATAGCCACTTTTAGGTCTAACTTGATTTTCATATAGAAAATCGATTTTTGATCACAGATTATCATCCTTTTTTGATTTGGACCAGTATTTACCGACTTATAGCCACTTTTAAGTTTATCTTGATTTTCATATAAAATATCGATTTTGATTGAAAATATAAGTGATCACAGATTATCATCCTTTTTTAATTTGGACAACTATTTACCGACTTATAGCCACTTTTAGGTCTAACTTGATTTTCATATAGAAAATCGATTTTTGATAAGTGATCACAGATTATCATCCTTTTTTGATTTGGACCAGTATTTACCGACTTATAGCCACTTTTAGGTCTAACTTGATTTTCATATAGAAAATCGATTTTTGATCACAGATTATCATCCTTTTTTGATTTGGACCAGTATTTACCGACTTATAGCCACTTTTAAGTTTATCTTGATTTTCATATAAAATATCGATTTTGACTGAAGATATAAGTGATCACAGATTATCATCCTTTTTTGATTTGGACCAGTATTTACCGACTTATAGCCACTTTTAGGTCTAACTTGATTTTCATATAAAAAATCGATTTTTGATTGAAATATAAGTGATCACAGATTGTCATCCTTTTTTGATTTGGACCAGTATTTACCGACTTATATCCACTTTTAGGTTTAACTTGATTTTCATATAAAATATCGATTTTTGATAAGTGATCACAGATTATCATCCTTTTTTGATTTGGACCAGCATTTACCGACTTATAGCCACTTTTAGGTCTAACTTGATTTTCATATAAAAAATCGATTTTTGATCACAGATTATCATCCTTTTTTGATTTGGACCAGTATTTACCGACTTATAGCCACTTTTAAGTTTATCTTGATTTTCATATAAAATATCGATTTTGACTGAAGATATAAGTGATCACAGATTATCATCCTTTTTTGATTTGGACCAGTATTTACCGACTTATAGCCACTTTTATCTCTAACTTGATTTTCACATAAAATATCGATTTTTGATTGAAATATAAGTGATCACAGATTATCATCCTTTTTTGATTTGGACCAGTATTTACCGACTTATATCCACTTTTAGGTTTAACTTGATTTTTATATAAAATATCGATTTTTGATAAGTGATCACAGATTGTCATCCTTTTTTGATTTGGACCAGCATTTACCGACTTATAGCCACTTTTAGGTCTAACTTGATTTTCATATAGAAAATCGATTTTTGATAAGTGATCACAGATTATCATCCTTTTTTGATTTGGACCAGTATTTACCGACTTATAGCCACTTTTCGGTCTAACTTGATTTTCATATAAAATATCGATTTTTGATTGAAATATAAGTGATCACAGATTGTCATCCTTTTTTGATTTGGAGCAGTATTTACCGACTTATAGCCACTTTTAGGTTTAACTTGATTTTCATATAGTGAGGAAATTTGGGGATTTTGGCGAATTTGGTGACAAGTGGGGAATGGACTGTATTGAGTTAGAGATAATTATAGGATCCACCAATATTTCTCAGTATATATAATTTCTCATAAATATGAGAAATTATTAGGTGATTGAGTTTAGATATAAGATTAGAATAGAGATAGAATTAATTAGATTAGAGTTGATAATGGGTGATTGTGTATAGAGTGTGTAGTTAAATACTAATGTGAGCTCACCTTGTGTATGTGTGTTATATGTGTAGTTATTAATAAGTGGTAATAATATGATTTGTAGTTTTAGCCTTAGAAGTTTTTAATAAATAATAAAACCTTTTTAAATGTAGATTTTAATTTTTTTGTTGGTAATTTATTTTTTCATATAAATTCAATTAATTTTAGGTTATAAGATTTTATTTTTAGCAAGTTTTAAGTTTTTGGATGTATTCAGGCTAGCGATTTAGAGTAAAGTGAAGTTTAAAATCTAGTTGTTATATGTTTTGTAACTCATATTAGCAAACATACACTTGTGCATACATATTTTTAATTTCGAATATTTCCAGTATTATAATTCACAATGGTTATGGTTATTCGTTACAATACATATTACAAGCAAATATAAATTGAAATTCCGTTAAATTAAATTTTACAATTCAATGTACAAAACAAAATTAATATATAAAGGAATATAAAAGTTATGTGATAAATTTTAGTACAAAATCGTGGGATTTTGTACACTCCCGCCACCAAGTCAAAAATAGTTCTATTTATTTTGAACAAATCTATGCCACCACATGTGGCTCCAAACAAATGCTTTGGTGTTTAATGTTTAATTTTCGGATACAGAATTCCGTCCGCTTTTAGGTTGTACACAAAGAACATGCGCTAATGATCGAATTGCTTCGGAAATTATACGTGGATCCGGGATTGCTGTCTGGTTGTTGGAAGATGATTGATGGTTGTTGGATGATGTTCTGCTGTTTGATGAGGTTCGGTTTTTAGCTGATGTTCTGGTGTTGGATGAAGTTCTGTTGTTAGATGATGATAAGGATCGTACTGGGCCTCTATGATCTCTCTTTAGTTTGATTAGTCGGCTTTTAATACCTGGATGTAATAATGTATGATGGTAATTTCCGCATCTTCGGCATGTATCCATTGAAGGGCAAGCTCTTAATTCATGGCTTTTGGCTAGGCAATTAGCACAATACTTATATTTGCTGACCACTCGATGTCTAGCCCGCACATCCATACTTAGGAACCGTCTACAAAATCGAATGGAATGGAAGTGTTTACAGAACCTGCATTGGTAAACGTCGGGATCAAGCTTTATTTGTGAACGTCTGTGTTGATGATGTCTGGAGCTGTAAATTAAATTAAATGGAGAAAGAGAAAATAAAGAACAAATTGTTATTAGTAAAGGGTTTTAGTTGTTGTGAGCATTGTTAAAGAATAATTTTAAGGTAAAGAGAAGGGTATGATAATGCGAAATTTTAGAGACATCATTATTATTAAGTAAAGGTAAGTAACAAAGCTTTACTATAGGTCGTTTTATAGTGCCAGTAGCAGTTCTAATGTCCGCAGTTCGAACATTGTCATCTGCACCAGGATATGTATTTTCAATTCGACCTAAACGCCATTCGGATGGGGGTAATAAATCATCCATAATGACTACGAGATCGCCCGGTTTTAAGTTTGACATAGTATTTTGCCATTTATAGCGTTTGTGTAAGCACTTTAAATAGTCTTCTTTCCAACGGATGGCTAATTGTTGATGCATAGCTTTGAGTTTTTCCCAACGGTTTAGAAGTCCTATATTTTGCTCATTCTGTTCGGGAAAACTCATAATAGGAGCTCCTCTGAGAAAATGTCCGGGAGTTAGGGCAGATAAGTCGGCGGGATCTTCAGACATAGCTGAAATAGGACGAGAATTTAGAATTCCTTCAATCTGCGTTAAAATTGTGGTAAGTTCTTCAAAGTTAAACCTATGTGATCCTGTAACTCGTTTTAAATGAAATTTGAAGCTCTTGACTGCTGCTTCCCATAATCCTCCCATATGAGGGGCGTGAGGAGGGATAAATATCCATTCGAATCCATTAGTTATATATTTTTGAGCTATGTCCACAGATGCAGACTTTATAAATGATTCAAATTCACGTTTTAACTGTCGACTGGCTCCTATGAAATTTCGTCCATTATCAGAGTATATCCTGAAAGGGAGTCCCCGCCTCCCAACGAAGCGAGAGAATGCAGCTCGAAAGGCTGCTGTGGACAAGTCTGAGCATACTTCCAGGTGAATAGCCTTAGTGCTAAAGCAAACAAAAACACTTACATAGGCTTTTATTGTAGAGGCATTTCTTAGAATTGAGCTTTTGAGTTCGAATGGTCCTGCGAAATCTATACCAGTCGTTTGAAATGGGATTGATAGACTGCATCTGTCTGGAGGCAAAGGAGCCATTATTTGAGAACATGGCTTTTGTTTATATATAACACATATCTTACAGTGACGTATTATCTTTTTAATGCGAGACTTTAATCGGGAAATGTAGAATTCAGTTTGTACCATTCTACTCATTAGATTGCACTCTCCATGAGCAAGAAATTGATGTAAATGTTCTAAATAGAGTTGAAAAAATCTTGAATTCCCTGGTAAAATTATCGGGTAGCGCTCGTTATGTGTTAGTGAAGTATTTGAGAGTCTACCGTTTATCCGTAGAATGTTTTTTGAGTCTAACATTGGGTTAAGTGTCTTTAATGAGCTTTTGTTAGATATTGGCAGAGAGTTCGAGATGTCTTTAAATTCTGCTGGGTAATGGGATTTTTGAGCTAAAGTTATTAATCGAAATTTAACACAATTTACTTCATTTTGAGCGAGATGTATTTGGGAATGTGTAAATTGAGAGCTAAACTTTCTGAGACTGTTGTGATAAAATCTGAATACATATGACAAGATTCTAAGCGCTTTATGGTATGAAGAGAATTTATGCAAAATGTCAGTTGTATGAACAGTTATTTGTAGACACTGGACCTTTTTGTCGATTTCTGGAGTCTGTAGTAATGTCTTTATGGGCCATTCGGATTGTGGTTTCATTAGCCAAGGTGGTCCTTGCCACCATAAATTGTTGTATGCAAGTTCCTGAGGTTTACAGCCTCGAGTGCCGAGATCTGCTGGATTTTCATGTGATCACAGATTATCATCCTTTTTTGATTTGGACCAGTATTTACCGACTTATAGCCAGTTTTAGGCTTTATTTGATTTTCATATAAAATATTGATTTTGATTGAAAATATAAGTGATCACAGATTATCATCCTTTTTTGATTTGGACCAGTATTTACCGACTTATAGCCACTTTTAGGTTTATCTTGATTTTCATGTAAAAAATCAATTTTTGATTGAAAATATAAGTGATCACAGATTATCATCCTTTTTTGATTTGGACCAGTATTTACCGACTTATAGCCACTTTTAGGCTTAACTTGATCTTCATATAAAATATCAAATTTTTATTGAAAATATAAGTGATCACAGATTATCATCCTTTTTTGATTTGGACCAGTATTTACCGACTTATAGCCAGTTTTAGGCTTTATTTGATTTTCATATAAAATATTGATTTTGATTGAAAATATAAGTGATCACAGATTATCATCCTTTTTTGATTTGGACCAGTATTTACCGACTTATAGCCACTTTTAGGTTTATCTTGATTTTCATGTAAAAATTCAATTTTTGATTGAAAATATAAGTGATCACAGATTATCATCCTTTTTTGATTTGGACCAGTATTTAGCGACTTATAGCCACTTTTAGGTCTAACTTGATTTTCATATAAAATATCGATTTTGATTGAAATATAAGTGATCACAGATTATCATCCTTTTTTGATTTGGACCAATATTTACCGACTTATAGCCACTTTTAGGTTTATCTTGATTTTCATATAAAATATCGATTTTGATTGAAATATAAGTGATCACAGATTATCATCCTTTTTTGATTTGGACCAGCATTTACCGACTTATAGCCACTTTTAGGTCTAACTTGATTTTCATATAGAAAATCGATTTTTGATAAGTGATCACAGATTGTCATCCTTTTTTGATTTGGAGCAGTATTTACCGACTTATAGCCACTTTTAGGTTTATCTTGATTTTCATATAAAATATCGATTTTGACTGAAATATAAGTGATCACAGATTATCATCCTTTTTTGATTTGGACCAGCATTTACCGACTTATAGCCACTTTTAGGTCTAACTTGATTTTCATATAGAAAATCGATTTTTGATAAGTGATCACAGATTGTCATCCTTTTTTGATTTGGAGCAGTATTTACCGACTTATAGCCACTTTTAGGTTTATCTTGATTTTCATATAAAATATCGATTTTGATTGAAAATATAAGTGATCACAGATTGTCATCCTTTTTTGATTTGGACAACTATTTACCGACTTATGGCCACTTTTAGGTTTAACTTGATTTTCATATAGAAAATCGATTTTTGATAAGTGATCACAGATTGTCATCCTTTTTTGATTTGGACCAGTATTTACCGACTTATGGCCACTTTTAGGTTTAACTTGATTTTCATATAGAAAATCGATTTTTGATAAGTGATCACAGATTATCATCCTTTTTTGATTTGGACCAGTATTTACCGACTTATAGCCACTTTTAGGTCTAACTTGATTTTCATATAAAAAATCGATTTTTGATTGAAATATAAGTGATCACAGATTGTCATCCTTTTTTGATTTGGACCAGTATTTACCGACTTATATCCACTTTTAGGTTTAACTTGATTTTCATATAAAATATCGATTTTTGATAAGTGATCACAGATTATCATCCTTTTTTGATTTGGACCAGCATTTACCGACTTATAGCCACTTTTAGGTCTAACTTGATTTTCACATAAAAAATTGATTTTTGATCACAGATTATCATCCTTTTTTGCTTTGGACTAGTATTTACCGACTTATAGCCACTTTTAAGTTTATCTTGATTTTCATATAAAATATCGATTTTGACTGAAGATATAAGTGATCACAGATTATCATCCTTTTTTGATTTGGACCAGTATTTACCGACTTATAGCCACTTTTATCTCTAACCTGATTTTCATATAAAATATCGATTTTTGATTGAAATATAAGTGATCACAGATTATCATCCTTTTTTGATTTGGACCAGTATTTACCGACTTATATCCACTTTTAGGTTTAACTTGATTTTTATATAAAATATCGATTTTTGATAAGTGATCACAGATTGTCATCCTTTTTTGATTTGGAGCAGTATTTACCGACTTATAGCCACTTTTAGGTTTATCTTGATTTTCATATAAAATATCGATTTTGATTGAAAATATAAGTGATCACAGATTGTCATCCTTTTTTGATTTGGACCAGTATTTACCAACTTATAGCCACTTTTAGGTTTAACTTGATTTTCATATAAAAATCGATTTTTGATAAGTGATCACAGATTATCATCCTTTTTTGATTTGGACCAGTATTTACCGACTTATAGCCACTTTTCGGTCTAACTTGATTTTCATATAAAATATCGATTTTGATTGAAAATATAAGTGATCATAGATTATCATCCTTTTTTGATTTGGACCAGTATTTACCGACTTATAGCCACTTTTAAGTTTATCTTGATTTTCATATAAAATATCGATTTTGACTGAAGATATAAGTGATCACAGATTATCATCCTTTTTTGATTTGGACCAGTATTTACCGACTTATAGCCACTTTTATCTCTAACCTGATTTTCATATAAAATATCGATTTTTGATTGAAATATAAGTGATCACAGATTATCATCCTTTTTTGATTTGGACCAGTATTTACCGACTTATATCCACTTTTAGGTTTAACTTGATTTTTATATAAAATATCGATTTTTGATAAGTGATCACAGATTGTCATCCTTTTTTGATTTGGACCAGCATTTACCGACTTATAGCCACTTTTAGGTCTAACTTGATTTTCATATAGAAAATCGATTTTTGATAAGTGATCACAGATTGTCATCCTTTTTTGATTTGGAGCAGTATTTACCGACTTATAGCCACTTTTAGGTTTATCTTGATTTTCATATAAAATATCGATTTTGATTGAAAATATAAGTGATCACAGATTGTCATCCTTTTTTGATTTGGACCAGTATTTACCAACTTATAGCCACTTTTAGGTTTAACTTGATTTTCATATAAAAATCGATTTTTGATAAGTGATCACAGATTATCATCCTTTTTTGATTTGGACCAGTATTTACCGACTTATAGCCACTTTTCGGTCTAACTTGATTTTCATATAAAATATCGATTTTGATTGAAAATATAAGTGATCATAGATTATCATCCTTTTTTGATTTGGAGCAGTATTTACCGACATATAGCCACTTTTAGGTTCAACCTTGTTTTCATATAAGAAATCGATTTTTGATTGAAATATAAGTGATCATCCTTTTTTGATTTGGAACAGTATTTAGCGACTTATAGCCACTTTTAGGTTTATCTTGATTTTCATGTAAAAAATCGATTTTTGATAAGTGATCACAGATTATCATCCTTTTTTGATTTGGACCAGTATTTAGCGACTTATAGCCACTTTTAGGTTTATCTTGATTTTAATATAAAAAATCGATTTTGATTGAAAATATAAGTGATCACAGATTGTCATCCTTTTTTGATTTGGACCAGTATTTACCGACTTATAGCCACTTTTAGGTTTAACTTGATTTTCATATAGAAAATCGATTTTTGATAAGTGATCACAGATTATCATCCTTTTTTGATTTGGACCAGTATTTACCGACTTATAGCCACTTTTAGGTCTAACTTCATTTTCATATAAAAAATCGATTTTTGATTGAAATATAAGTGATCACAGATTGTCATCCTTTTTTGATTTGGACCAGTATTTACCGACTTATAACCACTTTTAGGTCTAACTTGATTTTCATATGAAATAGCGATTTTGATTGAAAATATAAGTGATCACAGATTATCATCCTTTTTTGATTTGGACCAGTATTTACCGACTTATAGCCACTTTTCGGTCTAACTTGATTTTCATATAAAATATCGATTTTGATTGAAAATATAAGTGATCATAGATTATCATCCTTTTTTGATTTGGACCAGTATTTACCGACTTATAGCCACTTTTAAGTTTATCTTGATTTTCATATAAAATATCGATTTTGACTGAAGATATAAGTGATCACAGATTATCATCCTTTTTTGATTTGAACCAGTATTTACCGACTTATAGCCACTTTTATCTCTAACCTGATTTTCATATAAAATATCGATTTTGATTGAAAATATAAGTGATCACAGATTATCATCCTTTTTTGATTTGGACCAGTATTTACCGACTTATAGCCACTTTTAGGTTTATCTTGATTTTCATATAAAATATCGATTTTGATTGAAAATATAAGTGATCACAGATTGTCATCCTTTTTTGATTTGGACCAGTATTTACCAACTTATAGCCACTTTTAGGTTTAACTTGATTTTCATATAAAAATCGATTTTTGATAAGTGATCACAGATTATCATCCTTTTTTGATTTGGACCAGTATTTACCGACTTATAGCCACTTTTCGGTCTAACTTGATTTTCATATAAAATATCGATTTTGATTGAAAATATAAGTGATCATAGATTATCATCCTTTTTTGATTTGGAGCAGTATTTACCGACATATAGCCACTTTTAGGTTCAACCTTGTTTTCATATAAGAAATCGATTTTTGATTGAAATATAAGTGATCATCCTTTTTTGATTTTGAACAGTATTTAGCGACTTATAGCCACTTTTAGGTTTATCTTGATTTTCATGTAAAAAATCGATTTTTGATAAGTGATCACAGATTATCATCCTTTTTTGATTTGGACCAGTATTTAGCGACTTATAGCCACTTTTAGGTTTATCTTGATTTTAATATAAAAAATCGATTTTGATTGAAAATATAAGTGATCACAGATTGTCATCCTTTTTTGATTTGGACCAGTATTTACCGACTTATAGCCACTTTTAGGTTTAACTTGATTTTCATATAGAAAATCGATTTTTGATAAGTGATCACAGATTATCATCCTTTTTTGATTTGGACCAGTATTTACCGACTTATAGCCACTTTTAGGTCTAACTTCATTTTCATATAAAAAATCGATTTTTGATTGAAATATAAGTGATCACAGATTGTCATCCTTTTTTGATTTGGACCAGTATTTACCGACTTATAACCACTTTTAGGTCTAACTTGATTTTCATATAAAATATCGATTTTGATTGAAAATATAAGTGATCACAGATTATCATCCTTTTTTGGTTTGGACCAGTATTTACCGACTTATAGCCACTTTTCGGTTTATCTTGATTTTAATATAAAATATCGATTTTGATTGAAAATATAAGTGATCACAGATTATCATCCTTTTTCGATTTGGACCAGTATTTACCGACTTATAGGTTTATCTTGATTTTTATATAAAATATCGATTTTTGATAAGTGATCACAGATTATCATCCTTTTTTGATTTGGACCAGTATTTACCGACTTATAGGTTTATCTTGATTTTCATATAAAATATCGATTTTGACTGAAGATTTTCATATAAAATATCGATTTTTGATTGAAATATAAGTGATCACAGATTATCATCCTTTTTTGATTTGGACCAGTATTTACCGACTTACAGCCACTTTTAGGTTTATCTTGATTTTCATTTGAAAAATCGATGTTTGATTGAAAATATAAGTGGTCACACATTATCATCCTTTTTTGATATAGACCAGTATTTACCGACTTATAGCCACTTTTAGGTTTATCTTGATTTTCATATAAAATATCGATTTTGATTGAAAATATAAGTGATCACAGATTGTAATCCTTTTTTGATTTGGACCAGTATTTTCCGACTTATAGCCACTTTTAGGTTTAACTTGATTTTCATTAAAAAAATCGATTTTTGATAAGTGATCACAGATTATCATACTTTTTTGATTTGGACCAGTATTTACCGACTTATAGCCACTTTTAGGTTTATCTTGATTTTCATTTGAAAAATCGATGTTTGATTGAAAATATAAGTGGTCACAGATTATCATCCTTTTTTGATATAGACCAGTATTTACCGACTTATAGCCACTTTTAGGTTTATCTTGATTTTCATATAAAATATCGATTTTGATTGAAAATATAAGTGATCACAGATTGTAATCCTTTTTTGATTTGGACCAGTATTTACCGACTTATAGCCACTTTTAGGTTTAACTTGATTTTCATAAAAAAAATCGATTTTTGATAAGTGATCACAGATTATCATCCTTTTTTGATTTGGAGCAGTATTTACCGACTTATAGCCACTTTTAGGTTTATCTTGATTTTCATATAAAATATCGATTTTTGATAAGTGATCACAGATTATCATCCTTTTTTGATTTGGACCAGTATTTACCGACTTATAGCCACTTTTAGGTTTATCTTGATTTTCATATAAAAAATCGATATTTGATTGAAAATATAAGTGATCACAGATTATCACATTTTTTGATTTTGACCAGTATTTACAGACTTATAGCCACTTTTAGGTTTAATTATATTGGTATCTACACAGGTTTTTGTCCAAATGAGTTTTCTATATACGGAATTCATGTCACCAAATTTTATTATGATCGGTTCATAATTAGTCATAGCTCCCATATAAGGCCTGCTTCCGATAATCACTTTAATGGGCATAAATCTACTAAAAATGTTGGTATACACATAAAATGCAACAAATCAATCCAGTTTAATTAGTGACAAATACAAATATTATATAGATATAAAATACAAATTAAATTTGAAATTTTAGTATAGATGTATTATTATTATTTTTTATTATTTAAAAAATGTTTATTATTGCACAAATGTTGAAAACTAAACAAAATTAAATTAATGACAATTTGTATTGTGGCGAAAGTTTACAGCTTCTATAAATTTTGTAATACAATATTTCTAAATTTTGATATTGAATACGAAAAAGTTCGGTCCCTATAAGGTACAATTGAATTCCATAGTCTTGAAACTCGGACGACAAAAGATCTATTCATAGTCTGGGAGCAATATCTAGGAATAATTAATGAGCTAGTTCTAGTAGACAGGCCAAAATTAAATCTGCTGAATAGGTACGATGGCGTCCCATATTTCAGAATCTTATAAAACTGACACAATATTCTAAGATCAATAAAACTTTCAAAATCATGATGCAGAAGATTAATAGCAAAATAGTCATGTGCGTATGAGATCTATATTTTAGTCCAAAGATAATCGAGCTTCCCTATTAAAGCATTGCTTCAGTTTACTGATACCGAGCCTTGATATTCCCGAATATACTTCCAAACCATATAATAATATATGAAGACACAATGCCATAGCTACTCGCCTCTTTACCACGCAAGGTAAATAAAATCCAATGTTATACAAACGTCTCAGAACAAAATTTAGCCTAGAAGTAACATGGTTCACATGGAAGTCAAAACTCAAGTTTTCGTCTATATATAATCTCAAAGTCTTATAGTATGAAACAAATTCTATCTCTTCAGTACCCAGTATCAACAATGGTTTTCTAATAACTTGCATCGCGTTTTAGAAGGATTCAGACATAAACAATTAGTTTTTGACCATTCACTGATGAGCCTCAAATCCTCATTAAAATTCCGTTCCAAAAAATCTAGACCAAGTCCCATATCATCGGCCAGTAACTGTACATCATCAGCATATGTATAGCACTTACAAAATTTTATTTGTCGGTACAGATCATTTAAATAAATCATAAATAAATGAGGTTCCAAAATAGAACCTTGCGGCACTCCTCTATTGGTTTTTGATGTTGATGAAATAGTATCTCCTGACTGTACATATTAGTACCTGTCACAAAGAAAAGACCAGACTAACTTACAAGCGGATGACCCAAAGTCAAATTGACAAAATAATTTATTACGTAGTATTTCATGACTTAAGGAGTCGAAAGCTCTGCTAAAATCAAGAAACATAAGAGATGTACTAATTTTTCGGTCCATATTGCTTCTTATATCCTCAACGGTATCTAATATCAGGCCCGTAGTACTATATCGCTTTCTAAAACCTGATTGATAATGATTCAAATACTCACCCGAATTAAGATGTCCCAAAAGCTGTTCTCTCAATAAAATCTCAAGTATTTTCGGACAAGTATTCAATATGCTTATTGGGCGATAATCAGTAACATTGTGAGGTGATTTAACCTTCGGTACTGGAATAACTCTTCCAACTTTCCAATTGTCTGGAAATTTGGAAAAAGTTATAATAGTTTTAAAAATGAACTGCAATTGGCGAGAAATATATGGAAAAATAAGCTTCAAAACTTTAAAGGTATTCCATCAGGTCCAGTAGCATTAGTTCTTATAGATATCATTGCATTGTAAATTTCATTCTCACTAAGTAAAACCAAAGTCATTATGCAAATATAATGGAATGTTATTTGGTATAGTCATAGGAGGAAGTATGGAATTTCTGTTAAATTCATCCACATCAATTTGATTGGTATTAATATCATCCCCAATAACTCCTTTGGATTTTAATTACTAATTACTGTTTTAACATTATTACGATATTTACAATAGTTTCTGCGATTCTCCTCAGAAGAATCTTCACAATAAGCCCGCCAAGCTAAATTTCTACGGGCCCTTGATGCCCTTATCTCCGGTGCATTCATCCAACTGACATGTTTATGTGGGGAAGATTTTCTAAGTGGAACGTTATCGTTAAAAAGTTGTGAAATATTTTCATTAAATATTCTCGTTTGATGATTAACACAAGGTGTAAACAAAATTTCAGAAAAATCCATTGCATTTAATTGATCAATACAATTATCCATATTTAACGCTTTAAAGTCTCTATACTAGTAATCATTCAAATCCCGTTCAATAATTGCACGATAAGACAGCGAAACCAGTGCATGACCAGAATTAAGTGAGGGAATCTGATATTGACCCTTTCCTGAAACTCGATTTATGTCCGACACAAAAAAGTAATCCAGTAAAGATGATCTTCCATATACTTGATCAAAATGAGTTGGTAAGCAATTGTGCACAACAGACAAGTTAGAACGAGAGCAGAAATGTCTTATCAAGGTAGAATTAGCAAATAAATCATTATTGAAATCTCCCATTATAATTGTATTCTCGTACATACTAGACTGATCAACCAAAATGTCCTCACAGTCCCTAAAATTACCATTAGGCAAATACATAATACCAATCAATATCTTTTCCGTACTGTTTAATGAAATTTCAACAAATAAAGACACAACGTTTCCCTCATCCATGTAATCACATACGATATGACTCTTGAATCTATCAGAAACATATAGACAAACAACTCCGCCTCTCATCCAACATCTATCGTTTCTAAATATCCGAAAACCATTCAGTAACATAGCATTATTTGAAACATACTTAGTTAACCATGCTTCCGTAACGCCGATGACATCATAAGGGCTATAATCAAAGATATCCTTCACCTCATCAAATCTCGTTGACGGTTCCCTAGGCACCAAGTTTTGAGCGTTAAACTGGCATATGTTAAAGTCATTTAAGCTGAGCCCGGAGTTTAGAAATGAGCTGTTAACAACCACAGGTCCTAAATTGTCATACATTACTCAATAATAAAATAGTTTTCAACATTTGTGCAAAAAATAATCCCAATATTAAACTTAATATCTTTAATATGAATAACATTTCAATAATTGCCATCACCAATAAATAACTGTGCGTAAAAAAATAGTAATAATCCAAAAAAAAAAAAAACAATTCAAGAAAAAAAATAAACAAATTATTGATTAAAAATTCATTAAAGATTCAAATTAAATGATTGAGCTAAAAATAAAAACGATGATAAAGAAATTAAGAGAAAATAAAGTAAGATAATAAGCGCTGTTAAAAAAATTTTAATAAAGAGTACTTCATTATACAACTAAGAACTTAAAAACAGTAACAATAACAAGGAAGAGCTAAGATTTTAAATTTCATATGTTGAGTCTGTTTATAAACATAAATGTATATACATATAAGTTTTATTAAATCATGGCAGAATAATTAATAAGGCAAAATTGTTAAAATGTACATTCTCAGTTACAAATATATTTTCGGTAATGTCAAACAAAAGAAAACAAGAAAAAAAAACAACACACAAAGACAGTATTTACCGACTTATAGCCACTTTTAGGTTTATCTTGATTTTCGTATAAAAAATCGATTTTTGATTGAAAATATAAGTGATCACAGTTTATCATCCTTTTATGATTTGGACCAGTATTTACCGACTTATAGCCACTTTTAGGTTTATCTTGATTTTCATATAAAATATCGATTTTTGATTGAAATATAAGTGATCACAGATTATCATCCTTTTTTGATTTGGACCAGTACTTATCGACTTATAGCCACTTTTAGGTCTAACTTGATTTTCATATAAAATCGATTTTGATTGAAAATATAAGTGATCACAGATTATCATCCTTTTTTGATTTGGACCAGTATTTACCGACTTATAGCCACTTTTAGGTTTATCTTGATTTTCATTTTGATTTTCATATAAAAAATCGATTTTTGATTGAAATATAAGTGATCACATATTATCATTCTTTTTTGATTTGGACAATATTTACCGACTTATAGCCACTTTTACGTTTGTCTTGATTTTCATATAAAATATCAAGTTTTTATTGAAAATATAAGTGATCACAGATTATCATCTTTTTTTGATTTGGACCAGTATTTATCGATTTATAGCCACTTTTAGGTTTATCTTAATTTTCTTATGAAAAATCGATTTTTGATTGAAAATATACGTGATCCCAGATTATCATCATTTTTTGATTTGGACCAGTATTTAAGGACTTATAGCCTCTTTTAGGTTTATCTTGATTTTCATATAAAAAACCGATTTTTGACTGAAAATATAAGTAATCACAGATTATCATCCTTTTTTGATTTTGACCAGTATTTACCGACTTATAGCCACTTTAAGGTTTATCTTGATTTTCATATAAAATATCGATTTTGATTGAAAATATAAGTGATCACAGATTATCATCATTTTTTGATTTGGACCAGTATTTACCGACTTATAGCCACTTTTAGGTTTATCTTGATTTTCATTTAAAATATCGATTTTAAATGAAAATATAAGTGATCACAGATTATCATCCTTTTTTGATTTGGACCAGTATTTACCGACTTATAGCCACTTTTAGGTATAACTTGATTGTCATATAAAAAATCGATTTTTGATTGAAATATAAGTGATAGCTGATTATCATCCTTTTTTGATTTGGACAAGTATTTACGGAATTATAGCCACTTTTAGTTCTAACTTAATTTTCATATAAAAAATCGATCTTTGATTGAAAATTTAGGTGATCACAGATTATCATCCTTTTTTGATTTGGACCAGTATTTACCGACTTATAGCCACTTTTAGGTTTATCTTAATTTTCTTATGAAAAATCGATTTTTGATTGAAAATATACGTGATCCCAGATTATCATCATTTTTTGATTTGGACCAGTATTTAAGGACTTATAGCCTCTTTTAGGTTTATCTTGATTTTCATATAAAAAACCGATTTTTGACTGAAAATATAAGTAATCACAGATTATCATCCTTTTTTGATTTGGACCAGTATTTACCGACTTATAGCCACTTTTAGGTTTATCTTGATTTTCATTTAAAATATCGATTTTAAATGAAAATATAAGTGATCACAGATTATCATCCTTTTTTGATTTGGACCAGTATTTACCGACTTATAGCCACTTTTAGGTATAACTTGATTTTCATATAAAATCGATTTTGATTGAAAATATAAGTGATCACAGATTATCATCCTTTTTTGATTTGGACCAGTATTTACCGACTTATAGCCACTTTTAGGTATAACTTGATTTTCATATAAAATCGATTTTTGATTAAAAATAAAAGTGATTACAGATTATCATCCTTTTTTGATTTGGACCAGTATTTACCTACTTATAGCCACTTTTAGGATTAATTTGATTTTCATATAAAAAAAAATCGATTTTTGATTGAAATATAAGTGATCACATATTATCATCCTTTTTTGATTTGGACCAGTATTTACCGACTTATAGCCACTTTTAGGTTTAACCTTGTTTTCATATAAAATCGATTTTGATTGAAAATATAAGTGATCACAGATTATCATCCTTTTTTGATTTGGACCAGTATTTACCGACTTATTGCCACTTTTAGGTATAACTTGATTTTCATATAAAAAAATCGATTTTTGATTAAAAATAAAAGTGATCACAGATTATCATCCTTTTTTGATTTGGACCAGTATTTACCTACTTATAGCCACTTTTAGGATTAATTTGATTTTCATATAAAAAAAATCGATTTTTGACTGAAATATAAGTGATCACAGATTATCATCCTTTTTTGATTTGGACCAGTATTTACCGACTTATAGCCACTTTTAGGTCTGACTTTATTTTCATATAAAAAATTGATTTTTGATTGAAATATAAGTGATCACAGATTATTATCCTTTTTTAATTTGGACCAGTATTTACCGACTTATAGCCACTTTTAAGTTTATCTTGATTTTCATATAAAAAATCGATTTTTGATAAGTGATCACAGATTATCATCCTTTTTTGATTTGGACCAGTATTTACCGACTTATAGCCACTTTTAGGTTTATCTTGATTTTCATTTAAAATATCGATTTTAATTGAAAATATAAGTGATCACAGATTATCATCCTTTTTTGATTTGGACCAGTATTTACCGACTTATAGCCACTTTTAGGTATAACTTGATTTTCATATAAAATCGATTTTGATTGAAAATATAAGTGATCACAGATTATCATCCTTTTTTGATTTGGACCAGTATTTACCGACTTATAGCCACTTTTAGGTTTATCTTGATTTTCATACAAAAAATCGATTTTTGATTGAAATATAAGTGATCACAGATTATCATCCTTTTTTGATTTGGACCAGTATTTACCGACTTATAGCCACTTTTAGGTTTATCTTGATTTTCATTTAAAATATCGATTTTAATTGAAAATATAAGTGATCACAGATTATCATCCTTTTTTGATTTGGACCAGTATTTACCGACTTATAGCCACTTTTAGGTATAACTTGATTTTCATATAAAATCGATTTTGATTGAAAATATAAGTGATCACAGATTATCATCCTTTTTTGATTTGGACCAGTATTTACCGACTTATAGCCACTTTTAGGTTTATCTTGATTTTCATTTAAAATATCGATTTTAAATGAAAATATAAATGATCACAGATTATCATCCTTTTTTGATTTGGACCAGTATTTACCGACTTATAGCCACTTTTAGGTATAACTTGATTTTCATATAAAATCGATTTTGATTGAAAATATAAGTGATCACAGATTATCATCCTTTTTTGATTTGGACCAGTATTTACCGACTTATAGCCACTTTTAGGTTTATCTTGATTTTCATATAAAATATCGATTTTTGATTGAAATATAAGTGATCACAGATTATCATCCTTTTTTGATTTGGACCAGTACTTATCGACTTATAGCCACTTTTAGGTCTAACTTGATTTTCATATAAAATCGATTTTGATTGAAAATATAAGTGATCACAGATTATCATCCTTTTTTGATTTGGACCAGTATTTACCGACTTATAGCCACTTTTAGGTTTATCTTGATTTTCATTTAAAATATCGATTTGAAATGAAAATATAAGTGATCACAGATTATCATCCTTTTTTGATTTGGACCAGTATTTACCGACTTATATTCACTTTAAGGTTTATCTTGATTTTCATATAAAAAACCGATTTTTGACTGAAAATATAAGTAATCACAGATTATCATCCTTTTTTGATTTTGACCAGTATTTACCGACTTATAGCCACTTTAAGGTTTATCTTGATTTTCATATAAAATATCGATTTTGATTGAAAATATAAGTGATCACAGATTATCATCCTTTTTTGATTTGGACCAGTATTTATCGACTTATAGCCACTTTTAGGTCTAACTTTATTTTCATATAAAAAATTGATTTTTGATTGAAATATAAGTGATCACAGATTATCATCCTTTTTTAATTTGGACCAGTATTTACCGACTTATAGCCACTTTTAAGTTTATCTTGATTTTCATATAAAAATCGATTTGTGTTTAAAAATATAAGTGATCACAGATTATCATCCTTTTTTGATTTGGACCGGTATTTACCGACTTATAGCCACTTTTAGGTCTAACTTGATTTTCATATAAAATATCGGTTTTTGATTGAAACAAAAGTGATCACAGATTATTATCCTTTTTTGATTTGGACCAGTATTTACCGACTTATAGCAACTTTTAGGTCTAACTTGATTTTCATATAAAAAATCGATTTTTATTAAAAATATAAGTGATCACAGATTATCATCCTTTTTTGATTTTGAACAGTATTTATCGACTTATAGCCACTTTTAGGTCTAACTAGATTTTCATATAAAAAATCGATTTTGATTGAAAATATAAGTGATCACAGATTATCATCCTTTTTTCATTTGGACAAGTATTTACCGACTTATAGCCACTTTTAGGTCTAACTTGATTTTCGTGTAAAATATCGATTTTGATTGAAATATAAGTGATCGCCGATTATAATCCTTTTTTGATTTGGACCAGTATTTACCGACTTATAGCCACTTTTAGGTTTATCTTGATTTTCATATAAAAAAAATCGATTTTTGATTGAAAATATAAGTGATCACAGATCATCATATCCACTTATAGCTTTGGCTTGATTTTGATATAAAAAATCGATTTTTGATTGAAATATAAGTGATCACATATTATCATTCTTTTTTGATTTGGACAATATTTACCGACTTATAGCCACTTTTACGTTTGTCTTGATTTTCATATAAAATATCAAGTTTTTATTGAAAATATAAGTGATCACAGATTATCATCTTTTTTTGATTTGGACCAGTATTTATCGATTTATAGCCACTTTTAGGTTTATCTTGATTTTCATATAAAAAAAAATCGATTTTGATTGAAATATAAGTGATCACAGATTATCATCCTTTTTTGATTTGGACCAGTATTTACCGACTTATAGCCACTTTTAGGTTTATCTTGATTTTCATATAAAATATCGATTTGAAATGAAAATATAAGTGATCACAGATTATCATCCTTTTTTGATTTGGACCAGTATTTACCGACTTATAGCCACTTTTAGGTTTATCTTGATTTTCATATAAAATATCGATTTTTGATTGAAATATAAGTGATCACAGATTATCATCCTTTTTTGATTTGGACCAGTACTTATCGACTTATAGCCACTTTTAGGTCTAACTTGATTTTCATATAAAATCGATTTTGATTGAAAATATAAGTGATCACAGATTATCATCCTTTTTTGATTTGGACCAGTATTTACCGACTTATAGCCACTTTTAGGTTTATCTTGATTTTCATTTTGATTTTCATATAAAAAATCGATTTTTGATTGAAATATAAGTGATCACATATTATCATTCTTTTTTGATTTGGACAATATTTACCGACTTATAGCCACTTTTAGGTTTAACTTGATTTTCATATAGAAAATCGATTTTTGATAAGTGATCACAGATTATCATCTTTTTTTGATTTGGACCAGTATTTATCGATTTATAGCCACTTTTAGGTTTATCTTGATTTTCATATAAAAAAAATCGATTTTGATTGAAATATAAGTGATCACAGATTATCATCCTTTTTTGATTTGGACCAGTATTTACCGACTTATAGCCACTTTTAGGTTTATCTTGATTTTCATATAAAATATCGATTTGAAATGAAAATATAAGTGATCACAGATTATCATCCTTTTTTGATTTGAACCAGTATTTACCGACTTATAGCCACTTTTAGGTTTAACTTGATTTTCATATAAAATATCGGTTTTTGATTGAAACAAAAGTGATCACAGATTATTATCCTTTTTTGATTTGGACCAGTATTTACCGACTTATAGCAACTTTTAGGTCTAACTTGATTTTCATATAAAAAAATCCATTTTTTATTAAAAATATAAGTGATCACAGATTATCATCCTTTTTTGATCAGTATTTACCGACTTATAGCCACTTTTAGGTTTATCTTGATTTTCATATAAAAAAAATCGATTTTGATTGAAATATAAGTGATCACAGATTATCATCTTTTTTTGATTTGGACCAGTATTTACCGACTTATAGCCACTTTAAGTTTAACCTTGTTTTCATATAAAAAATAGATTTTTGATTGAAATATAAGTGATCACAGATTATCATTCTTTTTTGATTTGGACCAGTATTTACCGACTTATAGCCACTTTTAGGTTTTATTTGATTTTCATATAAAATATTGATTTTAATTGAAAATATAAGTGATAATCTGTGATCATAGTTTTTTGATTTGGACCAGTATTTACCGACTTATAGCCACTTTTAGGTCTAACTTGATTTTCATATAAAATATCGATTTTGATTGAAATATAAGTGATCACAGATTATCATCCTTTTTTGATTTGGACCAGTATTTACCGACTTATAGCCACTTTTAGGTTTATCTTGATTTTCATATAAAAAATCGATTTTTGATTGAAATATAAGTGATCACAGATTATCATCCTTTTTTGATTTGGACCAGTATTTACCGACTTATAGCCACTTTTAGGTTTATCTTGATTTTCATATAAAAAATCGATTTTTGATTGAGTGATAAGTGATCAAAGAGGGTTTCTGGGTTATTAGAAACCTGAGGTGGAGAATGTTGTAAAGACATTGTGACAAAAAAAAAAAACTAAGTCTGGTATAAAAAAAATTTTACGGAATAAAAGTTTTACGGAAATTGGTTTTAATTTTAAAATATTTATACGAAAAAATTAACCACACAATATGTTGGTAATAAGAACAAAATCAAGATTTTTCTTTAAACAAAATAGTTTATGTTTTCTCTCATGGTAATATATATAAGCTAGAATACGAAAATTTTTTGTATAAATGTTTCACAAAGTGCACATTTTGTTAAAGGCTAAATCTAAGAAGAACTATGGGAGCCATAAAATTGCTAGCTTCAGTCGGGTGGGGAGGTTCGTGTCCTTCTCTATCTAGTCTCAGAATACAGATTATATTTATTTTATATACCCTCCCTAAATATTACTAACATTACGTTACAATGGACCATGATAACTATATTCATATAAAAAAAAACCCGATATAGTTAAAGTTGAGCAAAGAAATACACAAGGGTTGTGATAATTTTACCTAAATTTTTAAAAGTTTTCACGGTGTTAGTAAAAAACTATGCTTCAGAACCCGCGCCTACCTATATTCTGACAGCACAATATATTAGTCAGAATCCCGAATTTTTGATATATTCTAGCTTACTATACCATGATTGAAAACATAATGAGAATTTTAGCCTTCCATATTAAATTTATTATACAAATTATTCATCCCAATAAGGTTTTGAAAATGGTTAAAATTAGGTATATAAAAATAGAAATATAAACATTAGCAAAATTTATAAACTATACTTAATAATAAAGATTTAAATTTTTAACATTTAGGCAAATTTAGCAAATAACAAAAATAACAACTTTTAGAATAAATAATTTACATTAATATGTAATTAACATGTAGTAAAAGAGATTGCAACTGTTATTAATATGATGTCCCAATAATAAGATTTTGCCTTTTCTTTGACTGTTTAAGCTTTTAGAAATTTGAGAACGATAAATGAATGTTTGATTTTAATTCTGGTGCTCTTATTATTGCTTACATTATATTACTCTTTGCAATCTATTTTAACTTTTATTTTTATAATTTAAGTCCGCGAAAGGCATTGAGCTCTCAAATGAGCTCTCTTTTCTTTGTTTTCACACGTACGCAAGCACACATATTGTATAAAAAGTTAAAACCAATCAGTCTCGTATGAGCTTTGATGCAGCTTGGTCGTGTACGCTTTTATGCTTGTTTTTTTCAGCAATTGTTGTTGTTTTTATTTTGTAAAATACAAATCAAACTAGTCAGTCTCGTATGAGCTTTGATACAGGTAGGTTGTGTTGCGGGTTTTTGCTTGTTTTTTCAGCTATTGTTTTTGTTTTTCTCTCGGCTACAGTGAAAGAAAATAAATAAATAACTTCACGTACACTTTTTACTCAACAAATACCACTTCAAACTTTTACATCCATTTCGCTCAGTGCATAGAGAGTAGCAGAGCGCAATAAATAACTCACACAATGACAAATTTACAAAGTTTGGTAGTATTAAAATGCCTATCGCTGATTTAAGTATTTGTTGTTTTTGTTATTTGATTTTTACTTTTTTTTTACTTTTCGAATATGCAAGAGAGTTTTGATTTACATGTTATTTATTTTGTTTTATTATAACTCACCAACTTTAATGAAGATGTAGAGGCCTCTCGATCTTTACACGTTGTTGTACCAAATGATGTTTTTTTTTTTTAATAATAAATAATTTCTTGCATATACGTATTTTTGATTAGATATTTTAGAATTTACATATGAGATATATAATTTAGATTTAGGTTATTAATGCAAAAATAGGGGAAGTGCAATATTAGATTTTAGGAGTTCATTATTTGAGATTTTTAATTACATATTTTTAGAATTATCATTTAAAATAAAAAAAAGATTTAAATTTAGAATGGATTTAGATTTGACAATTTTAAGATTGTTTTTTAAGTTAGACAAATATTGAGTTTAAAAAATATCGAAAATTGATTAATTTTGATAAATATAAAATATTTTAGAATACTTTAATGTTTTGTTTGTCATTTTAAACTTTAAACAATATAATTTTACAGAGTTTGTATTGATGTGGATGATAAAAAAAACCAGTTTAGAGATAGTTGGAGAATTTTTGAACTTCACTGTATATCATTATTGAAACCAAATTAAGCTTTTTATGACTTTAGGTTTTTACTTCTTCTTTTGATATTTCGACAAATTCTTTTTGTGTGATATGTTTGTAAAAATATAAAGGGTATATGCAAGATTTTGTTTTGTTTTAACTATTCTTTATTTATTTATTGACTGATCACTTGGTAAAGCAAACCTGTGAAAAAAATTAATTTGTTGCAATTTTTAAATAATTTTAAATTCAATTAGAAAACTCTTACCAGTCAATATCTTGCAATCAAATTTATAAGAAGAATAATTTAGCAAAGACAATCGAAAAACTGAAATTGTTGCTTTCATCCAGATAAAATTAAAAATTGAATTATGCTGTAATATTTCTTGAAATTCTTTAATACTGGGGTAAGATTGAGTGCTTCTTTTGTTCTTCCGGATTGAAGCTAACCTCAATATCAGATCTCACCCGGATGATTATATGGGAGTTTAAACGAATATGCAACGAACTATGCTATGCTTGGTGAGTATCCTAATCCCAACAGATTTTTGATCTGTGTTTTAAACTATTTAATATAAAATATAATTACCATCGATATTATATACACAAATTTGGTAAAACAAATTATCTGCATACCTGTTTTTAAGAATTGGTTTTTAAATTGGAGCAAACTTTTTGGATATATCAATTAATTGTAGGTTATTAAAAGTGCTAAGATTGTTTCTTATCTAAATTCGATCTTAATTCAACCACGATTTCACACAAAAAGAAAGATCGATCACATTTTTAGTATTGAAAAGGTTCTCATGACATTTTTTTAGTTAGTTCAGATAGGTAACCGATTATTAATAAAACGATTATTCGTTTATTGTAGTAGATTTAATCGACTCTGCATTACCCCATTACATGAAAAAATCTTTCTAACAAAAATTAACAATGTTTTTATAATAAAGAGATTTATTTTCAAATCAATACTGTTTAATTACATTTTGTTTAGAAATCAATTTTTGCATATAATTGGTTGTTTGGCATTTGACAAAAACTCCAGAAACCTTGTATACACAATATTACTAAATGTTTATAAACATCAATGTTGAGAGATCAATGTTTAAGGTGACCATATAGTACAAGTGTTTAATGGTTATGCATGTAGACGAAATAAATGTAAGGTAAAATGAATTCAAGTAATGTTTATGTATTGTTTATATACATATTGTAACAATTATTTAAATAAGTTTAAAGTTTTTTTAATGAATTTTCATTAAAAATAATTATAATATTAAAGAATATATTTTTGAAATATTTTCTTTATTAAAAAGTTGAAGAAGAAAATAAAATTTGGTGTGAAGCATTAGACTTATAGCCACTTTTAGGTTTATCTTGATTTTTATATAAAATATCGATTTTTGATAAGTGATCACAGATTATCATCCTTTTTTGATTTGGACCAGTATTTACCGACTTTTAGGTTTAACTTGATTTTCATATAAAAAATCGATTTTTGATTGAAAATATAAGTGATCAAAGATTATCATCCTTTTTTGATTTGGACCAGTATTTACCGACTTATAGCAACTTTTAGGTTTATCTTGATTTTCATATAAAATATCGATTTTGATTGAAAATATAAGTGATCACAGATTATCATGCTTTTTTGATTTGGACCAGTATTTACCGACTTATAGGTTTTTCTTGATTTTTATATAAAATATCGATTTTTGATAAGTGATCACATATTATCATCCTTTTTTGATTTGGACCAGTATTTACCGACTTATAGCCACTTTAAGGTTTATTTTGATTTTCATATAAAATATCGATTTTGATTGAAAATATAAGTGATCACAGATTATCACCTTGTTTCGATTTGGACCAGTATTTACCGTCTTATATCCACTTTTAGGTTTAACTTGATTTTCATATAAAATATCGATTTTGCTTGAAGATATAAGTGATCACACATTATCATCCGTTTTTGATTTGGACCAGTATTTACCGACTTATAGCCACTTTTAGGTTTATCTTGATTTTCATATAAAATATCGATTTTTGATAAGTGATCACAGATTATCATCCTTTTTTGATTTGGACCAGTATTTACCGACTTATAGCCACTTTTTAACTTGATTTTCATAAAAAAATTGATTTTTGATTGAAATATAAGTGATCACAGATTATCATCCTTTTTTGATTTGGACCAGTATTTACCGACTTATAGCCACTTTTAAGTTTATCTTGATTTTCATATAAAATATCGATTTTGATTGAAAATATAAGTGATCACAGATTGTAATCCTTTTTTGATTTGGACCAGTATTTACCGACTTATAGCCACTTTTAGGTTTATCTTGATTTTCATATAAAATATCGATTTTAATTGAAAATATAAGTGATCACACATTATCATCCGTTTCTGATTTGAACCAGTATTTACCGACTTATAGCCACTTTTAGGTTTATCTTGATTTTCATATAAAATATCGATTTTTGATAAGTGATCACAGATTATCATCCTTTTTTCATTTGGACCAGTATTTACCGACTTTTAGGTTTAACTTGATTTTCATATAAAAAATCGATTTTTGATTGAAAATATAAGTGATCAAAGATTATCATTCTTTTTTGATTTGGACCAGTATTTACCGACTTATAGCAACTTCTTGATTTTCATATAAAGAATCGATTTTTGATTGAAATATAAGTGATCACAGATTATCATCCTTTTTTGATTTGGACCAGTATTTACCGACTTATAGCCACTTTTAGGTTTATCTTGATTTTCATATAAAATATCGATTTTTGATAAGTGATCACAGATTATCATCCTTTTTTGATTTGGCCCAGTATTTACCGACTTATTGCCACTTTTAGGTTTATCTTGATTTTCATATAAAGAATCGATTTTTGATTGAAATATATGTGATCACAGATTATCATCCTTTTTTGATTTGGACCAGTATTTACCGTCATATAGCCACTTTAAGGTTTAATTTGATTTTCATATAAAATATCGATTTTAATTGAAAATATAAGTGATCACAGATTATCATCCTTTTTTGATTTGGACCAGTATTTACCGACTTATAGCCACTTTTAGGTTTAACTTGATTTTCATATAAAATATCGATTTTGATTGAAGATATAAGTGATCACAGTTTATCATCCTTTTTTGATTTGGACAAGTATTTACCGACTTATTGCCACTTTTAGGTTTATCTTGATTTTCATATAAAATATCGATTTTGATTGAAAATATAAGTGATCACAGATTGTGATCCTTTTTTGATTTGGACCAGTATTTACCGACTTATAGCCACTTTTAGGTTTATCTTGATTTTCATATGAAAAATCGATTTTGATTGAAAATATAAGTGATCACAGATTGTAATCCTTTTTTGATTTGGACCAGTATTTACCTACCTATAACTACTTTTAGGTCTAACTTGATTTTCATATAAAATATCGATTTTGATTGAAAATATAAGTGATCACAGATTATCATCCTTTTTTGATTTGGACCAGTATTTACCGACTTATAGCCACTTTTAGGTTTATCTTGATTTTCATATGAAATATCGATTTTGATTGAAAATATAAGTGATCACAGATTATCATCCTTTTTTGATTTGGACCAGTATTTACCGACTTATAGCCACTTTTAGGTTTATCTTGATTTTCATATATTATTATTATTATTATTATTAATATTTATTTAATGCAAATTTTATTTACAGAAAATATAGAGAAAAGAAAAAAAGGACTGGCTGCCAGGGCCTTCGCCTTTAAAAAAGTAAGATTTTAAGTATTTACATGTTAATTGATTACAATGATTTTCATATAAAATATCGATTTTGATTGAAAATATAAGTGATCACAGATTATCATCCTTTTTTGATTTGGACCAGTATTTACAGACTTATAGCCACTTTTAGGCTTAACTTTATTTTCATATAAAATATCGATTTTTGATAAGTGATCACAGATTATCATACTTTTTTGATTTGGACCAGTATTTACCGACTTATAGCCACTTTTAGGTTTATCTTGATTTTCATTTGAAAAATCGATGTTTGATTGAAAATATAAGTGGTCACAGATTATCATCCTTTTTTGATATAGACCAGTATTTACCGACTTATAGCCACTTTAAGGTTTAATTTGATTTTCATATAAAATATCGATTTTAATTGAAAATATAAGTGATCACAGATTATCATCCTTTTTTGATTTGGACCAGTATTTACCGACTTATAGCCACTTTTAGGTTTATCTTGATTTTCATATAAAATATCGATTTTTGATATGTGATCACAGATTATCATCCTTTTTTGATTTGGACCAGTATTTACCGACTTATAGCCACTTTTAGGTTTAACTTGATTTTCATATAAAATATCGATTTTGATTGAAGATATAAGTGATCACAGTTTATCATCCTTTTTTGATTTGGACCAGTATTTACCGACTTATTGCCACTTTTAGGTTTATCTTGATTTTCATATAAAATATCGATTTTGATTGAAAATATAAGTGATCACAGATTGTGATCCTTTTTTGATTTGGACCAGTATTTACCGACTTATAGCCACTTTTAGGTTTATCTTGATTTTCATATGAAAAATCGATTTTGACTGAAAATATAAGTGATCACAGATTGTAATCCTTTTTTGATTTGGACCAGTATTTACCGACTTATAGCCACTTTTAGGTTTATCTTGATTTTCATATGAAATATCGATTTTGATTGAAAATATAAGTGATCACAGATTATCATCCTTTTTTGATTTGGACCAGTATTTACCGACTTATAGCCACTTTTAGGTTTATCTTGATTTTCATATAAAATATAGATTTTTGATTGATTGAAAGTGATCACAGATTATCATCCTTTTTTGATTTGGACCAGTATTTACCGACTTATAGCCACTTTTAGGTTTATCTTGATTTTCATATGAAATATCGATTTTGATTGAAATATAAGTGATCACAGATTATCATCCTTTTTTGATTTGGACCAGTATTTACCGACTTATAGCCACTTTTAGGTTTATCTTGATTTTCATATGAAATATCGATTTTGATTGAAAATATAAGTGATCACAGATTATCATCCTTTTTTGATTTGGACCAATATTTACCGACTTATAGCCACTTTTAGGTTTATCTTGATTTTCATATAAAATATCGATTTTGATTGAAATATAAGTGATCACAGATTGTAATCCTTTTTTGATTTGGACCAGTATTTACCGACGTATAGCCACTTTTAGGTTTATCTTGATTTTCATATGAAATATCGATTTTTGATAAGTGATCACAGATTATCATCCTTTTTTGATTTGGACCAGTATTTACCGACTTATAGCCACTTTTAGGTTTATCTTGATTTTCATATGAAATATCGATTTTGATTGAAAATATAAGTGATCACAGATTATCATCCTTTTTTGATTTGGACCAATATTTACCGACTTATTGCCACTTTTAGGTTTATCTTGATTTTCATATAAAATATCGATTTTGATTGAAAATATAAGTGATCACAGATTATCATCCTTTTTTGATTTGGACCAGTATTTACCGACTTATAGCCACTTTTAGGTTTATCTTGATTTTCATATAAAATATCGATTTTTGATAAGTGATCACAGATTATCATCCTTTTTTGATTTGGACCAGTATTTACCGACTTATAGCCACTTTTAGGTTTATCTTGATTTTCATATAAAATATCGATTTTTGATAAGTGATCACAGATTGTAATCCTTTTTTGATTTGGACCAGTATTTACCGACTTATAGCCACTTTTAGGTTTATCTTGATTTTCATATAAAATATCGATTTTTGATAAGTGATCACAGATTATCATCCTTTTTTGATTTGGACCAGTATTTACCGACTTATAGCCACTTTTAGGTTTATCTTGATTTTCATATAAAATATCGATTTTTGATAAGTGATCACAGATTATCATCCTTTTTTGATTTGGACCAGTATTTACCGACTTATAGCAACTTTTAGGTTTATCTTGATTTTCATATGAAATATCGATTTTGATTGAAAATATAAGTGATCACAGATTATCATCCTTTTTTGATTTGGACCAGTATTTACCGACTTATAGCCACTTTTAGGTTTATCTTGATTTTCATATGAAATAGCGATTTTGATTGAAAATATAAGTGATCACAGATTATCATCCTTTTTTGATTTGGACCAGTATTTACCGACTTATAGCCACTTTTAGGTTTATCTTGATTTTCATATATTATTATTATTATTATTAATATTTATTTAATGCAAATTTTATTTACAGAAAATATAGAGAAAAGAAAAAAAGGGCTGGCTGCCAGGGCCTTCGCCTTTAAAAAACTAAGATTTTAAGTATTTACATATTAATTGATTACAATGATTTTCATATAAAATATCGATTTTGATTGAAAATATAAGTGATCACAGATTATCATCCTTTTTTGATTTGGACCAGTATTTACCGACTTATAGCCACTTTTAGGTTTATCTTGATTTTCATATAAAATATAGATTTTTGATTGATTGAAAGTGATCACAGATTATCATCCTTTTTTGATTTGGACCAGTATTTACCGACTTATAGCCACTTTTAGGTTTATCTTGATTTTCATATGATTTTTGATTGAAATATAAGTGATCACAGATTATCATCCTTTTTTGATTTGGACCAGTATTTACCGACTTATAACCACTTTTAGGTTTATCTTGATTTTCATATAAAATATCGATTTTGATTGAAAATATAAGTGATCACAGATTGTAATCCTTTTTTGATTTGGACCAGTATTTACCGACTTATAGCCACTTTTAGGTTTATCTTGATTTTCATATGAAATATCGATTTTGATTGAAAATATAAGTGATCACAGATTATCATCCTTTTTTGATTTGGACCAGTATTTACCGACTTATAGCCACTTTTAGGTTTATCTTGATTTTCATATATTATTATTATTATTAATATTTATTTAATGCAAATTTTATTTACAGAAAATATAGAGAAAAGAAAAAAAGGACTGGCTGCCAGGGCCTTCGCCTTTAAAAAACTAAGATTTTAAGTATTTACATATTAATTGATTACAATGATTTTCATATAAAATATCGATTTTGATTGAAAATATAAGTGATCACAGATTGTAATCCTTTTTTGATTTGGACCAGTATTTACCGACTTATAACCACTTTTAGGTTTATCTTGATTTTCATATAAAATATCGATTTTGATTGAAAATATAAGTGATCACAGATTGTAATCCTTTTTTGATTTGGACCAGTATTTACCGACTTATAACCACTTTTAGGTTTATCTTGATTTTCATATAAAATATCGATTTTGATTGAAAATATAAGTGATCACAGATTATCATCCTTTTTTGATTTGGACCAGTATTTACCGACTTATAGCCACTTTTAGGTTTATCTTGATTTTCATATAAAATATCGATTTTGATTGAAAATATAAGTGATCACAGATTGTAATCCTTTTTTGATTTGGACCAGTATTTACCGACTTATAGCCACTTTTAGGTTTATCTTGATTTTCATATAAAATATCGATTTGGTCCAAATCAAAAAAGGATTGAAAATATAAGTGATCACAGATTGTAATCCTTTTTTGATTTGGACCAGTATTTATCGACTTATAGCCACTTTTAGGTTTATCTTGATTTTCATATAAAATATCGATTTTTGATAAGTGATCACAAATTATCATCCTTTTTTGATTTGGACCAGTATTTACCGACTTATGGCCACTTTTAGGTTTA
Source organism: Calliphora vomitoria (assembly GCA_942486065.2). Classification (NCBI taxonomy): domain Eukaryota; kingdom Metazoa; phylum Arthropoda; class Insecta; order Diptera; family Calliphoridae; genus Calliphora; species Calliphora vomitoria. The sequence continues at coordinate 120,723,547 of OW818030.2, read as the reverse complement.
TCTTGATTTTCATATGAAATATCGATTTTGATTGAAAATATAAGTGATCACAGATTGTAATCCTTTTTTGATTTGGACCAGTATTTACCGACTTATAGCCACTTTTAGGTTTATCTTGATTTTCATATATTATTGTTATTATTAATATTTATTTAATGCAAATTTTATTTACAGAAAATATAGAGAAAAGAAAAAAAGGGCTGGCTGCCAGGGCCTTCGCCTTTAAAAAACTAAGATTTTAAGTATTTACATATTAATTGATTACAATGATTTTCATATAAAATATCGATTTTGATTGAAAATATAAGTGATCACAGATTATCATCCTTTTTTGATTTGGACCAGTATTTACCGACTTATAGCCACTTTTAGGTTTATCTTGATTTTCATATAAAATATCGATTTTTGATAAGTGATCACAGATTGTAATCCTTTTTTGATTTGGACCAGTATTTACCGACTTATAACCACTTTTAGATTTATCTTGATTTTCATATAAAATATCGATTTTGATTGAAGATATAAGTGATCACACATTATCATCCGTTTTTGATTTGGACCAGTATTTACCGACTTATAGCCACTTTTAGGTTTATCTTGATTTTCTAATAAAATATCGATTTTTGATAAGTGATCACAAATTATCATCCGTTTTTGATTTGGACCAGTATTTACCGACTTATAGCCACTTTTAGGTTTATCTTGATTTTCATATGAAATATCGATTTTGATTGAAAATATAAGTGATCACAGATTATTATCCTTTTTTGATTTGGACCAGTATTTACCGACTTATAGCCACTTTTAGGTTTATCTTGATTTTCATATAAAATATCGATTTTGATTGAAGATATAAGTGATCACAGATTATCATCCTTTTTTGATTTGGACCAGTATTTACCGACTTATAGCCACTTTTAAGTTTATCTTGATTTTCATATATTATTATTATTATTATTAATATTTATTTAATGCAAATGTTATTTACAGAAAATATAGAGAAAAGAAAAAAAGGACTGGCTGCCAGGGCCTTCGCCTTTAAAAAAGTAAGATTTTAAGTATTTACGTGTTAATTGATTACAATGATTTTCATATAAAATATCGATTTTGATTGAAAATATAAGTGATCACAGATTATCATCCTTTTTTTATTTGGACCAGTATTTACCGACTTATAGCCACTTTAAGGTTTAGGTTTATAAGCACGTATATGTTTGTGGTTTTCTTCTACTAACTATAAGTGGTAATTTGGTAAATTTGAATATGAATATATGATTGTATAATCAGTGAAAGGTATTTATGATTTCTGCTGCACACTTATAGATTGTATTTTTGTTTCACGCATTTGTAAAATAAATTATAAGTGAAGACAAAATCTTAGAATTTTATACTTCACGAATTTTGTAGCTAAAATGTACAAAGATAACCTTTATTTAATCATAATTTTTCTCTTCCCATTTATACACACATTAGAACAACATTCTAGTTTTATGGCTTCAGATGCGTACAAGTACATTCATCTGAAGCCATTTTATGTATTTATATCCCCCTTTGCTTTTCCTACTTCACACACTTCCTACTTAATATTACTCTTTATATACTCGCACTTAAATAAATCATATTAAGATTTAAAACTTCTTTTTTACGACTTATACGGGGATTTGTTTTGAGGGTTTTGTGTGCATAAATTTATTTAATGACAGAATGAATGATTGCAGCGGTAAAATAGGAAGCAAAGGGAAAAAATTACAACTACAACTGGATAAAAGTTGAATCTTATGAGCAGATTTTATCAAGTGTATAATTACATTAATTTAATGTTCATTTACTGAAAAAAAGAGTAGAATGTAAAATAAAAACTACAGATTACACTTGCTGTATAGTATCTACTAATTTTAACACTATGGTAACTAGCAGTACGTTACATTTTTTTTTATTTTTAAACAAATAATTAAAAGTTGTGGGGGAAAAAAATAATTAATTTAGAAAATTAGAAATAAGAAATGTGTAAGGTCTTCAATCTCAAGGTGAAAATAATGGTGGAAATCATGGAAATTCATTTTATTGATCTAGATGAAATTTTAATTATTTGATTGTCAGTTTTTATACAAAACAGTAGTAGCCATTATTAAATTTCCAAATACAAATTATTTATGTTTTTCTCTATTACAAATGTAGTTAAATGATTATTCAATAAAATTTTATTAAATGTAAATAAATCTACTATTCAACTGAATATATAACATTTTGTTGCTTTTTAGCAACAATTTTATTTGACTGCATGATTGAATTTTTCAAAACAAAAAACAAATGAAATTCCCTTTTTTTTTGTTTGTGCAAAGTGCTGTCAGTGAGTGAGTTTCAATACGAGTGAGTACAAATGTAATTAAAATAGTTTTTATGGTCGAAATCATTTAGGCATGTGGTAATTTCTGCTGTTGCTGCTGCTTCCTCTGCCACTGCTGTAGCATGTTGTTAAAAACTACAGCAAATTGATAATATTATTAACGAGTATTTCGTACATTTGGTATGTAGAACGTGCGCTAATAAACAAGTTATTAGGTTTGAATATAAAAGGATTTACAAATATATATATATGTATATACGTGCATTCAAAAATATATTTCAAATACAATTACTAGTTTTGTTTTATGGTTTGTTTAACTAAAAGATTGATTTGATTTTAATAACTAGTTGACCTATTAAACTTTTAGTTTAAATTAAAACTAAGGGGAACAAATTTATGTTGCTGTATCAAATAGTTTTAAAGCATGCCATAGTGGAGCAGAAATGTTAATTTCTTAAATACTCATAACAAATTTAAATTAAAATGTAGGAAAATCCCTAATGTATTATTTAAAGAATAACAACTTTCAAGTTATTGACCTTTCTAAGTACTTATACAGTACTTTTTTATCCACTACCAAAAAGAGGGGAGGTATATGTATTTAATTTGTCATTCCGTTTGTAACATATCGAAATATCGATAGTAAAACCAAAAAGTATATTTATTCTGGGTCCTTATAAAATACTAAGACGATCTATCTATGCACAGTGGTTTAGAAACGCTATTTTGGAAATAATTCAGTATCTCGGGAACTATTGGAGATATTGTTACGAAAGTTGGTCACCTCGGGTCTCAAAATTTTTTAAAAAATCGCCAAAAATCTATTTATGATCGAAATGAGCTGAAATTAAAAATATAAACAAAAAAAAAAAAACACTTACATATGTGGGTTATCTCTATTAGTTGAAGAGTTATTTAGGTTTATTGATTTATTTTTTTTAATTTTGATCGATCTTTTTATAGTGTTTTAGAGATGACGGGCCAACGGATTGTCGAAATTTATTTTTAAAATATCAGCTGTATTGGTGATAAAATTCTAAATAAAATAGATATAACTTGCTAACAGCTATCTTGGCCCTACCAAAAAGTTACACGTATCCAAATTTCGAATATATAAAAAAGGCCGTATTTTTTAAGTTTTTCCATAAAAAATTTTCTTCGGAACTATAAACAATTTTTATATGATCCAGAAAGAGATCTTAATGCTAAAGCGTGTAAATTTAAATTTGGGTCACTAAAGCTGACTTAACACTTCCCAGGCCTATCCAAAATTGGCCAATTTTAAAAAATAATTTTAGGTTTGAGTAAAATATTCTTAAAAGGCAAAGCACCGATCCTCAAAGATGTTCAATATTTGTATAATCCTATATGTTGCTTAAACGCTTACAAAGTTTGTTTACTATCACACAGTAAATAACGTCACACTGGGCACTTTTCTAAATAAACTCAGTTTTTGGATAACATTTTTACCGGTTTAGGAATTTCGGTATTTTAAAATAAAAAATTTTTAAAATTATAATACCGTTGATTTAAAGACATTTAGGTTTATATTGGTTCCAAATTTTGTTATGTTATCTTTAACCGTTAAAATTATACATTAATTCAAATTTTATATTTTTTTCAGGGAATATCACCATATTATATTTTTTTTTTAGTTTTTAAGGTAAATTTATAAAATTATTTAATTTTACTAAAATATCAATCTTCTAGTCTTTAGGTTTTCAACAATGTCAAATACTTATATAAAAAGCTTTTATTTACTCCTCAGAAGTTCCACAAACCTTATCCCCTTCGGAAAATTTGTAAATTTTTGTCATATATTTCATCAACCTCAGCTCCAACAGTGTGTAATGTCCGTCCGGCTGTTGTTAGTACGATATGAGCTCAAGGGAAGGAGGTATGATAAAAATTTCCCCAAATAATTACTTGTTGATCAGAAATTTTTGGTATTGAAAATGGGAAATATCGGTCAATTAGAACCAGAGTTATGGATCAAAATGTGAGACAACTTCCAAAAAAGTTGTTAATTTTATATATCGAACCTAAATTTTACACAGATAGTTGTATGTATGCAAAACTCTAACTACTGGATTTTGTGAATATCATTCCATATTTGATCATAGCTCCCATAATACACTTTCTGAAATCTATATAATATATATTTCTTGTAAATATCATATAAATATCATGTGCACAATCGTGGTTCCTAATTTTATGGAGATCGGCCCATAATTGGTCATTGCTCCTATATAAAGATCACATCCGAAAAACACATTAACTAACATAAATGTCTTATAAATGTAGATTTCAAAACAAAGTTTTACACTGATCAGTTGTATGAATGCAAAACTCAAATTTCTAGATTTTGTGACGACCATTCCATTATTGACCATAGCACCCACATATGATCCACTTCCGAGAATAAGTATAAAAACCTTAAAACTCCTGTATATGCGAGGGTCCGCGACTTTTTGAATTTCCCAGCTATTAACTGCAAGGGCAATACTACTCCTGTCAGCAGATGCCAGTTGACTCCTGTCAAAATTTGAACAAGCGTCATTTAGTTTGTATTTGACAGCCATTGATAGCAGACTATCTCCTGATTTGAGGAGAAATTGGAAAAAAGTGAATTTCGTCTGCTCAGTCTGCACTATTTTTACGGGAAAAAAACCGTTACTCAAATAAAGGCTAAGCTTGATAAATACTATGGGAATTCTGCACCATCAATTTCAATGGGGTAAAATGTGGTTTACTGAATTTCGGTGAGGCCGTACAAGCACGGAATATGCCAAACATTTTGGACGCGCAGTTGAGTTGTCTACAACCAAAACAATTGAAAGAAATCACGATATGGTGTTGGCCGATCTGAGATTGAAAGTGCTAGAGATTGTGGAAGCTATAAGCATCTCACATGGCTCAGTGGTTTCAATTTTAAATGATCACTTGGGTATGAGAAAGCTTCCCGAAAGATGGCTGCCGCGTTTGTTCACAATCGGGTGCACAATAGGGTACATATGTGCGCAGTTTCCATGGCTAAAATCCATGAATTAGGCTACGAAATGCTCCCTTATCCCACAATATTCTCCGGATTTAGCCACGAGTGATTATTTCTTGTTTGTAAACCTGAAGAAATATCTCTGTGGAAAGAGATTTGTCTCCAAAGATGAAATCATCTCATTAAAAATACCTATTTTGATGACCTCCACAAATTTTATTTTTTGGAAGGGATAAAAAAAGTTAAGAAACGTTGGACAAAGTGCATAGAGCTCAATTATTCTTTATCCTAACCTGTATTTCATTCAAAAAAACACGGATTTTCATTTAATTCGTTATTGCGAATTTAATATTGTTACGTTTTAACCTTTTTAAAACGTATGTTTATTTCCTTTAAATAAACCGGATACTTTTGATTGCAAATAAGAAGCAGTTTTAGTAGTTTAAAATTTGTAACAACTCTTTATTTATTTGAAATGTACAACAACAACAGTTCAAATAGTCACTCAGTGTCTTTATACACGTTTATCAATTCGCAGAAATGCACACACACTTTATAATCTACAAACTTATATGGACAAGACAGTTGATGTTAACTCTAACAGCGCCTATGATTAACTCACTTACGACTGCAACCTCTGCCACTATTTATACACACGCCATCTTTCGGAAATCTTCTGCAATGCCCTTAACGGACAACTAGTATGTTCGAATTCTAGAGCTTTCGATGTCAATGTTAGCAGCTTAAACATTTAGTGTTGCCATACTTATAAACAATGCTAATAACCGCATGCTTTCAACATTGTTGATAAGTAGAAGCTTCTACTGATGGACGTGTTTATAAACATGATGAATGCTGCAGGCAGTCGTTACAGACCATTAAATGCAAAATCGTAACAATATTGATATTGAGAAATTTAACCAAAATAAGCATCAAATACGAATATATCAACGCAAAATATTAAGTATATGACGAGCCCTCTTTAATAGGGCATAGCTAATATATAAGGCCACATCCGAAAGTTATATTAATGCGCATAAATATCGAAACATTTAACACAAATTTGTTTTAAGTATGTAATAATCTTACTACTGGATTTTGTGACTATCGATCCACAATTATGTATATGGGCAAAATCGGTCAAACAAAACAGTATGTCCGTCAGTCTCATAAAAATAATTAGAATATGAGAAAACCGAATTTTTTCAAAAATATTTGTTGCTAAAAGCTAATTTATGTATCCAAAAATAGATTGAATCGTTAAAATGTTTTGCAGCATAATATATGAAAAGCTTTCTTCGAAGCACTATACATATTTCACTCCCAATAATATTTAATTGCATGAGTCCAGAAAGGTTAAATTTATCGCTGTTATTTTCTAGTATTTAAATGAAAATATTAAACTGTTATCCTAATTGGGTGAACCTGATACATAAATATTTTTATACAAAATGCACAGCCATCGGTGTCCGTATTATACTTGTGGAGGGTATATAAGATTCGACACAGCCGAATATAACGCTGGAAAATAATCTATTATATAATCGTTAGTTTTTATTTGCTTACATATTTTGCATACATTTTAGCAACTTTTTTTCCAATTTTATAGTGTTTTGGAAATAACGCGAAAAATGCATACACGCATGCAGTTATGAAAAATAAAACAACTGAAATGACACTTGTTTCAAGTGCTCATATTTAGTATGCATACATTTCAATAGGCACATTAGGGTTGCTACATTAGTAGGAACTGAAAATAGGAAAATGCGATGAATCTTAGATAACATCCACCTAAAACTAAAATCACATATGGGAATTTCCATGATTAAGTACGCGACATTTGTACGTCTTTGAAGTGGAAATAAGTTTTTCTTGTTTTTATTTTTCGATTGCGTTTTAGTAGCTCTTTAGTGCAAAAGGTAGGTTTTGTTGATTCCATTATATTAGCAATAAACATGACTGCACTCGTTTATGACTGCATTTCCAAAAATGCTGTTTGGAACATTATTTTTTTTATTAAAAAAGTTAAAATTTAAATATAATTATGTGTCTGTCTGTTGATAGTTGTCATGTTGTAATATTTTCATTCGTTGTTGAACCCTTAGTATGATTAGGCACGCGACATATTTTTAGCCACGTTTGTAGTTAGTTCAAGTAATTTAAACAAAATTTTATTAATTTGTTCGACATTAGTTTTTTTGTATAGTGCTTCAATAACTTTTACTCTTTATCTAAGTAAGCCCATTGCTAATGCATTTTCTGCCTTCTTTACAGATTTTCGCAGTTAGCAAAATGTTTCTATCTATCGTGCAACTTTTTCAGTTTTACACAATATTATTACATTTTTCAATAATTAGCTTGCTGTTAATTTCTATAAGTTTCGATAGCTATTCACGGGGTCCTCTCAGCATTGGAAATTTATTGGATCTCTTTTATTTATCCCAAATATCGGATTTTTCCCGTTTTCTTTATAAATACATATGCAAGTAAAAATAACTCAAAGATAGCGAACGCGACAAACTTTAAAAGTCATAATAAATAGCAGTATTTTTTTTATTTTATGACACTAAATTTTGATTACAATTATAATTTGCAAACACTTGATTAAAAGCATTGCGGAGTACTAATAAAATACAAAGATTTCGGTACAAGAACGCGACATTAGAACATGAACAAAATCAAAGGATAAATTTACCGTTAATAAAGCTTTTAATTTGTTTGCATTCATTTGTTGTTGATAGAAACTGATGTACCTTCTTTGACGAAAAAATTATGAAATTAGATAGTAATACCATGTAATGTCACGTGCGATAACTTAAGAGCTGTGAGTTGAAAATTGGATAATGAATATGTGCAAGAAATAACTAAAGGTTGCACATTTTATTCGAAGTTTCGCATTAAGGTTTATTAGTTTACCGAAACGGTTTTTTCCGTTTTTTAAAATTCAATCTAGTTCGAAATTTATTTGAATTTTTGGAAACCTATTTTCTTTCTAATCTAATAACTGTAATTTCATATTCGGGAAGAAAAAAGGTTTGCACAAATTCAAATAAAATTCAAACTAGATTGAATTTTGAAAAACGAAAAAAAAAAAAAACGTTTCAGTTAATTTATATGAGGTTTTATAACGTATTAGTTTAAACAAAGTACATGAAATAATTCCATATCAAAATTTAAATAAAATTAAATTTTTTTCCCAAAAAATTACAAAACTTAGAATATTTTTTGGACAATCACAATAATTCACATACCGCATTGAAAGCAGCTTTCAAAGGCCGTTCATATGATACCAATATTGCATATGTTTCCTTTGCAAGAAGAATGCAAAAATCATAAAAACCTAAAAGAGAAAATTTTTATCCTTAAATACTGACACCAGGACACAAATTTTAAGAAATGATTTCCTCAAACAAGTAAAACTTTAATTTTAGTTGGGAACATCGACACTTTATTGTTGCTCTATACAATTGGGGCCACCCTAATCGTATAATTTGTGTTTCTTAGAAGAACCCAGCAGTTAAGCAAGTAGTCAATGTATCCTTTGGGTAACACCAGTTTATATATTTTGGGTAATTTGACACGTATGTGCTCTTTGTAGAGCAGACAGAAGTCAATTGGTTACTTTATACATCCCAGGTTATCTAGCGTGAACTCAGTTTTCACTTAAGTGTCTCCAAGTAATCTAGAGTGTAGTCACTTAAAACGTTTTGTGAGAAATTCGTACAAATTGTTTATTTTCGTTTAGCTTAAGTATATTGACATGCCATGTAACCTAGCGTGTCACTTTAGTGTCTCTAGGTTAAGTAGAGTGTAGTGAATTTAAACGCTCATTAAGTATGTACAACACTTGAGAAGAAATTATTTTATCTACTAGAAATAATCTATTGGAGAGTTGTCGGTGAAAGGTTTGTTTTCAAGCAATCGGTTACTGGACTGTCTATGAGACTTTCTAACCGACTATTTGAGGTCAATTAGCTTGCACTAATACAAGTTAAAATAACAGCTGACCAACCCAGCTAGCATTTGGAAGATTGTTTTTTCAAAAATCACCAAACCAAGTCTTTTTCGAGTACTTTTGGTGATCAAAAACTTATTAATCACTTACATGGTTAAAAAATGATTCAAAAATAAATCGCGCTTATGCTTAAAAAGTGTTTGTTTTAAAATACAACAACAAATTGTTTAGCAATCGCAAATGGATCATCCAAGCATTTAAAGTGTAAGTATTTTAACCGTTATTTATGATAATAATTTGAGCATGTAGAAGATTGAAAGCTGCTTGCTCGCAAGCAGATAATGCAGGTGTTTGAAATGTGATATCAAACACTGCTTGGTATGATGGGTTTTTATAAAGAATAACGGGACATTATTGCGTATTGTGAAGTAAATGTTAAAAAGTTAAATTTTTGTCTATTTATAAAAGTTACATCGAGGTGTTAACATCGTTAAATAAATTGTGAAAGATATTTGAAAAGTGAAAAACTTAAATAATAAAAAGTGTAATTTAATTTAATGTAATTAAATTTAAATAAAAAAAGGCAATGTCAGCTAGACAAATAAAAAGATGTGCTCAAAAAGAAGCCGAAAATTTAATTTCGCCAAAAAATAAAAAATATAAATCTGAAAAATGCATACAGAATCAAATAGAAGAAAATATTCAGGAATATGAAGAATCAAGTCAAAATATTAATAATTTTGATAGTGACACTTTTAGCGATTCAAGTGAAAAAAGTGAAGAAAATGAGTTTAATTTGTGTGAAGAATTGGCTAAATGTGCTATTCAATTTCAAGTTAGCTTTGTTGCAATTAATGCACTTTTACTTTTATTACTTAAATGCAATATTAAAGTTCCAAAAGACGCTAGAACTCTTTTAAAAACGCCTAGTTCTGTTGTTGAGAGAATGGTTGGTGAAGGCACATACATTCACTATGGATTAAAAAATGGATTAACCGATTTCTTTTGGTACAAATGAACTATGTACAAATAATTTATTTTAATTAAATATTTATGAATGTAAATACATCTTATATTTTTTAAACTTAAACACATTAAAGGTACAAATGAAAAATGTACAAAATTAATTTTTAAGTTTTTGTTATATGTGAAAGCAATTTTTATGTTATGTAATTTTAATAATTAATTTCTATGTATTATTTTTTATTTTAAATAAATTTATTTAAATAAACACTATTTAAATCTTTTATTTTTGTTAAGAAAACACTTTGATACCGACTAATAAAATACCCGAAAAAGAGTCAAATACGATTAGCAATACGACTCGAAAACCAATCACAAATGATGTAAAAAAGACTTTCAAATGAATAAAAAACCGACTGATAAATAAATATAAAAAGACTCCCAAACAGATTGATAAGTGACTCTTAAAAGACTCGAAATTTAACTGGTAAATTACTCGAAAATGACTTACAAATAGAGTAAAATAAGACTGATAAAAGACTAGAAAACGATTCGAAAAAGACTATAATACCATTAAAAAAAAGGATCGAAAATTACTCTAAACTAACAAAAAAAAGGAATCATAAATGACTCATCAAGAAGAGTCGCGGTAAGGTACAATTTTCTCCCGACAAAAGTATTATTTGCGATCAGAAAATGAGCGCATATTCCAGCTTTTTAATCGCGCTGAAGTATCATAAATTACTCGAATTCGATTAAAATTTTCAAAAAATGCTAGCTGGGAAGAAACCAGTTAGGAAGCTAGTAAGGTAACTGACTCTATGTGAATCCAATGCGTTGACTATTTAGGACCAGCTATCAGACAGTCTCATTATAATCCAAAAGGACCAAAATAACTAGTAACGTAGCTAGTTATGTAACTAGTTGTCATCCTAAATGATATGTAAAATCACTAGTTTTGGATAGTCTCTTAGAACTGCTGGGAAGTGGATATATGTAAATGTAGTTTGTATAACCATTTACTACATGTTTACATTCATGTTTATGCCTTGGTAAGTATTCGTGAATGTATGAGTTTATGTCAATGTAGATTTGATACTTAGATCAACTAAGTAAAAACTTGTTGCAAGAAAGAGTTGTTGCTGTCGTTTGTAGCTTATACTCGTGCTAGTCTTCTAAATGATTATGCATCAACACATACGTTGAAATTCATACATGTGTGGGGGGGTTTACATATCTGAAACTAAGTTGCAATCATCAAAATCATGCACATGCATTTATGCATGTTTTATTCATTAGCAAAAAAAAAAAAAAAAAACGGGTGTTTTTAAAGAGGTTTTCAAAAACAAAAAACTAATAAGAAATATTAAAATATTTTAGAAGCTCAATCATCTTCAATTTTTAATAACACTGTTTCACTTATATTTATTTCGCCATTTTCCCCTTAAAAGATCACCCTGTTCTTGTGAAACATTTTCATTTCCATTTCCCTTTCCATTTTACACACTTTAAATGTTATTTAAACTCATGGCCTGTTATGTTTTCAAATATTACCCCGTTTGGTTGGCTGCTTGTTTCTTACTTACTTACATTTCATACGCATTTCGTACAAATGAAGAAGAAATCTTATTTAAATTACACATCATGTAGGGATTTAATGATTTAAGAATAGCAATTAAGTAAATGCATCTACATACTCTTATGTTGAGTATATGTAAAACTAAAATATTTATATAAAATTACATTTGTTTAATGAGAAGGGATTGTTGCTGTATTAGTAATTTAAACAGCATGAATCACTTCGCAATTTGATTAAGTTGTATTAGATTTTAGTTGCACTCAGAACAATCACAGATGAAACTGAGTATTGTAAGTGATACAGTTACAAAAGCTATCTTTACATTATCTAACTTTTATTTATAGTTGAATGTTAAGAAATCAGTTTAAAGTCAGTTGTGTAACCATACTTCATTTCTACTTGCTATACTAGGTTTCTTAATCGGGAAAATTTTCCCGTGAATTCCAGGGAATATTGTATTAGAAACAAGTTTTTCTGAACAGATAAAACAAATGCTTTGTGATTTGATGTCAATCTAAGATTTTATTATATCCATAGATTTTTTCGATACTAGTAACCGAAAACCAGTTCATACAGAAGAATTATAATTTAAATAACCTAATTTTTGTTACCCCAACTACAATTTTTCAGCCACAAAACAATCATTCAGTCATTTAGAATAAATTTGATTAGCAATAATAATCACAACCAAAAACTATTTAATCTGTGTGACAAAAATAGAAAATTGTTTGTTTAAATAACGAAAATAAACATTTCTAGTAGGTGAACTTAATACAAACTAAAATTTTGTGTCTTTAACCCTTTGACGACCACGGGAACACTGGTATCCCAACACAAAAACATTGAATAACTAAATAACGAAAAAAGGAATGGGTTCCATTTTAATTTTAATTAGTTCGTAAACGTGTCTCTTATTAATGTGTTTAGAATAAAACAAGTTCGATTACATCATTTATTTTTTATTGTCTTTGAAAATTCACAGTTTTATTGTTACTGTGTTCAAGAATTGTTCAAAAATTAGTCTTTTGAAAGGGTTAAAGAAATTATTGAGATGCTTAACACTATAACATCAAAGGATATTCATAATTAGAGAAAATAATGACAATAATACTGCATTAAATTAGTTTATATATGAGGGTGGGTCAAAAAGTCCGTGCTTTTTTGAATGAAGCACAGGTTTTTGGATAAAAAATTATTTAATTTTTCAACATAGTCTCCTTTGAGCTCTATGTACTTTGTCCAACGTTTCTCTAATTTTGTTATCCCTTCCAAAAAATAAGATTTGTGTCGAGGTCATCAAAATAGGTATTTGTTGTGAGATGACATCGTTGGAGTCATGTCTCTTTTCGTTAGGTCTCTTAAGGTTTGCAAACAAGAAATAGTCTCTCAGGTCTTAATCCGGAGAATAATGGGAAAGAGGAAGCATTTCTTAGCCTAATTCATAAATTTTTGCCACGGAAACTTCCCTTTTGTGCACTAGATTGTGAGCAAACGCGGCAGCCATCTTGTAGAAAGCTTTCTCATACCCAAATGATCATTCAAAACTGAAACATATCGTTGCTTTAATATAGAAAGGCTCTAACTCGTGTTTTTTTAAGTCGATATTTGTTGCCCAATTATGATATATGAGCGGACCATGTTTATCTTTTTCAAATAAGTCGATATTTTTTGCCCAATTATGATATATGATCAGACCATTTTTAGGTTATCTTTTTCAAATATAGCAGAAAGTAAATTGTTGAAAGATTTACGATTTTGTCCATAACAGCTGTCTCAATAAAGACTGATATTTGAAGACAAATAAAAACAACAATACCCGTTTCTGGTGCCACTTTCGTAAAAGCTTTCGTTATATTATGCATACTTTCTAGAGTAAGACAGTGTTATAGCGTTTCCATGTAGTTAAGTACCTTTTGCATATCAAAACTAACACAGAAATGAAGAATCAGCTTTGCCCTTCTCCTGGTCCACTAAAAAATGTTCCTTTGACTTCTCTTTATTCATTATGTGCATTTTATATGCTTTTGTTGACTGCAATTTAATTATCGATTTACTTACTGCTCAAGCTCTTCACACTTTCACAAGCAGTATATTTAATCTTCTTAGCCATAATAAAATAATGTGTTAGTATTATTATTAGATTTGGGTAGTTCATGAACGAAATAGTTCAATTGAACGATTCCATTATTTGAACTAAATGAACTAGTTCAAAACGATTGCTCACTTAGTTCAGTATTGAACTATGAACAAAAATAGTTTATATATACGTTCTTAAATAAATGCATGTTTTTGTTGTTTTCTAGCTTCTTTTTATACGAATTCTGACATAATACCGAAAAAATAAGGGTCATAATGGATAGAATCCGTTCTCAGCATTATATGGCAACTGACAGCAAATTCAAAACCCAAGGAGCATTTTAGCTCTAGTATCATATCTGATGTTTTAGTCCAGGCAAGAGAGATAATTTTAATATTTTATTATAAGAAATTTAACACTCGATTCTTGTTCTTTTATAAATAGGTAATTCAACAAAAAGTGCGATTGAACTAGAAGAGCTACCTAGTTCATTTTTGAACTACGAACTAAAATGAACGGTCATTGAAATTAACTAGAGTTTCCAGAAAACCGAAGAATTTCAAAACCTGCGGTTTCGGTTTTAAAAAATTGAAAACCGATCGGTTTCGGTTCGGTTTTGTAATAATTTATTAACTATTAAATCAGCTGATAATATAGGAACTGCTAAACAAATTTAAAGTTCAAATTTGACGAGTGTTTACGAGAATAAAAGAAAATTGGTACTTTTTCTTTTAATGGTACGTTTTTAATATATTAAATTAGTTAAAGTTGTCTAATATGCTTCTCAGTAAAGAAATAATCAAGAATAGGATGCTCAATTGTATTATGATACCAAAAATGGAGAACTAGAACTAAGGAGTACTTTTTCGTTCTTCAAAATGAATTTTCTATAATATTGAACCTAGAATCAGGAAATTACTTTGAAATTTCAAACTTGACAGTGGTTTAAGTGTAGAAATTGTATATACATAATAGTTGGCTGATATGTTTCTGAGTAAAGAAAGAATCAAGAATAAAGGGCATAATGATATTGAGGTAACAGAAACTATTATTAAAATTTCTATAATAATGAACCTATAAGCAAGATATTAAACACACATGATCCTGACTGAGTTAAAATATAAAAAAGGGAATTGCAGATCCTTTTTCGAACTAGTAGTACTTTTTGAATATTTTATAACGATGGACCTAGAATCGCGAATTCAAAACGGATAATTAATGTTACTATTTCATTATTGTAAAGGTACTTTTTGAATATTTTATAATAATAAACCTTAAAATTAGGCACAAATGATTCTGAATGAGTAAGAATTCACGAAAGGTGATTATAGTCTTACATTTATTTGTATTTTCTATAATAATGGTCACAGAGATATGAAATTAAACATTCATGATGCTGAGTTGAAATACAAAATGTGGGTCTTTATGGTATTGTTTTTATTCTAATAATACGTCTAGAATGAGCTACAAACCACATAAAAATGAATCAATAAACATGAAACTAGAGACATGTTTTCCTGAATTAGTATTAATTTACAAAGGGAGACTTAATAGTAATATTTCTTTATTCCAATTGAGGTGGTGAAGCGCACCGGTCAGCTAGTACTCCATACTTTTATCGTATATTTGAAAATAACTAAAACTTTGTTACAAAAATTTTGCGTTATTTAGCTTGCTAAAGGTAGTCTGCTAAATCATCTGCAGCAATTATTGTAATACAACTTAAAGAATTTAAACAAATCTTAAGATATTTTTACCGACCTGTGTTTAGAGATATTGGATGAACAATTGGATGAAAAAGTTTGTTTCTCATTTCTAAATTTTGAATTTTTCTAATGAAAATAGAATAAAAGGGAAAACCGAAGAATAATTGTCGGTTTCGGTTTTAGGCCTTGCAAGACCGCGGTTTAGGTTTCGGTTAAAACCGAATTGGAAACTCTAAAATTAACAATTAAGCACAAGTCTAATTATTATATTATAACTTATAAAAAAGAAGTATATTTTTCAGTTTTTTATTAAGAAAATTTAGCTTAAGCGCCAAGTCCGTTCCAAAAAAAAAAAAAAAATAAAAATTCAAAGTCCACTTAAGCACTTGTTATAAATTCATAACGGTACACTGTATGATCGTAAAATTTTTATTGATGATACCAATGAATTCATTTATTAAAAAAACGCTATATGAAAAATATGTCGCTTTAGCTGTTTTTGCGGTTATGGCTCGATACGAGCAAATTATTTTTCTCTTAAAATTTCAATAATTATTTTTCGTGAGTGATTTGTTACATTTTATTTGCATTCCATAATTTTTATGAGATTTGTGGTCGTTAAAGTGATTTTCGGAAGTGCAAAATTGCGACCTGTATGTACTTTGTGCACAAGGTTTACATAGACAGCCGGCCACACCGACGGACAAAGTTAAATCGTCTCAATAATTGATTCTGAGTGGAAAAACTGATTCTAAATTGGTATACTTTAAGCTGGGTGTTGAACTAATATTAATATCAACACAAACATAGCGTAACCTGCCCACTATGGTGGTGCGGGGTATAAAAAAAGCCAATCCCTATATGTTTTTTTCCGTTATTACTTTAATTTAAATTTCTTTCAAAAGTTTCATTCTGTTCTATAAATAAAACAGTTAGTAACTAGTAATATCATTTACTCAAGTACTTTACACAAAATTTATTTAAAATGTTCACTGTTTTAGAAAACTTATCAATCAAACTGCTTCAATTCAAAGTAAAATGTTCGAAATTATCGAATAATGGTAACATGAAGTTCTTTTTTTTGTCAAGACATAGTAGTAGTAACATAGAAGTAAAACAATAAATTGTTAGCAAAATTCAATTTTCCACAATAATGCACAAATCTCAATTAAAATGTTCTTTACTCAACAATACACTTTAGCAGGACATTAGCACACATACCGACATTAGGGTGCCACCATTTGTATGGAGCTAACAAAAATGTTTGATGTTCCCGTCTTTAGTGAAATAAAATATTTCTCATAATTTGTGGTTGTAATGTTAGATGTTTGGGTTATTTATATCAATTAGTTCTACTCTTGTTTTGTTAATTCTCAAGACCACTACAATACTGTATCAATATTTGGTCAATTCACAATTCATGTCATATTGGCATATTGTCCTAATATTTCACAATGGTTTTTAATTGTTTTTCAAACAAAAAATGTCCTAAAAAATTACTACTTTATATGCTATGTTTATTGTGTTATCGTAACGAACCAGCAGAGACCAACGCCGAATGCCTAAGAGTCGATTAAGCCGAGCCGCCGAGTCGTTATATATTAGGACATTATGACAATATGACTGATAAGAGACCTTGTGAATTTACCAATTGATTGTTAAAACAGATATATTAAGCTAAGTATAGCACGCTTCTAAAAATTACTATACCACATCAACATACAAAAAAACAAAAGTACGACTTTAGGTTGCAAAAACTTGCCACAACACTGAAATGATTTTTTTTGCCGTTAATTCGATTTTGCTAATTCTGACCTACGAAGATGTTAGGAAATGTTGTGATTGTAATAGATAACAATTTAAAAATAGTATTATTGGCGAACTTGTCTCTAAAAAAGTAGAATATGTTTGGAGAAACTTATTATTTTCAAAATTCAGCTGCGGTTTTAAAGTTTTTTTTTTTTTTCAAAATTCATCTCGTTAAAAATGTATCCGTATAAAAATATTGAAAACAATGAACCTTAATTTTGGTTAGCAACACCGACATCCTTTTTTAGGACCGACCTAATTTACACCCATAGAAAAACAAACTTTTCTAATGAAACCATTAATACGGATCTACAAACATGTGTTTATTATACTCTACACTACAAGTGACAAGGGTATATATAATTTTTTCATTCTGTTTGTAATTTCTACATTTTTCATTTGCCACTCCATAAAGTATATATTCTGCATCGTTATAGATAGCGGTATCGATCTAAATTATCATGACCGTCTGTCTGTCTGTTGAAATCAACTTTCCGAAACCCCCAAATAATATTCATACATTATTGGTACATCAATCATGTCGGACTATAAGTCCAACTTAGGTTGCTATTTAAAATCATGAAAATCGGCGTACATAACAAAAACCGAGACTACCTCATTTTTTTTTTAATATCTTTCACCATAACATTTTTTTTTACCATTTTTTCCCTCCAAAATGTTTTTTAACAAAATAATTTTTTTCTCCAAAATTAATTTTTAGTATTTATCTTAAATTAACTTTGATGAAGTATGTATGAGATTCGGTAAAACCGAATATATCACTCTTACATGTTTTTCGGCAAATGTGTGTGTATGTATTAGGGTTGTCAATCATTCGAGTTTTATTTTAATCGAATAACGTGTTGAATAACGAGTTGATTAAAAATTAATTAAATATAATTAAAACCAGAATATTTTCAATATTTTTAAAACCGATAGAAGATACGAAAAGGTTAACTGTCATACGAACTGTCATACTTTGCTCACTTCTTGACATTTATGATCAGAATACCCTGGCAAATCATTATAAATTGATTGAGGGTTGAAAAACGCTACCAAATTATCCATATTTACTTTGAAAATCAGTCGTTGATTCGCGAAACTTATAGACGACTGTTTTTGGCTGAACGCATATGGAGTGAGTGAGAGATGAGCGATTTTTGAAGAACGTCGTTCTAAGTGAACGTGGTTTATAAACAAGTGTTCTTTTAAACAGTGACTGTCATCACGTTTTGTTACACGATCAAGTTTTTCCTTTTAAGTTTTAATACACTCACACTTTTAATAATTGAAACAAACTTACATTCAATTTCTCTTTCAAGTTGGTGTTTCAATTTTCAATCAAGAAAACAGCTGATTACATTTTTGTTTAACATTATGTAGTAAAACTTAGAGTTTCCAAAAAACCGATGAATATCAAAACCGCGGTTTCGGTTTTAAAAAATTGAAAACCGATCGATTTCGGTTCGGTTTTTCTTCTAATGCTACTTTTTAGTATATTAAATTATTTTACTTATATGTATACAGAATATTTGGCTGATATGCTTCTGAGTAAAGAAAGAATCAAGGATAGAGGGCATAATGATATTGAGGTAACAAAAACTATTATTGAAATTTCTATAATAATGAACCTATAAGCAGGAAATTAAACACACATAATCCTGACTGAGTTAGAATTTAAAAAGGGACTTGAATATTTGAATACTTTATAACGATGGACCTTGAAACACGAAACTAAGCATTCATTGTTTAGTGAATGCGAATTCAAAAGGGATAATTAATGTTACTATTTCTTTATTGTAAAGATACTTTTAGAATATTTTATAATAATAAACCTTAAAATTGAAAATTAGGTAGAAATGATTTTGAATGAGTTAGAATTCACAAAAGGTGATTATAGTGGTACCTTTCTTTTGTATTTTATATAATAATGGACACAGAAATATGAAATTAAACATTCATGATGCTGAGACGGAATACAAAATGTGGGTCTTTATGGTGCTGTTTTTATTCTAATAATACGTTTATATTGAGCTAGAATCCACATTATAATGAATCAATAAACATAAAACTAGAGACATGTTTTAATGAATTATTATTAATTCACAAAGGGAGACTTAATAGTACTATTTCTTTCTTTCAATTGGGGTGGCGAAGCGCACCAGTCAGCTAGTTCTCTATACTTTTATCGGATATTTGAAAATAACTAAGACTTTGTTACAACATTTTTTTTTAATTAAATAAATAAACAGTCATTTGAAGTTTAATTGTCAGGAAATACTCGTAGATCAATATGTTGTGTCATGCTTTATTAACAGGTATCCTTGCATAGCCTGCGAAAGGTAGCCTGTTACATCATTTGAAGCAATTATTGTAATATAATTTAAAAAAATATTTAAACAAATCTTAAGATATTTTTACCGATCTGTTTTTTAGAGATATTGGATGAATGATTGGGTGAACAAGTTTCTTCCTCATTTCTAAATTTTTAATTTTTCTACTGAAAATAGATTAAAAGTAAAAACCGCAGAATAATTGTCGGTTTCGGTTAAAACCGAATTGAAAACTCTAGTAAAATTGCTTTGAAAGAACGACATAAAAAATATCTGTATATATACATATACATATTCAGGAATAGTTGATACCTCTTAATGTTGAAAACTATAAAAGAACGACATTAAACAGTATGTTGGAAAATGTGAAAGATCGTCATTAAAAGTACCTTTTACTTACTCAAGTTGTTCCAGTGATTTTTTAAAAACATTACCAGTGACTGTTGAACAATATAAAAGAACGATATTTAACAGTATGTTGAAAAATATGAAAAAACGACTTAAATGTAGCTATTACTTGCTATATTCAATAATAGTTGTTACGAGTGTCCCTACTGGTTCTTCTAAAATAAAGCCGGAGCTCGAGTTACGGTCAATGGAGATCGTTACCACATCATAATTCATGATTTTTTGTTTGAAACTATGGATGACATTGATCTGGGTGAAATGTGGTTTCATCAGGATGTTTCTACGTGGCATATGGCGACCGCAACCATGATTTATTGAAATAAAAATTTGGCGATAACTTGATTTCGAGAAATGGCCTCCAATGTCGTGCGATTTACGTCTTGGGGACCAGCGTTGTTCGTGTTATTTGTGATATACTGCCAGGAATGCTCGAATATATGATCGAAATAATTTTCAAATGTTAATGCCATGTATTGAGCTTTCGAATAAACATTTTTTTTAAATGTTTAAATTTAAAATTTGTTTATGATTAATTGGAAGATCATTCTAGAGTTAGATACAGATACTTAAACCTTAAATACAGATACTTAAACCTTTCCTAGGAATTTAGTAGTGATAATGTTTTCGTTTTTAAGTTAAGTTTTATAATGTTCTAAATTTGGAAAGGGAAATTTAATGTAGAAAGTCGTTTCGAATAAAATTTCCTATGTAATCAAATTGGAATAACATTATAAGCTGTCTGGTTTCTTTGAAATATTTTTTCACAAATGTTTAAACCCACCATCAAAAAAATGTGGGGTATATTGATTTTGTCACTCCGTTTGTAACACATCAAAATATTTCTATTATTTTTTGATTAAGTTGCATTTCAAAAGTTTGCAAGTTATTATGTTTAACATCAATTTTGTTCATTTGTTGTTAATCTGATTAAAATGAGTGACGAGGAACAAGTACATACTAAAATTATTAAATATTTTCAACAAAACCCAAATTGGTCCTACAAAAAGTTGGCCAAACAATCAAAGGTCTGCCGTCAAACTGATTCCAATGTTATTAAGCAGTGTTGGGAGAACTTTTCCGTTGACAGAAAACCTGGTTCAGGTAGAAGGAATGGTCTACATGATGTTTCTAAAGCCAATAAATACAAAGCATTTTCAAAAGAGCTCCCAACACTTTCAGTAGGAAAGCAGTCCGCTTAGCTCACTACTCGGACTATTTGGTACGAAAAGTTAAAGCCAATGAAGGTTTAAAAACACTCAAGGCTCAAAAAGTTTCTGACAGGATCTCTGCTACAAATGTAGAGACCAAAGACAGAACACTGAAATTGCAGTCAAATTTTATACAAAAAATATATCCGTTGCATAACGGATGACGAAACGTACGTATGAAAAATTGTTCGCAGCTTCCGGGTCAATATTTTTATGTTGCTGATGCTGGAGGTAATGTTTTCAAAAGAGATCCCAACACATCCGGTAGGAAAGCAGCCCGGTTAGCTCAGTGCTCGGACTATTTGGTACGAAAAGTTAAAGCCAATGCAGGTTCAAAAATATACAAGGCTCAAAAAGTTCCTGACAGGAACGCTGGTAAAAATGTAGAGGCCAAAAACAGAGCATGGAAATTGAAGACAAATTTTATAAAAAAAATATTCCTGCTGCATAATGGATGACGAAACGTATGTTCTGGCAGAATTTTCGCAGTTTCCGGGTCAACATTTTTATTTTGCTGATGTTTGGCACAAAAAAGCCAAACATTTATTACAAAGGTCTCTATAAATACCGAAATTTCATGAATGAATGTTTACAAAAAAGGATGTTTCCATTCATAAGACTTCTTAATGTGTCCACTTATTTTTTGCCTGATTTGGCATCTGTCACTATGGTAAGAAAGGTCTTGAGTGGTACAAGACCAATCATGTGGTATTTGTACCAAGAGAGGCAATTCCTCCAAACTGCCTAGAGCTGAGTCCAGTGGAGAGATATTGGGCTCTTGTTAAAAGAGAATTGAAAAGCATAAAAAAGGTGTCCAAAAGTGTGGTAGATTTTAAACGGAGATGGACAACCTGTTCGAACAAAGTGACGTAAAGCACTATAAAAACCATAATGGAAGGGTTTTCGAAAAAGGTTCAAAATTTCATCATTAGTGATTAGAACTACAAAAATATTCTTTTTTTTTGTAAATTGTTACAATAATTTCAATCAAATAAAAAAAGATTCAAAACTATAAGTTTAGTGGTTTCACTTTTATTAACATATATGTATGTTAAAAATTTTTCGATCTCACTCCTTACTTTGAAATTTTAGTAGTCCCCATTATAATTAATATCGTTGTATATGAACCTAAATCTTTCTACCATTTTTTGTGAGGATCGGCCCATAATTGACCCCGCATATAACTCCTATATCAGAAAAGTATTATATTGTCACATATTTACGGCACAGCCGAAAGTTACACTCTTATTTGTTGTTTTTGATTTGTTTCGTTTTTATTGATCGAATAATTTTTTATTCCATATTGGAAAAATGTTATTCATTCGAATACAAAATTTAGCTACTACTCGATTATTCGAATAATTTGTATTCGATTGATAACCCTAGTATGGATGCTAGATAATGTTAAGGGAATGAGAGTAGATACATATTTATGTAAAAGTTTTGTACTTTAAATTAAGTAACAACCATTAAACAATTTTCAATATTTGCTAAAGGGTGGTGGGAGAAGCAGGGGAGGGGTCGACGGAATGATTTGGAAAATAATGAAAAACAGTTAAGATTTTAAAAACAAACTCATTTAAACACACATTCACACACTCATTATTGAACATCTATACACTGGCACGAACATACCTACAGTATGGAAAACTGTGTATGTGGGTCTGTAGTTGAAAGTGCTACAGATTCATGGTAGTTTTTCAAATATGAGCAACATCAGCCAGCCACAAACATTATACACAGGAACCAACAACACATTTAGTTGTTGTGTCATGATGGGTAAATGAGTTTTGTTTTTGTTGCTTCTGTTTTTTTTTTTTTTTGATAAATGTGTAAACATACGTAGTATATTGTTCCTTAAAATTATGTATATCTGTTCAGGTGTAGGTTGGCTTATGTTATGTGAAGCATATACGTTTATTTCAAACATGTTTTAAAAAAAAAAAAACTCATTAATGAACTTTTCATTACCAATACTTACGCAACGCAACGCAAGCAAATAAAATAAAAAGTTACAAATTATTTTATAACCCTCTCAACAAAAAACGAAAACAAAAAACAAAAAAATAATGTATTTATTACAAAATAGAAATTTCAAATAATTTCTTACTTTAAAACCCCACCAACCAACATTATTCTCAACAATATTTTTTTTAGTTGCTGACGCGCTTTTCATTTGTTTGTGTGCTTTTGAAAATTCTAAGTGATGTTTACAGTTAAATTGGAAAAGTTCCTTTTGTTTCATTTTAGTTGTTGAAACTTTATCTTTTACTTTGTCTTTTGGCAGAAAACAGTGAAAACAATGAGTGAGATGAAGGGATTTTGTTTTGTTTAGAACAACAAATTGCAGGTGATACTTTGAGTGAATGAATGAAAATAACCGGGATTTAGTTTGTAGCATGAGTTTTTTTTTTGTGTTGCTTTGTTAAATTTATCTTTGATTTAAAAGTTTTTTTCTTTATAAAATTAGAATATTAAGATTTCTGCAGGAAAATTTGTAAATAGAAAATTTATTTTGAAAAAGAACTTAATGTGGATTTATGGAAAATGGCACATACATATTTTTTGTTTTCTTTGTAAGTAATGGCAAATAAATAAACAAGTTTGTATATTAAGGTAGAATTTATTAACGAATGTATTAGGGGATTTTTTAAATTTGTTTAATAAAAAGGACAAATTTGAAGATTTAGAAATTTATTTTAAAAATCAGCTCATAAATTTCATGTTTTAAGTTTTATTAAAGAATATGAAATATTTTCATAATTTTAGGCTTATTCATTTAGTAGGCTATCAAACAACACTATTGCTATATACATTGCTTTTAAAATCATTAGAGCATATTAGAAAAGTGGTGCTATTATTTTTTTCGTTAATTTTCTTAATTTGTCATAAAACTCCTGAATTTTTTTCTTTTCTTAATTTTTTTAGTCTTTTACTTCTACAAAAACTTACAAATGTAAATAAAAAGAGTATTAAAACATTTTTTGAGGGTGGTGCTATTTTTTCTTCGCAGCTGTAGGGTAGAAGGGGGACCATACACCATAGGGGTGCCCCTATCTGCCAACACCGATTAACTTGAAAATAGAGTAATTAATTTTCTCACTTGTAACGTGCAGTTACAAAAGTCAATCCACTAACACAACATAATTAATACTAATGCAATATATATTAGTATATTGTTGTTAATAATTCCCAAATAGTTTGTGTGAACTTTAATATTACATATTAGTATACTGTATAATTCCCAAACAGTTCATGTAAAAAAGCAAGCTAGAATCGAAGTCCCGATCTACTTATACTTTGCGCCCGGGTAACAAAGCATAATTAGACGAAGCCTAATTTCTTACTTCGTACTAATACCATAGTTAAAATCCGTAGTTAACCGACCCAGAGCCGAAGCATTTATCTCGTCGGATTGTACTCAGTAGCTAGTCATAGCCAATAAGTTGTAGTTAGCCGACGAGAGCTGAAGAATTTATATTCTCGGATTACATCCATAGACAGTAATTACAAATAATTAGTCGTTAGCCGACCGAGAGCCGAAGCATTTGTCTCGTCGGATTGTACCCATTAGCTAGTCATAGCCAGTAAGTTTTGGTTAGCCGATGAGAGCTAAAGAATTTATCTCTTCGGATTGCATTCATTAGGTGTATTTACGAATAATTAGTCGTAGCCGAAGCATTTATCTAGTCGAATCCTCTATTAGAAGCTTCGCCCATTAACAAGGATATTCCAAAGATCCAAGACAGCTCTGTGGTAAAGATTTCAAAGGAAGCAGACCTTTGAAGAACCTGGACAGACTAAGCATACCCCGGATGGAAACAAAAACTTATCAACATTTGTATTCACTTATCGATCATGTACTATTCATCTGTTTGACATTTCCATTTCACATATGATCGGAGACAGCCGTATTAATTGTTTTATTTCTAAAATTACAGAAAATATTTTGATGTCTGTATTTTTTGTGCTCACTTTATTAAATTTTGAAAAATATATTGGTTGGTGCTAGAACTTCAGTAATAATGAACAATAAGCGACATTAATTGTTTTGATAAATTAACTGGAAGATGAAACTAAAATTATATTTATGTACAATACATAACTCGTACTGGGGCTCAAACGTCAGATGCCTGGTGGAATGGTTTTGTCCGATATTGCTCTATGGTGGCCGAAAACAACTCATCCTTGATATCTCGTAGTGTAATAAAGCGTGGAAGCATTAACAAAATTCATTTAATGATTCCCACATTGCATTTCCTTTCGATCTCTTGTATATATTATTATACCATTCACCATGAGTGGCAAGGGTGTATATAAGTTTGTCATTCCGTTTGTAATTTCCACATTTTTCATTTGCGACCCCACAAAGTATATATATTCTGGATCGTTATAGATAGCGAAGTCGATATAGTCATGTCCATCTGTCCGTCTGTATGTTGAAATCAACTTTCCGTAGCCCCCATATAACTTACAAACATTATTGATACATCATCATATCGGGAATTCTTCTGGCTCGGTCGCTATTTAAAATCGAGAAAATCGGTCCATAAATGGCTGAGATATAAGGAAAAAAACCGGAACAACCTCGATTTTTGGCCTAGTTTTGATCTATATGTGGATTACTAAGACATTAATATAGACAATATGGATATCTGATGATAGATATTTCAAAGTCCATTGCAACGATGTATATAAGGCTATAATAATTTGGACCTACAATGGGTCAAGATCAGGAACAATATTTTTTAACCCGAATTTTTTTTTTACGAAAAAAATTTTTTTTCTTCAATTTTTTTTTCATTAATAAATACAAAAAATTAAAAAAAAAAAATTTTAAAAAATTTAAAAACTAAAAAAAAAAAATTCGAATAAATTTTGAAAAACAATTTAGAAAAAAAAAGAAATTAATTTTGTTTACCTAAAAATATTAAAAATTTTTATTTTAAAGTATAATTTGGTGAAGGGTATATAAGTTCTCTTACATGTTTTTGTTTAGTTATGTGAAATTAAAATGAATGACGTTATTTTTCTTTGTGTAAAGAATTAAAGTATAACAGCAATAAAATTGTTTTATTCATTTATACATAAATGGTTTTCTAATTGGGACTATCGAACTTTGACAATTGTCTAGCATTTATTCATTTTGTTCCGCCAAATCACTTGTAGCGTTCAACATGTTCAAATGATATTATTGTTTTATCAAAATGGGTGTTCTGTTCGGGAAAATTCTGGATAAATGGATACGTTAACAAAGAAAATTGTCGAAATTGGAACTATACCAAGCCACATGAGATCCAAGAGCGTCCAACGCATCCCAAAAAAGTCACTGTTTGCTGTGGATTTTGGGCTGACTGCATCGTTCATCGGTTCATATTTCTTCAAGAACGACGTTGGCCAGGACATCAACGTCAACGACGAGCGCTATATTTTGACCTGAATTGGATGATATGGACACAACGGCTTGTGATTTGAGGGTATGGAGGTTATATTAACTGGCTGTCGATGTCGTGCGATTTGATCCCGTTAGACTTTATCTTCTGAAGTTTTTTTAAGTCGCAGGTCTATGCGAATAATCCATAAATCACACTGGCTCTCAAAGCCAACAAAACCCATGCGTTAGAAACGTGTAAAATTGGACATTGCGCCACCCAACAAAGCCGAAGCAGACATTTGCACCTTGCTATATTCCATACATAATGACAATAATAGGACTTTTAAAAGAATTAAAAATGTCGATAATATCTCAGACACACTTTGTTATATATAATCTTAAAGATAGGAAGCACTTAATGAATGAATCTTTAGTTGTTTTATTTTACTTCTGACAATTCTGATCCATACCCTTGGCTACTTACCCCATGGACCGACAATGTTTCAAAATCGGGAAAATATTTTTTAATCCGAATTTGTTTTTCACTCATTTTTTTTTATCAACAAACACCACAACCGCTTATAAATAAATCATAGCTTTAATATCACTAAAACTAAGGACTGAGATCGTAAAATTCTTAGCACACGTTTTTCATTACAGCTTTTGACCCCAGTATTATTTGATTTTTTTTTGATCAAGTTACCTTTATAAAGCATGTCAGTTATTATGTTTAATGTCAATTATATTCATTTGTTGTTATTCTGATTAAAATGAGTGAACAGAAAAAAGTGTGTACTAAAATTATTAAATGTTTTCAACAAAACCCAACTTGGTCGTACAAAAAGTTGGCCAAGCATTCAAAGGTCTGCCGTCAAACTCTTTCCAATGTTATATAACAGTACCGGGAGAACTTTTCCGTTGACAGAAAACCTGGTTCAGGTAGAAGGAATGGTCCACATGATGTTTCTAAAGCCAAAAAAATAGAAAGCATTTTCAAAAAAGCTTCCAACACATCCGGTAGGTATGCAGTCCGGTTAGGTCAGTGCTCGGACTATTTGGTACGAAAAGTTAAAGACAATGCAGGTTCAAAAACATACAAGGCTGAAAAAGTTCCTGACGGGAACGCTTCTAAAAATGTAGACGCCAAAAATAGAGCACGGAAATTGAAGTCAAATTTTATAAAACAAATATTCCTGCTGTATAATGGTTGACGAAACGTATGTACTGACAGATTTTTCGCAGCTTCCGGGTAAACATTTTGATGTTGCTGATGCTCGTGGGAATGTTGAAGAAAAGAAAGCAGACAAAATTTCCCAAAAAGTTCTTGGTATGGCAAGCAATATGCAGTTGCGGCAAAAAGGCCAAACATTTGTTGCAAAGGGCTCTATAAATACCGAAATTTACATCAAGGAATGTTTACAAAAAAAGATGCTTCCGTTCGTAAGACTTATTAGTGTTTCCACTTATTTTTGGCTTAATTTGGCACCATGTCACTATGGTAAGAAAGGTCTTAGTGGTAAAAGAATAATAATGTGGTATTTGTACCAAGAGAGGAAAATCCTCCAAACTGCCCGTAGCTAAGGATAGGAGATAATGGGCTCTTGTTAAAAAAGAATTTAAGTGCACAAAAAAGGTGTCCAAAAGTGTAGATTATAAACGGAGATGGACAACCTGTTCGAACAAAGTGACATAAAGCACTATAAAAACCATAATGGAAGGGTTTTCAAAAAAGGTTCAAAATTTCTTCAATAGTGATTAAAACTATAAAAATATTTTTTTTTTTTGTAAATTGTAATAATAATTTTAATCAAATAAAAAAAATTTAAAACTGGAAGTTTAGTGATTTCGTTTTTGTTAACATATGTATATTAAGAATTTCACACTGAACATATTTTACTGAAAAATATGTTCAGTGTGAAGAAAAAATGCTGTACAATGGCAAGCCGAATGTCAAAAAAGTAAACAAACAAATGAAAAAGTAAAAAAAAATTTTCAGCGAAGTTGTTTTTGAGTTTATTTAATTTTCTAAACAAATTTAATAATTAATACATAGTTAAATAAAGTCAATTACATCTTTCTCAAATTAAAGAGCAAGAGACTGGCGTAGAGAGATGCCAGTGAATAATGTATGCTTGACTTGTGGCCAAATGCTAATTCAGTAAACTAAATTGAGTACCTTCTATGTATGAACACTAAATTTAATTGCACAATTAAAATTAAATTGCGACAATTAAGAATACATGTCTGAACATAGTATTACAAGTAACTAGTTACAAATAACGAATCTAATAACACTTTGATAGTAAGAACTCACAGAAACAGTTATCAGTAAGAACGAAGCGTGTATACGTAAATTACTACTAAATAAGCAGTTATAATAAATAAGTCTTTACTCAACTACTTCCAAGCAATGTATTTAGTAGTCATTGAAAAGTAAGTTATTCATTGATTGCTAGTTTTTACCAAGTTTTTGCTGGGAAACAAGTCGCCATACTTGCATGTAATTTTAAATATCAAATAGTATCAAAGAAAGTACGATAAAATCAACTGTTTCATATTCAAATCAGTTAATTACTTAGTAACATGACTATTTTTTTCTATAAAAAATAAGTATAATTAATTTAAATGCTTACATGATGCTTTCAATTCACCCCCTCCCTTAGTACTTTGTTTTAAATAAAATAATTGACATAGAAATTATGAACAAAGCTTAATGTTTTATTTCACAATTATATACTCTGTTTCGTCAAGCAGAATAATCACATTATTATTTTCATTTGCAAATGTATAAATTACTGTAATGCTTTCTAAGAGCAAGCATTTCGTCATTGATATTAGCCTCATTATTGCTGTAAAGAAAATATATATGCTGTTTCACTCCCCCAAATAAAATTTTCCAATTAATCGTCCTCCAAAGTAGAAAAAAGTAAATAAATAACTGAAAGATGTTTTTTTTTCTATTCGATATTAGAAAACAAGTGTAAAGACTGGTGCAGAAAAATGAACTGGTAATAAAAATAAAATTGTATTTTAGTCTCTGGTGGTAAATACATGGAATTGTAAAAGAGCTACAAGGAGTAATGTTAAAGACGACTTTTAATGTCATGCTATACTGAATATTGAAAATTGGGTACTTCGGAGATTTTACAGAATAAAAAATTTAACTGAAGTCGATCAGTAAAAATTTAAGGGCCTAATTCAGAAACACGTATGAAAAAAATGTTAAAATATTTGTGTGAAAGTCACTCAGTTTTCAAGTAAAATTGTTTAATAGTAGTCGTGTTTCTGAAACAGGCCGTAAGCATTTAGAAACATAGAGCGGAAACTAGAAAAAAACTCAAACTAAAATTTTACTCATAATTGTTGTTGTTGTTTTCACATTATTTTTTCTACTAATACATTCTCACCACTTAGGTTTCTGACAACTGAGTTAGGTCTTTATCTATTCTCTATGACCGTAAGTTTCTAACCTCCAGAATTTCCAAAATATTATTGTTGTTGAAAGTAAAAATAAAACAACACACTTAAACTTTCTCCTCGAATTCAGTAGAGTGTTTTACAAAAGAATACTACAATTAACAGTGATTAATGTTGGCAATATTTGCAAATATAATATATAAAAAAATCAGCTGCAATAATAAAACATTTTAACAAATAAATTACAAATAAACTTGACTGCTACAACATGTTTAATTTATAACGACAAATTCACTTTCAGCCAACTTGGCCAAAAATTAAACACATATTGAGTTCAACATTTAACTTCGAGAGAAATAGAACAAAAACACTTTTTTTTATTGACTCAGCTCAACAATTTATCCATATCAATTATAATGAAATAAATTTTGTTTGCAATAAAAAAGTGAAACATTTCTATTTCTTAATAAAGAACAAAACGGAAAACCATTGATTTGTGGGGTGGGAGGGCCACTGTATCATTTGTGGGGAGAGGTGTTAAGTTATTGTTGTAGATTGCATACATAATTATGTTTTACAAATAGTAGTTAAAAGCCAGGACTATAAAGCGGGTGACGCTTCCCAACCACTTCATTCTAAATAGGTTTCAACGGGTATTGCATAATGTGGCCGAGCGTTGTCATGATGGAATATTACGGTTTCATGTCTGGCCGCATATTCTGGGCGTTTTTCGGCCAATGCTCGCTTCAAACGTATCACTTGCATTCGGTACAGTTTCCCTGTGAACGCTTTTGGTCCCACCAAATACAGAGCATTACCTTAGCTCCATGGATATTTGGCTTTGGTGTCGATTCGGCTGGTTGGCCGGCACATACGATTTCTTACGCTTCGGGATATCGTAATGTATACATTTTTTTATCGCTAGTAATGTTTCGGTGCAAAAATGATTTTCTTTTATAGCGTTCAATCAACATTTCAGACAGACAAAATCGTCTTTCATGGGGTCTCGGCTTCAATTCGTATGGCAACAAATTTCTTTTTAATGAATCCAGCTGCTTGTAAACGTTTTGAAATTGCTTGATTAGCTCCAAATGATTTTGCAATTTATTGTTGAGTTTGACAACAATCTTCATGGAGAAATGCTTCCAATTCTTGTTCTTCATACATTATTGGCTAGCCTGGGCGATCTTTGTCTTCCGTGTCAACATCATCACTCTGAAACCATCTCTCGTACGTTGAAACCGATGAAACATATTCACCATAAACTTCAGTGATCAATCGGTGTGTTTCAGCGGCACTTTATTTCAAATTAAACAAGTAAAGCAAAACTTTCGGCATATGACGCTATGTTGGCACAAAATTCAACATTTTCGAAGCAAAAATAAAACGTTGTTGATTAACGATTGA
Organism: Calliphora vomitoria; assembly: GCA_942486065.2. Lineage (NCBI taxonomy): Eukaryota > Metazoa > Arthropoda > Insecta > Diptera > Calliphoridae > Calliphora > Calliphora vomitoria. Next base: position 120,691,969 of record OW818030.2, on the reverse strand, counting down.
TATCGAAAAATTCTTAACACACGTTTTTCATTAAAACTTTTAACCCAAGTATTATTTGATTTTTTTTACCAAGTTGCCTTTGTAAAGCATGTCAGTTATTATATTTAATGTCAATTATGTTCATTTGTTGTTAATCTGATTAAAATGAGTGACCAGAAAAAAGTGCGTACTAAAATTATTCAATATTTTCAACAAAACCCAACTTGGTCCTACAAAAAGTTGGCCAAACAGTCAAAAGTTTGCCGTCAAACTGTTTCCATTGTTATTCAACAGTACCGGGAGAACTTGTCCGTTGATAGAAAACCTGGTTCAGGTAGAAGGAATGATTCATATGATGTTTATTAAGCCAAAAAAATAGAAAGCATTTTCAAAAGAGCTCCCAACATATCCGGTAGGAAAGCAGCCCGGTTAGCTCATTGTTCGGATTATTTGGTATGAAAAGTTAAAGGCAATGCAGGTTCAAAAACATACAAGGCTCAAAAAGATCCTGACAAGAACGCTGCTAAAAATTTAGAGGCCAAAAACAGAGCACGGAAATTGAAGTCAAGTTTTATAAAAAAAATATTCCTGCTGCATAATTAATGACGAAACGTATTTTCTGGCAGATTTTTTGCAACTTCCTGGTCAAAAATTTTATGTTGCTGATGCTCGAGGAAATGTTGAAGAAAAGTTTAGAACCCAAAAGCAGACAAAATTTCCCAAAAAATTCTTAGTGTGGGTAGCAATATGCAGTTGCGCCAAAAAAGCCGAAATTTACATCAAAGAATGTTTTGCAAACAAGGATGCTCCCATTCATAAGACTTCTTAGTGTGTCCACTTATTTTTGGCCTGATTTGGCACCCTGTCACTATGTTAAGAAAGGTCTTGAGTGGTAAAAGAACAATAATGTGGTATTTGTACCAAGAGAGGCAAATTCTCCAAACTGCCTGAAGCTAAGGCCAGTGGAGAGATATTGGGCTCTTGTTAAAAGAGTAACATTGTTAAAAGAGTAACATAAAACATTGGTGGTGATAGGCCTTCAAGGTGGGTGATGAATAGTATAAAAATAAACCAATGGTCGCCATGGTCTTAGTCACCATAGTCCGAAAACGATATACCAATTTCATGTACACAATACCAATGTCAACGAAACTTACCCAGCAGTTAAGCAAATAACACAGGTCAACAAAATTTTGTAACAAGTAATGTACTTACTAATTTTGAATTACCTACATACCATCATTCGAACACCATATTTATTTTGATTTGATCTGGTCTAGTTTCTATGTTACAGCCAGTGCTGGAATATGTGAAGATTTTAAATTTTCCTACATGTACAAGCAGAAAGAAACTAATAAAGGCAAAAACAAAATCTGCTATAAGTTCTGATTGATAAGCTAACCCAGAAGCAAACGAAAACGATTCATTAGACACTGACTTTCAAGAAACTTTCTCATCTAATGAGTCAAATCTGCTATTTCAAAAAGATCTCAATGATTTGATACGCGACTTAAATTTGTCCAAACAACAGGCAGAACTTTTGGCTTCTCGATTAAATGGATGGAATTTATTACAACCCGAAACAAGAATATGTTACTATCGCAATCAAGATGAAGAGTTAAAAGATTTTTTTCACAATATTTTGTAATAATGATTATATCATAATGAAAGTAAGTTTAAAAAAAGAAATGTCTTACACTGGGACAAGCAAATATTGAAAATACTTCTCAGTCCAGTCTGATAATATATTTTTACCACATTTACACATAAACCTTGGGCTCATGAAAAACTTCATGAAAGCTGTAGATAGCTGGCTTTTTGTATTTGATAGAATATTTTCGTAAACTGAGTGATGTAAAAATTAAAGAAGGCATATTTAAAGAAAAACTTAGTGATTGAGAAAAATCAGCCTGGGAATCTTTAATAAAAGTGACTTTAAATTTTCTAGGAAATCACTGATCAAGCGACTATAAAAGTATTCTCGCGGTGTTGTTAGGTGTTAAAGATTCTACCAATACATTTTTACGATATAACAAGTAAGAGAGACATATTCGGCTGGGCCGAATCTTATATACCCTTCACCAAACTATACTTCAAAATAAAAATTTTTAGGTAATTTTAGGTAAACAAAATTAATTTTTTTTTTCAGTTGTTTTTTTTTTAATTTTTTGGAAAAAAATATTTTTCGAATTTTTTTTTATGTAATTTTTTTTTTTTTTTTTAAATTACAATTTTTTTTTAATATTTAGCGAAAAAAACTTTTGGTGAAAAAAAAATCTGGTTAAAAATTTTTCCCGATTTTGACCCATTGTAGGTCCAACTTACTATGGTCTTATATACGTCGTTGCAAAGGTCTTTGAAATATCTATCATTAGATATCCATATTGTCTATATTAATGACTTAGTAATCCAGATATAGGTAAAAAAATAGGTAAAAAATCGAGGTTGTCCTGGTTTTTTACTTATATCTCAGCCATTTGTGGACCGATTTTGCTGATTTTAAGATTTGGATCCCGACGATATCTGGGGTCTTCAGAAAATTGATTTCAACAGACAGACAGACAGACAGACGGACATGGCTTAATCGACTCCGCTATCTATAAGGATCCAGAATATATATACTTTATAGGGTCGGAAAATTATATTGTATAAATTACAAACGGAATGACAAATTTATATATACCCTTCTCACGAAGGTAAAGGGTATAAAAACGATATCAGGGTCAGTGAGCTACATGAATGCTTGCGGACTACTGTTGGACATTATAAAGAGTCATTCCTTAAGCAAAATACAGATGGAAATCATAAAGATACATTCACGTTTATATTACATTATAACAAAATTACATAATTTTGTTGATAAAAACTGAGATTTTTTAACATAGAATAAAATCACATTACGAAAGAAATATTTGTATTTAAAACATTATAATTATATTTCTGTTATCCTTATTCTTGTTGCAAGCATAACAATAAAAAGTTTTTTTGTTACATGCAAAAAGTGTTTTTTTTGTTGACCAGTGTAATCAATGTATCCCTTATAGTAATTGTCACTAATGTTTGATAACTTGGCCGACTCGAATTTATATATTTTGTGACATTTGACGCGTATATGCTGTTTGTAGTGCACAGAGAAGTCAATTGGTTACTTTATACATCCCAGGTAATCTAGCATGATGACAATTGTCACTTAAATGTCTCTAAGTAATCTAGAATGTGGTTATTTTAAGCGTTTATTTTGTATTGTACACTAGAAAGTAATTATTTTAGCCACCCGAAGTTATCTACAGGAGAGTTGTCGGAGGAAGGTTTTTGTTATTGGACTGTGAGTTGTCTTTTTAACTGACTGTTTAAGGTCAATTAGCACCCGTACATGTTAAAATAACTAGTTATATAGCTGATCAAGTAAACAGTAAGGTAGCTTGTAAGGTAACTGACTCTATGAAACCTGTATGTGAATCCAATGGGTTGACTACTCTGGACAGTTAGACAGTCTCATTGTAATCAAAAATTGTCAATTAACTCCCTGCTTATGACATGAACGTGTTAAAATGGCTAGTCACGTAGCTAGTTATGAAACATATTGTCACACTTAATGACTAGTTCCAGTTCGGAAAAGTCTCCTATAACTGCTGTGTATTAAATGGCCCATATATGCTGTGCACACAAACGGATACACACTTTAAAAAATGTGGGAAAATCTCTTTGTGCCGTCCACTACTTTAAACATGGTAACAGCGATGTCCTTGCTAATTTATCACAAGTTTGTTGGCATTTCAAATATGTTTATGTATTTATAATTATTTTTTACATTGTGGTTACGATTAGAAAAGCCAAAACCACAATTCAAAACAATGCAAATATTTGAAATGAAACAAAAAAAAAAAAAAAAACAAATTTAAGCTTAAAATCAATTGACATTAAAGAAACATACATACATATATACATCGTATAAATATTTAAATTTAATCATTAAATTTAATTTAACCTCTGGTATTTAGTTATTATACAATATCATAAATAAATTTATTTAAACATCATTATACTTCAAAAATATTTAAAATATTTTTGCTGTTGCAGCTTTATAAATTGTTTTGTGTAATAGTCTTTTAGCATTTTAATAGTTCTCAGCCACTTTTTAATACACTTGCAACAATAAACGCCAACAAAAAGGCAGGAAATTCTCGCAAAAAAAAAAAAAATAAAGTTTCCAAACGATGACATTGCATGAAAAATATGAAAAATAAAGCCAGAAATCCTTTTAACAAAAATTCCATGTGCCCATAAATGTGCACATGAGATAAAAATGCATATTTTCACATTTATAGGAATAAAAAAAGAACAGAAAAAAAATTGTAGTTATAGTGGCAAGTGAAAGCTTGATATTTGTTGAAAATGAAACGGAAATGTAAGCAGGCGAATGGTTGAAAAATAATACGGGGAGTTTTAAGTAAATTTTGGTTAATTTCAGTTCTGAATATATAATTTTTTTAAACTCAACTAAAAAAAGTAGTTTTTATGTTGAGGTCTCTAGTGTTTGAGATTTTAAATTGTTTTTATGTGTTTTAATGTTGAAGTAACATCCACCCTCGTTTTAATTTTTTTTACAGCTTCATAATTGAGTTTTATAGGTCTGTTGTTTAGTTTGCTATTCGAAATCATATTTCAGTTTTTATTCCTGTTAAATTGAAATTGTTAGATTTTTGTATTTGTTTCAGTATGAAATAAATATTTAGATAATTGGTTTTATTTTGACGGTAGTGGGTGTTACCTTTCAGCATTCACTTGTTAAATGTTCTGCAAAATTTAAGCCGATAAAAAGTCAATAAAAATTTTCCAATATGAGTTATGGAATCTTCAAAATAATGTGTTGTATTGAGCTGTGCCGAATCTTGTGTGAGGGTATGTGGAAAATTTTCTCAATTTTAGCTTTTATTTTGAAACATTTGTACAATATAAATATATTCAAAGTATTGAATATTGTTTGCTAAGAACTTTTCCCATCTTTGTGGCAACATATAGATTCCGAGTGAAAAGAACTGCTCATCTTTTTAGAACAAATACGAATGAAGTCAATATCGGATACTCCAAAGTGAATCGTATCACAGAGAGAGCGTTTTGCTTCGTGCGAAACAAATAGTAGTCGGACGGTGCACAGTCTGATCTATACAGCATGTGAGGCAAAACTTTCCAACCACTTCATTCTAAATATTTTTTTTAACAGGTATTGCTCATATTTTGAAGCCAATAGTGAATCAAGCCTGTATCGGATACTCTGTTCCAAAGTGAAGTGTATCCCATACATTATTGTTTATAAAAAAGAAACCACTAAACTTACAATTTTGAAACTTTTTTTATTTGATTGAAATTATTGTTACAATTTACAAAAAAAAAAAATCTTTTTTGTAAACATTCCTTTCCTACCGGAGGTGTTGGGAGCACTTTTGAAAATGCTTTCTATTTTTTTGGCTTTAGAAACATCATGTGGACCATTCCTTCTACCTGAACCAGGTTTTATATCAACAGATAAGTTCTTCCGGTACTGTTTAAAAACTTTGGAAAAAGTTTGATAGCAGACCTTTGATTGTTTGGCCAACTTTTTGTAGGACCAAGTTGGGTTTTGTTGAAAATATTTAATAATTTTAGTACGTACTTTTTTCTGGTCACTCATTTTAATCAGATTAACAACAAATGAACATAATTGACATTAAACATAATAACTAACATGCTTTACAAAGGCAACTTGATAAAAAAAATCAAATAATACTTGGCTTAAAAGTTTTAATGAAAAATGTGTGTTAAGAATTTTACGATCTCAGTCCTTAGTTTTAACAGGTATTGCAACATGCGTCCGAGCGTTGTCATGATGATATTACGTTTTCATGTGTGGCCGCAATTTCTGGGAGTTTTTGGCCAATGCTCACTTCAAATGAATCTGTTACATTTGGTACAGGTTCCCTTTGATGGTCTGGCTAAATTTTAGTAACTCGTAATAGGTAGGACTCTTTTGGTCCCACCAAATACAGAGCATTAACTTAGCTCCAAGGATATTTGGCTTTGGTGTCGATTCGGGTGGTTGGCCGGGCTTTACTAACTATCTCTTACTCTTCGGGTTATCATAATGGATCCAGTTTTCATCGCAAGTAATGGTGCGGTGCAAAAATGATTTTCTTTTATAGCGTTCAAACATCATTTCGGAAATGCAAACTCGTTTTTCAAGGTCTCTCGGATTCAATTCCTGTAGCTACCAATGATTTTGCAAGCTCTTGTTGAGTTTTTTTGGTCTTCAAACTTTTTTGGATGTCCTTGGCGATCTTTGTTTTCCGTGTTAAAATTACTACTTATGAACAGAACAAACCATCTCTCGCACGTTGAAACCAATGAAATATATTCATCATAAGTTTAGGTGACTAATCGGTTCGCTGCAGCGGTACTTTTTTTAAATTAAAGAAGTAAAGCAAAACTTCTCGCATAAGACGCTTTGTTGGTACAAAACTCGACATTTTCGAAGCAAAAATAAGCTTTGTTTTTAACACTATAATGTTCAATAAGTAAGTAGAATAAATTACAGATATGTATCCTTCAAAATGACATAAAAGTTATTAAAAACATATTTGTTTGAAAATAAAATTTTTAGCCACTTGTTTAGAACAACCGTGGATTACTTATAACTAGGGGTGGATTTTCATGCATTTATTATTGGAAAATATGCGCCTAAAATATGTTTCAAAAAAATCAAAATATGAGCTAAAAATACAAAAAATATGCTCTTATATTTTTGTGAAAATCAACTATTGTAACAAGTACACAGTTAATTTTTAAAATTATAATTCTTATTTCTGAGAAAACGATGGCTCTAATAGGAGAAACAGGGTCGGTGGAGGTTTCTATATTGAAAACTTTGGGATTAAATCCTTCTTTAGGCTACCTGACTTCAGTACTGCTCTTCAGGCGGAAATTACTGCCATTAAATGTGCATCCAACTGGCTGAGGTATTATCGAATATCTGGTGGTATATGTATATTTACTGATAGCAAGGCTACCGTTCAAGGAATATCGGGTGTTCTCACGACATCTAGATTAACCGAGGAATGCCGGGTATCACTAAATGAGATAGCGAGACATTCTAGGATAACGCTTATATGGGTCCCTGGACACGATGGAAATCAGGGTAATTGTATAGCAGATGTATTGGCCAAAAGGGGTGCGATAATGAAGGATGAGGCAATCGACCCCTTCTCTGGTATTTCCTTTGTTAAATGCAAGATGGCTGTTCAGCAGATACTATATGAGACTGCACAAAACAGGTGGACTAATGAACCTTCCTGTGCTATAGCGAGGTCGACCTGGCCCGTATATGATGCCAGCAGGACGAATCTACTTGTGGATTACCGTCGTGAGCTAATAAGGCTAATTGTCTCTTTTATTACAGGACATTGTTTAATTGGGGCACACGCTAGAAGAATGGACCTACGGTGCAATGATTACTGTAGAAGCTGCCATAATGAAGAAGAGGAAGAGACTGTGTATCACCTTTTCTGCCAATGCCCGACTCTGACAAACCTGAGGAAACGCATCCTCGGATCTCCATTCCTATCATGCTTGGATGAGCTATCAAGGATAAATCTTAGACGAATCTACTCCTTCATCCGGGAATCTGGCTGGTTTAATCTGGAGGCAACGGAAGTATTGTAAATACCCTGCTGTCTGCCCCACAATGGGATCAGATTTGAATGGACCCAAGTGAGTTGCTGGAGGAGCGGCTGCCCATGGAACCTAACCTAACCATGGATATTTATCTCTTTTAACGCATTTATCAAGCGACTTAGATTTTAAAAATCATTAAAATATTGATTATATTCTCAAGTAGAATCCAACGATGATTTTCATCTCATAATAAATAGCTGCAAAGAGGGGTAACTGTGCTTGTGAAGTTACAAAATATTTTGGGCAGAAAATTTATTATCTAATGAAACTTAATTTTTTTTTTTTTTTAAACCAAATATTTTGAAATTATAATTTTCTAAGTATGCCTTATGGAGTCAGTTTCTAGATGTCGATTTAAGTTTGTCGACAACATTTGTAATAACAAGTAAGAGTGTTATATTCGGCTGTGACAATTAATTATTTTTCTGATGAACCGATGATCACAAAAGTTGTTAGAAGGGTTTAGGTTCATATAAAACTTGTTTTATATAATTTATTATAAGACAATTGAGAAGCCGCAGAACAAAAGGTACTATTTTGCTCATTTAAAACTTTTGGGAAATTGACTTTTATTTATTTCGCCTCCTTAAAAAACTGCATGAATCTAGAAATGATAACAAGTTCTTACTTATCAACAGATACATCTAACTGCCATAAGTCATCACATTAAATGTTAAGGATATTTGATATAATCACTTTTATATCGGAAAAAGAACCTTTTGTTAAAAAAAGTACGTTTTGTTTAAAACCAAATTAAAAAAGAACCTTTCTTATGAGTTTTTTTGAAACATTAATAATTTGAATGCATGTTTTTAAACCTGATATAATATATAAACAAATTACACATTGAAATGAAGTACGTTTTGTTAAGAAAAATTTTGAACCCATTAAAAAAAAATTTGCTAACTTGATAGTTTCAAGAAGATTTCCAATTTGTCAAAAAATGCCAAAATGTATATTTTGTTCTGCGGCTACTCAATTATGAATGTTCAATTTTTTTTCTGAGGGGGATCTTGTATACTGCAATAATTTACAGTATAATTTCTGAGTACATACTTAGAACTAATTTGTGAAAAATTATCAGGATATTTTTGATTGTTCAAACAGTATTCCGTGGAGACATTTGTATGGGGCTAAGTGAAATCATGGACTGATATTGCCCATTTTCAATACCAAACAAATCTTATCAACAGAGAATATTTGTGAAAAATTTGAGTCAGATCTTAGAATCGTAGTGGGACCCAGAATATATAAATGTTTTGATACAATACAAATATTTTGATGTGTTACAAACGAAATATTTTTGGATGGTGGGTATAAAAATATACAGTTTTTAATATTCAGACCATTAACACGCATCTTTTGGGTGTTATTTTTATAACAAATTCGACAAAAAACTTTTTTTGGAAAAATATATTGACTATCGAAGGCAAAATATTATATTTTTTTAAAAAAAATTGGGAAAATATGCTTATTAATATGCATTTTGAAGATAAATATAACAAAATATGCAAAAATATGCCCTAACAAATCGATGCCACTTTACTGCAAATGTGTGATTCGGATAGATGATTAGTGTATACGATTATTTAGGTACTGGAACGGGACATAAGAACATAAACACAATCAAATTAATAATTTACCTACAATCGAGCTTTGTTTGGCTTCATTTAATTTCTTTGTAATAATTTATTGTTGATGGAATCAACGCAAATAATCATTAAAAGTAGTAAAGAGCTAAAAAACAATATATTATCAGTTATCAGACTAATTTGTTCATAATAACTACTAAGACTAATACTTTTTAACATTTTTTTTAATATAAAAATAACTTTTTTATTAATAGTTCCATTTTCTGTTGATATGTCCATTTATGTAAATTTTTTGTTATTGATTTAACAAACAAAAAACACTAAAATCAATAATAAACAAAATGACTGAATATATGCATTTATTTCTTTGTGTGATGTTTTTAAATAAACATAAATGAATATAAAACAAATTTTTAAATTTTTATTGTTTGTTCTTTTTCAGTTGCCTTTCTCTGGCTTTCAAGTTTAGTGCCATGGCCTAAATACTCTTTATTTGAATGTAATATTGAAGAGGAGGAAAATATTGTTAGAAGACATAGCATGATGACAGAGAAGGAGACATAGACGTACAAGTGCACCGAAGAACAAATATACACATTAGTTAGATGATAAAATACACTGAAAAAAATATTAGTGGGCTTAACAGTATGTAACAGAAGTTTAAGTAGCAAAACATGTTTCTTAAAACTAAAGAATTTGCAAAGAAAACAATTCCTTGTTTAAATATATGTTGCGTATGATTAATATTTTGATAAGAATTTGCAAAGAAAATAATTTCTAGTTTAATATATGTTGCGTATGATTAATATTTTAATAAATTTGAAATAAATAACACTTATACGCATTTGGTAAATGGAGGGCAGAGATGGAATTTGAAATCTTTTTTTCGGTATCAAAATAACACCCAGAGTAGTTAGAAAACAATGTCATGCACTTAATTTCTATAGAAAAAACTTTCATACACAACATTTTGTTATTGGGGTGTTCTCGGATAGATATTTTACTTTTTTTGTGAAATTATTTTTTTTATGTGTATAAATTACACTTTCATGTATATGAATATATAGTAAGTACTATAAGACCACCACCTCTAATAATCTTACGTACTCAAACTAAAACATTTTAAGTACATGTTCATCAATTACCTTCAATATGAACAACATTTTATCTAAGTATCAGTGTGTAAGAAACTAAGTACGTGGGTGTAGGTGCTGACTTGTAGATATTTGCAGGACCAACTTAAACTAACACTACTACCTACCACTTATATCTACTACATGTGTATGTATCTCAATGTATCGTATGTGTGTAACCCTAGTTTTTTTGTATGTATTGTATAAATGTTGTGTAGTGGTTGATAGTATTAGTCAGTATGCAAATTATTGTAATTGACATTGGCAAAGACATTTGGTGAGTGTATGTCGGTCGGTCAGTCTGCCTGTCATTAAATACATAGAAGCTTGTAAACGTATGGGTTTAAATGAACTTGTAAATTTTGTTATTATTTCAAGTTTAATTCTGATTAAAGCATTTTTGCGAAATGAAAAAAAAAAATCAATTAAAGGTCATTACGATGTCTTTTTCAGTATTTGTTTTTAATTTAGAATTTTAAATCATTGACATTGTTTTGAGGGACAGAAAATAATAGTTTTAGTTCTTTTACTCTTCTGAATAAGAAAAAATAGTTGGTATTCATGATTTCCATGGCCATACAAAATTTAAAGTTCTCCAGAATTTCGGAGTTAGCGTCAGTTTGGTTTTTATTTAGGTTCAAAGTTTTTTCTTTTTTTTATAATTCCGTGCAAAAGATCAATATAAAACTGTTAATAAGTTTAAAGCTGTTAGTTAGATTTGAAAATTCGTCTTTGGATTTTTTCTACATCTGACGCTGAATTGTAGAATCTAATGAACTGTAGATTTTAAAGTTCTTTTAAAATGAGTTTCAGGGCTATATATTAGTTGTTTGCAATTTGTTTGCATAAGCTGCTCAAGCAACAATTTCAAAACGTTTGCGAGCAGCAGGTTTCATCCAAAAACAGGTAAATTGAGACCTTGACAGAAATTTTGCATGTTCGAAATGATGCTTGAACGCTATAAAAGTAAAAAACTTTTGCATCGAATCATTACTTGCGATGAAATCATTACTTGCAGCCAACCAGCCGAATTAAAACCAAAGCCAAATATCCATTGCGCAAAGCTAATTCTCTGTAGTTGGTGTTAGCAAAAGAGTCCTATCTATTATGAGCTGCAGAAATCTGGCTAGACCGTCACATGAAATCTGTACCTATACTGATTCATTTGAAGCAAAAAAAAAACGCCCAGAGTATGCGTCCAGACAAGAAACCGTAACATTTCATCATGAAAACGCTGGGATGCATGTTGCAATACCTGTTAAAAACTATTTAGAATGAAGTACTTGCGAAGTTTTGCCTCATCTGCCTTATAGACCAGACCTTGCCTCGTCCAATTACTATTTGTTTCAATCATTGCAGAAAGCTCTCTCTGGGATACGTTTCACTTTGGAGCAGAGTATGCGATTTTGGCTTGATTTGTTATTGGCTTCAAAAGGTTAGCAGTTTATTTGGCTCGGAATCCAGATGTTGCCAAAAAGATGGGAAAAGGTCATAGTTGAATAAATTTATATTGTATGAAAGTTGCAAAATAAAACCTAAAATATTAGGACATTATTTTGTAATATTTATTGTCTTATGATCCCCTCATGTCTCCGCTATGAATTTTGTATGTGTTGTTAACCATACTTATAATTGGTGAAAATCATTAGAAAATGCACGCAGAGAAAAAATATAGTTGTGCATGTTTACAGTAACCATTTCTACATTTGTAAAAGTTATTTTAACAATATTATAGTCACAGTAACTATTTACATGATTGTGGTAACCATAATATGGGTAACTTACGATTCATATGATTGTATCTCGGTTAATTGATATCATAATCTGAGAACAAAATATTATGATAAAAAGATTCATCATAACAATGGTTGTCTCAAACATATTCCTGTTTACTCTAACCATATATATGATTGATACAATCATGTGAATCGTAAGTTAACCATATTATAGTTACCACAATCATGTAAATAGTTACTGTGACAATAATATTATTAAAAAAATTAAAAAAATGTTGAAATGGTTACTGTGTGTGTTCGATATCTTTTATGAGATATCCTTTGTTCAAGGATAGTTTTTAGTTCAAAAGCCTGTGTTCAAAAGAAAAGGTTTTTTATGAATATATATTGAGACTAGAATACATAAGAATTACTATGATACCAATATTTTGAACTTTGAACCTGTGTACCAAATTTGTCCGATGCTTTGTCGAACATTTTTGTTATCTTATGGAAAATAATAAAATTTTTTTAAAAATGAATTGTTCTCTTAGCTTCAAGAAAACATTGGGAAAATCAGTAAAGAAGGCATACAACCCGCTACCAAAAAGCTTAGCTAAAGAGCTAAAGTTGGTATGGCAAATCAGTAAATAATAAATACAAAGTTTTTGTTGAAAGTAAGTAGTTGAACTAATCCTTAATAAAGTCATACTAATGGTTATAAAAGAAAATGATATGCAAATATTTAAACATGACAACCATCAACAAAAGTCACATTATTCTACTTTACGCAGATTTTTGCATTTTTCTAGATGCAGTCGAAAACGAGTTCTATTTTTTGTCGAATTCTTAAAGTTATTGAAGCACTATTAGGTATGTCGGGCCAAGAAATAATAAATACAAAGCTTTTGTTGAAATTACTTGAACTAATCCTTATTGCAAACGTAATGAAAAAAAAAAAATGTCGCGTGGTAAATTATACTAAAGACTGTAAATAAAAACGAATCCATATTGTTTTACTTTAGTTAAAAAATAGCTTTAAATTATTATGTTTCAATACGCAGATTTTTGCTAGGTTAGGTTATAAAGGCAGCCAGTGTTAACCAGCTCACTTGGGTCCATAAATTGGTCCCTTTGTGATACCCTAATGATCATGATCAGGTCCTCAAGAGGTCCTTCACATGTCGGAAATAGGTTCAGTGCCGAACCAAACTGACGCACGGATAAACGAATCTATCTTCCTGACATCCACAGTGGATAGATCCGCTAATCCATGCAAAAGAGGACTGCCAATTGTAGAAGACCGAGCATCAGATAGAGCTGGGCAAATACAGAGGAGATGTTCCTCATCGTCTTCATCATGGCAACTTCTACAGAAGTCATTGTATGGAGCGTTCAGTCTCCTGGCATGCACACCAATCAAGCAGTGCCCAGTAAGCACTGATATCAAATCTCGTAGCCTAGCCCGTGATAGCCCCGTTAGAGACATTGACCTGTGTTGGTCAAAAACGGGCCATGTGAGCCTCGATATCGAGCAATTTGTTAAATTAGTCCATCTGAGTTGAGCGGACTCAATAAGCTACGCTGTATGAGTGATTTACAGCAGGATAGCGGTAAACCGACCATGGGATCTATCTCATCAACTTGTAGTCGTGAGCCTCTTTTGGCCAGTTCATTCGCGATAAAATTGCCAGATACATCAGAGTGACCCGGCACCCAGAATAACTCCAGGTTAGAATGTCTCGTCATCTCGTTAAGAGATACCCGGCATTCATGTACTAATCTGCATGTCGAGTAGACACCAGATAGGAATTTAATAGCAGGCTTACTGTCAGTACAGATTCGGATATTCACACCAGATAGCCTATAGTACTTCATCCAGTGTACCGGCCTTTTGATCGCTGAAATTTCAGCTTGAATTACAGTACGTTGATCCTGTGGTCTAAAACACACACCCTTTCGAAAATGGGGAATATAGAAGCCAACCCCCACCCCAGCCGCAGACTTTGTGCCATGACAAAGGTATCCCTAGAAGAAGATAACTCGTCCACCAACGATACAGAGAAGCGTCTGTCGATAAAGGGTAAGGGTAAGCATGGAGGTCTGGCCGGTACCAGACCTCCATGCTTCTACAGTGCTTAGCCTAACAGCCGAATTCATAGCCAATTGTTTGGCCATGAGATCAGCCTGTAGCCAGTGCATCATAACGAACAGAGCACGAGATGGAGTGCTCCGTTGCGCACTCGTAATCATTAGTGCAGAGATCCGCAGGATTTTCTCAATCATGCAACAGTAGGTGAATTTACTTAGAGCCTTCCATCATACTAGTACTCCATACATTAGTATGGGCTTTACCACCATTTAAAAAAGCCATTTCGCATTCCTAGGGCTTATTCCCCAGGTATTCCAAATAGCCCTTCTACAGGCATAAATATCGATAGCCGCCTTGGACGCTCTCGCATGGCAGATTTTTGCTAGGAGTAGTTGAAAACATGTTCTATGTTTTTTTTTTTGTAGCGTTCTGTATTTCATGTTATTGCTTATATATTCAAAACGGCAAAACGTCTAAAACCTATCAAAAATTGAAAGAAAAAAATATAAGATTTCCATTTATTTGTCACTTCAACTGCATATATACGAAAATACGATTTTGTTTGAGAGAAATCTGAAATATTTTTAAATGGAAACTTCAATAGAAATCAACACTTGTGTTTTAAAAAAATTATGTTCCAATTCCCAATATTCTGCATTTTTCTAGATGAGTTTTTGGGTCCATATTTATTGATAATATATTTAAAACAACAAAATCTAACTTTTGCACTAAATATAGTCATACTAAAATGCTATAGAAAAATGGAAACAAGACACGAATGAATGTTCTATGTTTTTTGTAGCGTTCTGTATTTTATGTTATTGCTTATATATTCAAAACGGCAAAACGACTAAAACCTATCAAAAATGGAAAGAAAAAAATATAAGATTTCCATTTATTTGTCACTTCAACTGCGTACAAATGTCGCGTTCTTTATCATGGAAAAAATGTTGCCTTCCGGACCGTTGAAATGCCCATATTAAAATTGGTCAAATTTAATAAAATTAAACTAAATTTGTAATATTTTTGGTTAATAAAGCCATGAGTGTTTTAGGAAAATTGTTTATTCTAAGAACTCTTGTTCTTAAATTTACAATTCTTATTGTTCCTAACTATTATGGAAAAATTTAAAGGAGGTTTTTAAAAATTTAAAGAAATTTTTAACCCAACTTGAAATATTTCCTTTATTTATAGCTTTAAGAAAATTTAAATTTATTTTGCTCAATTTCCAATGTGGCCTTAAAGCAATCATTTAGAATTAGAATTTAGCAGATTTTCTTATGACTTCTGTTAACACGTACTCATAGAACTAACACATACACTCAAATAAATGCATTAATACATACATGTGTAATACTTGTTCGTAACCAGATCTTAGTAGAACAAACCCAGCCGGGGCAAGAACAAAACGGAAAAAAGTAACATTTGTATGACATGTGTCTTTTATCATGTTAAACAGTGTCGACACTCACACTACAATACACACACTCACACATGAACAATCACTCACTCACTCATTCACTCACAGATACATATAACTCCTCTAGAACGTTGGCTTAAATAAATTGCATAAATTTGTCGGTTGGTTATTACATTTATAAATTTGTGTTGGCCAATAAAACAACAACCGAAGCCTCTACAAACAGATAAAAAAAGAGAGGAAAAAAAAAACAGAAGAAAAAAAAAAAAAAACAAAAGCACTAACTGGAAATGTCAGTCACATATGTTGGCCAAAAACTGTATTCTTTAACTCACAACTCACCAAAAAAACTAAAAAAGAAATATATATAAATTATATTTGTAGACAACAGACACGTTCTATCTTTAAGGATGTTGAATACCTTTTGACCATAATTTACAAATACTTCAAAAACAAAACCACACTCTACACAAGAGTAAATATTTTGCAAAACAAAAGGGATACAACCAAATAACAATGGTCACCACTGGCAACGTAAGTTCTTTTTTTGTTGATACAAATAAAATGGCATAAATTTGCATTGTTTTTTGATTTCAGTGTTCGTAACAAAAAAGCAAACACTTGTAATGAAATAAAAGGAAAAACTATTTATAATAAAATAAAAACCCCCTACAAAATGATTATTTTCATTTGTATAGAAATTGAATTAATGTACACGCAAGATGGTACACTGGCCAGTTAAGTACTCTTGTTGTTTTTACGAAATACAAACAAATTTATTTGAAGATGAGAATTAGGGATTAACTTAGAAATA
This sequence comes from Calliphora vomitoria, assembly GCA_942486065.2. Lineage (NCBI taxonomy): Eukaryota > Metazoa > Arthropoda > Insecta > Diptera > Calliphoridae > Calliphora > Calliphora vomitoria. Next base: position 120,675,517 of record OW818030.2, on the reverse strand, counting down.
CTACTATAGATATAAGATTTCTCTCATTAAGTGTGGAATTTCGGATCTTCGAATATGGGCATTTTTATGATTAAGAACGCGACATTCATTTGAACTGAACAAACAAAGAAATCGTAAAAATTGGATTCCTTGTTTCCATTTTTTGATAGCATCAAAAAACACTACAAAAAAAGTTCTATTTTTTTGTATGTATAATTGGAATACCATTTTTTAAAACTATATTTAAACTAAAGTTGAATAATGTGGCTTTCTGTTGGAAGTTAACATATTCAAATATTTGTGATTTCACTCATAAAGGGTACTCTGGGTGGATGGAATAAAACGCCTTCGAATATAAACATTTCCACGGTCAGGAACGCGACTTTAGTACGCCTTTTATTATTTCCATTTATTGAGAGCATTTTAGAAGTATAAATGTAGATTAACAATAACAAAAATATGCCTCAAACTCGAATCCCACTTCGAGACCAAAAACCTCTTAAAGAAATGGACCTAAGCTTTCTTTTGAACAAAAAAAAAAATGTTTAAAAAGAGGGTCCATTTAGGAAAACAAGTTCGATTTTGAAAAAAAAAAAATATAAAAAATTGTATGACTTGGGTTACAAAATATTTATTTTGATAGATATCCCACTCGCATCCCACGAAGCGACCAAAAATCCCTTAACGCAATGGACCTAAGCTTTCTTTTGAGCAAAGAAAAACAATTGAAAAAGGGGCCCATTTTGGAAAAAAAATTTGAGTTACAAAATATTTATTTCGATAGATATCCCACTCGCATCCCACTAAGTGACCAAAAACCTCTTAAAGAAATGGACCTAAGCTTTCTTTTGAGAAAAAAAACAATTTTAAAAAAGGGCCCATTTTGAAAAAAAAGTCAACAAAGTTTTTAATTTTGGAAAAATAATTACAAAATTTTTTTATTTTTTGCTAAGAAGAATAGGTAATCCCCTCTAACTCAGAAAATTCTAAACCGATCTTGTTGAAAAATTGTGTCTATCCAATAGAACTAACTAATGGTGCAAATTTCATCCCAATCGGAAGACATCGATTTCATTTGGTTCATTTGACATGAAATGCCCTATATATTACTTTAATAACGAAATATAACTCTTTAACCAAAAATAACTACATTAATATGGGCATTCCCACGGTCAAGAATGCGAAAATCATACTCCTTGGAAGTGAAAAAAATAAAGAAATCTTAACATATTTTGAATAACATTTTAGTAGCACTATGTTTCAAACAAAATTTAGATTTTTTCGTTTAGCTCTTTTCATATATTATCATTAAACATTAGTTCGAAAATGTGATACAAAAATCTGCGAACTATAATTATGTTATTTATAGCTATTTCATTTTAAACAGAATTTTGTGCTGCTCTGAGCGGCTGAAACTAAATAAAATTTACATTCGCATTCCCATGGGGAAGAACGTTACCATTTGCTTCCATTTTTTAATAGCATTTCAGTAGCAATATGTTAAGTGCTTCGCTCGGTAGCTATTTACTAACGATTTGTGTTTCATCTATATATATTAAAATTGAAAAGGAGACAATGTTGTTTGTTAGTTCTTCAAGTTTCTCCAAAAAAAATTTTCTTATTAAGAAAAATGAGAAGTGAAAAGGAGGCAATATATTAAAAACTTAAAATTTCCAAGTTATGTCAGTTTTTTTTTTCTTTACAAACCATCTTCTGAAAATTTCGAATCGAATAAAAAAAATAAGCCAAATCGTTCCAGCCGTTCTCACGTGACGCCATTACATACATGGACCATTTAATTTTTATATATATAGAAGATAGATAAAAGATAACTATCCTTTCTAAAACACCAGAAAAAATGGCATCTTCGAATATGGACATTTTCACGATGAAATGAACATTTTGTAGTTTTGTTTGTGACTGTATCTGGTAAAATTAAAAAATATGTTTTTTTTTTTTAAACTAAGTATAGTATAATAATGAATCTCTTATATGGGTGCCAGGACACAATAGAAATCAGTGTAATTGTATAGCAGACGAATTGGCCAGAAGAGGAACGATTATATCTGAGGAAGCTATTGGTCCCATATAGAATCTACTTATAGAATTCTGCCGTGAGCAATTAAGGCTAATTGTTTCCTTTATTACAGGACACTGCATAATTGGAGCTCATGCTAGAAGAATGGGCCTACGGTTTAACAACTACTTGAGAAGCTGTCGAAATGAAAAAGAGGGAGAGACTGTGTCCCACATATTCTGCCATTGCCAGGATCTAACAAACTTGATTGAACGTATTCTTGGAAGCCCCTTCCTCTAGTGTTTAGATGAGTTATCAAGGATGAATCTGAGACGCTTGCATTCCTTCTCCAGAGAATCTGATTGCTTCAACTTGAAAACAATAGATGTCGAATAAGTATACTGCTGTTTAAATCTTGGATGTCACAATGGGATCAGTTTTGAATGAGCTGCTTGATGGGTGACTGCCCATTAGGACTTTTTTCAAATACTAAAATGCCCCTAGCATAGTCGAATAGTCCATTGAAAGTTATTTAAAAAAATGGTATTACTTTTTCGCGGTTGTCAATAGTTGAAAATAATTTTTTATTTTTTTTTTTATCCAATTAACGCAAATAGTTTTTTTTATTAATATATCAACCTGGCTCGAATCTGTATTTAAAATTTGCGGTAACGGGAAGAAAAAAGAATTAATAAAAATTTGTGAAATCATATAAGGAACAGGGGGCAAATTCTCGCACTTGTAATCGAAATAAATTTCGAACGCTTATTAGCGTTCGAGTAAAAACTCGTTCGTTATCGAGTACAATCATTATGATTTTGTATACAATTTATTCGATATCGAATAAGAGAATCCCAAAAATATAAAAAACTCGCACGTTCGAATAAATATTTGATCGTGTTCGACTGCGGTAATTAGCCCCCAGGTTTTAATAAAGAAACTTTCGCTGCTTTACAACAATCCTTAACACGATTTAAGAACGTGCATGCATGTTTTGGAAGACACAGGGTTGAAGAAGCTTCAATAATCCCAATGCAACAGCGAAGCAACATATCGCACTGGTTCCTCTAAAGAGAGTCAACTCAAAATTTTTAAATTTTCACTTTTTGCAAGAAATCGATGTACAGTGGTCATATTTTCCCACTGTAGAAATCTTACATTATTTGCTCTACTCTTTCGCCAAAAAATACAGTTGTATCTGTCTTCAACTTTCATTGTAATGTTAAAAAAAAAACAGTTTCTTCTACTGAACATTTTTAAATTTGAAGTTGACTCTTTTTAGAGGAACCAGTGCGATATGCGCAGAAAATTAATGTACTTTTTTTTGGGACATTTTAAGAAATCGTTTTTTGTGGGTGAGATTTTTATAACAAAATGACACGAAATTTCGCGTTGTGCTAGGACCAAAATTTAGTTATAGCCCTGCTGCCCATGGAACCTAACTATAATAATGTTGCCTGCTTTTGATAGTTGTCATGTTGAAATATTTCCATTCGGTTTCTAAAAGTTATCATTTAGCACGCGACATTTATATAGAAACATATTTTCACGTCCAATTTGTAATAAAGATTAGTTGCAGCAATTTCAACAAAAGCTTCGTATTTATTATTTGTACAACATATTTTTTTTGAAGCGCTTTTAATTTTTCCTTCGATCGCAGAACCTTTTCTGTCTTAAACGATCTTTCTTTCTTTTCTATTTGCTTTTGTCAATTTTGACAGCGCTTACAGCATCTGTTCAATATTTTTATCGCACTATTCTTTATAATTTAATGGATATCCTTAAATTGTTTCTAAGTGCCATATAGTTGCTTTAATTTTGCTTTCATGATAATATAATAAAAACATTTTTTACTATAAAAAGTTACATTTACGATAGCGAACGAGACACACTTTGAAAACAAAATGAATTATTTAGCCTATTTATTATACTTAGTTTTAGTAACTTTTTCTTAAACTAAAAAAAAGTTACTAATACTATCTTTAAAAAACACTTACGATAGCGAACGTTACACTTTAAAATCAAATTTACTACGCGATTGTTTTCATTGAGTTTTTGAACATTTTAAAAAACAACTGCGTAGTTACAAGAACGCAACATTAAATAAAATAGTGAATGTTATTTGATCTAGTGTATTTTAATATTTTTCTTTTAATTTGTTGCTGATAGAATAATTTCATAAATCAACAAAGAATTATGCTGTTTACATATTCCTGGGCACAGTGTATGAAGATTGTAGAGTATTTCCATAATGTGTAAAATTCTTATACATTTATCACAACTACAGATCTCCTTAATGTATGCATAATAAGTATTAAGTTTTTATTTCCTTTACGTGTTAAAGTGTAAATGAGTTTGTTAGCGCTGAATAAACTGAACCTGTATGTGAATTTTTTTTATTTATACACAATGTTCTTTTCTACACAAAACATACATATGCATTTATTATTTATTTAAGTGTTAGAAAGAAAATCTTGAGTAATTTATTACATAAATTAAAACAGGTTTGATAGTATTCTGAACCAAACTCTGAATTAAATTGAGATTAATACATAAATTATTTTTAATTATAAAAAATAAGAATTAGTGTCATATACAAAATTAAAATGTAATTTTCACATCAAAGAATGGGAAATCCATATATTATAGTTTAAAAATACTTATGTATGCACAAAGATTCAAAACAAACACATTTGAAAGAATATTTATTAAGGTCCAGTGACATTTCATTTCATGTTAAAAAATAAGCCCTCGAAATTGTATTTTTTTTGGTGCCATTTCTTTCTATTTAACATTTCTGACTTTGTTTATTACCTTGATCATAAAACACAAATGATATACGAGAACATGTTAATGAAAAAAGGACAAATTATGGCTGACAATAATGAAAGCTGAAGTGAAAGCAAATAGAAATAATAATAAAAAGGTCATGCTACAAAATAACCTTTGTTTTTTTTTTTGGTGGAAAAAAGGTCAAGTGTATTTTAAATTTGTTCCTGTGCTCACTTAAGTTAATGGATTTTTTAATTATTAATAATCACCTAAATAATTGATAAAAAAAAATTTGTTTAATTTTTAACAAAAAATTTTGTTAACTCTTTAATTGTTGCAATTAGTAATTGATTGCCCTGTTTTTTGTTGTTGTTGTTAGTTTTGTAAAAGTTTTTGACACAGCAATTACTTAAATCAACACTGCCAACAGACAAACTAAACTGTCTGTTTGATTGTTAATGTTGTTTTTACTCTTTTTTATTTTTTTTTAAAGAAGTAGTTTTTTTTGTATTTATTTTATTTTTTATTTAAAAACAGACTCGTATCAAGTCTTGAATTGTAACAAGCTGAAAATGTTGCAATCAACTCCCTTGTGACAGTTGTAGAATTTAATTAATGTACAAACATTCAAACTATAAACTTTTCTCAACTTATACTATACATTATTTAGTTGAATATAGTCGAACTTACATATATGTAATATAAATGAGCAAAAGCATATATACAAAGTACATATCGTTAGCTTAGTGTGCGAAGGTGTTAAGTCCATTTTCACAAATTTTACAAGAGATACAAAAAACTTTCTAAAATCGTTGGTTTTAAAAATTTGTTAATGCAGTTTTATTTATATTTTTTGAAATATTTTATCGGGTGTAAAATTTAAAAATCCGGAATTTTTTCAAATTGTTGTCTTTTATTTGAAACATTTGTACAATATAAATTTATTTAAAGTATTAGCCATATTTAGCTACGAACTTTTTCCATCTCTTGGCAACATATGGATTCCGAGCCAAAAGATCTGCTCATCTTTTAAGACCAAGAACGACTCAAGCCAATATCGGATACTCTGTTCCAAGGTGAAGCGTATGCCAGACAGAGCATTCTGCATTGATCGAAACAAATATTAATCGGACGGGCCACGGTCCGATTCGAAACAACGGTCCGATCGAAACAAGAACGACTCAAGCCAATATCTGATAATCTGTTCCAAAGTGAAGCGTATCCCAGACAGAGCGTTCTGCAGTGATCAAAACAATCGGTATCGGACGGGCCACGGTCTGGACTATAAGGCGGATGAGGCAAAACTTCCCAACCACTTCATTCTAAATACTTTTTAACAGGTATTGAAACATGTGGCCAAGTGTTGTCATGATGGAATATTACGGTTTTCGGCCCATGCTCGCTTCAAACGAATCAATTGCGTTCGGTACAGATTCCCTGTGGCCAGATTTCAGCAGATCTTAATAGACAGGACCCTTTTGTTCTTACCGAATACAGAGCATTACCTTAGTGCTAAAGATATTTCTTACTTGCGATCTCTTACTCTTCGGGTTATCGTAATGGATCCATTTTTGAATAATGATTCGGTACAAAAATGATTTTCTTTTAAAGCGTTCAAACATCATTTTGAAAATCATCTTCCAAGGTCTCTGGGCTTCAGTTCGTATGATACACAATTTCCCTGCTTTTGGATGAATACTGCAATCGCAAACGTTTTGAAATTGCTGCTCGAGTAGCTCCCAATGATTTTTCAAGCTCTTGTTGAGTTTGACAACAATCTTCATGGAGTAGTGCCTTCAATTTTTGGTCTTTAAACTTTTTAGGCTGGCCTGGACGATCTTTGTTTTCCGTATCAAAATCACCACTTATGAACCTCACATACCATCTATCGCACGTTGAAACCGATGGAACACATTCACCATAAACTTTGGTGAGCAATCCACTTTTCTTTCAAATTAAAGAAGTAAAGCAAAACTTCCCGCATATGATGCTTTATTGGTACAATATTCGACATTTTCGAAGCAAGAAAAAACTTTGTTGTTTACACTATAATGTTCAATGACACAGTGAGAATAAATGACAGGTATATACCCTTCAAAATGCCGTGTAAGTTATTAAAAACAAAAACCATCTATTGTAAATTCCGCATGTTTAAGTCATACAAAGAATTATAAACTAAAGATTACGCCTTGCGCATGATTTACCGTTAGATGACGTAGTTGTTCCCTTTTAAGGGTTGACATATTTGTTTCGTATATAAAAAATACTATTTCTAGTGAAAAATGTATGTATTAACTTAATTTTAATGCAAAAATTCTTTAAAAAAAATAATATTGCAAATATGATAAGTGAAGTAATCTAAGAAAGCCCCAATATCAAGTCAAATTTAAATTGTGTGTTTTTCCACCATAGAGTCTTGCGATATTCCAATTGAAATTCCAAATGAAACTCCAAATGAAATTCCAAATGAAAGTTCAAACGGAAATGTAAACAAAATTCCCAATGAAAATGTTAACCAAAATACAACTGAAATTGAATCTTGGAACAAGAAACTCACGCCAATGATGACTACAGACATTAAAGAAGATGAACTACATCAATATATAAAATCATTGGAAATGGAAATGTATGTTAAATTTTAAAATATTCACAAATATTTATTTAAATTCATTCTTAGAGATGTTTTGCTAACGAATGGTTATATCCAAAAACATTTGTTGGAAACAAATGACGAAGTGAAGAAACAGTTTTTTAGATGTAGAATGTTTTTTTAGAATAAGGTTACTAAATGCCGAAATTTCTCAAAATGTGAATAAAAGGAAATTAAATAAAATAACAACACAATAATAATCATATATAATTATTATTAATCAAATTTATAAACAAATAAATTGCGGGAAAAAATATAAATTGTCCCACTGTTATTTTTACATATAAAATAATAGTTTGACATCTGAAAATTTTTAACCAATAGAAACACAGGTTGCGTGACGTCACAGATACAATATGCGCAGAAAATTTTAAATGAGTTTGCTTGATGGCGTAATCTTTAGTTTATCATTCATGAGTCATACAACCAATACATATACACCCAGTCCCAAATGTGAGTAAACAACAGTAAATGTTCTGATTCTTTTAAGATCATGAAAATCATTATAGTCCGACTTAAATCTTTGTTTCTCAGAACCGAATCTTTTATTCAACCGAATCTACTATTCAATCGATTTTAATCGAAGGATAAATTTTTGGATTTTCATTATCTTAAAAATAATCAAATAATTTGTGGTGTTTACTCACTTTCGAGGCTGTGTGTATGTTATGATATAAAATGAAGTAAAAGAAGTGCATTGGCGATTTATAAGACCTTTTTTTGGGACTTAGCACATTTTCTATAAATTATTTTTGCTTTTTAGTGGAACATTTACAACATTTTCTTATTTTGTAAAAACATTTTAACATTTTAATTCTATTATTTGATTTAAAGTCTTTGTTGTCACTAAAGTTTTTCTCCAAAGGCATTGCAGCAGTATTTTTGATATCAGTAGTCGATTTGGATGGATAATAAAAAACGTTTTTCTCTGTTTTATTTCAATTAGAAGTTCTTCACCTCTATAAAAAACACCCTTTAATTGTAAACGTTTTTTTAAGCTAATAGTGAACATTCTAAAGTTTTGTACTAAAATCTAAATTTTCATAAAAATTGGTCTTAGCTCTTTTGCTCACTAAGCTAGCTATATGTATATTTTGGCTTTTAGCCAGTATTACCATTAAGCTTATTAAATAAGGGAATATATCAAAGATGTTTATGTTAAGAAATGACACCAAAACAATATATTGCAAGAAAAATTTAATACCTGCTGACTTTCTCACATCCACTGACTTTTTTAAACCTTTGCTAAAATGTTACTAAGACAATATCAGCATGTAATTGTAAAATGTCAAAAGTTTTTACAACCTGTTTGCGAATTTTTAATATAAAATTAATGATTTTCAAAGTATAATGGCAACACTATTAAATACTTTACTTAATGAATATAAATAAACAAAATAATAGGAAAATTAGGATACATTTGTTGAAGTAAGCTAGACGGTATAAATGAATATAAGTATTGATGTAAATGTGTTCTCAGTTGAGTAACTGGGCAGATGCGGCAAATGATGCTAAAAAATTTTTGCAGCTTTAGAGAAATATTAAGGGTACTCATTTAAACGCTTAAGTTTCCCATTTGTGTATATGTGCAAATTTGCGCGACGTGTTTCATGAACCCACCTTTTGAATTTTGTGCAAGTACACAGAAAATTTATAAACGCTTAAGTTTCCCATTTGTGCAAATGTGCAAATTTGCGCGAAGTGTTTCATGAACCCACCTTTTGAATTTTGTGCAATTTTATACAGAAAATGATAAAAATGTCAATAAAAAATAAATTCAACAAATGCTTAAAAAAAAGTTTTAAAAATTTTATAATTTAATTTCTAATGAAAGTGAAATCTTTGGAACAAACAATGGTAAACATAGTTTGGAAGATTTTGCTTATGTTATTTGATTTTTATTTCTTATAAATAAAAGTAAGCAAAAGCAGCTGATTCATCAAATGCACAATAAATTCAAGTATGCGAGTCTAAATTGTTGCGCAAACTTATCGGAGTTGTGCAAACGAATTTTCATACAATTTTTGACAGCTCATTTGCGAGAGTGTAAAAATGCACAGATTGCACAGTTTACGAGGCATTTAAGTGTTTACATGAGGACCCTTTATATTTGTTAAAAATGTCCAATAAAAATAAATTCAACAAAAGCTGTAAAAAAAGTTTTTCAAATTGTATAAATTTAAATTCTAAAAATGTTGAATGAAAGTTTAATCTTTGGAACAAACGATGATGTACATAGTTTGGAAGATTTTGTATATGTTCTAGCTGTTGTCATTGAATCCAATCATTCTGTTCCAAAGTTACACAATTTTCACATGCACAAAATATTTATATTTTATTTTATTTTTATTTTTCATAAATAAAAGTAAACAAAAGCAGCTGATTAATCAAATGCACAATAAATTCAAGTTTGCGAGCCTAAATTGTCGCGCAAACTTATCGGAGTTGTGCAACAGAATTTCCATACAGTTTTTGACACTTCATTTGTGAGAGTGTAAAAGTGATTTTTGAAAGTAATCTTTATATGGGGGCTATGGTCAACTATAGGCTGATCCACATAAAATTGGCCTTGCGATTGCCTTTTGCATAAAACTTATTTTTGCTGAATTTGATATGGATACTGCTATAGGCATTTATAGACCACAGCCCCATAGCACAGTGTGGTAGATCGCAAATCTAACAGGAAAAAATTAATAAATCCCGTTGGGTTCACTTCTCACTTATGTTTTTGATTTACCCTAAAGTGAACACTTGAAAGGTTAACCCAAATATAGTTTTACACCGGAACTATCCGGAATAAACACCTTTAACTCTACTTGAAAAAATCAAAGATTTTATTTTTTGTACTTTCTGAATTTCTCATAAAAAATTCTTTTTTTTTAATATTTACAGTGGAAATAATTAAATGAAAATTGTAATATATTTCCTTGAAATAATCCTCAATAATAATAAAAAAAATTATGACAATAAAATCAGCCTTTATAATCATAAACCAAATTTACACAACAAATATGCTTCTATTTGAAATCTGAATGCTTGTGTTGACAACAACTGACTTTAAAGCTTACTTTTTCCTAATTAGAGCTAAAAAAAAAAACATGAATTACAGTTACCTATTGTATTGAGAAGCTGATTAAATGATCAGAAGGAATTTTGCCACACATTTTTTTTTTATTTTGTTCAGCTAGATTTGTGAATTACCATAGTAAGCATAGGGAAGAAATTTGTATGACGGCTAGAAAAACTCATAGACCGATTCTTACCATTTTCAATAGAGTATGTTTGAGGTTGTCTCACCTTTTGGTCCATACGAATGATTACACAGACAAAGAGATGGACAGATGGATAGACGGACAGACAGATGGAAATAACTGATACGACTTATAGTTTGTGAATGACAAATTTATATATATCAAATTTGGTGGTGGTGGGTATAAAAATTATATTTTTAACAAAAATTTACATAACGTGGTCGATTAAACAAAATAACAAAAAACATTTATGAAATAAAATTTTCTGGAAAATGAACTGAAACAAAAACCTGGGTATAAGGTAAATAGTGATACAAATGGAAAAAGACGACAATCTGTCATCACTTATATTTCAAACCATAATCGATTTTTCATATGGCAATGAACAGAAGTGTAAATGAAACAATTACAACAATCTTTTATCATTTATATTTTCAACCAAAAAATAATTTTTTAGATGAAAATTAACTGGCTATAAATCGGTAAATACTTATTAGTCAAATAAATAAATAAAATATATTATTTATATGAAAATGAACTGAAATATAATAAATCGATAAATAGTGGTCCAAATGGAAAAAGGACGATAATCTGTGCACACTTATTAAGTAAAGTAGATAAGTGTCTATAAGTTGATAAATAGTGGTCCAAATAGAAAAAGGATGATAATCTGTGATCAATTCGGTAAATAGTGGTCCCAATGAAAAAAGGACGATAATCTGTGATAAAATATATTTTTATCCCGTAGTCGAATTTATATATGATAATTAAGAAAATCAAAAAACTGGCTATAAGTCCCGGTCCACACTGTGAAACATTTGCTGCAAAACATTTTTAAATTCTCCTTTAAAACTGCATTCGTGTCCACACAGTGAAGTTTTTGCTTTTCAGTTTTTGAAATTTCTGTACAGAACGAATATAAACGAATGACATACTCAACAAAAACTTAATGTACATGAAATAGAGTACCCTTTTAATTCCTCTTTCCCCTTTCATCGACAAACTCAAATGTTTTGCAGCAAATGTTTCACAGTATGGATGGAGACTAAGAAATTGTGGTTGAAATGAAAAGGGACGATAATCTGCGATGACTTTAACATATTTTCAACACAAAATCTATTTTTTTTATATGAAAATTAATTAACATATAAAAGTGGAGATATATGTCGGCAAATAGTGCGATTTGTGATCACTTATATTTTCAAACCAATATCGATTTTTTTATATGAAAATCAAATGAAACATAAACACGGTAAATAGTCCTCCCAATAGAAAAAGGATGACAATCTTTGATAACTTATAAGTATTTTCAAACCTAAATCCATTATTGATATGAAAATGGGCTAAAACATAAACCTGGCTATGCGTCGGTAAAAAGTGATCAAAATGGATAAGGGACCACAATCTGTGATCACTATAATTTTCAAGCCAAAATGTGAAGGGGGACCATACCCCACTTTTTTTTGAGGCGATTTCAAATTAAAATTGCAATACATATTCTTAATTTTTTTCTTGTTTCGGATACTTAGATATGTTTGCTTTAGTTTTATTAATTTCAATCATGTCTATCTCATCTTAATATACATATTTTTTTAACAATTCTAGACTGACCAAAAACGGCGAAACAACCCCACCGATGGAGTAAATATGCCAATGGGATGGGGGAAGATTTGTCATTTGTAAAATAAGACAAAAAAAACATTAACGTATGTTACTGTTTTATACCTTAATTCACAAAACAAAGTATAATGAACAAGATATTTATTGTTTACTAGCTTGACCCGGTGCGCTTCGCTACCCCTGTCGTAGTAAAAACGGTTCAGCCGTTTACCAATTTTACCAGTTTTTCCCCCTGTTTATTTCTGGTAAAAGTATTAAAAAAAGTTATAGCCTATTGACACTTCCAAGTAAGGATCTATATACGTTCCAAATTTCAATAAAATTAATTTAGCCGTTTAGGCGTGATGCTCAAACAAACAAACAAAATTACAAATACATTTATATATTTATATGGATTTCACACAACTTAACAAAAAAAAAAAATTAACAAATTGTGACTGATTTTTTCTATATTTTATCAACATATTACTCTACATCACAGGGATTCCTTGCATCTAGCGTATGTGCCCCAGGGTGAGTTTTGAGATTTAATATAAATTTTTTTCTTATTGTTCACTATTATTGACATTCTATCTTCAAGCAATATATTTTTTGTATCACAAAAACTATAGAAGTTAGCACAAAAAATTTACACGATGAAATATTTTCATAGCTTATTGAAAAACAATTAATCACGTCTGCCTCACGTCATATGTAAAATTAAAATTACCAACTTTCATGGATGGTAAACAATCGATAAACGATAACATAACTTGATAATGTAACAAAATCGATTACTCGGTTTTTAAGTTATTCGGTGTTGGCAGATGTGCCCCTATGACGAATGATCCTCCTTCTACACTATATAAGATTCGTCACAGCCGAATATATCAATCATTTACATTATGGTGCAAAAAAATGTTTATTGAATTTTCAAAACTGCAATTAAAAATTTCGTTCTACAAGTTCTACAAATTAAGGCAGCTTTTCTTTGGAGTGTTCTTAAGGATATATAGAAACTCAATATATTTTATAATTTAACCGTACCATACAATATTACATGAAGTCTGTAGAATACATTTTGTTTTTACCAAAATCAACCCTTAACACGCGGTCTACAACAGACATGAAATGCTGTTAAAACATGATGGAGTATAAGGACTGAGATCGTAAAATTCTTAACACACGTTTTTCATTAAAACTTTTGATCAAGTCAATGTTCATTTGTTGTTACTCTGATTAAAATGAGTGACCAGAAAAAAGTGCGTACTAAAATTATTAAATATTTTCAACAAAACCAAACTTGGTCCTACAAAAAGTTGGCCAAACAATCAAAGGTCTGCCGTCAAACTGTTTCCAATGTTATTAAACAGTACCGGGAGAACTTGTCCGTTGATAGAAAACCAGGTTCAGGTAGAAGGAATGGTCCACATGATGTTTCTAAAGCCAAAAAAATACAAAGCATTTTCAAAAGAGCTTCCAACATATCCGGTAGGAAAGTAGCCCGGTTAGCTCAGTTCTCATACTATTTGGTACGAAAAGTCAAAGCTTATGCAGGTTTTAAAACATACAAGGCTCAAAAGGTTCCTGACAGGAACGCTGCTAAAAATTTAGAGGCCAAAAACAGAGCACGGAAAGTCAAATTTTATACAAAAAATATACCTGCTACATAATGGATGACGAAACGTATGTTCTGGCAGATTTTTCGCAGCTTCCGGGTCAAAATTTTGATGTTGCTGATGCTCGAGGGAATGTTGAAGAAAAGTTTAGGACCCAAAAGCAGGCAAAGTTTCCCAATAAGTTCTTGGTATGGCAAGCAATATGCAGTTGCGCCAAAAAAGCCAAACATTTGTTACAAAGGGCTCTAGAAATACCGAAATTTACATCAAGGAATGTTTACAAAAAGGATGTTTCCATTCATAAGACTTCTTAATGTGTCCACTTATTTTTGGCCTGATTTGGCATCTGTCACTATGGTAAGAAAGGTCTTGAGTGGTACAAGACCAATAATGTGGTATTTGTACCAAGAGAGGGAATTCCTCCAAACTGCTTGTAGTTGAAGCCAGTGGAGAGATATTGGGATATTGTTAAGAGAGAATTGGAGAGCACAAAAAAGGTGTCCAAAAGTTGTGGTAGATTTTAAACGGAGATGGACAACATGTTCAAACAAAGTAACAGAAAGCTCTATAAAAAATTTAATGGAAGGGTTTCCAGAAAAGGCTCATAACTTCATCTCTATTGATTAGATCTATAAAAATAATATTTTTTGTAAATTGTAATAATAATTTCAACCAAATAAAAGAAAGATTCAAAACTTTAAGTTAAGTGATTTCATTTTTATTAACATATATATATGTGAAAAATTGTTCGATCTCAGTCCTTAGTACTCATGTCAATGTTAAGATATTTCATTATTTTTTGAGCCAATCTAAAAAATCGTGTGTGTGTTTTATTTCTTTGTGATTTTAGTGTTTTGTTGTAGTGTTGTAAATGAAAAAAAAAAAAAAAAAAACACAAAATGACTGCTATCAAGCCTAAACGTCATTTCATGTTATAAAAGAGTTGTTAAAACACATGGTCAAAATAAGGCCAAGGTGGAGACACTGCTCTGTCAGAAATTCCTTCAAGTATAAGTCTGCCAAGCTGGTTTGAATTGGTGCATAAATTACTAAGATATAAATTCCCTTTCCTTAAGTGTTTCACAAACACTTTCTGGTAACTTTAAGGCCGAAAATGTTTCTATTCTTTTTTTCTTAGATTTTAATTTTTGAATACCACTCTTGTAGTGTGAATAAAAAAATTTATATTTTTTAGTCAATAGCAACAAAATTGATTGCATTGAATAGCTTTCGGTTGGCTAAACGAGTAATTAAATTTTTTTTTTTTGGTACAAAAATATGACTTAAAGCAATTTCAAACAATGTTCGCTATTATTTGTTGTTTTGGGGAATTCAAAAAATGGCCTGCCATATGCAATACTGATTCAGTGTAAGGGATTTTAAATTGTTTCAAAAGTTGTTAAAGTTTTTTCAAGATAAAAAAGTATATGAGTAAGTACGTATGTTGAGTTTATTGTGCGACTGGAATCTTGAACAATTTTACTTGAATCAACGAAATCAGATATTTATAGATTATTCGGATCAAAAATTATTTATGGTTGCAATATCGCGAACGAAATAATGAAATAATACATATCGAAATAATGTAAATAAATGGAACTGACTGCTTGATTGGAAGTTATGGCCAATGGTGCGACAACCATAATATGTTACAGTTACCTTTCATATGATTGCAATAATCAAACTAAGTATACATATGTTTCTCAGATTATAATAACCATGAAAAATGGAAATTAAATTTTCTCTCCAATATTAGTCATTTTTAAAAATGTGCTGATATATTTATATGCATATGGTTTTGAAAATACATGGTAATACAACTAAAATTCGTTGACAGTTTTACTTTTACTACTGAATAATACCACCTACTACGTTGAGCAAATATCTGAAGTGAATTATCGAAACTCTTACCGTTTTTTTTTTTTTTTGTTTTTTCTTTTAAGCTACTGTATTGTTTCTCTGCTATAACATTTTTTTAGTTAGAATATTGAAGTAAAAAACTTAATTTAACCTCATGCCACATTCAATAGACATACGCTGGCAAAACTCACACGCATATTTATACATTTACATACATACCTAAACACACATTCATACATACGTGGAAAATGGAGAAAAACTGTTAACGAAAATAACAAAAATTGTTTCAAATTGTTCAAATATAGCTTGCTTGTATTGTGTCCCTACTGGTGTACAGTGAGTGCCAAAATTAATTTCAATAAATTATTTATTATTGACGGGACATTTGTCTATATTGTTTCAACTACAACCAAATACTATAGCCAGGAACCAGTGATATCTATGACTAGTTCTGCGTCAATTATGCATTTTATTTTTTTTCTAACTTAACTCATTAACGCGACATTCGTATGTCTTTGAAGTGATAAAAATAATGAAATAATTTTTTTGTTTTAATTTTTTAATAACATTTCAGTAGCACTAAAATTAGTGCAACAGGTAGAATATGTTGTTTCCAATATATAAGGTTTTCCAACAAGAGGTGTTATTTTGGTATTCAAAGAAAAATTGCATTTTTTGAGATAAATTATCAGATGTTTGTTTCATAATAAAGAAGGAAGGTATGCGGTTAATAATGAAAAACAACATCAGCCAAATGGCCACCACGACCACGCTTACAGGACCATATCCTTTTCATGAAATTTTTCATAACCAAATCGCAAAGTGGCTGCCCTATGTCCTCGATAGTCTCACGAATTCTATCTTTGAGGTCTTGAATCGACGCTGGGTTGTTGGCGTAGACCTTATCTTTCACGTGGCCCCAAAAGAAGAAGTCGCAATGTGTTAAATCACAAGATCTCGGTGGCCAATTGTGATCACCACTTCGAGAGATAACACGGTTCGGAAACTTTTCCCGTAAAAGAGCAAAGGTTTCGTTGCTTGTGTGGCACGTAGCACCGTCTTGTTGAAAGTAAACGTTGTCCAGATCAATATCATCCAACTTCGACCATAAGATATGGTGTAATGATGTTTGTGGAATGCCCAATTCTAAAGAACGACGAGGAATGGATAAACCTGGGTTTTCTTCAACACTTTGGGCTACAGCAGCAATATTCTCAGTTGTTCTTGAGCGACGTGCACGGGTTTTATTCTTCACATCACTAACTGGTTCCAACAGCTCGAATTTTTCACCAATTTCTGTATTGCGGTCCGACAAGGTGCTTCACGACGACCCAAAAATGTTTTAATTTTGCGAACTGTGACTGCAAGATTTTCACCATTTTTGTAGTGAACTTTAATGATTTCAATGCGTTGTTGATGCGTGTATCGTTCCATTTATAGTAATGGCGTAGTTTCAACTTGTCAAATGTCAAAGAATAAAAGCTTCAAAAGTGACAGCTACCGAAATACCGGGTTATTCAAAATAACACCTCTTGTTGGAAAACCCTTTAGTTCATGTTTGTTTTTTTTAAATTCATGGTCATTAAGCAGTTTCGACGTGTACTGATGATGGTGGACGTTCAGTGCGGCAGCTACTGTTAATGTTGATTCAGATCACATTAATCTACCTGTTCGCATTCAACCTTATACAGGACATATTGAACCAAAGCCTCTATATTCTGTTCCACTATCAATTCAGCCTAATAAGAATTTGCAAGATTTTAAAGCGTAATACCACCGACATTTCGCGGCATACTATTATTTTGATGATCATCAGGGCAAGGATTTCTATGCAAATGCATGTTTGTAGTCAGTAACTCAAAATCACTTTTGACAATTTATCTTTCCGAATCGAAGAATTTGCAACAAAATGGCATCGATTTGTTGTTGCATATTTTTGCATATTTTGTTATAAATGCATATTTTGCATAATTTTCTTTTAAATGCATATATTTAGCATATTTTTCCATTTTATTGCATATTTAATTTTCTTTTGGACATATTTTTATATCAGTGTACACTCTACATACATATATTTGGCAACTCTATTTAGTGTTGTAAAAATAGTAAATGTATTGACACTAGAATTATATTGTTGAAAGAAAAAGTCAACTTTTCAATTTATGAATCGATTTTTTAGCTTTTTGAAATTGTCGACTTTTCGAAAAAATTTTTATATCGACTTTTCGACTTTGTTCTCTTTGTGACACATAATATTAAAGCCAATTAGCATTTCTGTTCTCAAATTACATCTTTATTTCTGAAAATATTACTAAACTACAGGGATTCAATTCGCTGAATGCACAAGCAAAATTAATTGATGATGCTGCCAATAAAATTAATAATGTAAACGGAGAAATTTCTTACCAAATTAAAACAAAACTAAAGAATATATTACAGAAAAATACTGGATTTCATATAATAAAAAAATTTTTGACAATTAACTTTAACTTCTGTTGACGTTGAGCGTAAATTTTCAATGTATTAAAGCTGTTTTCATCCGAACAGACAAAGTTTTATTTTTGGAAATTTAAAAAAAAAAATTTATTTGTTTATACAAATAGAAATCTAAATTAAGTAATTTTGTAACATGAAAATAAATAACTGACTGATTTTTTTTAATATAAATATTGTACAATTTACATACATACATATATTTTCTTATTTTTACTTTGAAAAAATATATTTAAAACCAACGTATAACAAGTAGTCCGACTCTTTGACAACAGTACCTAACTCTATGCATGTGTTAGTAAAAAAGTACCTAACTCTAAACATGTGTTAGTAACAAAATTACACATGTGTTGGTACCTTTTAAATTTTCTCCAGGCAACAGAGTTCTATAAAAATGTTTTAAATTTAAATTTTTATGAATTTTCAATACCAAAAATTAGAACTCTGTCCTATTATTTATATTCTACAATAACAAAAAATTACATGTCAGAAATTCCGAAAATATTTTTTCTTGATTTGTGCAAAATAGAAGCGTTTTAACAACGAAAGTGTGCAAAAATTGTTTAAAAAAAAATAAAGAATAATATATGTTAAAGTAATATTGTGTAAAAACGTTATTTTTATCAAAAATTAAAAGTTAAAATTTCAAGACATTTCATTGGTTTACATTACTCTTAGAGAGTAATTTTAAAAAATTGAGATTCGGACTACTTGGTATACTTTGTTTAAAACCTTTTATGTTCCTTTATATGTACACAAAGTATATTTATACAAGTACATGCAAGTGATCAGCTGTTCATTTTTTTCTCCTTTGTAAATACTTGTGAGATTGTCAAAATTTTTTACTTTTTTGTTTTTCTTTCCGTTTGTTTACATTTTTTGTATGTGAAAATATTAATAAAAAAAATTAATTTTGAAAACTTTTCATAACAAAAATAAAAATAACAATTGGAAAACTGTGTTTCTGTTCATTGTGCAAAAAGAAATGTACCAGTGGGAGTGGTGACTTATTCTATGTGCGAAAAGACCCGATTAAAAGGCCAATGTGAGTGAAATTTGTGGCAAAAATTTTCAATTATTTGACAATCTCAAAATGTTTTACACAAACAAAATTAATGTTGTTTTTTTTATTGTTGATTTGTTGTAGAGTTGCATGTACTTGTATAAATATACTTTGTATGTACATATATATTGAAAATGTGACCTGAAATTTATATCTGTCTTTTATTAATAAATATATTTCAAATAAAAAACTTGTTTTTATTGCATATTTTTGTAATTTTTAGTGCATATTTTCTCTCTTTATAGTGCATATTATAAGCGCATATTTTTAATTTTTTAGTGCATGAAAATCCTTGCCTTGATGATCATTTACACTAATCAAACTCCGAAATAAAACTTATGTTATAAATCACCTTAAAAACTGACAGATGGCATAAATCAAAATAATTTATTTTTTTATTAAAATACAAAAACCCTCTATCAGATCATTTTGATACATACACATAGAAAATTTTTGAGAATCAAAATCATAGAATAATATATCCATAGAAGCGTTACTGAGAGGGAAAAACCCTAAGTCTGTTGTCAAAAACCTAAGTCGTGAGAATGTATTAGTACATAGTTTTGAGGTTGTATTGGTTCGTTTTTAATTTTCACCAGACACACAGAGTTATATAAAGATATTTAAATTTTAATTTATTTAAATTTTCTTGTATTTTCAATACCAAAAATTTAAACTCTCTTCCATAAATTAAATTCTACCACAGATAAAATTAAGTGTCAAAAATTAATAAAAAATATTTTTTTTCATTTGAGGAAAATTAACGTGTTTCGGAAATAAAAGTGTCCTGTTAAATATTATAAAAATTTGCCAAAAATTGTGTAGAAGTGTAATAAAGCAGTTTGGTCTATATTAAGTCGGAAAATCGAAGTTAAAATTTCAAGTATTTTAATTCTCTCACAAGTATGTTGAATTCACATATCACAAGTACGTGTGACGAGAGTAATTATTGTTACTCTCAGTGGCGCCTCTAGTTGTACCCTATGATCAAAACCCTCTATCTATCATAAAGTCCCCAATAATGCAAAATTTTAAAAACCAATTATATGTGAGATTCATATGTAGGCCCTCAATTATCAAAATTATCAAATTCAAAACTCAAAATTCAGTAGAAAATATCAGAAAATTTTGTGTTTGAGCACATGAATACTTGATTTAAGTATACTTAAAACAATTGAAACCCAATAAGCAACAAAGCCCCAAAAATTCAAACACTTGAACATTTTGTTGGAATTTGACTTAAAAGCAAATGTAATTATATTTTAAACTTGAAAACTATTTGAAAAATCAAATATTTTTTAAACAAAAAACGTATGGCTTGAATTTATGTTTCCTTTTTACTGGAGAATGCTATAGATGTAAAGTGTAATACAACTGTAATTCAATTCCTTGACTATAATTCAAGGTTTGAATTACAGTTGCATTCAACTTGAATTCCAGTAAAAATGCTTATTGGGAACCAGTTCAATATGTGATAAATATTTAAATTGAAATATAGTTTTTTATGTGTACGATCTTTTCAAATCGAAATATTGATCCTAGACAAACAAAAGCATATATATTCTGGGTCCGTATGAAATTCTAAGACAATTTAGCTATGTCCGTCTTTCTGTCTGTCTGTTGAGAACACCATTGGGACCAAACGAAAGGAGTTAGCCGGTTTAAATTTTCCACAAATACTCTCTGTTGATAAGGTTTATTTGGTATTGAAAATGGGCAATATGGGTCCATGATTTCAGCTAGCCCCTATACAAAGGTAACCCCAGAATACTGTTTGAGCAGTCATAAATATTTTGATTATGCTGCAATCCTGATAAAATATTGCAGAAATTGGTTCTAAGATACTGTACAGTATGGCGAAAATCGGGCAACATTTGTACCTAGTGCCCCTCAGAAAATGACTTGAACATTCGTAATTGTCTTATAATAATTAATGTCGTGATAAAATTGGAGATAAACAAGTTATATATGAACCTAAACTTTTCTATCAACTTTTGTGAGAATGAGCCCCTAAATTTTGATTTAAATTACAATTTTTAGAGGGATCGCATAATTCGGACCAAAAATTATTGTTTATGAACAAGAACGTGACATTAGTATGAACAAAATCAAATGAAAAATTAACCGTTAATCGAGCTCTCTTTTGATGAGATTTTGATGTAATGATGATATGGTTATGTAAACAATAAATATTAAAGAGAAAATGTCATTAAAAGTAACTACTTAATAACAAAACACTAATATACTTAATCCAAATACTAATGTATATATAAATTTTTTTTTAATATAATGTAAAAAAATCATTTGTTTTTTAACATTCTAATATTTGAAAATGCCCACGTGTTATACATATATACGTATAAATATTTGTGTTTATTTCTTTAGGCATTTCCGGCAATGAAATGTCACTTACTGTAACTGAAAATTGACATGCATGCATGAGCATGTTTAAGTGTAAGTGCAAAAAAAAAAGAGTAAATATTTAGCTTTTTTTAACCACGTGTGCACAACGACTATATGAGTATGTAGTTGTTACTGAAAAAAGTTACTTATAACCAAAAGAAAAACTTTATTTTGTTTTTTAATTTTTTGTAATAAATTTTGTTTTTAACATTCTTTTTTTCTGGTTCCTGTCTCTAGAAGATTTTTCTGTTATGGAAATGATGGCATAATTTGTTATTTGTTTGTTGTTGGTTTGGCTCTGGGTTGTTTATTTTTCTACTGTTTTCCCTATTAAATTGTGTGTATAATGTTTAGTTTATTTGTTAGTTAAGTTTTTTATTTAATAGAAAAATGTACATCAAACCAGCCAGATATACTTACATACATACATATGTAGATACTCTTACATAAGCAACTTTAATTGTGCAAGAGTATTATGTTCGTTTTTTGTGGTAGAAACAGTATACTTAATTTCTTTGCCATGAAAAGTTTTATTTTGTTGGTAAGTAGGATAAGGTTTATTTACAAAATTATGGTATAATTTTTAGGTGGCAATAAAAACTTTATATAATTTTTCTATTACTTGTGTATGAGAAGATTTTGTGGAAGCAATAATAACTGAATGACTTTTGTGAGATTGATAAGAATTTTCTTCGTTAGGAAAGTTACAAAAACATTTGGCAATTAGTGTTTTTTTTTTTAGTTTTATTTTATTATACCCTTTACAGCGAGTGTTAATGGCATAAACATTTACCAAGAAATTACCTTTAGTTTATAAAACTAACTGATAAAAACAGACAAAAATCTGTGCTGGAAATCGACTGAAAGTTGTAAAATTGTGTAATTTTTTTTAAAATGCTGGTATTTAAATAATATTTATTTAACATATCTTTCTACTAAGGAATAAAACATGAATGTCGAGTAAAAAATAACCATGATATAAGCATTTTACCAGACCATATGTTAAGGCAAATCTACAAGTCTATCTATGTTTTTCCTCACTTTCTGTATATAAAGTAATTGTTTACACAACTTATGGGTAAAGTGGGTAAACAATGTAAATATATGGCATGTGAAAATTTAACTCTGGAATGTTATAGATTGAATCCAAAATTTTATTGAAAAAATTTATGTAATTTTTATAATTAGAATCCTTTTTATTGATATACGTATTACATATTAAACATTTTTAAAGAAATTGGAGATTTTGAGTTGCTTTTTTGGCAAATTATTTGTTAAAACGCTGAATCACTTAGTTCATATAGTGCTGTTATCGGCTTATCATATTCCAAAGCCCATTGTATGCATATGTTTATCGATGTTAAACAATCGTCCATTTTAATTTTGTTTTCTTCATGACCACTATCGTATAAATCCTCCGATTCCATATCTGATAATTCCATTTGCTCCTCATTACTTTCCACATGAAATTCTTGTGGTAGATTCATTACTACAAGGTGACGCAAAAGTAATCCTCCTATCAGAAAATGCTATAAATTTTGCGATTGGCCCCTAATGTCAGTTCTGTTTTGACTTTTGTGTGGTAAACACATGCGAAATACACGTTAATAAACAATGTTACGCTACACTGACTACACTGACTGAATATTGCTGACTATTTATTTGACCAATAATCGGTCGGTGACTTTGGCACAACGTGAATTTCGTCGCAGATTTCCTGGCCGTCCAACGCCTACTGGTGAAACACTGCGACGTTTAGCCGCTCGCCTCGAAGAGACTGGCACAACACGAGATGCTGCTAGGCGTGGCAGACCCCGGAGTAGCCGTTCTGCAGAGAATTTTGCTGCTGTAGCCGAGGATGTCATGGAAGCGCCGACGACATCGACCAGACGACGTGCCACGCAAATGGGTATCAGTCGACGGTCTTTACAGCGAATTTTGGTACAAGATTTGAAGATGTTTCCGTATAAAGTCCAAACGGTGCATCAGCTGTTAGCTGCTGACCACCAATCGCGTCTGACATACGCTCAAGTCATCCTTAATCACCACCAAGAGGAAGATGATTTTTCATCAAAAATAATCATGAGTGATGAGGCCCATTTCCATCTTAGCGGGTACGTAAATAAGCAAAATTTACTCTTCTGGGGCACTAAAAATCCGCGTGTAACCCACGAAGAGCCATTGCACCCGCTTAAAGTCACTGTATGGTGTGCTGTTTTCACTGGAGGAGTCATCGGACCTTTTTTCTTCGAAGACGTCGCGAGCCAAACGGTTACTGTGAATGGTGAGCGCTACAGAGCAATGATCAACGAGTTCTTTTTGTCGCAACTTGATGAATTGGGATTGGAAAACATGTGGTTCCAACAGGACGGTGCAACGGCACACACTGCACATGCCACAACCGATATGCTGAAGGATGCATTTCCCGGGTGCCTAATCTTCCGTTTTGGCGATTTGCACTGGCCAGCAAGATCGCCTGATTTGACCGCTCCAGACTTTTTTTTGTGGGGCTTTTTGAAGTCGCGGGTTTATGTCAACAAGCCTCAGACTCTTGCAGCTCAATATCCGTCAAGAATGTGATAGAAAGTGCCATAAAAAGGGCTCAAATGACAATCAACTGTGGCGGCGGCCATTTACATGACATCATATTCTCGACTTGATGTAAAAAAAATTAAAAGGCCAAACAAAAATAATCCACAAGAAGATTCAAAGTTTTTCATTATTTTTTTAATTACAGCCAAAAAACATTGGAAGTTTACTTTTGCGCCACCTTGTATAATTAAACCGTCATCACTTTTTTAGTTTTTCAATTGGGTGACACGTTGCGTTATCTAAAAGCAAAACTGCTTTTTGCGGCAGACCTTTTGAAGCCAAAAATTCTTGGACCTAAAAAATGTTTACTTATGAAGAACATACTTTTACTAGTAGGTGAAAATTAACTTATGTGGGTAACAAATTCATGATGGAACCAGTCCTTGAATATAAATGATTTCTTCCAGGCATTATTACAGGAGTTGTGTATTACAGGATTATAGAAAAAGCCTTTAAAGGCGCGAGGGTTTTTCAATTTTCAACCAACAATTACAGTTTGTCTGAGCTATTTGCATTTCAACAGGGCAAAAAAGTTATTTGTTCTTAACATATTTTTCTTCCGTGCGCTGTTTTCTCATTATATGTGATAAGAGTGTGATTTGGAAGCATCCTATAATATAAACCAGATTCGTCGGTATTGCAGATTTGGTGAAGAGTCAACCCATCAACATAATCCTTAAACTCTTTCACAAATGGATCAATAAGTTGAGGTTTCGAAGACAGTTCCATGTTCCATGTAGACGCTTAAATTTCTTCAACCATCCTTCACTGGCATTAAAACCTGAATTGGTTTGATAAAATTTTGAAAACAAATGACTGGCTTTTATTCGTAGAATCGCTGCTGATATTGGAACATTTTTTTCTCTTTGTTTTAGAAACCAGATATAAATAATTTTTTCCATTCTTGGGTACTCAGCTTTCTGTAAGCTGCAACGTTTGCCATGGCCACTTTCTGTTGTACGTATGAACTTTTTTATGTAACTTGTAATTGACGCAAATTGAATTTATGGAATCTCCACTTAAAATTTTTTTTTAAATTCTCTAATTTTTGAGAAATCGTTGGTTTTACAATACGTTGAACTTTTCCCATATTAAGAGATGTGTTTACACAACAAATGACACGAATAAACTGACAAAATTGAAGATCAAAATCAACAAAAAAAGGTTAGTATTCCAAAAGATGGGGATTTCACTTTTTTGGTTATAGACATTGTATTCAAATTTATAACAAGCAGATAAAAGTCGCGAAAATAGAACCTGTTTTTCGTAAACTGTCGCGATTATAGAACCTGAAATGTTAAAAAATAAGCCGTCTCGATAATGGGTAGTCGCGAATACCGGGCTTGCATTGTAATTCGGACATACAATGGGTCAAAATTGGGGAAAATATTTTTTTAACCCGATTTTTTTTCACAAAAAAATTAATAAAATTATTTTTTTTTTTTTTAATTTTCAATCATTTTTTAAGTATAATTTGGTGAAGGATATTTAAGGGAAATATGTAGCTTTCTTACTTCTTTTTCCTTTGATATTATTGTTTTATACCCTGTTGGACAGATAATTTTCCCTGGAAGGTAAGAAACCATACATTGTTACATTTAAAAAAGGCAGAAGAGATGTGTTATTTAAACATATACGCTTTGCTATTGGTTTATCAAAAACACAACATTAAATCTAATTAGTAATATTTCCTATAACAATTGCACTTTAAGAACAAATAATTTGCTACCAAGACAAAAAAACGAAAATAATGTTTCTAACTGTCAATTGTAAATGTGTTACAACCATAAATTACACCAGCAAATAGTGACATACTCCTACATTAAACACCCATAAATATACATGTATGTATAATATAAATATTAGGGTTACTACATATGTTTTGAGAAGTAAAAAAAAATTATAAAAATGTGACACCTGATTTGAAGGTTGTAAAGTTTCATAATTATGTTAATAACCAATTTGTATATGCTACTCATCATAATGGGGATGGTATTATTTGATTGTATTGAAGTAACGCCCACCTTAAACTATAACACGACAAGAAATTTCGAAAGAAGCTCAAGCTTAGAAAATTGTATTAACAAAAACTTAATACCGATATTAAATACATTTAAATTTTGATGAATTTGAAAGCGTTTTTGTCAATAATTGTGAATTTATATTCCCATCATCAAAAAAGATGGAAATATATTGATTTTGTCATTCCATTTGTAGCACAGCGAAATATTCATTGCAGACCCATAAAGTTATCAGTATAAGTATATATTCTAGGTCCTTATGAAATTCTAAGACAATCTAGCTATGTCCTTCTGTCTGTCTGTCCGTCTGTCAACTGACAGAAAACACGATAGGACCCAAACGAAAGGAGCTAGCTGGCTGTAATTTTTCACAAATACTTAAGTATGCTTGATCTTGAAAATGGGCAATATAGGTTCATGATTTCACCTAGCCGCTATAGAAATGTCAACCCGGAATACTTTTTGAGCAGTCATAAATATGTCGATTAAGTACTCTTAAATTATTAGTACTCTTAAATTATACTGCAAAGTATGTCCCTATTCCCCATACAAATGACTATGTTAATAAACAAAACTGCCGCATTAGGGACGAAGATCAACCTAAAGAGATTCAAGAACTGTCACTTCATCCAGAAAAAATAACGATTTGGTGTGGTTTGTGGGCCGGTGGAATCATCGGTCCATATTTCTTTAAAAATGATGCCTGTGTGAACGTAACCGTCAATTTAATGTCTGAAACTGAAGTTCGTGATCTCGGCGACATTTGGTTTCAGCAAGACGGCGCCACTTTTCACACATCGCATCAATCAATGGATTTATTGAGAGAACACTTCGGTGAGCACATAATTTCACGTACTGGGCCGGTCGATTAGCCACCAAGATCGTGTGATATCACACCGTTAGACTTTTTTCTGTGCGGATATGTAAAGTCTAAAGTTTGAGTATGCAGACAAACCCGCTTCGATTCAGGCCTTGGAGGAAAACATTTCGCGTGTCATTCGCCAGTTACCAGTCGAAATGCTCGAACTAGTCATCGAAAATTGGACTCAACGGATGGACCATCTGCGACGTAGCAACGGCCAACATTTGATAGAAATAATCTTCAAAAAATAAATGCCAAAGAATGTTCTTTCAAATGATAATAAACATTCCCCATTAAATTTGAATTTTCTGTGTTTTTTTCTTTAAAAAAAATAGGGAACCTCGAAATGGATCACGCTTTATTAACCTAAATCTTAGAAAAATATGTGTTTGTCAAATATTTATAGTGGGTATACAAGATTCTGCACAGCTGAATATAACACTCTTACTTGTTAAACATTAAAGTCGATTTTCTTAGTATTTTTATTTTGTGGCTTAACGAGTTACTGCGCTAAACTAGATTATTGTGTTAAAACGAAAATAAATATTTTGATTCTGCCCACTGTGCAATGTTTCGGCAATTACAAGTATGCAATGAAAATCGATTTTGAAAACGAATCTTTTTGAAACCGAAAAAGGTTTTGATGAATTCATTACTTTCGCTTTGTGTGTTGTTAAAAATTCAAATTTTATTGACAAAATTCTTTTAAAGTATTTGATATTTGTCATCAAGTCTGAGATTTGTTAAAAAAAATCATACTTGAAATCTAACAAAAAAGTCTACTGACATCAATCGTTTAGAAGCCGATAGATTTTCATCACATACCTTATAAGTAGTTTGGTTTTGTTTGTAGAAACTGTAGAATATTGTTATGAAATTGCATTATCAATTAGAACTATTTCCACAATGATCACCCAGAGCTTTTAGCAGCTTTAGTGTTAATGTTATAAGCTTTAACAGCTAATGTTGTCATACTTATAAACAATGTTAATAACAACGTGTTATCAACATTGTTGATAAGTAGAATGGAATAGATGGAAATGTTTATAAACAAGATGAATGTTGCAAGCAGCCGTTACAGACCGATAGTAGTTTTAGTATTGTCCATTAGATAATTCATGAAATTACTACATAGAAGATGATACTGTGTATATAAATAGTAACAGCGAGTTGCTTAGGAGTTAATGTATTATAGGCGCTGTTATAGTTAACATCAACTGTATTACCAGTGTGTAATATGGGTGTGTGTATTAAGAGAGAGAGTGACTATTTAAACTGTTGTGTAGATTTTAATAGAAAAATAGTTGTTACCAATTTTTCTACTATAGGTCGCTTTAATTTGCAATTAAAAGAATACATTTTATTTAAAAAAAAATGTTTGGCTCATAATTTTCAAAAATTTAATTTAGGGTCATATGTTTCAAAACGTAGTAAGCAGTGTTGCCAGTTTAGCCTTTTTGAGGCTAAATTTAGCCTTTTTATTTACTCTTTAGCCTCGAAATTTTGGTTTTAGCTTCGTGGCTTTTTTCTAGCCTTTTCTTAATTTGATAATAGCCTTTTTTTAAATAAAAAAGGCTAGAAAAAACCACGAAGCTAAAACCAAATTTTCGAGGATAAGGAGAAAATAAAAAGGCTAAATTTATATTTGTGAGACATTTTCATTTTAATTCATTACAGTCAAGGCGTATTAATCAGGTGAGAGCGTCTCGGCAACAAATACAAGAAAGGCAATATTTGTTATTTGTCAAACGATTGAGAATGTCAAAATATGTTGTGGCACATAAAAAACAAACAAACAAAAAAATCATGTTATTTTGGTCATCCATTGGACTTTTAAGGATTCAATATCACTGCAACTTACCCGATGTTAATGTTTTATGTATTTTCTTGCTATTTTTTTACAGACTTTTTCGTTTAAAACACAATTTCAAAAGATTTAATTTTTTTTCATATTTTCTACAAAATTAAAATTTTCTATTTACAATATTTTTTTTTTCAATAACAACAAAACATATAAAGTAAATTTGACAAACTCAAACTCAACATAAACAAACAAAAAATAATCAGCTGTGTTCGTAACTTCACCTTATTAATACACCTTGATTACTGTTTTTCATTTAGCTTTTCAATATACTCAAGAATTGTGCAGTATTAAAAGAACAAATAACAATTGCCAATACCAAGTGTTTCAAAATTAAATATAGTATTTTATATTTGAAAGCTATAAATGTCTAGCAAATTCGCTTTTAAGACAAAATTGTTATTACACATTATATTCATCATTATATAATGGACAAGAGCCCCACAAACTCTTGAAGGCTTGTGATACTCGATGGCTGTCATTTGAAATAGCCGTTAAACGTATTGTGAATCTGTGCTTCGAGTTAAAACCAGCAATGCTTCAAAGCCAAACATTTAAGTGATTAATATACTGATTTGATGTATTATTTTTTTTTAAACCAGTAAGCAATTCAGCGGATCCAACAAAGCTGTTTTCTGATTTAAAATTTCTTCTCCATAGTTTGTGTTTTCAAATTGTAATACAATGCAAAGAGTTTGATACATTATCGTCCCCAATTGAAAATTGTTTAATGTTTTCGCCACATTTTTCATGCAAGTTTGAAGAATGAGAGATAAAATAACGAACATTTTAATTAGTGACGATTCTGAAAAAAATAATACGGCAAATTAAACAACTTGAGCAATTGCGACAAAGATTTTCATATGAAAACTCTTCGCTAAATCGATTTTTTATCCGTTAATAATACACTTAAAATAGTACTCGTAAAACCAAAAAAATATATTATGTATGTGAAAAATAGTAAATGCTTAGTACTTAAATGAAAAAAAAAACAAAATTTAAGATTTGTCTGTATAAAAATATATATGGGGCATTTAATGTCAAGTGAACCATCTTTTGAAATCGATGTCTTCAGATAGTTAGTTCTATTAGATAGTAATTCAGACACAATTTTTCAACAAGATCGGTCGAAAACTTTCTGAGTTAGAGGGGATCAGAATTTGACATTTTGGCCAAGCAGGTGTTTTTTCTCATCCATGTAACTGATTACCTATTATTCTTAGTAAAATGTGTCCCAAATAGTTTACATAGCTATTTCTTCAATCTTTCGGAAAAAAACATTTCTTTTGACTTTTTTTGCAAAATCTAAAAGTGTTGAAATTTTTTTCAAAATGGGCCCTTTTTTTAATTTTATTTTTTTTTGTTCAAGAGAAGCTTAGGTCCATTCCTTTAAGAGGTTTTTGATCGCTTAGTGGGATTCGAGTGGAATATCTATAAAAATAATTATTTTGTAACTCAAGACATACAATTTTTTAAATTTTTTTGCAAAATCTAAATTTTTTTCGAAAATGGGCCCCTTTTTTAAATTTTTTTTTTTTTTTTTTGCTCAAAAGAAAGCTTATTTTCATTGCTTTAAGAGGTTTATGGTCGCTTGTGTATATTTATTATTTATTATTAATGATTGTTATTTTTTGTTTGCTGCTGAATTTTATTTATTTTTATGAATTTTAAGAACATACTTTCAAATTTTTTATTTAAAAATTAATATATAAAACTAAATTCTTAAATTATAATATTTTAGCTTTTTTTTAATTTTTTTTTTAAGCAGTTTGGCTTTTTCTGGCCTTTTTTTGAAGTCAATATAGCTTCTTTTTTTGCCAGCTCCTGGCAACACTGGTAGTAAGATATCATTAAATGGTATTTAGAGCTACTTTTTTTTTCTTCTAAGAAAAGTTGATGGTATTATATAATACATCCATATTCTTGCAGAGAAAAGAAGTTGGCTGTGAGCATAGATATTTATTTGACCATAATGCGACACCCGGAGAAAAAAAATATTAATTTCAATCATATTTATGTTTGTGGCGATCACGTTTATGTTTGTGGCAATTCTTAGCATGAAGCAGAATTATATTGCTCTCAGATTATGATAGCCATAATTTGAGAGCGATTTATTATGATGAAATTCTTCATCATATAAATGATTCCCATAAGATCGGAATAAACATATACATATACTTCCACCAGTGAAATCAATGCCAACTGTATCATAATATGGTTGCGACAGTCATGCAGAATTGACCGGAATTGAAAGTTTGTTTTTCTTAAAACATAATTGGTAACCCACGTATGTATGTACGATTGTGCATGTTTAGTCAAACAATTAATATTTTGTCATTTAACAAAACTAATTGCCAAATACACAATTTGACTACACAAACTAAGAATATTTGTACTAATGTGATTTGTAAATTCAGACGATATTTAGTCAATGTGTAAGTTTGAGTGTGTCTGCATGTGATTCCTTGTGTATGAGCATATGTATTTGAAAATAAACATTTATGGGAAAATGTTATTGTGTTGACTAAGCAGAAAACCGCAAATAATGATTAATTTACCGAGAAATCAAATGTTTAATGAACCAAATTTTCTAACAACTGTAAGTGTACATAAAAGTGACAAAACTGGGGAGACTAGCAAATAAGTAGACACCAAAAGATTCTAAATGGGAATAAGTATTGGGAGAAAATGTATAAGTTGGGGCATTTTGAGGGTTAGTGTTAAATAACCATAAATGCGATAAACACATAATAATAAAAGACACAAATAAATAAATGTTTTTTTGCAATTTATGTGTGACATTATTTTTATGACTTTAGTTTTAAAAATGGGTTGCTTTAAGAATGTTTGTGTTTCTGTTAAAAGCTGTAAAATTTAAGAAAGTTTTTCAACTATTTTATAATTTTTTTTGGAAGATATAGCCTAAAAGTTTTATATTAAAAGCTTAAAAAATCGTTATTAGGACTGTACACACGCAGAAAAAAAATATAGTTGTGCATGTTTACTGTAACCATTTAAAATTTTTTAACAATATTATAGTCACAGTAACTATTTATATGATTGTGGTAACAATAATATGGTTAATTTACGATTCACATGATTGTAGCAACCATATATATGGTTACGGTAAACATGTATATGTTTGTGACAACCATTTATATGATGATGACTTACCATATTATGTTGCTCTCGACTTATGGACATTATAATCTGAGAACAACATATTATGATCAAATAATTCATCATATAAATGATTGTCACAAAGTTGTACCTTATAGCGCCGCTCCTGAAGAGTTCAAAATGGAGCACCTTAAACATTAACTGTTTAAACACTTGAGAATTTTTATTGGTTCGTACAAACTCAAAGATTTTATAATATTCCTGTGCTATATATGCGTGTACGTCGGTGGATAGAGATTTGACTCCAACGATGAAATTATCTCACAAAAAATACCAATTTTGACAACAAATCTTGTTTTTTGGAAAGGATAAACAAATTGGAGAAACGTTAGACAAAGTGTATAAAGCTCAAAGAAAACTATTTTGAAAAATAAAATTTAAAAAGTCACGGACTATGATGTATTCAAAATTGGGAGCCAAGACCTCGCTTCTATTAGAACGCTGATAGAACATCTACTTAAGATGGTATATTAGAAGGTCATCCGTTGAAGGACTGTAAGAAGACCTGCAGCATTCAGCTTACAACCTAAAGAATGGACTTTAAAGTATAACGTGTGTAGTTTTATATATTAAAAACTATTCACGCGAACTTCACGAACATCAAATGTTATAAAAGTCTAAATTTTGAAGAAGAGTTTGTACCTTCTTCTGGCTTAATGTAACGGTTTATAATAAAGAATGAATTTTAAATAAAGGTTTGTTAGACCTTATTTTGTTATTTAATGTTGAATTTTTTACAAGGAGATGCAAGCCAATCTTCTGCGAGAAGGCAGAGTAGAATGAGTATCGCATCTTTTAGAATGTGTAATCAGGTCACTAAGAAAGCCTACAAAGTGAAGTCATAGCAATTTTTTCCGCTGGGTAGTTTTTTTACGTTTGTCAGATCTTACAACGTTGTCAGAAAAATGTCCAATAAATGGTTAACAACCATTAGTTTCAACATAAGTTCACATGGTTGTGTTAACCTTTTTCTTATAATTTTTCTGACAACGTTGTAAAATCTGACAACCGTGTACACGTAGCTTAATACATTCTCATACATTTTGATTACGGAGTTTTGCCGTTGACAGGAGGGTTTCCAATTTATGTGCATTTATATATGCCATTTGCCTGCTAAAGTAAAAAAAAAATAGACCGCGTCTGTAATCAATATTGTAAATCCCACCATCTTCCACTAATTTTTCAATTTGACACAAAATTTGCCTGCCAACATATATAATTTGTTGCTACTTCAAAGTAAATTTAAAACCATAAATTTAAATTCGTTTATATCTATAGGTACATAAACGATTCTTACGAATCTTAATTCGCTCTAATTTGAAACCGTAATAATAATAATAAAAACGTATAAAAACATCTGTAAACTGTCTAGTCAAGTTTTATTGTTCAATATTCATCTAATAAATACAATATATCATTCATCCTTTGCATGCTAATCCTTTAAATGACAATGAAATCTTTAAATCCATTACAAATTGTCTTGTATAGACAAATGTTTTTGTACTTGTACAATGTCTTGTACTCTTACTTTACATTTGTACAATAATAATAGATACAACCATAAATATTATACGATTACGAGTAGTAGAGCACAACAACAATTATTTGCCTTTACATCCCCTACTACGTCACCAGCAGCAATAACAAAAATCAACAGCAGGAGGCAATCAATAACATTTGAGAGGCAGCCAGCCCAGCCCAGCCCATCCTTTACTATTTCTTTTACCATCAACGTAAGTGCCTCTTTTTTTTCATAGAGAATAATGTTTGTTCAATGCTTTGGGGATTTAAGCATAAATGTCATACAGTGGAGTGGTACATTTATAGATCCATATTTGGATTAAATAGAAATTGTAAGCCTGTATTGTTAGTGTTTAAATGTTCGTTATAAACAAGTGAATGGTAACTAAAACCTATTATGTTTGCCGCAATCATATAAACAATTACAGTGATTATAATGTTGTTGAAAAACTTTTAAAAATGTTGAAATGGTTATTTTATTAAACATATACAACTATGTAATCACATTTCTATTACTCTACACAGAGAAAACAGATTCGTAGTAGCAACCGAATTTGCAGCTAATCGAATGATTCTACCTTAGTGACCAAATTTTACTGCTGTGGCTAAAAAGTTTAGCAGGGATAACAAAAGTTTGATTTTCTTCTTTATCAACTAACTTTCTTTTGATAGAGCCAACAAATTCTGTGTGTGCAACAGAATCAATCGATTGGCAACAAATTCGGTTGCTATTACGAATCTAGTTTATCTGTGTACGATTATCGCCAGTATTAAGTTTTTGAAAACTATTTTTCAATTACATAAACTAAAACGTGTATCTACAAAACTGAAATCAAACATATTGCAGCGTAACCGAAACAGCACTTCATTCTGTTGTTATCTCAAAGTTATTTCTTTAAGGTATTCCTCATTTCCGTCCCACTGTACACTTTGCATTTGTTTTGTTAGTTTTTTTTCTCTTGTCACTCGAGTATGTACATACAAGTATGCAATCAATAAAATGTTATAATGTCACTAAAATAGATACATATTTGTAATGTTAGATTTCAAAGAAAGATTTTAAAATAAAAATAAGGAAACATTTTAAAATGAAAATATTTTTAATAGCGAAAAGTAATAGTAATAATAATAAATAATATCAAACAAGTAAGAATGCTATAGTGAAACAAAAGACGGCCACTAAAAATTTTACAGATTTTTTGAATATTTGTTCATTAACATTTAATCGTTTACTTGCCTACACTACTTTTTTTTATTTTTTTTCATTATTGAATTCTGCTCTGCTATGACGTTCCCATCCACAAATACATTAAAGTCTTGACTCTGTTGATTAACAGGTCTAAATCTTAACAATTTCGTTTTGTTAGCATTTAAAATAAGTTTATTTAATCTAGCAAAGCTGCATCCCGTTCTATGTACACTTTCACTGCTGTTGCATGGATAAAACAAGCACATATCGTCGGCGTACATAAAATATTTTCCCGATAGACACAGGTTCTTCAGTTCATTGAGATAAATTGTAAATAAAAGTGGCCCAAGCACGCTACCCTGTGGTACCCCATGATCAACGGCACGAAAATAACTTTTTTGTGAGTTAACTTGTACGAATTATTTACGATTTGTCCAAAAGCTTCTTATCAGGGACAACTGTCTGCCACAAATACCACAGTACCTCAGCTTTTTCAAAAGTATATTATGATCTATGAGATCAAAAGCTTTCGTAAAATCATAGAAAATAGCAGCGACACCTTTATACCCCTCATCCAGAATTCTACAAATAAAGTTCACAACATTTACTGTTGCTTCTTCGGTTCCACATTCTTTTCGAAAACCATACTGAAACTCATTAAGTAAGTTTTGACTTTGCATGTAATCAGAAATCTGAGTATGTAAAACTCTCTCAAACTCGTTATCAATAATTGACAATATAGCTATAGGTCTAAACTTATTCACAACAGTGACATTCCTTTCTTTGGGGATTGGTACAACTTTGTGTACTTTTAATATATCAAGATAAGTTCCTTTAACCAGCATGCTGTTAAAAATATCAACCAAAAATGGCGTTATTTCATTATTACAATTTTATAATACCTTAGGGGAAATATTGTCATAGCCAGGACTCTTTCCAGGTTTTAAATTCAAAACAATATTATTTATTTCCTCCGAAGTAGCAAAATCAAACTGAAATCTGTCATTGTGCTGAATTAAAGTTCTTAATAAGTTACACGTATCATCGGGATAATGTTCTATTTGAGACCTTAAATGTTTTGCGGATTCTATAAAATATTCCGCTTTCTCAGAATCTTCCACAATAGCATCACCATTTCCATTCTTAAGTTTTAAAGATTTATTCAAAGTTCTTCCAAGACTATCGTTAAGAAATTTCCAACTTTTCTTAGAATTGTGCTGAATTTCAATTAAATTATCTGCACAATAATTATTCATTGATACCCTACACGCTACTTTTATTACTCTGCTGATTGCTTTTAGTCTTTTTTGTAAATCAAAGTCGTTTGGGGTTTTTCTTCTCATCTTTAAAAGTTTTTTCTTATATAAAATCAATTTCTCCAAATTTCCACTTACCTACAGTGTAATTTCATTTTTAAGATTTTTTTCAGTTTTTTTATCATAGTGGAGTGCTCTATAGCTTTTCCAACACACAGGACTAAAGATGATATCGGTTGATGGATCACCAGTTAGATCTATTCTTGGTAAATGTTCTTGAACGTAGCTTTTAATACTGTCATAGTTACAATGCAGACGAAACTCATCTTCCTCAAGTTGGGTACGAGACTCAATTTCAATTCTCACCGATACATAGTTATAATAAACATGATCAATTGATGTTCCACTATCCGGACGTGTTATTAAATTATGACAGTTTTTAAAATCGTAATTTACTAGTAAGTTCATAAGCTCCTCAGACGAATGCATATCGCGGCTATCACCGACAAGCATACAAGGACTACTACCATGACAACGAAGAATATTTTCCATACTTAAAACTCATATACAAGCTCATTTAAAAAGTATATTTGTATTTTTTGTATTATGTAATGACATAACTGACGAACAAATGTCAACCATATGACAGAAATATCATAATCGATAAAAAAGCTTTATGTTTCTGAAATTCAAGAGTTAAGAAAAAACAAATCTTTGACAGATAAATGACATTTGTTGACATGGAAACAAAACTAATAAAAAATCAATCTGGTATCTGCTGACAATTATTACATAATGACAGTAGCAACAAATTTAAAAAAATAAATAATATTAAACAGTTTATTACTAAAGAAAGTTCTTATTAAAGAAAATAAAAAATGTATATGTAACGATTTTTTAAATAAAGATGTATTT
Organism: Calliphora vomitoria; assembly: GCA_942486065.2. Lineage (NCBI taxonomy): Eukaryota > Metazoa > Arthropoda > Insecta > Diptera > Calliphoridae > Calliphora > Calliphora vomitoria. The sequence goes on along the minus strand of OW818030.2, from coordinate 120,638,414 downwards.
CAAATTAACACATAAAAACAAAAAATAATACAGAATAAAATATTAGAAATAAACTAAAGAAAAATTTTTAATAATAGCTTGAGGTTCTCCTTAGAATTTAAAGGCACAGGTTTGTGTTGTAAATAAAGGTCCATGTTAACACACAGATAAGTTTTACATGTTTACTGTAACCATTTCAACATTTTTACAGGTTTTTTTTAAACATATTATAGTCCAGGAATTCCGGGCATCTTTAAACAAGACATTCAAAAGTTGTACTCATGTGGGTACGTGAACATAGAGATATTACAAGCAACTGTGTTACTAATGATTTGGCGAAAAAAGGCGCCATGCTGCCTGACGGAGACATTGACTTGCTATGTAGGATTCCGTTATCCAAATGCAAGCTTCGTATAAGTAACTTCTACTATAAGCTCGCTCAGACAAGATGGGGTTGTGAACTCACATGTACTAAAGGATTTTTCAACAGGAACGCTACAAAAATATACCGATAGGGTCTAACGACGCGATATCTTTTGCTGCTCTTTTGACATTTATCTTCAGTAAGGTTTGCCATTTCATGATGGAAAGATATACGAGCCAACAACGAGTCGAAATTATTTAAATTTACTAATTTATTGCTGCCGCTGAGGCTTCAGTTGAAGAAAGCCCAAATGTGTCTCTCACACGTCGTTCTCAAGCGTTGGCCATCTCTGTGACGTCGTTGTGATGAATTTTGAGAAAAGATCTTGGCCTACATCCTTACAAGATCAAATTGACGCAAGAACTGAAGCCGCTTGACCACCAGAAGCATCGTATGTTCGTGAATTGGGCTGAGCAACAACTTAAAAATGATTCGGATTTTCATTGAAAAATCATCTTAAGCGATGAGGCTCATTTCTGGCTGAATGGCATCATCAATAAGCAAAATATGCGTTATTGCTCAAACAGCAATCCACACGTACTCCATGAGTCATCATTGCATCTTGAAAAAATTACGGTTTGGTGCGGTTTATGGGCCGGCGGCGTCATTGGACCGTACTTCTTCCGTGATGATCAAGACCGCCACGTTACTGTGAATGGAAATCGCTACCATTCAATGATAGAGAATATTTTTGGCCCCAATTGGATGATATGGACTTGGAGCGAATGTCACACAGCGAATGTCACAATCAATTTATTGGAAACCAAGTTTGGAGAACGTGCTATCTCACGAATTCGTCCAGTCGATTGGCCGTTCGGGCAAGTGATTTGACGCCGTTAGACTATTTCCTGTGGGGCTACGTCAAGTCTATGGTCTATGCCAACAAGCCAGCGACGATTGGTGAACTTCGTACGAATATCGAACGTGAAATTGCAGCAGTATCGGCCAATTTATGCTTGAAAACCGTCGAAAATTGGGTTCAGCGTCTGGACTTCTGCAAGTGTGCTCGTGGTGGCCATGCAAAAGAAATCGAGTTCCATACATAATGGCATCGAACGTACTTTCACAGGAATAAAGAATTTCAATGATATCCAAAACCGTTTTTGTTTTATTTATAACAAATTTTGTAGCGCTCTTATTGAAAAACCCTTTATAACCAGAATGATATGGCCCCGTCTTAATCGTGGGCGGACAACATAAATTTTTGGCTTGACACGCTCAAAATTGAGTATGCAGTGGCGGTCATTACTTACACTTTTGGCAACCATGCGAGGAGACTTAGCTTGACTTACCACGACTTCTGTAGAAGTTGTCAAAATGAAGAGGAGGATGAGACCACTTTTCATCTTCTTTGTCATGGTTTATGGTTTCTGGGACATCGTTCCCTAAATAGTATTTCTGAGCTCTTGAACATGAGGCTAGAGTGCATTCATAAGGAATAGTAATTGGCTAATCAGGCCAGATACGGGAATCTCCATGGAGTGATTTAATAACCGCCAATTCATTGGTGCGTAATTAATATTCTCCTCTCCTCTCTTTTCCGGAACTTCTTCCTCTTCATTTTTCAATCTTTTCATCACATCTGACTGTCCCCTTCTCTTTTCATTTCTATCTGTCTACCTTTTCGATCTTTCTACTTTCAGGTAACACAACGAGACCTATTGCCTGGACCCACGTGAGCTGCTCTTCTTTCCTGTCGTCACTTCGCGGCTGCTTGAAAACCTAACCACAGTAATGATTACTATGACTGTGGTAACCATAATATAGTACAGATAAGATTCATATGATTGTCGCAATCATATATATGATTGTAGTAAATAAATATATGTTTATGGTAATCATGTTCATAAGCCGAGAACAACATAATACCGCAATCATATAAATAATTACAGTGACTATAATATTGTTCAAAACTTGTAAATATGTTGAAATGGTTACAGTAAACAACAACTATTTTTTTTTTCTCTGCGTGAAGTTATACCCATTTTCTTCTGGTAACTGAAAGGAAACTTAAATTATCTCAGTTTATTATTCATACTTACATACAAATTTGTTGACAATATCATGTCAGTGCGTTAAGCATTTACTTACTTTATATCACAATAAATTAATATATTTTCAAAATCTGTTATTTTAAATTTTTCTTTATTTTTTCATATTTTTTTAGTTCGTTTTTGTTTTGTTTTTTGTTCATTTCATAGTTACTAACACATCTTAAAGGTTAACTTTAGTTTTATTAGATATTTTATTTTTCATTTACAATTATTTTAAATTGTTTAATTGTCATTTTTGCAATTTTACTAAAAACACTTAAAGAAATTATCTATAGAAAAAAAAAAAACCGGAAAGAAAAAATAAAATTTATTTCCTCTTTTTTTATTTTTATTTTTTTGATTTCTTAATATTTAGTATAAAGTATCTAAAAATATTGCTTAGTTAAAACTGTTTTGTTAGTTTATCTTACTCAATTTTTGTTTTTGCTAATTTTATTTTCATTACAATTTCAGAGAGTTTTTGTTTTTAGTTTGTATAGGGTGGGTTTTTTTTTATTATTATTTTATTTTGTTTTGCTTTAGCTTGACACTAAAAAGTAAAAGTTTTACAGAGTGTGATAAAATTTTGAAAATAAAGTTTTGCAATTGTGTTGTGTTTTTATGGGAAAACTAGTAGACCACAATCAATAAACAATTATGAGTGTGTGTGAGTTGGAAAAGTGCAATGAAATTGTTAGTAGTTTAGTTTAGATTTCTGTCTAGTTGAGTTCAAATTAATAAATTGTAATTAAATTGGTAATAATCTTACAGAGGATGTGTAATAAGTGGTAGCTTAAGGGGTAATATAAATGATATGGTGAAAATTGTAAAAATAAAAGATGGAATTATATGTAGATATGGTTAAATTAAAGTAGCGCGATTCGGCAAAAGTGATACGCTACAAAATTATACTTTAAATCGGATAACTGTAAACTGGAAGTGTTACAAATCGCAACCTGCATAAGTGGGTGAACTAAAACAATCAATTCGAGGACAATAGCTGCAAATCCAGCCTTAATTTTGCTGGCAGGAATGAACAACTTTTGCTAAGATACCACATCTGCATTTAAATTCAATTATCTTTAAGACTAATTAAATATTTTTGCAATACACTTTTATGGGGTTTAAAATGAAAATAGATTGAATAAATTCCATGCATTCAGGTTTCAGTTTTTATGTACCAAATTAATAATTATTGGATGTATGACTTAAAAATGCGGAATTTACAACAGGTGGCATATCATTTGTACGCGGTTTTTGTTTTTAATAACTTATATATCATTTTGAATACATATCTGTCATTCATTCTTACTTAAATATAGAACTTTATAGTGTAAACCATAGCGAATACACATTGAGCGGAAACTCTCCTGTCAAAGACCTAACTCAGTTGTCAGAAACTTTAGTGGTAAGAATACATTAGTAGAAAAAACTATGTGAAAACAAAAATAACACTCGTATATGTGATTATTTTGAGTAATTTTTTTGTTTGAGTTCTTTTAGTTTCCGCTCTATGTTCTTTTATGGTGTAAACAACAAAGTTTTTTTTTGCTTCAAAAATGTAGAATTTTGTGCCAACAAAGCGTTATATGCGGGAAGTTTTGCTTTACTTCTTTAATTTGAAAACAAGTAAGAAAGTATGGTCGGTCAAGCCCGACCATATAATACCCTACACTAAGTAAATGAGCAAAAACATTTTTCTTTCAAAATTTCAATCTATATCTATATAAATATATAAATGTCTTTGTAAGTTTGTTTGTTTGTTTGAGCATCACGCCTAAACGGCTGAATCGATTTTATTGAAATTTTGAATGTAGATAGATCCTTACTTGGAAGCATCAATAGGCTATAACTTTTTTCAATACTTGGACCAGAAAGGGGTAAACAGGGGGAAAACCGGTAAAATTGGTACCTTTAGTTCTTAAACAATAAATACTAAACGGCCGAAACGATTTTATTGAAATTTCCAACATAGACTACGACAGGGGTAGCGAAGCGCACCGGGTCAAGCTAGTAGTTTATATTCGTGAGTGATTTTCGGAAGTGGGCCTTATATGGAAGCTATGACCAATTATGGACCGATCACCAGGAAATTAGGTGGTGTGATTAATGTCTATATGAAAGTTATTTATGTTGCATTTTATGTGTATACCAACATTTTTAGGAGATTTATGATCGTTAAAGTGATTATCGGAAGCAGGCCTTATCTGGGAGCTATGACTAATTATGGACCGATCCTCATAAAATTTGGTGACATGAATTCGGTATATATAAAACTTGTTTGGAGAAAAACTTGTGTAGATACATATATAAATTAAACATTTATGACCGATAAAGTCCAATTTCGGGAGGACATATGTATGGGGGCTAGGTGAAATAATGAACCGATTTCAGCCAGTTTCAATAGACTTGGTCCTTGGGCAAAAAAATTATATGTACGAAAGTTTGTCGAAATATCTTCAAGATTGCGACCTGTACTCTGCGCACAAGGTTTACATGGACAACCAGCCAGCCAGACGGACCGACGGACATCGTTTAATCGATTCAGAAAGTGATTCTGAGTCGATCGGTATACTTTAAGCTGGGTGTTGGACTAATAATTTTGGGCGTTACAAACATCTGCACAAATCCAATATACCCTCCCCACTATGGTGGTATAGGGTATAAAAAGTATCGCTGGAACACACTGATTGCTCACTGAAGTTTATGGTGAATATGTTGCATCGGTTTTAACGTGCGAGATATGGTTTGTGCGGTTTAGAAATGTTGATTTTTGACACGAAAGTCAAAGACCGCACAGGCCAGCCAAACAAGTTTGAAGACCAAGAATTGGAGGCATTACCCCATGAAGATTGTTGTCAAACTTAACAAGAGCTTGAAAAATCTTTGGGAGATACTCAAGCAGCAATTTCAAAACGTTTGCGAGCAGCAGGATTCTAAAGCAGGGAAATTGGGTACCATACGAATTGCAACCCAGATATCTTGAAAGACGATTTTGCATGTCCAAAATGATGTTTGAACGCTATAAAAGAAAATCAGTTTTGCACCGTAACATTAATTGCTATGATATATTCGTAACCCGAACCGTAAGAGATCGTACGCGAAACCCGGCCAACTAGCCGCAACGATAACAAAAGCAAATATCCATGACGTTAAGGCAATGTTCTGTATTTGGTGAAAGCAAAAGCGTCTTATTTATTATGAGCTACTGAAATCTGCCCAGACTATCACATAGAACCTGTTCCGAGTGCAACTGATTGGTTTGAAGCGAGCATTTGTCGAAAAACTCCCAGAATATGCGCCAACACTCAGCTACATGTTACAATATCTGTTAAAAAGTATTTAGAATGAAGTGGTTAGGAAGTTTATCCTAACCCGCCTTATAGTCCATACTTTGCCCCGTCCGACTACTATTTGTTTCGATCGGTGCAGAATGCTCTTTATTGGATACGCTTCACTTTGAAACAGAGTATCCCATATTGGCTTGATTCGTTCTTGACCTCAAAAGGGATGACCAGTTATTTTGGCTCAGAATCCATATGTTGACAGAAAGATGGGAAAAGGTTATAGCTAACAATGGTCAATACTTTGAACAAATTTATATTGTACAAATATTTTAAAATAAAATAAAAAGTTACGCATTTTTAAGTCATGCATTCAATACATTGCTTTCCGAATTGGAAATTATTTCTCTTCTGTTGAGAGGTATTTCACATTTGTTGGGTCTTATCTATTTATAATTCTAAAATTGTCAATTGTTGGCATTTTAGCCTTTGGGAGTTATTTAATTTTTATACCCAACATCACCATACTGGGGAGGGTATAATGCGTTGGTAATAATGTTTGTAACATCCATTTTAAAGTATACCGATTGACTCAGAACCACTTTCTGAGTCGATTAAACGATATCAGAGCTGTAAATGAAACATTAATTTTTGAATTAAAAAATTTTAGCCAATTCAAATGAATTTATCAAATGAATTGCAATTCGTTTTTAATTCAAATGAATCTGTCAAAGTGTATTTGTCTAATTCGCTTGAATTGATTCAAATTTCATTCAAATATTTTTGTTGTGAAAAGTATTAATTTAAAATTTAGCTAATTCGTAACGAATTAAAATCAAAAAAGAATGATTCGTTTATAGCTTTGAACGATGTTTGCCCTTCCGTCCGTTTGCTGACTGTCCATGTAAACCATGTGCGTAAAGTACAATTTTGATGATATTTCGATGAAATTTGGTATGTACATACATTTATTTCAGTCCAAGGACGAATCATTACTTCAACGAGCATAATTCTCTTAAAAATGTTGGCATCCACATAAAATTATACCGATATAAGTTTCCTGTAGATATAAATCACAAGACCTAATTTCATGGCGATCGCTGTATAATTAGTCATGGCTCCCATATAAGGCCAACTTCGGAAAATCATTCACGAAAATAAATTATTGAAATTATAAAAAATACATACTTTAGTAATTATTTAAGAATGTCAAATTCATGTTCAGCATGCAAAAAATAGTAAGAAAACATGTATTGCAAGAAGAAATTATTCCAAAAAAATATTTGAAAAGATAAAGTTTTGCATTCAGAAAAATTAATTGTGTAAGATAGAGAAATAACAAAAATGCAAATAAAACTGCCAAAAAATATATGTTTGTTATGAAAGTCACACCATAGATGAGGGATGTTTTATTGAACATTTTACCATCAAAAAGACTTTTTCGTGCAAATCAAAGATAGAAGCTTTTAAATATAGGCCCTCGTTATGTATGAAAAGATTTAAAAATCTCATTTGAAGAATTAAATTGGACTAATTAATCAGATGGTAAATTATTAAAACATATTAAGGGTCGAATAAACGGACTATTTAAAACAAATTTCGAACGATGCAGTCTTAAATAGATACATTGTGATGACGCAGATTTCTAGAATGCACATTAAGATCAGTTTTGCCAAGAAGATTAGGGGAATCAATATTGTTGTAATTAAATCAAAAATAAATAACATAGAATGAATTTTAAGTCGAAGTTCAAGCGTATCTAGTTCTTATGAGGGCAAAGGCATAGTAGATTTTAGATGTTTCAAAGACAAATTTACAAAATTTCTTTGTACTTTTTGAATACGATCTATGTGAGTTCTAACAATTGAGCCATATTTCAATTCCGAATATTTGCTTTGGGAATAATTGATTCTTAATGCGGAATAAAACTCAACTTTCAGTCAAATATTATACCTAAACCATTCATGAACAGGAGTTAGAGAATAAGAGCAAATATTGAAAGATATTTGAAGAGGATTTCACTGGGAGTTATTTCATTAGGGAAATATTTCACGGTACCTTATAGAATTATAAGATACACTGTATGTCTGTTGAAGGTACTATAAAGCCTACAGGGAAGGAATTAGGGGGATGATATTCATTATTGATCAGAAATGTTTGGTGCTGAAAATATATAAAATTGGTCAAATAGAACTAGATTTATGGACCTCCCAAATTAGATATTTTTCAAAAATTTTGAGCAATTTTCTTCAAATATGTTGCAGAATGGTATGAATAGGTCCAAGATTTCTCTTAGCAACCTATCTTTCCGGAATATGACTCTAGGATACATAAATGTCTTTAGAATAGTGGTATCCATAAAAAATTTTGTATTGAAAATCTGATAAAAAATAAATGTTTTTTTTTTACAAAATTTATAAAAATTTGTTATTAGTGGTGGTGTTTAATTTCTTTACATAATTTTGGTGGTTCTTTAATAAAATAATTTCAACAATTAATTCTAATGAAGTAATCAAAAGAAAATAAAAATAAAATAAAAATAATCATGTAATGAGAGAAATTTATGACACCCAAAAGAACTTTGTTGTTATTAAATCGACAATTTCCGGCGGAACTAAACGCTTGGATAAATTCCCATAAAATTACACTTATTTTCTTTATATCTTTTTTTATATATATTAATATTGACATTCATTCATTCTTTAAACGTTTGGTTTGTTATACAGCTTTTATTTCTTTCTTTTTTAAAAGAAAATTCTTTAGATTTCACAATTATATATATATTTTTTTTATTAAACACTTGATTAGTTTCATTTGTTGTTTCTTTTTTAAATTCATTTTCCATTTTTTTCTTTTGTAACAAATTATTGCTTATTTTTCATATATATATTTTTTTTGTATGTTGCTTTCAAATAATTGCTTGTGGTTGTTTGGTTTGTGTTAATTTTTCAAAGAGTTTCACTACTGTTATGATTGACTTAAATCGCTTTCTTAGAATTTGTATGAGTTTTTTTTTATAATTTTTTTTTTTTTTTTTTTGGTTTACAATTTGTCATGATGTTTTTCTTTTATTTTTTGTCTACTTACAACTAAATAAAATGTTTCTACTTATATTTAATGAAATGTTTAATGTTTTGTTTGGTTTTCTTTTCTTTATTACGGCTTAAATTTATTTAAAAAATAATTTTTTTTTGCTTAGAGCTGAATTATTTTTGTTTTGTTCCAGTTTTATTACTAGATTGGTCAATTGTTATGAGTTTTATCTATTTCTTTTTAATGATTTCCTTAGAATTTTATGTAAATTCTTTAAGTGTACAATAATTCTAAATCTATATTAAGGAAGTATTTTTAATTTGGCACAGAGTATTTTAAAACAAATTCTTTTTTTGGGGAGGTTAAAAAGGATAAGTTTTGAAATAATATGAAAAAAAAAAAAATTAAAATTTTTTCGAGTCGCTTGGTTTCACAACGCAAAGGAAAAAGGAAAGTGTTAAAAAATATTTTAAGCTATTCGAATAGCTAGATCTCTATTTATACTATACATTAGAATTATATTAAAAAGACCAACAGCAAATAAGTTTCCTGCCCACGACAGCTGTATATTGACATCGACTTGAATTTCATTCGAACAAATATTGTCAACACAACGATAGCAACATCAAATAGACGTGCTTTTATCCAAAAACTCAAAATCAAATGGATAGTGAAGATAAGTTGCCATTTTCGGAAAGAAATAACTCCGAAATACAGTATTGGCCATAACTAAAGCACCCCCTCAGTGAATTTTTTTCATATTATACTTTTTTGTATAAAAACTAAGTTCTAAATTTTTATTATGTATTATTTTCAATTGCTAATATATGTACTATTGATAAACAAATACTTTTATAGTTAATCTTTCTATAAGAGGTAACATTAAATCAAAAGATATTTAAAGCTGGAAAATAAAAAATTTTTAATTTATATTTTGTGCAAATCCTTTGTTTTGGATGCCACAAGCACATCTCTTAGGCATAGAAGATATTAAGTTTTTTATTGTGTCTTGCGACATTCCTTCCCAGGATATAATAACGCCTTGAAATTAATCGTGAAAATTGTCGATCCTTATTTCTGCAATTTTCACGATTTATTTTCATATTATCAATCTCCCAAGAGTTCTCAATAGGATTGAGATATGGAGATTGAGCAGACCATTGAAGAACTTGAATCTTATTGCTCTGTAGCCAAGTCTAACAATCTTTGGACTTGTGCTTAGGATCGTTATCCTGTTGGAACCTCCCTATAAGTGGAATCTCTTCACTAGCATAAGGCAACATTACATCTTTCCATATATCACGGTACATGAACTGATCCATAATCCCATTAACTTTGTGAATTGGCCCAATTCCTTTACCAGAAAAGTAACCCCAGACCATTACATTGTCCCCTCCATGTTTAATTGTTTCTTTGCAATACTTAGGATTCAGTATTTCTACCTTTCGTCTGCGTACACGTCTTATTCCATAGGAACTTTTTAATTTGTATTTTGACTCTTCAGAGAATAGTACTTCCATTTTGGACACTCCAGTCGATGTGGGCTTTGGCAAACTCCAGTCTAGCTTTCTTGTTCTTAGCTGATATAAACGATTTTTTTTTGCTGGTCATCGGCTGAATAATCGTGCTTCTACTGCCCTTCTACGGATTATTATTTCGCTAACGCATAATCTTAAACTTGTTCTTACTTGACTAGCAGATGCTGTTGGATCTTTTTGCATTGCTCCTTTGATCAAGGAATCATCATATAGTGTGGTTTTCGCGGACGTCCTGCAGAATGCCCCGGTGATATACGACCTTTCTGCAAAAACTTTAGAATCAGCCGGGAAATATCTGATCTGTTAATTGAATATTGTTTACTCAACTCGAGGCGTGATAAGCCCGGCTTCCGGTCTTCAATAAATTTAATTTTAAATTCACTTGAGTACTTGTTCCTTGCCATTCATTGTTTTTTCACAATAAACTGTATAGAACTTAAATTATACAGGCTACGCCTTCCTTTACTTCTATCTTCTTGAATTTTTAAATGCATCCGTTGTGAGTCCCGTTAACTGACATTGCAAATATGCAGTATCATAGTCAACTTTTTAAACATCTAATAAGGGAGTGCTTTTGTTTTGTCCGTCGTGTTTTGTGTTTTTGTATGCTTTATCATTTTAAATTAGTTGTTCATAAAATTATCCTTTCCTAAATGAACACAATATGAACATTAACAATATAAGTTAATAAAATACAAGGTGGCGCAAAAGTAAACTTCCGATGTTTTTTGACTGTAATTAAAAAAAAAAACGAAACTTTGATTCTTCTTGTGGATTATTTTTATTCGGTCTTTTAATTTTTTTTACATCAAGTCGAGAATATGATGTCATGTAAATGGCCGCCGCCACAGTTGATTGTCATTTGAGCCCTTTTTATGGCATTTTCCATCACTTTGCCAAAACTTCCGGCGATAGGTCCTCACATTCTTGACGGATATTGTCTATAAGACCTGCAAGAGTGTGAGGCTTGTTGACATATATCCGCGACTTCAAAAAGCCCCATAAAAAGAAGTCTGGAGCGGTCAAATCAGGCGATCTTGCTGGCCCGCGACGTCTTCGAAGAAAAAAGGTCCGATGACTCCTCCAGCGAAAACAGCACACCATACAGTGATTTTGAGCAGGTGTAATGGCTTTTCGTGGGTTACACGCGGATTTTCAGTGCCCCAGAAGCGTAAATTTTGCTTATTTACGTACCCGCTAAGATGGAAATGGGCCTCATCACTCATGATTATTTCTGATGAAAAATCATCTTCCTCTTGGTGGTGATTGAGGATGGCTTGAGCGTATGTTAGACGCAATTGGCGGTCAGCAGCTAACAGCTGATGCACCGTCTGGACTTTGTACGGAAACATCTTCAAATCTTGTACCAAAATTCGCTGTAAAGACAATCGGCTGATACCCATTTGCGTGACACGTCGTCTGGTCGATGTCGACGGCGCTTCCATGACATCCACGGCTACAGCCGCAATATTCTCTGCAGAACGGCTACTCCGGGGTCTGCCACGCCTGGCAGCATCTCGTGTTGTGCCAGTCTCTTCGAGGCGAGTGGCTAAACGACGCAGTGTTTCACCAGTAGGCGTTGGACGGCCAGGAAATCTGCAAAGAAATTCACGTTGTGCCAAAGTCACCGACCGATTATTGGTCAAATAAATAGTCAGCAATATTCCGCGTTCTGGAGCAGTGTAGTGTAACATTGTTTATTAACGTGTATTTCGCATGTGTTTACTACACAAATGTCAAAACAGAACTTACATTAGGGGCCAATCGCAAAATTTATAGCATTTTCTGATAGGAGGATAACTTTTGCGCCACCTTGTATATACAAAATACATCCCAAAACAACCTTTTTTATCCAAAAATTATGATATGAAAAAATCCGTTGAGGGGGTGCTTTAGTTATGGCCAATACTGTATGCCTTTGAAAATCTAATTTGATTTTCCTCATATAATGAAAAACGTCCACCCCTCATCTCGTTACTTAGGTTTTAAATAGTTGTTAGAATCGTAGGAAAAAATATTGTCATTATGATAAATGGTCAATTTATAGCACAGTGGGTCGATCGGAAAAAAGTGGTAATATTTCTGAATCTTCTTATTTACTTTACCGATATATGGTGTCAAAGTGGAGCAAAACTTTTGTAGTGGACAGCTTTCAATGAATTTTACTTTGTTGTAGGAAAATAGAGAAAATCCTGTTTATGTCTCTTACCCCCATTAACACGAAGTCTGGTTAAGTGCTAACTAATAGTTATACTGTCGTTTAAAATTATTTGCGAATGAAAGCTGTCAGTATAACTGTTAGTTAACCCATAACCAGTCTTCATGTTAATGGGGGTAGGTCAACACTAATACTTTAAATGCTATTTAAGTTCCAATTTTAAAGTTTTAGTTTTTTTACCTTGAGTTTATTTTGTTATTTTACAAACATATTTTCCTGTTTTTAATAAACTCAAAAAAACTTTACGATTCATTGGTCATTCATCATTTTGCAATCGGTCCAGAAGTTTAGAAAATTTAGATTCATTAGCTCATTTTTCCCATTGGACCCACTGTGCATTGGTAATTTTTTAGCAAGAATTAGCGGACGACTGGCAGTCGCTTGAGGGCACATTTTGTTTCAGTTAATCCTTGTCGAAAATCTTAAAAATACAGATTGATGCTTCTGCATTTAATGATAATTTAAATGACAATTTAAATTACTTTTATAACAAAAGACAAACGAAATGTTGCTATTCAATTAAACATTAATACTAAAAGTAAAAAGAAAAAGGTTACTTAGAGCGAAAAGTCTGTTTTAAATATCTTATTCATTAGAAAGTATTAGTGTAAATCCTTAAAAGTCTTTCAAATTCCTCAACAATTTTTTAATCCTCATTTGCATGCGTTATTTCTACTGTGATAATATCCTCCTTCCCCTTATCATTAATTTCCACTGTGATATTATCCGTTTTACGCACATCATCTTTCGAATCGGTTAGAGAAAATCTAGTGCCCGATGAGACCTCCATCGATTTCCAATTGCCCACTATAGAAGCACGTTTAAGGGACATTCTACCTTTCGGCCCGGGCCGATCATTCGTTTCCTCTAAAGCACTTAAACTACTGGCAATTGGTAAAACTCTATGAGGAAATCTAGGAGAACCTTTAACTCTTTCCCTTAGCGAGGGATGTATTTGAGCTATTGAGGGTCTACGATTGGTGGGTAATTGAAAATTAACTTTAGTTTCTGGTTCTAGAATATACTTATGTTCTACTTCTATAATGGGTACATTAAAGGTGGATTGTGTGTGTTGGGGATAATGGGGTTGGCGCTGATGAGCTATATCTATAGTTTCAGCTGATATGGTGGGTATGGGTAGGAAATTGGGATCTATGGGTGTTACATCTAAATGAGTGCCACTTTTGGCTAATGACTTACGTTTGAGCGGTTTCAAATAGTTGTCTCCCGTTTGATCTACTTCCGATTTTCTTTCACTATAGATGGCATTACAGGAGGCTGTCTGTGAAGAGGGTATGAGGCGTGTGAAGAGACCCATATGGGTCTTTAGAGCTGCCTTTATACCCTTTTGATCAGCCAGACTGGCTATGGAACCCTTATTACTAGATTGTGTGCGTGTGAAGATACCACGTAATCTGTTGATTAAACCGGTTTTAGCTTCGGTGGCATGTTGGTGGGCTAAACGCAGATTGAGTAGATCTTGTGCCGGCAAACAAGCTTCGGCTATAGTACGATCTTCCAGATGAGGTTGGGAAGCAAATGTTACCGATTTTCTCATGGGTATTTGCATGTACTCTGCCGAAGGCCAACTAGCTCTGGGTATGACAGGTGGGAGTACAGACAGCAGAAGATTTGGTAATATACCAGATATGCTGGGTGTGCGTGATTTACTGCCATGATTGGGAGCAGGCAGGTGGGTGAAAGTATCGCTGGTAAAAGTTACTTCGGGCTGGAAATAAATACAGATAACAAAGGGAACTACAATTATTTACTTATCAAAAATAGTAATAAGTCTTGTTTATTATATTTCAAGACTATCAAATTTATATTTTCTTGGCATAAAGGCTCACCTTTAATGCCGCAAATATGGATGTGGATGACGAAGTAGTGGTTGATGCTGTACCCGATTCCAGCATTCTTTCCAGCTTTTTAATTTCAGCATCTAAATTGGCTATCTCTTTTTTATACACACGATTTTGTACCTCTACTCTATATTGCAACTCCCGTCTGTCATCCAACACAAATCTGCGGGTATTACACTCCATTTTCAAACCCATGCTATGGATAACAGGATCAATAACATCATCTTAGGGGAAAATAACAAACACAAACAAAGGAAATATTATTAAATTTTGGTAAATTTTTTCACAATTTAAGTTTCTCAACGTTAAAAAAAGGGATGTTTTCTGTTGAATATTAGCTAAACTTACTTCTTGCCCATATATCGTGCAGCTTGGGTATGAATAGCAAACATAAAGTGGCTGTTGTTGAGGTGAGTATTAATGCTGTTATCGTTATGAAAGCCAATGTAACACGTTCGGATATAAGATTTGCCAAAACCACTACAATTCCACTTGTTATGACAACGCTATACACTGACACTCCAATGTATTGTGAGTCATTGAGAGCTGGTATTTTCACGTGACGTGTTTCCCAGGCCATATAAACACCAACAACAAGCAAAAGACCCTTATAGCTGTACAGAGCTCCCAGCCAGGTTTGTGTGTGTTGTGAACGACAGACTTCAACCTGGAAATGAAACGAAACGTAAATGTTACAAAATGGTAAAAAAAAACTCTTATTTCCTATATTCGGCTGTGCAGACTCGTATATACCCTTCACCGAAGTATACTTTAAGATACATATTAAAAACTATTTTATGGTTAAAAAATATTGGTAAAAAAAAATTGGTGAACAAAAATTTGGTTGGCAAAAAAAAGTGGTGAAAAAATGATGTAGCCGCAACTTATATCTTGGATGAATACAGTTTCCGGTCAAAGACATAACTCAGTTGTCAAAAAACTAAGTAATGCGAAGTTATTAGTAAAAAAAATATATGTAAATCACTCAAAAAAAACACTCGTATGTGTAACTTTTTTTGAGTGATTTTTTTGTTTGTGTTTTTTTATAGTTTCCGCTCTATGTATATTTTCTCTATGACTTTTATTGTAGATTAATATGCATAGATCCTGTTAAAGACCTAACTCAGTTGTCAAAAACCTAAGTGGTGAAAATGTATTTGTGAAAAAGCTATGTGAAAACAAAAACATCACTCGTAGATGTGATTATTTTGAGTATTTTTTTGTTTGAGTTTTTTTTATCTTTATTTTCTCGATTTTAAATATAACGCTAAGTTGGACTATAACGGATATATTGAACTTAATATCAAACTGGTTTCAATTGCATTTAAAAAAACTTCTTGTTGCACCACTCTTTAAAGGAACTTAAATTGATGTGGTGGCTATAACAAACGGAATGACAAACTTATCGAATATATTTTTAACATCCTATAGAAGGGTATAAAATGATGAGAAATAATGGAAAGAAATGAATACATATAGACAAAAGAACAAGAAAAACTGTGTATGTATGTAGTTTATTTTTAGACATTTCTTGTTTAGATTAAAGATGCTTAAAAATTCAAAAGGATGGAAGGAAAATGTCATACATACGTTTAAGCAAATAAAGAATTACATTTCTTTAGTGTGAGTAATCTCTATTTAAGTCTTAATGCTAATTGGAGACTATTTGAATAAAAAGATTTATCTTATAGGCAAAATCTTTTAAACACATAATTTGCGTAAGACATAAAGTCTAAAAATAAATGTACAGTGGTTCAAAGCCAAACTCGTACACCTAACATTTTATTTTTTAATATTAAAACACAGCTTATTTAAAAATAATATATGAAAACAATGTATGGAGGGCTTATTGGGTAAATTGTCCTCTATCGGATGGGTATTTAAACACAGGAATTATGTTAGAAGTTAAGAAGTTATGGTCGGTTTAACTAAATATTTTATTAAAAAACATAAAAGCCAATTTCGTACAGTGAATCTTATTTAAGAAAACAATATCTTTGCTTTCTGCCTTTGGATGTAAAGTAATCTAAAATTAAAAACCATCAAATATTTTCATTAAGTTATAAATTTGTATCCAAAAAATATCCAATTGGAAGCCAAAACGGACAAACAACCGAAAAAACCCGAAAGCTTGCTGTAGAGCTTTCGGGGGATGGAAAATCTCTTCGTGAAATTCGCAAAATTCTGGGATCATTATACTATCCAATACAAAACGATACAGGAGTTCAAAACAAATAGAAAATAAAACTAAAAAAGCGCACAATAAAATATTCAGTGAAGCTGAATTGAATAAAGAATTACATTAGCTACAAGCCTCCCAAACACACTTTTTATATAACTGTAACATGTAAGCCGAAATTAAGAGATATATAATAAATTTCTTAGTGTACGAGTTTGGGTTTGAGCCACTGTATAAAATAATTTTCCAAATTTGTTTCTTATGACACAAACTCCATGTTGTAGTTGTATATGCAGATACTTAAGGAATTGTCTATACGCGATATGGTAGTCAAGTTCAAAGATATCTGTGAACGGTACTTGCAAAAATTCCTCTCAGCACTATGAGGAGCAGATACGTGCCAAATGAGCCAATATATATAAATTGGAGTCAGCCAAATTATCAGACCCATCGCAGCCGAGACTTCTTCCGATCATTTCGTCAATTAACGAACTCCACATTCTCTACCACCAAACCTTTAATGGATAGCAATGATGAAATGACTACTTTGAAAGTCATTCCACATTCTCTATCACCAAACCTTTAATGGAGAGCAATGGTGCAATGACTACTTTGAAAGGGAGACAGATTAAGATATGGAGAGAATACTACACAACACTTTTCTCTGCTCCACCTCAAACACCGACAGCAAGCATATGCACCTGCTATCTAGTCTACGGAACGAGAAGGCTGGTTTTAGAGCACATCGATCATGCGTCCACCATGTAAGCACATTGCGTATAATAGTGGAGCAAACCGTTGAATGGCGCAGACCATTCCTAAAACCAAAGTAATGCGCATAAATACAATTTTTTTTATTTTTTTTTATTTTTTTATATTTATTAACAGTAATTCATTACAATTTCAAATTCAAAGCCTCAGCGCCATAATGGCATTATTGAGGCGAGTTGGCAAAAGTTAATATTTACAATATTAAAAACTAAATAAAAAATAAATAACAACTACATAAAAAAAAAATAATTGTTTTATATTAAAAAAAAAAAAATAAGTATTTACAATATATTTACAAAATTAAATCAGAAGTTCATCTAATTTACCAAATAAGTATCTCTTTACTGAGTTTTTAAAAATAGAAATTCTATATATACATCTTAAACTTTGCGGTAAATTGTTAAATTCACGACTACCCATATGTTCCACTCTTTGCCTGGTTGTTTCCAATCTGCATCTAGCTACCGCTAAGTTGCTATTATTTCTCGTATTAAATGAGTGTTGGTTACTTGAAAACTGTACTGTATGGTGTCCAATATTATGCATGCATTTGAAAACATATAAAAGAAGCTGCAACTTGTAAAGGCCATATAATGGTAAAACTGATTTAAAATGATCATAGTATAATGAAAATGTTGAGTGCAAGACTGGAAGATTAGCTACTATTTTAAGACTTTTATTCTGCAAACGTTGAAGTGATTTGAGTTCACTCGACTTTTTACAGCCGTATAAGATAGCTAAATAATTTAAATGACTTTGTATTAATGCATTATAAATCAGAAATTTTGTGTTTTTGCTAAATTTATTTTTAAATTTATATAAAAAGCCGATAGATTGAGATATTTTTGATTTTAATTGTTGAATGTGCTGACTCCAATTCAGGTTACTTTGTAGTGTGACTCCTAAATACATTATTGAATTCTGCTCTGCTATGACGTTCCCATCCACAAATACACTAAAGTTTTGACTCTGTTGATTAACAGGTCTAAATCTTAACAATTTTGTTTTGTTAGCATTTAAAATAAGTTTATTTATTCTAGCAAACTCAGATATCAAAGCTGCATCCCGTTCTATGTACACTTTCACCGCTGTTTCATGTCTATATGGATAAAACAAGCACATATCGTCGGCGTACATAAAATATTTTCCCGATAGACACAGGTTCTTCAGATCATTGAGATAAATTGTAAATAAAAGTGGCCCGAGCACGCTACCCTGTGGTACTCCATGTTCAACGGCACGAAAAGAACTTTTTTGTGAGTTAACTTGTACGAATTGTTTACGATTTGTCAAAAAGCTTCTTATCAGGGACAACTGTCTGCCACAAATACCGTAGTACCTCAGCTTTTTCAAAAGTATATTATGATCTATGAGATCAAAAGCTTTCGTAAAATCATAGAAAATACCAGCGACACCTTTATACCCCTCATCCAGGCTTTTACAAATAAAGTTCACAACATTTACTGTTACTTCTTCGGTTCCACATCCTTTTCGAAAACCATACTGAAACTCATTAAGTAAGTTTTGACTTTGCATGTAATCAGAAATCTGAGTATGTAAAACTCTCTCAAACACGTTATCAATAATTGACAATATAGCTATAGGTCTAAACTTATTCACAACAGTGACATTCCTTTCTTTGGGGATTGGTACTACTTTGTGTACTTTTAATATATCAGGATAAGTTCCTCTAACCAGCATGCTGTTAAAAATATCAACCAAAAATGGCGTTATTTCATTATTACAATTTAATAATACCTTTGGGGAAACATTGTCATAGCCAGGACTCTTTCCAGGTTTTAAATTCAAAATAATATTATTTATTTCCTCTGAAGTAACAAAATCAAACTGAAATCTGTCAGTGTGCTGAATTAAAGTTCTTAATAAGTTACACGTATCATCGGGATAATGTTCTATTTGAGACCTTAAATCTTTTACGGATTCTATAAAATATTCATTTAACACTTCCGCTTTCTCAGAATCTTCCACAATAGCATCACCATTTCCATTCTTAAGCTTTATAGATTTATTCGTTAAGAAATTTCCAACTTTTCTTAGGATTGTGCTGAATTTCAATTAAATTATCTGCATAATAATTATTCATTGATACCCTACACGCTACTTTTATTACTCTGCTGATTGCTTTTAGTCTCTTTTGTAAATCAAAGTCGTTTGGGGTTTTTCTTCTCATCTTTAAAAGTTTTTTCTTATACAAAATCAATTTCTCCAAATTTCCACTTACCCACGGTGTAATTTCATTTTTAAGGTTTTTTTCAGTTTTTTTATCACAGTGGAGTGCTCTATAGCTTTTCCAACACACAAGACTAAAGATGATGTATCGGTTGATGGATCACCAGTTAGACCTATTCTTGGTAAATGTTCTTGAACGTAGCTTTTAACACTGTCATAGTTACAATGCAGACGAAACTCATCTTCCTCAAGTTGGGTACGAGACTCAATTTCAATTCTCACCGATACAAAGTTATGATCCGATAACTTACATGCAACACTGTCAATAAATAAAGCACTACTCATATTACAGTAAACATGATCAATTGATGTTCCACTATCCGGACGTGTTATTAAATTATGACAGTTTTTAAAATCGTAATTTACTAGTAAGTTCATAACCTCCTCAGACGAATGCATATCACGGCTATCAATATTAGTGTCACCAACAAGCATACAAGGACTACGACCATGACAACGAAGATTATTTTCCATAATTGATAAAAATTTGTTAGAAACACACTTTTGTGATCTATAAAAAGAACCAAAAACCATGGATTTACCATTTAATTTAGTGTTTTCTAATGATAAAATTATCATTTCTACAAAATCATTACTAGAACACAACTCAATATTGTATTCTATATCCTTTCTAATAAAAACGGAAGTTCCACGGTAACCATCAGCTCGACAGCAATGCACTGTACTATAACCATCCATGTTGTATAATTGAATTAACTTGTTTTCAAACCATGTCTCTTGTACGGCAATAATGTTGGGTAATCGTGGCAACATATTTACTAAAGTTTTAAATCTATTAAATTTGTTAATTGATGAAATACTTCTGACATTACAGGATATTACATTAAAAAATGGATTGGAATTATTAACATAGTGTTCAAAAGTATTTAAATCAAAAAAATATTTGTTATTATTATTATCCATGAGGGGAAAAAAAATGTTTAACTAAATGCTTTAATATGAATACATTACTTTAAATTATGGTGATAAATACAAATCATTTGCATCATCCTCTGCTACTGCATTTTGAGATCTTCGAATTGTAGACTTTCTTGTGGTTGCTTCCAATAATAAATCATCGACTTCTGCTTCGCATCTTATAACTCTAGGCTTAGACAACTCGCTTCTCTTTACAAAAACTCTTCCATGAACTTGGTAAACGGCACGGTAACCAACTTCCTTCAACGGCTTTGCATATTTTAGTAAGTTTAACGTCTCCTTACTCAGATAGTCATTTACAAAAACATCCTTTGTGGCTTCATTTTCCATTAATTTCGGTTTTATTGACATAATTTTATCTTTTGACTGCTTAGAATTAAATTTCACAACAATCATTTGCTTCTTATTTACAGTTGACTGATTTTTATTTTTAATGAAATATGCATCATCAATGCTATCCGGCTGCAATTCAAGACCAACATCACTCGTTATTTTCTAAACTGCATCTACTGCAGATGAGCCACTTGTTGCCTCTACACCTCTTATCAAACAGTCATTTTTAACTCTAAATTCATTTAAATTTTTAACAATTTTCATAGGCGACACTCCATTAGATAATGTGGACTCATTTTGTTATATAGGCAGACTAATTACTGCCAAAGGTGGAAAAGCTTAAGACATCAGATGCTGAATTAATAAGGGCATAAAATCGGTGGTTCTTTACGACTGCAAGATATGGAACGCTGCCAACAAAGAATTGCAGGCTTTGCAAGCCTTCTTCAACCGCTGCTTACGGAAATTATCATGCGCATCTTCTGGCCGAGTACCATCACTAATGCGGCTTTATGGTCGGCAACGCACCCTGAGCCAATATCGTTGGCAATACGACGCCGCAAGTGGATGTGGTTTGGCCATACCCTAAAAAAGACATGATGATATCGTACGCGCAGCTCTGAATTGGAATCCTCAGGGTATTCGCAGAAGTGGTAGACCGACTAATACGTGGTGGCGACTGGAAGACGTAGAGGCACTAGAAGCAGGCTACACATGGCGGGAAATTAAGAACTAAGCTTTAGACAAAGTGGAATTTAGAGAATTTGTTAAGGCTCTATGCTCCTCCTAGGATCAGACAACTACTACCTTAAATACTGGGTGTCTAGTGAATTAAGCTGGACAGTGATTTTCGACACTTTCTTACAACAGAAGACAAACAGAGTTGACAATAAATATTTTTAGACAAATTGAAGTTATTTTTAACTTATTCTATGTATATTTGTAAAAGAAAATAGTACAAATGACCATTACACAGTGGTTTAGAAACGTTTTTTTTTGCAAATAATTCGGTATCTCGGGAACCATTTGAGATACAGTTATGAAATTTCACATGGTTAGAGCTGAGGTATTTTGATTAGCGGTTGTTCAACTTCTTATCGCTAATGAGGACCAGTGCGTTGCCCCTCATAGTTGGTCACCTCTGGTCTAAATTTTTTTTAAAAATCGCCAAAAAACCATTTATGATCGGAATGAGCTGAAATTTAAAATATAAATAGTGCTTAAGAAAATCTACAAAAAATGTGCTTACATGTGTAGGTTATCTCTATTAGTTGAAGAGATATTTAGGTTTATATTTTTATGGTTTTTTAAATGTGGCGGGCCTACAGAGGATCGAATTTTTTTCTAAAATATCACCTATATTGATGATGAAATTGTAAATTAAATAAAAAAACTTGCTAATAGTTATTTTGTCCCTATAAAAAGTGAAACGCCTTCGAAGTTAGAACATGTAAAAAGTGTCGTATTTTTTAAGTTTTTTTTCCAAAAAGACCCATTTATTTTTGCTTTTGTAGAAAAAAATTTTCTTCGGGACTATATACAATTTTTATATGATCCTGAAAGAGAATTTAATGCAAAAGCGTGTAAAGTAAATTTTGGCTCACTTAAGCGGATACAACACCCTGACCTATCCAAACTTGGGCAATTTTTAAACAAAATTTCAGATTTGAGTAAAAAATTCTAAAAAGGCAAAGCACGGATCCTCGAAAAGGCTTCATATATTTATTACCCTATATGCTTTTTAAATATCCATAAAGTTTTTTTACTATCTCACGGTAAATATCGTCGCAGTAGGCACTTTTCTAAAAAAACTCAGTTTTTGGAAGACATTTTTCTCGGCTTAGGAATTTCGGTATTTGAAAATAAAAACTGTCAAAAATTGTAATGTCGTTAATTTAAAGATAATTGAGTCTATATTAGTTCTAAATTTTGTTATGATATCTGTAACCGTTTAAAATGTTACAGTAATTAAAATTTTATATTTTTCTTCATGGAAAATCACCATATTATAATTTTTTAAGTTTTGACGTCCCAAAAATTTATAAATTTATTTAATTTTACTAAAATATCAATTTTCAAGTCTTATGGTTTTCAACAACGTCAAATACTTATACAAAAAGCTTTTATTTACTCCTCAGAAGTTCCACAACTTTTGCCACCTTTGGAAAGTTTGTACATTTTTTCATATATTTTTGGCGATTTTTTTTTTTAAAATGAGGCCCGAGGTGACCATTTTTGAGGAGCAACGCACTGGTCCCCATTAGCGCTAGGAAGGTGAACAACTGCAAATCAACTCGAAAATACCTCAGCTCCAACCACGTGAAACAATATCTCAAATAGTTCCCGAGATACCGAATTATTTCCAAAAAAATCTTTTCCAACCACGTGAAGTTTCGTGAGAATATTTCAAATAGTTCCCGAGATACCGCATTATTTCCAAAAAAAAACTTTTATAAACCACTGCATTAATGCGTAACGTTTTCATAAAAAATAACAACTTGATAAGTTTTTATAAATAAAATTGTTAATACTAACATTTTCTGCAGAAATTATACATTCAAATAAAAATTTTAAATATTTTTAGGTAAACAATTTATGGACAAAAATTTTATTTCAAACATTTTTTTTAAATTTATTTTTGAAAATAAAAAATTCGGTGTAAAAAATATTTTTCCCGATTTTGAAGTATTCTAGGTCCGACGAAATAGCAACCGAGCCGGAAGAATTCCCGATCAATTAATGTATGTAAGTTATTTGGGGGCTACGGAAAGTTGATTTCAACATACAGACGGTCAGATGTACAGTCGGACATGGGTATATATTGAAAGTTGATTTCAACCGACGCAAATGAACAATGTAGAAATTACATATGGAATGGCAAACTTATATATACCCTTGCCACTCATGGTGAAGGGTATAATAACAGATGCTGATATTTAAAAGGTTTATTTATTCATTTCGATGTAATTTTCTTATATTTGTGACTCTTTGGCGACATCATTCTCCTTCGCTAACATTTAGAAAATAAACTTTTACTTGTGTGTGTAAACACTCAGGCAACTTGAAGAAATTTCAATGTATGTTTTGACATTTTCGGTTATATTACGTATTCTTAACTTCCAACAATTTTCATACATGGATAAATGCAGGGTAAGATAATCAATATTTTAAATAAGCCATCAACAATTTGAATTTAAAAGAAATTCATTTGAAATCGTGATTATTAAAATTGATCTTCTATGGTCTTTGCACCCTTAAGGTCTTTAGCCAATAAGTGTTAATTGAAATAAGCAACAGCAAAATATTACAAAGTCATAAAAAATTCATGATTTTAATAAAATTATTCAAAAGAAATCCCATAAAATCTTATTTCCCATTAAATTTTGAGCAATTTCATTTTCGTTTTCACATTACAGTTGCTAACAAATTGAAAAGTCAACAGCATAAGGAGAAGCAGCTACAAAAAAAAAAAAAAGAAAAAAACAAATACCAATACCAATACAAACACACAATATCAACATTGAAAACATTCCCAAATGGATATGGACAAAAGACAAACACACTACACAACAACAGCCAAAACACAAACAAAGTCATTTACAAATTTATAAACCAATAAACCGAGACCCCAAATTTCCCTCCCCCTCCTTTTGACAACTCAAAAACCAGCAACGCCAAACTGACACTTACGCACAAATGAAAACAAATACTCAGACACAAAACACTTGACATATAACACTTTTACAAGGACCTTTCATGTTGTTTATCCTGCACAATGAATAGTATGTTGGGGGGGGGTTGTGCAGCAGCAAGGAATAATGTATTAATATAAATGGCTTTCTGTATGAATGTCAGAGTTAGCATTTTGAGTGTGTATGTATGGTTATTTGTACTTTACCTGCGGCTGATAGACGACACTTCGATCTATATTGCTGATTTCCAATGTTAAATTATGCAAATGCCGTTCCATGGGATCAGTGACAACCCATAAGGTGACAACCAGACCATCGACCAGCAACAGGCCGCACACCAATAAAATAAGTTGAATATCCTGTAGCATTTTATCCTTGAAAACACTGCCGGTGCGTGTGAAAATACGATGAACACGATATGTTTTGGCAAACATTGAACCAAATGCCAATGAGAACCCAGCTGACAGCAAATAAACTCGTGCCTGGTAAAGAAAATGAAAAAAAAAGAGAAAAATAATAAGCAGAATGAAATGAAAACATAAACTAATTGTAACAAGTAGACGACCGAAAAATACTTGGTATTTCTTTTTATAAGATGCTGGCAAAATAAGTAAAATATATATGTATGTATTAAGTATATTTATATTTCTTTTAAGGCTTAACTTTAATTTGGAAAACTTTTAAGGCGAAACGTGTAAATTTAAGACGACTGTATTGAATTCGTTTTTATTTCAAGGTGAAAGCTACAATACAGAAATCGAAAATTACTTAAGTACATAAATTGGTATTGGAAAGGTCAATATTTACTTTTTGTTGAGATGAAGTCATAATAAATCATAAATATTGGGTTTATTTTTATTTTTATTTTAGAAAATTAGAAGTTAGAGTGAAATAATGTTTAAATGTTAATTTGGATTGCATTAGCTGAAAGCAATGAATTATATTTGAAGACAGTGCGCAAAAACGTGATTATTTTAAAATTACAATTTTGAAATATAAAAGCTCTTTTTCATGATATTTTTTTTTTATAAAAAAACAAGTAGGAAATTACATTTAGCTGACAATACACTGTGTAAATGAACAAAAACATGTTTCTTTAAAATGGTAAATAATGATTTTCGTAAGTGGCTAGCCAACCAGACAGGAAGAGGGACACTGTTAAATTGTTTCTGATTCGATCGGTTGATTGTTAGACTAATATTTGTGGGCTTTACAAACATCGGCATAAACACAATATAGCCTCCCCACAATGGTGGTGAAGAGTATTAAAACTCCATAAACGCAAAGTAAAAATTGAATTATGAATAAGGGGTAATTATTAAAAAGGGTTTTCCAATAGGGACTTCCGAACTTTGAAAGTCAGCCAGAAACGTATCCAGGGGGTGAGGAAAGGAAATTCCACCCCCCCAAAACCGAAAAGTTTTATAAACAAGTATCAGAGGTATATTCGGCTGTGCCGAATCTTATATACCCTTCATTAAATTGTACTTTAAAAAAATGTTAAATGTATTTAGGTAAACTTAAAAAAAAATGTTGAAATTTAATTTTTTTTTTTTTTAAATTTTCGAAATTTATTGAAAAAAAAGAATTATGCTAAACATTTTTCTTCAAAATTATCTTTAATTTTATTTGTAAAAAAAAGTTTATATTAAAAAAATTGTTTTTGGTGAAAAAAAAATAGGGGTAAAAAATATGTTTGGCCATTTTGACCAATTGTAGGTTCGACATACTTTGGCCTTGTATACGCCGTTGTAAAGGTCTTTGAAATATCTTTTAATTGATACCCATATTGTCCGTATTAATGACTTAGTAATTCAGATATAGATCAAAAATAGGTAAAAATCAAGGTTGGCCTGGTTTTTTCCATTTGTGGGGCGATAATGTCGATTTTAAATAACAACCGAGGTGGAAGAATTCCCGATATATTGATGTAAGAATCATGTATGTAAGTTATTTGGGGGCTACGGAAAGTTGATTTCAATATCGGACAGAAAATTAAAATTAATTTTACTTGGATCCGTGCCAGCAGTCAGCCATATTTTTGAAGATATATCTGTCGAATTGGCTATCATTTATTCAGTTTGTTTTGCCAAATCACCATAAATGAATCGGCGTCATCGGACCATATTTCTTTGAGAATGACATTGGCCAGGCCATTACCGTCAACGGCGGGCTATAGGTCTCTGATTACCAACTTATTTTGACCTGAATTGGATGACATAGACACCAACGACATGTCTTTTAAAGGGCAAAGGGCCACACAGTTGCACGAACGATTTGAGGACATGATCATCTCTCGTGAAAGTGATGTGAACTGGCAACCCAGATCGCGCTATTTGATCCCATTAGACTTTTTTTGTGGGGTTTTTTAAATCTGGTCTACGAGAATAAGCCACAAACCACAGCGGCCCTCAAAATAAACACAAGCCATGCCATATGACAAATTGAGACTGATTTATCGCGCATACCAAAATTGGAGCGGAAGGCGTTTTTTACATGTCAAAAATGCTCATGCCCATACAATTTGTATGCAGCATACCGAAATAACGCGGCGGCAACGCTTTGCAATTAGAAAATCCGAATTTTACAGCGAGTGTAATGATGAAGTTAGTTGCAAAACACAATAAATGTAAACATATATATACAAAAGGAGAAACAAGTATGCAATAAACTCATTTTTTAATTTTTAGTTTTTTGATAAAATTTTAGTTTACAAATCACAAAACAAAAATCAGAAACACCAATACTGCAATACTTTATTGTTTAAATAATCCGGGTTGTTATATTTATTATACCCTTCACCTTCGTGAGAAGGGTATATATAAATTTGTCATATAAAGAATATATATAGCCATGCCCGTCTGTCTGTCTGTCTGTTGAAATCAATTTTCTGAAGACCCCAGATATCTTCGGGATCCAAATCCTCAATAATTCTGTCAGACATGCTTTCGAGAAGTTTCCTATTAAAAATCAGCAAAATCCGTCCATAAATAATAAAACTATTTTAAAAATTGGAAAAATTTTTTGAAAAACAATTTTGAAAAAAAAAAAATTTAAAAAAAAATGTTTTTGAATTTTATTTTAAATTATAATTTGGTGAAGGGTATATAAGATTCGGGACAGCCGAATATAGCTCTCTTACTTGTTTTTTTGATAACCTTGTTTTTATTGTTTGACGTAGCGTTGCCGCTCTTATTTAGGTATGCCATTTCAGCGTTAAAGCTAAGCGGAAAAAAACGTTCCGCCTTACGCTTTTATTTGGGTAGGCCTGTATGCTCCCAAGTCATGGATAATTAAACATTTCGGATGAGCGCCACCCAGATAAGCCGCGGCGGACTTATGCACGATGTTATATTCCATAGATAATGGCATCGATAGGCTTTTCAAAAGAACAAAAAATAGCGATGATATCTCATGTTTTATTAAAATTTAAAAATAAGAAGAGCATAATGAAAGGACCTTTAAATTAAAACGTATTTTTGTTATTATATGCCCAATAAGTGACTAGTCCTACATTTTATCAAGAGTGTTTTATAATCTACTTAATAATTGAGTAGAAGACACAGTTTTTATACCCTTCACCATCAGCAGTTAGGATATATAAGTTTATAATTTCTAAAATACCCTTTCAGGTCGACTACCGTTACCGAATAACTGCAATTGCCGTTACCAATATAATCGTAAATACCATTACCCCTATTCTATAAAAAATTTTTGAAATACATATTTTTGATTCAATAATTGTGTTTATTGATATATAGAGAATTTAAAATGTGTTATAAACTTTATCTGTAAGTTTTGTCAACTTCATTTTAATCAATTAAAAATTACCGTTACCGCTAAGCTACCGTTAACGGAATAACAGCAAATACCGTTACCGCTAAATCGTTAGCCAACATGGGAAATATTTTTTTGCAACATTTTTTCAATTCAAAATAGGTTTTGTATTTCCTTTCATTTACCCAAAATATTTAAGGGCCTCATTTTATAAAACGAAGAGTTCAGAAATGTAAGCAATTTGTATAAAGAATACTGGGAAAATGGTTTTAAACATTATACAACCATTAGAAGGTAGAATCACTAGAGAGAGTTTAAAATGCTATGCCTTGTTACGTCAAATACTAGAAAAATGAAAAACAGAAATCCAAAAATACGAATAATAACAAATGGATTTCTGTTTTTCATTTTTCTAGTATTTGACGTAACAAGGCATAGCATTTTAAACTCTCTCTAGTGATTCTACCTTCTAATGGTTGTATCATGTTTAAAAAATTGAGAAATATTTTGTTTATATTTGAAATACAGGGCATTTTATAAATGTTACGAGATTTTGTTCAAATTAACATTTACACAAACAACATTTAACAGGCATGTTTCTTCTTATATTTTTTAAATTGAATTAAAATTATTTTTCAATTTAGTTAATTTTTGATGTTTGATTTCAATTGTACTTTTATTTTATATTAGTCTGACAATTCAAGGCATGTATAATTGAGAACATATTTTGTAGTGATTCTACCTTTTATTGTTATATTATGGTTTTAAACTTGAATTTTTTCCATACAAAATTTGTTTAACATTAGTCGTTGCGTTTTTTAAAATGAAGCCCTAAGTATAAAATAGAAAAATTTTCTAACATTATTAACATTATAACTTGTACAAAAATATCATAAAATTTCATGAATTTCTCTAATTCAAAATTTTAAATTTTCAAAATATTTTTAGCGAAACTTCAAAAATTGAAATGAAATTTTATCGATTCTAATAAATGCTAAATGGAATTAAAACTGCAAATTTTAACGGTTGTACTTTTTTATGGTTAGCATTTGGGGCGATTAGAAAATTTCAGCATTTGATTTTTGGATTACGAAGAACTCTCGGGAACATCGAAAAGTGCAAAATAAGTGCAAGGTTCAGTTTGTGATCAGAATCGATTTTTTGTAAGAAAACTAGAATATCTATAACTTGTTTAATACTGCGCTTTTTATATATATTTAATTTATGATCACTTTAACTTTTTAACAAATAAATCAAGTTTTGTTTGAAAAATACTCTAAAACCAAAAAATGTATATAACTTGGTTAACTTCAGATACTAAGCTCAATATTTAACATTGTTAACAACATTTAAATTTGGTCTCCTTTAACTAAACGTTACATATTTAAAATTTTGTAAAAAAAGACTGACAGACACACCAACACTAAAATAAACATATGTACGTAATTGGTGTGTTAAAAGGAGGCTTTTGCTGTGTATTTTTGGAAGGATGTTTTTTTGCAAATAAAATTCATGCTTAATTTACGTAAATAACAGCAAATAACAAGAAAAAAATTAACTACAATTTTTTCCTTTTCCTTAACATCTTGATTTTGTTTGATATACTGCTTTAAAGGAAACAAGAATAACAAATTGTAAAAAAATGTTTTCCATTTTTATACACTTGTTGAAGTGTAAAACTACATTTCCTTTTTAAAGCCTAACCACCACCATCACACCCCCCATAAATACACACGTTACACGCATATTAAAGCCCTGGTAATAAAGCAAACATCTTAAAAAATGTTCGGTTGTAGATTTTCTTATTTTTTGATTCATTTTCAATGTTTCCCTGGTGTGACATAAATTTTTCATTTCGTTTTATTTATTTTGTTTGGGTTGGTGTTGTTGCTGTTGCTGTAGTCCTGGATTCTTAAAATGTCTATATTTTACTCTTATATTTATGTAATCCTAGTGTTATTATGTTGTAGTATTGGTGAAAAAAAGTCTGTTGTTAATGTGTGTGCGTGTTTAGAATAAATGTTTGCATGTGGTTGGTCATTTGTTTGGTTCTTCATTGGCCTTCAACTATTCATCTTCCATGTCTTTTTTTGTTGTTTGTTTGTGTGAGAAGGTGATTTGATTCTTTAACAGTAAATTGATGATGTGATTTCTATTCCCCTTTTTTTCTTACATTTCCGTTTGTATTGTTGTTACTATGTGTGTCTGTATTAGTTTTATGTTTGAAATTAATTCCATGTATTTGGTAATTTTCTTTGTTGTTTGCCAACCACTTAAGTGTAATTAATTTATTGTTTGTTTAGTGGTTTTGTATTTATAATGACCGAAAAAATATGTACAAAATAAACATGATCTATTGGTGAAAGTGGATGTATGCATTAGGGTGGCTCTTATTTTGAACTGTTTCAATTTTCACTGCTCTTAAGGTCTGAAATCTTTTTCCGTCATATACAAACCAAATTTCAGCTTATACATTTTATTTGAAGTTTTAGATCAAAGGAGCAATATTTAAAAACAAAATGAAATTATAAATAGTTTTTGTATTTCATTTACCCGTCGATTTTACCCGTTTGATACCAAAATAATCATAAAATTTGAGATTTTGGATTTTTTTTAATGAAATTTCAATAAGTTGAAAATTGTTTTCTCGAATTAAAGTAAAATGAAGCGCAAATCTTTATTGTTGTATCTATTATGAGTTAGCGTGTGGACCGTTTAGAATTTGGAGGATTTCGAGGACAAATTTTTTTTGATCCCAAATTTGTTGAAAATATTTCTTTAAAACACATATCGTTGCCTATTTTAGGTTGCTATATTTAGTGAATGTAATTTTAAATGTCGAGAATGTTGTTATCCCTTTTATATCTGGGGGAAAAGTTGTACAAGACAGCAAAGTTAGACCTCTGAACTAAAAATATTTTTCAGGAACAGTTTCTTTATTTTATTGGATTTATTTATTTTTAAACTTTTAGGAGACTGTTATTTACGGTGACAACTAGTTATTTTACCATAGATTACAAATAGACTGTCTAATAGCTGGTCCGAAGTAGTCAACGGATTGGATTCATATATCGGTTACATACAGTCAGTTACCATACTAGCTACATAACTGAAGCTAATCATAACTAGATATTTAATTTATTGCTAATTGACCTCAAATATTAAGTTAAAAAGACATCTCATATACAGTACAATAACCGATTGCTTTTAGACAAAGCTTCCTTCAACAACTTTAAAATAGATTACTTCTGGTGGGTAAATTAATAACTTTCTAAAGTGCAGTACAAAATAAATGTGCTTACACTCTAGGTTACTTAGAGATATTAAAGCGACAATTGACTTCATGCTAGTTTACATGGGATGTAAGAATACTTTCCTGGGATGTATAAAGTAATCAACGCAGGAAGTTTTGCTTTACATTTTAATTTGAAGAAAAGTGCTACTTAAGCACACCGATTGCTCTCTACAGCTTATGGTGAATGTGTTCCATCGGTATCAACGGGCTAGAGATTTTTGACAAGTAAGACAAAGATATATGGGTCTCTGGATACGATGAAAATCAGGTTAATTATATAGCAGATGATCTGGCCAAAAGGGGTGCGATGATGAGTGAGGAGGGGATCGACCCCTTTTCAGTTAAATGCAAGTTGGCTGTTCAGCAGAAACTATATGAGACTGCACAAAACAGGTGGACAAATGAACCTTCCTGTGCTACAGCGAGGTCGACTTGGCCCGTATATGATGCCAGCAGGAAGAGACTACTTATAGATTACAGTCGTGAGCAAATAAGGCTAAATGTCTCCTTTATTACAGGACACTGTTTAATCGAGACACATGCTAGAATAATGGGCTTACGGTACAATGATTACTGTAGAGGCTGCCATAATGAAGAAGAGGAAGAGACTGTGTATCACCTTTTCTGCCAATGTCCGGCTCTGACAAACCTGAGGAATGGATTTCCATTCCTATCAAGGATGAATCTGAGACGAATCTATTCCTTCATCCGGGAATCTGGCTGGTTTAATTTGGAGTCAACGGAAGTACTATAAATACCATGATGACTACCCCTTGGGTATCACAATGGGATCAGATCTGAATGGACCCAAGTGAGCTGCTTGAGTAGCGGCTGCCCATGGAACCTAACCTAAGACAAAGATCGCCAAGGCCAGCCAAACAGTTTGAACACCATGAAAATTGTTGTAAAACTTAATAAGAGCTTGTGAAATCATTGGGATCTATTCAAGCAGCAATTTTTAAACCTTTGTAGCAGGATTCATCTAAAATCAGGGAAATTGGGTACCATCGGAATTGAAGCCGAGAGAACTAGAAAAACGATTTTGCATGTCCGAAATTATGTTTGAACGCTATAAAAGAAATTCATTTTTGCACCGTATCATTACTTGCGATGAAAAATGAATCCATTGCGATAACCGGAAGCGTAAGAGATCGTATATGATGCCCTGTCAGCAAGCCGAATCGACACACAGTGGTCCAAATGCTCAATCTAGCGGGAAAAAAGTCATAACTCGCGTTTGAAAAGCCGTACCGACATGAAACTTGGTACGTTTATAGATTTCATCAATATAAACAATCTAAGAAAAACAAATTCTTATATGCGCATGAGTGTGTATTTTTGTATGTAAATTTTTTCTTTGTGGGTTTGTTTGAACCCTATTGACGGCGAAACGCTGTACCGATTTTCCTAAAATTTTCACACCGTCTTTCTGTATGTGTGAAAGGAATTATAGGCTACCTTTCGTTCAAAAATTGAAAGTGGCCGAAATGCCACGCCAACCTTAAAAATAAAAATACTGCTCCTTGTAATGGTCATGTTAAACTCTAAATGAAATAAAAATCGTTGAGGAAAAAAGTGGCAGCTAATTTTTTAAAGATTAGAAAGCTAAATCTATGTAGATGACGACAACATATAAACTAAAGCTTAACTCTGTTAAATTACCATTTGAAATTCTAATCGAATTTGGACATTGAATAAAAATTTCACATTTAAAACACACATGTACATAATTGCATTTTTTTTTTTTTTAACCAAAACATATTTTCTGAAAAATTTAAACAGTCATTTTTACTCATACTTTTGTTATATTAACTACACCAACAAATTTTTTTTGATTGTTCTTATTATTTTTTGACGACAATTTCCTTTGCACTGTTAAATGTCACTTGAGATATTATTTTTTAACAAAGAAGCAATTATTTATTTTTGAAGCAAAAATATGCTTTGGGATACACTTCACTTTAGAACAGAGTATCCGATATTGGCTTGATTCGTTCTTGGCCTCAAAAGAAGAACAGTTCTTTTGGCTTGGAATCCATACTTTGAATTAATTTATACTGTACAAATGTTTCAAAATAATAGCTAAAAATTTTAAAAAATCCCGCATTTTTAAATCATGCTCTCAGTAGAAAATAGTCTATGAAATGTGTTTATAAAAATAATTTTAACAGATTTGTGAAAAAAACTAAATTTTCTTGAAAGCCATAAACTTCTTATAGGTTCAACGCTCGAAACTTAAAATAAAATGTACACCCTCTAAACGTTATGCGATTTTGCTCAAATGTTCTGCATTTGATGTTTAAAGGAAAACAACCATAAGGGCCATCCTAGTGTACATGTCTGCGAGTTAATAAGTGTTTTTAATTAAATGAAGAACACATAATTAGATGAAATGTATTGAGTTCATTTGGTAAATTAAGATTTTGTACTCATTAAACGTACCAAATTTATATAATCACTAAAATTCATCACAAATAGACCTTTCACAAACTAAATTTCTTTAATTCAGTAAAATAACAAACCATCTAGAAATTGCCTTAAAAGTTTCCGTGTTGCCAGTTAATTAGGAATTTTAGTAAATTTTTAATTCCGTCAGAAAAATCTAAACAATTGAATGGCGTACACAAAAGGAAATAATAAAAACTTACCGTGCAAATAGTGGCAAAAGAATCCTCATGTGAAGGCAGAGTAGAATAATCCAAACCCAACAGAATGACTGCAGTATAGACAAAAATACAGCCCACAGCGGTGATGTTACTTAATTTTGGACTTGACAATTTAATGGCTCTAATTTATAAAAAAAGAGAGACACAAAACGAAATATTAGTATAAATAAACTGCCTTACATAATAATAAAAAGGCAAGAAAAGTAAGTAAATAAAATCTTAAAAAAAGAAAACAACATTAAGTTTCAACAAACATTTATTTAGGCTCGGTTTCTATAAACCGTTTTTTTTTTTTTAAATTATACATAATTTTAGACGTTAGATTCCTTCGTGGCACTTAAACTTAAATTTAGTTTTCTTTTAAAAACAAACCTACCTTTCTTTATATCCTTTTATTAAATAAATCTGCGGTTTTCTTTTTTTTTATTATAGCACAGATCTTTTGTTTGTAGCTTTCTCTTTTCACAAACATAATTGTATTTCATTTTTACCTACATACATACATTTGTTACTTACTTTAATTTTCTAAAATGCAGGTTAAATGCCAGAAATGCCAATGCCATCGCTATACCCACGGACGCCAGTGTGGCAATTGTGTAAAATGCCAAAGGTGCAATTGTGGCTACACGTACTTTGAAAACCCTTTTTGCTATTGGCACCTGACCACCATGCCATTTAACATGTTTGCAGTGTGGACACTGAAAGTCTAATGCATTGGCGGCTGGATAATATAAGGCAATTGGCTCGAGTTGACCATTTTGTATTTGATAGAAGGCAGTGGTGCCAATGCGATCAGGACCACTAAATGAAACAGGACCCTGCATCATGATGTATGACGGATGAATAACAAAAGAAACAAAACACAGGAATACAATTGGGTAAATTATTAGTTTTTTATTAAGGATTATTAAGCATTATTAAGTAATAAATTTGATTTGAAGCATACAAACATGTTGGTGTGTGTTAAACATATGATTTACTTCAACAATTAATATTACTCATACGTTTAGATGTCCAATACAACATAACAGGAATGGAAAATTAAAAATTTAGCCGTAGATTATATCAAATAGAAATGTGTATTATTTACATATTAGCATAGAAATTATCTATAGAAAATACTGTTATGTACAAGATTTTATATAGAAAATACTATTATACTAAAGATTTTCTATGGAAAATTGTGTTATACTGAAGATTTCTTTTATAAAATACATCCTACACTTCTTTTGTAATCCTACACTTTTTTTGTAATTGTTCGGCACTAGGCGATCTACGTGCTAGACTTTTAGGTGAGCGATCCTTTAGTACCCTCTCAGGGTTATCTGTGAAGGAACTAAGATGCATAGGTGTCTTTATTAGGGAAAGACCGAACATGCAAATTGCATCTCATGGTGAACCGGCCACTGTCCCATGATGGTATGCGTTAGTTAAATTCTTTGAATTCTTACTCTCCCATTTCTATCAATATTCTTCTCTTGCAAATTTCACTCTGACTAAATCTATAGACTTCCCTTTTCTTCAACTTCTATTTCTCTCTTCTCTCTGTTTTCATTTTCTTTTCATATAACACAAAGGAAACGATCATTGGACTCAAGTGAGCTGTTGGACGGCAGCCTGATTACCTAACCTAACCTATATGAAGTACAGTTAACTACAACATTTTCTATAGAAATTACTGTTATACTTCAGACTTTCGATACCAAGGACATGGTCATAAATTGAATAGTTTTATGATATGAGTAGATGCTGGGGTTAATAACTCTTCGATGTAAATTCAAAACTGCATGTAAAGCTGATCCACTAGATATGTTCTATGTATTTAAGTCATTTGCCTGGAATGCGATTAATAGAAGAAAAGCTTAG
The DNA here is from genome assembly GCA_942486065.2 of Calliphora vomitoria. Taxonomy (NCBI): domain Eukaryota; kingdom Metazoa; phylum Arthropoda; class Insecta; order Diptera; family Calliphoridae; genus Calliphora; species Calliphora vomitoria. The sequence continues at coordinate 120,602,275 of OW818030.2, read as the reverse complement.
CTATCTAGTATCTGATATTGTCCGCTTGAATTGTATAAGACAGCTGTAAGTAATTGTATCAAAAAACAGCATCTTGTTTATATCATGATTAGGCTTGTCAGTTGTGTAAAAATTAGTCGAATAATCGAGGAAAAAAAATTTTATACGAATGAATAAAATTTTACAGTTTAGAATTAAAAATAAATCGATAAATATTTGTCGAATAATCGAATAAATTTTTTAAAATAAATTATATGTATGAAATATTATAGAAAAAATCCCAAAGAAATACTGAAAAACAATAATTTACAATATAAATCAAAGATTTTCATCATTGGACTTTTTATTAGAAACTATTTTCTACATTAATTTAAATAGATTTCGGATTGCAATCTCAAGATTAGTGTTAGATTAACTAAAACCTTGTCACAATTTTAAAGATATCAATATAGTTATCCTTACAGTCAAAATTTACAAAAATCCGAAAATAAAAAGCTAATATTTCTTTGGTCCTCCATTCAGCTTAATTACGACCTCTAGTCGCCTTTTCATGGATTTTACAAGATGTTCCGTATATCTTTAGTTATTTCCCTCCCCTTCTTCCTTTAAAGAGAGTTCGGGGTACAGTCCCACACCATCATTCAACCCCACACCACCATGTTAAACGACAGCACTAAGGTTGTGTAAACGTAAAGTTTTTGCAGAAACCTACTTAAATTCTCCACAGTATTTCTGGAATAATGTCATATTTAGTGTTGAGAGTAAATTTGAGATTTTTTGGTCAAAATTTACAAAATCTTAGCCTTAGCGGCGGGTATTTGATGGTGTGGGGCAGTATGTCAGCTGTAGGACCTAGTAATCTTGTATTTATTGAAAGTACAATGAACAGGCGAGAGTTCTTGTAACTCCATGGGTCTTTCAGCAAGACAATGACCAAAAGCACACCGCCAGAATTGTTAAGAGGTGGCTATTGTGTAACGTGTCTAAGCAGTTAAATTCATCTTCGCAGTTTCCAGACCTTAACCCAATAGATCACCTGTGGAAAATTTTAGACCGGAATATTAGAAAACGAAGCATTTGATCCAAGGACGAACTCCGAACCCTCTTTAGAGGAAGAGGGGGAGGGAAATTACTAAAGATATAACTAAACATCTTGTAAAATCCATGAAAAGGCGACTAGAGGCCTTAATTAAGCTGAATGGAGTACCAAAGAAATATTAGCTTTTTATTTTGGTATTTTGGTAATATAAAATAGAACTGTATACTAACTTATATATTTCTTTCACTTATTAAAATATTTAATTTCATAGATGCAAATTCGTGTTGTATTCTAAATTTTTACTCTGACTGTATATCCTTATATTCAAATCAAAATTTAGTTATGTGAGGATGAGGGTAAACGATCAACAAATATTGTTGTTACTAAACTTGAACAGATCCAATGTATCACCATATCAGAAGGTGCTGTAGATTTTGGAAATGTCTTTTATTGATATTTGTGAAGTAAACAGATACTTCTAATGAACACGAAATTGTCATGAAAAATATGCGACGAAGCTCATTTACATTTGGAATTTAAAATTTGTGTTGGTGAACAAAAAAACTCGATTTAACAAATATTTTTCCCGATTTTGATCCATTGCATAGTGCGGCAGAATCAACATTTTTTGGAAATAAATTTGGCATTTCTAAACGGATAGCCAAGGAGTATTCGTGTTCAAGTTATTAAAATGGACCCTACAAATGCTCCAGGCGCGGCGACATGTACAATTTTTAAAAACGTGCCATTCTTTTGTTTCCCATCCGAATTCAAATTTTTTGGTAGCGCTCGGCTAGATCTTGAAAAAACATGCTTGCGTGTGCTTTTTATCTCTTATAATTTCTGAGTTATAGGCATTTCAAAATTGAAATTTTCAAATTTTGCCATACCTTGGTTCGCCTTTTTAAAAATATAGGGCGTACTTATGAACCGAATGGACCGAATTTTTGTGCAATATTTTTGAAGGACGGAGATTTAAAGTGGCATATTTTTGAATATAATTGAGATATTGACTTGAAATTTTTTTGTAAGACCAAAAATTAACTTATCTAAACAAAAAATATTACTTCGGAAAAAATGTGGACCAAATTGTTCCTAATATTTTAAAATTTTAGTTTTAGAAACTCAATAAATATGTAATATGTAATAAAATCTTTATTTATTAACAAAACTAAACGAAATTTTCAACATTTTTTAAATTTTTCATTCTAAACAATAAGATGTAAAAAAATTTGTCAAACGGTCAAAGCTAATCCCGCAATTCCTAAAAATTGGGCGAAAATCCCAAAATTGGTATTTTTTACAATTTTGCCCACAGGTTCTACATTTCCGTCGAGGCTGGGAAAATACTTTGGAAATAAATAGGAATCACATCAAGGTTTCCAACGCTGCTTTCCGTTTTCTGATCTCAGTTTTGGGATTTTAGAACATGTGGTCCAATTTTAAAATTTTGATAAAAACGGGGTCAAATTTCAAAAGGCGTTGGGGCAACTTATTCAAAAAATATCAAAATGTTCTCCATAAAGGCATCTTATAGAAAAATGTAAAACTTTTATATGTTCGTAGAGAAAGTTTTATTTTAATAAAAAAAGAGTTAAGGCACCTTTTTGCCCAAAAAACAGCAAAAATCTACTATTTTTTTAATTTTTAAATTGAAAATCGTTTATTTTCGGATCTGTAATTGATATTGCTCTTTAATTTTTTGCATATTATTGGTAGCTTAGTTATCTAACTAATGAAAAAATTCGAGTCCATTCGGTTCAAAAGTACGCACTATATTTTAAAAAAAGCGGACCAAGGTATGGCAAAATTTTAACATTTCAATTTTCAAATGCCTATAACTCGGAAATTATAAGAGATAAATAGCACACGCAAGCATGTGCAACCCGAGTGCTTCCCAAAAATTTAAAAATCTTTGAAATCGGATCGGAAACAAAAAAGTGGCACGTGTTTAAAAATGTTACATGTCGAAGGTACCCTGTTTTGAGCCTCTATAGCGCCTCGCCTGGAGCATTTGTAGGGTCCATTTTAATAACATGAACTCGAATCCTCCTTGGCTACGCCCACGTTTTATCCCAGATGCCAGATTTATTTCCAAAAAAATTTGATTCTGCCCCACTGTGCATTGTAGATCGGAATCACTGTGGCATTGTGAAAAGGTTTTTAAAATGTCTATCATAAGACATTCATATTGGCTATGTTATTGACTAGTAATCCAGATGTACATCAAAAATAGGTAAAAAATCGAGGTAGTCTCGGTTTTTTTCTTATATCTCAGCTATTTATAGGCCGATTTTCCCGAATTTATATAGCAACCGAAGTGGGTCTATAGGGAATATATAAATATGAATCATGTATATAAGATATTTGGGGATTTCGAACATGGCTATATCGATACCACTATTTATTACAATTCAGAATACATGGATTCGCAAATGAAAAGTGTGGAAATTAAAAACATAATGACAAACTTATATATACCCCAAACACTCGTGGTGAAGGGTATAATAAAAATGGAAATGTTCAAGATACTCCAAACAGTATGTGTTTATGAAAATCGGAAGACCCAAGGTCAATTTGTTTGGGATGTTTTATGAAATTGATATTTTAAATAAAACCCTTTTCTCTTTTCTATACCATTTCCTATATCACAAACGAGTGACAATTTACCATGTATTTTGCTATTGTAACAACAGTAAAATACATAAAAAAAATGTTCACTCAGAGTACTCGCCTGTGATATAGAAACTGCTAGTTAATTTCAGCAACTCTGCTTAATATGCAATTTTCTAATTACATTAAAAAAAGCAAAACTAATTATTCCATTCCCTTTTATTTTAGTGTGTAAACAAAAAATAAAAAAAATTTTCCCAGACCTTTGTATGTTTCAATTCAATTACAAAATACTTTGTATGTTTTACATTTTCAATCATCATTTTGCCAACTACTCACCGAAACACCCAGAAAATCCAATTTTCCCATTTGTTGTAGAAATTCGCTGGCCATATCACTACGTGTGTAATCGAAACGATCTAATTTTGATTGTTGCATGGCATCCTTGCGCCAACGTTCTTCGGCGCCGCGCAGCGATAAAGCAATGGCCCAAACAGCATCATACGTTTGAGGAGCATAACGGGAAACCACGGCTGCTGTAGTCGAAGTTTCCGAAGAGGTTTCCATTGCTGTTGTGGAGGATGCTGTTGCTGTTGGGAAGCTGGTTAATGCAGAAGTAACCATGTCATTAATGCTCCTTTTGCTCTTGTTGGCTGCTCTTGTTTTTACACTTTTTGTGGTTTCGTGGTTTGTTTTAACATTTTTGCGATTTCCGTAGCTGTAGCTGCTGCCACTTGTTGTGGCACGGGTTTTACGTTGTTTTTGCTGCTCTTTGTTATAATCATCAGGATTGTTAAAATTCTGTTGAAATTTTTCCGATTGTTTGTTTAATTGCATGTAAAACATGTCATTATTCTGCAGGATATGAAATGAAAACGGAAAACAATTTGTTAAATAAAATGCATGCATGCAGCCATTCAATGTGGTGGTAATATGTCAGTTTGTATTACATTTCTTTGTGGTGGGTTATTGTTTTTACAAGTTAAATGATTTATTTGCTTCACTATAATTAGGGTTTAATTAAAATGAGGCAAGTGGAAAAAAAAAATAATGTTGGTTTTGTGCTGTTGTTTAAAAATTGCCAATAAAAACCGTTTACAAATTGTATAATTGTACTTACCAAACCACTAAAGCTTCTATTATTGCCCACAATACTATTGTGACTTGAAACAATGATTAAATTCTCTACAGCTGCTTGCAACTCCGACTGCGAGCAATATGAACCCGTACCAGACAGATCATGCCACCAAGGTGCACCCATGCTTTCATGCAAAATCCAAGCATAATCGGCACCAAACATGCGCAAACGATACGCCTCACACAAGATCAATGGAGCCAGAGCAGGAGAAAAACTACCAATTATAATACGTGTATCACTTTCCTTAAAAACAAGAAGATTTTTCAGTTAAATTAACACAACACAGCCGCCACAAATTTATTAACCTACACGTAATAGTAGTAATTGTTCTTTGTAATCAGTGCCACCAAAGGTTATAGTGGCCGCACACGATATATTTGCTGCCTCCAGTTCAGTGACCAAATCATTAACCGCCAACGAATGTATTTCTTCGTTTTGCGAAAATGTTGTCACCGTATCCCAAGCAAAACGTCTTATAAATGCTATTCTGGCGGGATTGTGTGAAGAGTCGGGAGCCACTGTCCTATAGAAGTAGGGAAACTCTTGTCGATCACTTAGGGCGGGTGAGGTAGAACCAAACGATACTTGTACTATATTCCAATAGGGCACCACTTTCGCTAAACTTTCGGTGACTTCTGAACAGGCAGAGCCCAGCAGCATTACCATTCGGGTAGAGGGTTGAGTGTAAATAGCATGAAAGAAACGATCGACACCAACACCAGGATCACACTGAAAATATAGAAAAGAAGTTTAAGCCAATGTTTAAATGTTGTAATAAAAAAATGAATTCCTAAAAAAATTGAACTGTATTCAGATAAAATGGTAACATGGCATTAATTTCAAATCAATAAAAATTACCAAATAGTTTTACTCTATAAGTAACTAAGGACTGATAAAAATCTATTTGTTGACATTACGGGCATTGGAGAAAAATATATGGTAATAAATTTTAAATTCAGTAACAAATTATTAGATTTTACACATCTCTATTTAGCTTTTTTCAACTAATGAGCAATTTTCCCAAACTTTTTATACCCTCCACCACCACAAGTGGTGAAAGAGGGTATATATACGTTTGTCATTCCGTGTGTAACATTGAGAAATATTCTTCTGAGACCCAACAATGTATATATATTATTGATCCTTATGAAATTCTAAGTCGATTGAGCAATGTCCGTCTGTCTGTCCGTCTGTCCGTCTGTCTGTCTGTGTAAAACACTCTCACGTCCAAAATACATAAGAAAAATTAATGAAATGCATACCAAAATATTTATAATTTTTCTAAGCAGTTTGGTATTGAAAATCAGCAAAATCGAATTGGTAGAACCAGGGTTATGGATCAAAATGTAAGACAACCTCCAAAAATGTTGATAATTTTCACATGATTTTTTGTGACTTTGGGTAAATTCATTGCAGAGATTACCATGAAATTTTGCACTCACTATTGATATGATAAAAGGAAAAATTCTGTTAAAAATGGAAAGAATCGGTCCATAATTTCTCGTAGCCCCCATACAAATTTCTTCCCGAAATATGGTGCTATGGTATATAAATACCCATAGAATTGCAGTATCCATACAAAATTCAGCACAACTATGTTTCGTGCAAACAGAAATCGCGAAACCAATTTTTTTTTTGGATCGGGCACTATTTGACCCACGCCCCCATATAAAGTTTACTTCCGAAAATCATTTAAATACACTTAAATATCTTATATATATCGGTATCAGGCTGAAATTCAACTTGCATAATCCCCATGCACATGAAAATCGCTGTAGGGAATTTCATGAAGATCGGCCCATAATTGGTTATAGCTCCCATATAAGGACCCACTTCAAAAAACCACATTAATTTTCATAAATATCTGAAAAATATCGTTATCGAATTAAAATTTTACACAGATCGGTAGTATCAATTAACAAATGATACTACTAGATTGTGTGAATATCGGTTCATATTTAACCATAGCTCCCACATAAGGTCCATTTCCGAAAATTACTTAAATGCTAATAAATCTCTTATAAAAGCTTCTATCTGGTTAAAATTTCAAATAAATATTTACATTATATACGAAAATCAATGTGTTGAATTTTATGAAGATCGGCAGATGATTGGTCATAGCTCCCATATAAGGACCACTTCCGAAAACCACATTAACCTCTATAAATATTTTAAATATATGGATATCTAACTAAAATTGTATACAGATCAATAGATTGTATTCAAACACTTTACTACTGGGTTTTGTGAATATCGGTCCATATTTGACCATAGCACCCATATTAGCTCCATTTCCGATGATAATACCCATAAAATTCTTGTAAATAATGTTATGGAGAAAAATATCAAGCAAAATAGGCCTCAATCACGTTAAAATATTTAAAAAATACATTAACGCATATATACACTCATATCGGTAACAAAATGTAACAGAAATAAGTTTCAAGTAGATTTGGTGACTATGGGTTCATAATTTTATATGTAAGGTTCACATCCGGAAAATTCATTAGAACACAACAAAAATGTTCTTTTGAAGTTTGACTAAATATATTTGTTTACCATTTTTTATACTCTTTTACTTCACTTGTGGTGAATAAGGAAAATGTTGAGCCAATCGGTAATGTTAAACAATTACTAAGTATATAAATTGTTAAATAGTACATTTTATTCCTATTATAAAATTATAGACTCTGTTGGAAATGTTAGGAATATGTAGTTATTTCAATTATAAATTGCTGAATTAAATAACATTTTTATACATTTGAAATAAAATATCTTCTGCGTAAACTAGCTTTTCTAACAATATATAAAATACTACTATATTTTAAATAAACTTTTATTTTGTTTAAAAAAAGTGTTTTTAGTAAAGAAAATACATAATTTGTATATAGTCCAAAATGTGTATTATATCAGTATTCATATATAATCCATAAACACTGAATATGGATATTAGAGTGTTTGTGCTAATGTCATTTCTATAATTTTCATCTAGTTTAGGTGGAGGGTATTTAAGATTCGACATAGCCGAATATAGCACTCTAACTTGTTTTCATTTAATTTTATAACTGGTTTGAATTTAAATAGCAACAATAAACTTGTGATGAATTATGTTCACGTAATAAATGCAATGAAATATTATCTACCGAAAAAGAAACATATATTTATCTAGAGTTTCCAAAAAACCGAAGAATTTCAAAACCGCGGTTTCGGTTTTAAAAAATTGAAAACCGATCGGTTTCGGTTCGGTTTTGTGATAATTTGTTAACTATTAAATCAGTTGATAATATAGGAACTGCTAAACAAATTTAAACAAATTTAAATTTGACGGGTGTTTACGAGGATAAAGGAAAATTTGTACTTTTTCTTTTAATGGTACTTTTTAATAAATTAAATTAGTTAAAGTTGGCTAATATGCTTCTCAGTAAAGAAATAATCAAGAATAGGGAGCTCAATTGTATTATGATACCAAAAATGGAGAACTAAACCAAACTAAGGAGTACTTTTTCGTTCTTCAAAATGAATTTTCTATAATACTGAACCTAGAATCAGGAAATTACTTTGAAATTTCAAACTTGACAGTGGTTTAAGTGTGGAAAATTTTTACTTTTTCTTCTAATGGTACTTTTTATTATAATAAATTATTTTACTTACATTATATACATAATAATTCGCTGATATTCTTCTGAGTAAAGAAATAATCAAGGATAGAGGGCATAATGATATTGAGGTAACAGAAACTATTATTGAAATTTCTATAATAATGAACCTATAAGCAGGATATTAAACACACATAATCCTGACCGAGTTAGAATATAAAAAAGGAAATTGCAGGTACTTTTTCGAACTAGCAGTACTTTTTGAATATTTTATAACGATGGACCTAGAAACGCGAATTCAAAACGGATAATTAATGTTACTATTTCTTTATTGTAAAGGTACTTTTTGAATATTTTATAATAATAAACCTTAAAATTAGGCACAAATGATTCTGAGTTAGAATTCACGAAAGGTGATTATAGTCTTACCTTTCTTTTGTATTTTCTATAATAATGAACACAGAAATATGAAATTAAACAATCATGATGCTGAGTAGGAACACAAAATGTGGGTCTTTATGGTACTGTTTTTATTCTAATAATACGTTTAGAATGAGCTACAATCTACATTACAATGAATCAATAAACATGAAACTAGAGACATGTTTTCCTGAATTAGGATTAGTTTACAAATGGAGACTTAATAGTACTATTTCTATATTCCAATTGATGTGGCGAAGCGCACCGGTCAGATAGTACTTCATACTTTTATTGATATTTGAAAATAACTAAGACTTTGTTACAAAAATTTTGCAGTATTTAGCCTGCTGCATCATCTGAAGCAATTATTGTAATACAATTTTAAACAAATATTTTTACCGATCTGTGTTTAGAGATATTGGATGAATAATTGGATGAAAAAGTTTGTTTCTCATTTCTAAATTTTGAATTTTTCTAGTGAAAATAGATTAAAAGTGAAAACCGAAGAATAATTGTCGGTTTCGGTTTCGGTTTTAGACCTTGAAAAACCGCGGTTTCGGTTAAAATCGAATTGGAAACTCTATATTTATCAACGCATAAGTTGTAACAAATCAAACATTCATAAGCTGCAACGCTTGCCCATCTAATTACTTGCATAGCAACAAGCTGAATTTGGATCTATTTGCTATTTAGTAGAAGAAAGATAAATTATTAACTAAAATTTAAGTTAACCTTGAAAAATAATTGATGTTTCACTTTGGGTCAATAGTATTATTATTTTAAATAAACACAACTGTTAAATTTGTGATGGCTAAACATGAATCCGAAGTTCGATTTTTAAGAATACAAAAGAGCGGATCATAATATTAAATTCGAAAGAATGAAAACTATTTCCAAATGTGATGTGTCAGTGTCATCTATTGATGTTTTTGAAAGCCCAAAAGCTATGTTCCAAAGTATATACAAGTAGACCGACTCTATGACAGCAGTACCTAACTCTAAATATGTGTTAGTAAAAATGTACTTAACTCTAAGTTTGTGTTAGTAACAAAAATATATAAGTGTTGGCGCCTTTTTGATTTTCACCAGACACAGAGTTTTATAAAAATGTTTTAAATTTTAATTTGATTCAATTTTATACGATTTTCAATATGGAAAATCGAAATGAAATGTCAAAAATTAATAAAAAAAATATATGTTTTTTTAGTTTGTGCAAATTCAAGAATTATAAACTAAAGATCACGCCTTGCGCATGATTTACCGTTAGATGACGTTTTTGTTCCCTTTTAAGGGTTGACATATTTGTTTCGTATATAAAAAATACTGGCCCATAATCATAGTCAAACAATAAAGTCGGTTCTTTTTAAAAACAACTTTGAAATAAAAACCCGCTTTCTATTATTTTCTAACTATAGTCAAAATTAAAGTATGTTTTAAATTGAACCGACTTTAACTGGGTGTCACCTCAAATGTAGAAAATCTTTTCATACAATATACAACAAAATATAGACAAGTGGCATCGCTGAACAGCTGACTTAGAAATTTAAAAAAAAAAACAAAAAGTGACAAACAATAAATGTAACCGGGAAACTAAAGAAAAAACAGTTTGTGGTGGAAAAATAGAATAGGAAAGATTAATATCAAATTAATTCTATTTTGGTACTAATTTTATTGATGCAATATTCAATAATTGCAAAACCTCTGTCAATTTCTTGTAACTTAAACATTTTTGACATTTTGTCGAACTTTTTTACATGGCGAAGAACAGCTGATGCTGTTGTTAAATGAGTTAAAAACAACTTCAACTAGTTTTATATTTACAGTCGACTTTAACATCAGAAGTATACTTTAACTTGTCTATGGTAGACCTAAAGTCCACTCTTAAGTAAAGACGACTTTATTTCTCTTAAAATATACTTTATTTTCGACTATGATTATGGGCCACTATTTCTAGTGAAAAATGTATGTATTAAGTGTGAGTTGCCAACTTGCATTCAAAAATACATTGACAGTTTTCAAAAAATATTGTAACAGATTTCGAAAAATACAACGAATTTTGTTTTAATTTTAATGCAAAACTTCTTTAAAAAAAATAATATTGGAAATATATTAAGTGAAGTAATCTAAAAAAGCCCCAATATCAAGAAAACAAAAAGAAATATTTCATAAAGAATATAAACATGAAGTCTGCAGTGGGCAAGTGCAAGCAAAATAATAGCAAAATAACATGTGAGAAATAGTGAAAAAATTAAAATTGTGTGTGTTTTTAATTAAATGTTTAAAACTTTTTGTATATGCAGCTGTATCCTTTTACAGTTTCCCGAAGGATGTAATGTAAAGAAAGTCTTGGGTAAAATTTTGTAACCGTTTTAAAACCGTTAATGTCCAAAAAGAAAAAAATTGTGCCTTACAGTTTAAACAAGAGGATTTCGAAAGAAACTTGAAATTTTAGCTGGGTAAGTTATCACAAATTTAATTTCGGTAGGTCATTTCCTCATGAATATGAATAGGATTTGGTAATCGCCGTACACAAACATTTAAACCGGGGGTTGTCCCCACCAAAGAGTCTTGCGATATTCCAAATGAAATTCCAAATGAAACTTCAAACGGAAATGTAAACAAAATTCCCAAAGAAAATGTTAGCCAAAATACAAATGAAATTGAATCTTGGAACAAGAAACTCACGCCAATGATGACTACACACATTAAAGAATACAACAATATATAAAATCTTTGGAAATGGAAATGTATGTTAAATGTATGTTTAAAATATTCACAAATATTTATTTAAATTTATTCTTAAAGATGTTTTGCTTACGAGTGGTTATATCCAAAAACATTTGTTGGAAGCAAAGGATATTGAAGGAAGTGAAGAAACAGTTTTTTTGTGCCGAACTTTCTCAAAATGTGAATAAAAGAAAAACGATATTAAATAAAATAACAACATAATAATAATCATATATAATTATTATTAATTATATGTATAATAAATAAATTTATAAACAAATAAATTGCGGGAAAAAATATAAATTGTCCCACTGTTATTTTTACATATAAAATAATAGTTTGACAGCTAAAAATTTTTAGCCAATAGAAACACAGGTTGCGTGACGTCACAGATACAACATGCGCAGAAAGTTTAAAATGAGTTTGCTTGATGGCGTAATCTGTAGTTTATCGTTCTTGGTGCAAGTTGGATGTGTTTCGGAAATGAAATTTGCTAACGTGAATTGAACTATATTTAATCCACAATTTTTAGTTAAAATTACGAGACATTTGATGAGTTTACCACAAATTTTACAGATATGAATCATCTGGTTTCAGAAATATGGCAATAGAAAAATAGTATTCTGTTACTGAATGAATGAATAAATAAAAAAAAAATGTCAAAATGGTTATGGTTTGAAAAGAAGGACAAATATATTTCACACACGTTGCCTTTTGAAAATTGTGCTTTTTCTCTCGCTCTGCAAACCACAACCATTGAAAATTTTGTTGTATGTTATAATCTGTGGTGTTTACATTTCTCACAAGGGAATTGAATTCAGTGTTTGTATTGCTTGCTTGAAATTATTAAAAGCACCTAAAAAATCCTTGCTTACAGTTTTTCAGCAATTGAGTCCAAGCTATAACAAACAGCAAAGCCGAAGAAATAAATAAAATACTCATTAGCTTATAGTGGTACAGTGAGGTGTTATCTGCTTGCGCAGCCAGTCACAGCGATTAATTTCACAAATGCTGAAATGCACATAGATTTTAGCATCTTTGTTTTCTCCTATGCACAGTGAGGCCAAAGGCACTGTGAAAAAACAAGTTTTTAGTTGGGGGTTTTTTGTCATTGGGTTGGTTAAAGAAATGCTCTAGGAGATGAAATAGTACAATACGTAAAATCAAAATCTGAATGTAAATTTCTAAATAGTAAATTGTTAGAAAGTGATATTTAAGGACTATTTTTTATTTTTTAAACAAAATTTATGTGATTGAGTAAAATTTTATTTTCTTGCTAATTCCTGCTCTGTAACAAATAAAATCAAATTCAGCTGCAAGTATCTGCACGTTGCCCTACGTTCTGCAAAAAAAGTTTTTTTTTGGTAACTGCCTCGCAAAAATACTTTATACTAGAGGGTTTACGGCGCGTTTTTTTGCTTGTAATGTTTAACGCTTTAATGTACATGAAAAAACATAAAATACAACGCCACATTTATATATATAAATATACAGTAAACTCTCGAAAACGTGAACTAAGGTAGAGCTACACAAATACGTATGCATTTGTATTTGCTGAATTCGCTCTAACGTAAACATGAAATATATATTCTGATACTGAGATTCACCAAATTAAAAAAAGAATGCAATAAAACGAAACAACTCATGTTTTAGAGCTATTACAGTTTATACACGTTTTAGAGTAGTAAATGAAAAAATAATATTGTTCTCGTTTTCTAGTCGTTCATGTTTCCAGGTATCGGACAAATGTCCGAAGACGCACAGGAAGCTTACAATAAATTTTTTAAAATCTATCGCATGAATTTTGCAAGAAAACATTATCGTCAAAAAACTATGGAGGATGATTTGAAACGATTTTTAATAGCATCTGACCTCAAATTTCCAGTTGTCGCAAATTACCTCTGAAACCACTCAAATTTTTGTCTAAAGACTGCATTAATTTGCCTATAAATAATCAAAGAGAAGATGAACAACAATATTTTGACAGTTCTTCTGACACAGAAACAGATGTAGACGATTGTGACTTTAATGAGATTGACAGTGAAAAGTTTTTTTAAGTAATATTATTTCAATATACATAACTTTTTTTATTTTATTCGCTCATGGTTAATAAAAATATCTTGTACTAATAATTTTATGGATTTTTTTAGTATGTAACATCGCCTTTATAACGGATTCGTAATCAGCAACCCCAAAAACACCCATATACCAATTTGTGGATCATTTTGTCCATTTTTCGACTTTTGGGCGGAAAAAGGTGCCTTTGGCCGCACTGTGCTATGCTTTTACTGTGCTTTTTGCTGCGCTCTTTTACTTACAAATTTTTCAAAGGAGGCAAGGTTTGTGGAGCTTCTGAGGAGTAAATAATGGCTTTTTATATAAATATTTGATATTGGTGAAAAGCTTAGGACTTGAAGATTGATATTTTAGTAAAATTAAAAATGTTTATACATTTTTGGGATAACATTTACCTTAAAAACTAAAAATATTATAATTTGGTGATTTTCCATGAAGAAAAATATAAAATTTTAATTAATGTAAAATTTTAACGGTTAAAGACGTCATAACAAAATTCGGAACTAATGTAGATCCAAACGTTCTTCAATCAACAGCATTATAATTTTTAAAATCTTTTATATAAAATACCGAAATTCCTAAACGGGCAAAATGTGTCCCAAAAACTGAAAAGTGCCTACTGTGACGTTATTTACCGTGTGATAGTAAAAAAACGTTGAAAGTGTTTAAGTAACATACATGGTAGAGTATCCAAAACTGAAACCGAAAACCGGTCAACCGGTTTTTTCATCTTTGTAAAATATAACATTTTTAAAAATATTCACTTTTTTTTAGAAAATTTCTGCATTTGACAAATTTTGTCAAACCGGTTAACCGGTTTTTAGAATGGCAAAACCGAAACCAGTTTTTTTATAATGAGAAAACCGAAACCGTTTTTTTTATAAAACACTGTTTTCGGTTAAACCGGAAACCGACTTTTTGGACACTCTAATACAGGGTTATTCAAATGTGGAACATTTTCAAGGATCGGTGCTTTGCCTTTTTTGAATTTTTTACCCAAACCGAAAATTATTTTTAAAAATTGGACAAGTTTGGAGAGGCCTGGGGGTGTTGTGTCCACTTAAGTGACCCAAATTTTACTTTGCACGCTTTTGCATTAAGTTCTCTTTCCGGATCATATACAAATTTTATATAGTCCCAAAGAAAATTTTTTTCTACAAAAGAAAAAATATATAGGGTTTTTTGGGAAAAAACTTAAAAAATACGGATCTTTTTACATGTTCCAACTTTGGATGCGTGTAACATTTTATAGGAACAAGATAATGGTTAGCTAGTTCTGCCTACAGAATTTTATCACCAATATAGCTGCTATTTTAAAAATAAATTTGGACCCTCCATAGGCCAACCATATCTAAAAAACCATAAAAAGATCGAGCAAAATTAAAAAAAAAAAATAAACCTAAATATATCATCACTAATGCAGATAACCCACACATGTAAGCGTCTTGTTTTTAGATCTTTTTAAGGACTATTCATATTTTAAATTTCAGATTGTTTGGATGATAAATGGATTTTTGGAGATTTTTTTTTTTAAATTTATGACCCAACGTGAAATTAAATATGCGTAAACTGATAATTATCCCAAAAATCAAATCTGTTATCAAAAATATGCAAGGTATATTTAAATATTATCAATTGGTTTTGTTTCAATAGTGTCTTAATTCGGTTTTTGGCTAATTTATTAAGTATTAAGATATTATAGAATTCATTATTTATAGATTTAACCCATATTGAAGCATTCAAATTGTCTTTAATTAAAATCTATTGGAATTTAATGAAATTTACTAAGGCCCGTTTTCTCAATGTATCCACAAACTGCCTGTTACTAAATCTCGACATAATTTTATTAGGCCGATAACTGCCCGTTAACAATTTTGGTTTTCTCAATTTGGTTTTCTCAATATACAAAAAACATTATTTTCAGTTGGCAATACCTCTCAAAATTGATGTGAAAGTTGGGAACCCTGCCTTCAAGTGACAACATGTTTACATAAATCAGCTATTCTTTTGAAAAATTCATTATCCTCCATATCTGCCAGGTAGTTAGGCCTGGCATGATAAACTCTTTCAGCATTCACTTGGAACTCATGTTCTTCGAGTTCATTCTCCATCAAATTAATGTTAATTCCTCTATTAAACTTTTTTATAAAATCTATTTAATTTCGTTGATGATTGAATTTATCTGTACGATAAATAAATAATTGGCAGATGAGATCGGGTTAGCTTTGCGACAGAATAGAAGCAAATGAGACATTTAGAAAACCAAATTTCTTTAATCTTTTCGTTGGGAAAAATATAATCGCCTAATTAGAAAACGGCCCTAAATCATTAAATTTTCTTCATTTCAAATTAGTTGTGGAAAATGTTTCTTCAATTATTTTCGTAAATGCCTAAAACCAAAGTATTTTGAATGAAAACAAATTATTTTAATTAAATTTGGATTAAAAAAATGGTTTATTCAAAGGTTGAATAAATATTACTTATTATGTAATAATTCTTTGAATAAAGAATAAAAAAAGAAAAACATAAGCGGTATTCATGATGTGGAGCTCTAATAGTAAAAAGGCAAAACAGCTATTTATTGACAAACATTAATATTTCTAATGTATTGTGTTTTTAATTTGTGCTAATGTGCTCTTTTACTACATTACCAGGCCAAGTACTATACATTGTGAATACCGCTAAAGATTTGTGAAAGAATTTTTTCTTGTTTTCTCGGTAAATTTTCCAATTGATTTGTCTTATTATTTAACAACTATATTAAAGTTTTCGTTTATAGACTAAGGAATAGTGAAGACTAAGGAATAGTGAAGGCAAATATTTGCGATCGTTTTACCTAAATGAAACATTTGCAAGAAACTATATTAATCACATGGAATCTATGAAAAATCGTTTATATTTCGATTGCTTGTGTATAGATTTTTCTAAAGTCAAAACGAATAAAACTAAATAAGAAAACCGCTAAATGTGTATAAATATTTTTTCAGTACCAAAGCACACTTTTAGGGGTTCATACAGTTTTATTTATATTCACTTTATCATTATTGGTCGTTTAATGGTATAAATATAGACGATTTTTCATAGCTTTCATGCCTAAATCATTTGCTGGCCGATAATTGTAAAAGAAATACAAATAAAACTTTAACAAACCCTAAAAGTATGCAGATTTTTAAGCATTATTAAGAGTTGACAGTGTAATGTAAAATATATTTAAAGTTTAAAAATAGTTCTACAAACATTTTGAATTTTTATTTATAATTTTATTTACTAACAATGTTTTTTATAGTGGTGACATTTTTAACGCTAATAAAACTCGCTGTGGTATAGTAATATAAATAAAAGATGTTAAGCCTGTATAGTGAAGGTATTTGCATAATATTATCATTGTCTCCAGAACATACAAATTCATGAACATACACATCTATAGTATATGTAAATGAAAAAATGTGTATGTATGTAAATTACATGTATATGAAAGTATAAATGTATGAGTGTAATAAAATACACTTTTACTTTTTATGACCCTTAAGTGTATTAAGCATAAATTTTTACATATTCGTTGTTGCTTTTGTTGGTACGCTTGTTGTTATTAATTGTATATGCAAACATATGTATGGTATATAACACTTTTATTTACATATTTAGCGAAATAGGGTGGTCTTTATTTTGTACTTTTTGGATTTTCGATGCTCAATATTGTTCTCTGCCATTTAAAAAACAAATGCTAAACATATGAGCAAATTAGTATAACGTTTAGAGGTGCTTATTTTATTTGATGTTCAAAGTAGCAGATTTTCCAAAAATTAAATGATGGAAAAAAAATCCAATTAAAAATAGTTTTTGTATTTAATTTTCCCATACATGTTTAAATATTAAATATAAAAATTTGCTAACACCGATAACCCATTATATTTTGATAACAATTTTCACATAATAATTATGTCTATTTTGTGTAAAAAAATTAAGAAAACAAAAAAATCCGTTTTTGAAATGTCCAAGGTTAAAATAAATTATTTTTTCCGATTTTGGAGTTCCTTTTGCTAAAAAGATATGTACTTTTTATAAAGTAGTTGTAATGATAAAACTGAATCGTTTTAAAAACCCACCCCACAGTGGCTCAGAACTTAATTTCATTGGCCAAAAGTTAAATTTTTTGTTAACACCGTTTTTCAAAAGTTTAATATCCTTCAATAGTAAACATATTGAAACTAATGGCGTTTTCTTTTCTGGAATATATTATGCCTTTATTCTGCCTTTACGCTTTTTTGTAATCTTTTCTGAAAAAATGTAGTTTAATAATGATGCACTAAAACCCCGAAGATATGCTACACGTTTCATTCTCAATTTTATCAAAGGGCAGTAAATGCAGCACTTTTTAAACAGCTTTTCTTGTTATTGTTTTTGAAGTTTGTTTGTGATAATGAAATAGATTTTGTATTTTTTACCCTTCACCTTCGTGAGAAGGGTATATATAAGTTTGTCATTCCGTTTGTAATTTCCACAATATAATTTTCCGACCATATAAAGTATATATATTCTGGATCCTTATAGATAGCGGAGTCGATTAAGCCATGTTCGTCTGTCTGTCTGTCTTTCTGTCTGTTGAAATAAACTTTCTGAAGACCCCAGATATCTTAGGGATCCAAATCTTCAACAATTCTGTCAGACATGCTTTCGAGAAGTTTTCTATTTAAAATCAACAAAATCCGCCCATAAATAACGGAGATATGAGCAAAAATCCGAGATAACCTCTATTTTTGGCCTATTTTCTATATCTCGATTACTTAATCATAAATATACACAATATGGATATCTAATGATAGATATTTCAAAGTCCATTACAAAGATGTATATAAGGCTATAGTAAGTTGGACCTACAATGGTTCAAAATCGGGAAAAATATTTTTTAACCAGAATTTTTGTTCACAAAAAACATTTTTTTTGTCATAAATTTTTTTCACTAATAAATTAAAAAAAATACATTTTTTTTTAAAAAATTGGAAAAACTTTTAAAAAACGATTTCGAAAAAATAAAATTTTTTAAAAATTGTTTAAAATTTTTTTTAATTTTTTTTTAATTTTATTTGAAAGTATAATTTTGTGAAGGGTATATAAGATTCGGCACAACCGAATATAGCTCTCTTACTTATTAAATCTACAATGGATCTGATGGTAATATTATTTTACCTGTTATACTGGACATTGGAGCTACTTTCAATGTTTTGAGATTCCTCCTTCCGCTGTTAGTCTATTTACGAGCCAGAGGAATTTATGATTTGTGGATAATAAGAGGTACGATTTTTTTTTCATATTTTTTGTTGATCATGATTTGCTTTTGTGTTAGCTGTGAAATGAACCTGTAGCAGAGATTTTGCGTAGAATACATGACCTCAATACATGTAGCCGATGTGAATTCTGTATTATGGAAGGATTACAAATGTGTCCACCCGTCATCGACATATAATCGTCCCGAAGTTATCTTCACGTATATCACAAAATCAAAAAAATGAGTTAAGACCATTTTCTGGGGTAAAATTCTTAGATCTATCGATCTGTTCGATCCCCAGGTCTATATCTCTTATAATTTCTGAGATATTGTGGAGCTATTTTGTTGTATATCCATTTTTGTTAAAAAATGAATGTGTTATAATACCGTATGTGTAATTTTTGTGGATATACAATAAAAAGTGTATGAAATTTTGAAAATATAAAAATCTTGTGTTATCTTCACGTATGTGATTAAAATATATGACAAATTAAAAAAAAACTAAAATGATTCTATTTTTATTATAATAGGCATTTCGATTCGTACTATGTTAATGAATTATACAGCATATAATCTATAATGGTTATTAACAATATTATTGTAATAAACTAAGAAATAGAAATAAAAACATAATAACTCAAAATATATCACTCGAGTTTAAAATTTCGTTTTAAAAATTTAGCTGAATATTACAAATTTACATTAATAGATCAGGAAAGAATTTAACATCATTATCTGGAAGGTATACATATAGGCGTTCAATATCTTTATTTTTGTCTTGATAAATATTTATTCTTGTGCATGTACTTAATTCTTTTTCAAAAATTGTATCTGAATTTGGGAAAAGTCCATTTAAAAACTTAATGATTGAAATTCGACTTCACTTATAGAATTTTATAAAGTAAGCTTTTTGGATTAATTTTGTTTTCGAAACTTCATTTTAAGAGTCGGTCTATTGCACTATGTACAGTGTACACCTCTTGAATTTGCTAATGTCCGGCTCTGAACATTTTTGAACAATTGTTTTCAAGTTACTTCTATACAAAATGTCAAGACAATTTTATTTCTGTTTTGCGGCACACAGTAGTCGCTCCTAAGAATGATATGCTCAATATTAAAAAATCTTGCAATACATTTTCCAAACTTTTAATAATAAAGGGTTTTTTAAACTCGACAGAACTTGCGAATGGTGTTAACCCTCAAACGAACTGTCTGTCGTACTGCGCTCACTCTGGCAAATCATTATAAGTAAATTGACGGTTGAACAACGCTACCAAATTTACTTTGAAAATCAGTCATTGATTCACGCAACTTATAGACGACTGTTTTATCGAAAAATTGCGTTCATCAATGAGGCGTTTTTGGCGCATATGGAGTGAGACCAATCCACACCAAACCCTATAGACTTCATTACATCCAGAAAAATGCAACATTTGGTGCGGCTTATCAGAGCTTATTTATTCCAAAATGAAGCCGGAGCTCGCATGATCAATGATTTTTTGTTTGAAAATATGGATGACATTTAGCTGGGCGAGATGTGGTTTTAACAGGATAGTGTTACGTGTCATATGGCGACCACAACCATCGATATATATTCAAATCTAAATTAAGCGATAACTTGATATCGAGAAATGAACCTGTCAATTGGCCCCCAATATCATGCGATTTAACACGTCTCGATTATTTCCTGTGGTGCCACTTGAAGTCAGTGGTATATGCTGATAAACCAGCAACAATTTAAGCATTGGAGGCCAACATAGTTCATGTTATTCGTGTCATACCATCAATTCAATGCCACAATGCTCGAAAAAAGTGGCCCATAATTGGACGTCCATAATGCGCTTCATCAAAAACAGCCATATGCCCGAAATCATTTTCAAATGTTAATGCCATATACTGATCTTTTGAATACAAATTTTTTTTGATTAAAATTTACTTTTTTGTGTTATTTTTTAGAATTTTAATTCTTTCGGGTTTAAAAAAAACACACTTTAGAACTAGCCATTTCCTTTCCGAGAGACTACAAAAATAAAGATTGGTAGTTTGTTTAATTGCTTACTAATTAATGTTAATTTAGCATACTGCAAGTATAACCCATATACGTGAAGATAATTTTGGAGAAAAAAATGAGCGCAGTTTTTATCAGTACATTTTCACGCATGTGTCATATATTAACAAATATTATGTAAAAAGTGGCGTATACAACAAAATGGCAAATTTAGTTTGGAGCAAAAAATGCTTATAACTTGAAAATTTCCCTCCATGACTTTGGAAATTTTTACACTAATCAATGTAGAATTTCAAGGACTACATCATACAAAAATATCGAACCACTTTTTTCGACTCAATTTTTTTATATAAATCGTAGAAACTTTAAATTCGATTTCCCAAAAAAAAAAAATTTTTGGCAGTTACGTGAAGATAACTTCGGGACGACTATATGTAGGTATTGCACGATTCAGAAGAACCAATCCTGGCGAACAACAATCAAAGGTTCCTCGGTATGATAGAAATCAGAAGAAATTCATCGAAATCAACTGCCGTCAAATTATTCGAGAATATAATGATCGCATGTTATGGATGTTCACCATATTTGAGTTAAGAGTTGCAATATTATGATTAGGTTATTCAACCATTTTGTACAATGATGTGCCCTATTAAAGAACTGCTTTTACAGCTTCCAGATTTGCGTGATAGGCGCTGGACTTGCTTAATTCAAAAATATTTGGTCTGTAGGACGACCATCTGTTCCAAATCTCGGACAGCCTGCCATATCAGGTGTTGGGAAAAGAGTTGCTAATCAAGTTGCTGATGTTCAGTTCGATGCTGACGACTATTTTCTTATTTGGGTGTAGAGAATATAAAAAAAGGTGCAAAAAATATGACACCCAAGTCGTTTGTTCCAAATTTGATAAAAATTGTTTCTGGAACTACCACCATCGAAAATAATGTCAAAATCGAGAAAAATATTGTTTAACTGGAGTTTATTCTACCAAAAACATTTGTTTTCCCTTACAATTTGTATCACTAATAAATTAAAAATCATTGAAAAAAAAAAACATTTTTTTGGAAGTTTTAAAATTTTGTTTTGCCTAAAAATATTTTTAATTTTAAAGTATAATTTGTAATAGTTCTCTTAATTGTTTTTTGTTAATTTAGCTTAATTCCGTATATATATAATATACGAGACAGACAGACGGACGGACATAGGACTCAAGATAAGGCCATTTAAAAACTCTCTACTATTTCATACCCCAAAAAAATGAACAAATAATGGGAGTTTATCATATACGCAATTCTTAAGCAAATATTTGTTAATTTCATGATTGTTTTTATCTCAGACTCATTTAAGGGTTAATGTGTACTCTAATACAAATTTAATATTTAAACCTTCGCTACACGAAAATCGGTTCATTTTAAAAAAAGAATTGTTCGTCCTAAATATTTTAAGAAATTTTCAGAAATTGGTTTTTATATAACAAAGAACCGAAAATCTCAAAAGTGAAAAATAAGTGTCATCCTAATGTATACGAAAAGGTATATAGTGTTGGTTTTCACTTTACTTTGTAAATCGTTCAATTGTTCAGCGTAGGTGTGTTGGAATTCTAAGCTTTTCTAATGGTTAGCGTGTGAGTCATTTGGAGACGTACATACTCATTTGCACACAGACATAAAGTCATATTAAATGACATGTGTGTGCTTGATTGTGTGTGTTTATTGTTTAAATGTTTGTTATTTGACTGTAATTAAATATTTATGAAAATCTGTTTTTTTTTTTTTTTTTGTTTTGTTTATGCTCGTTGGCATGAACATTTAACACACGCATATGAAAACAGACACAAACACATTCGCACAACACTCACTTACATATAGAAATTTATTGGTTTAACTTAATTAGTTGCCGAAAGAGGTGAGTTGAGTGCGTATGTAGAGAAATCATATGCAGCCAAGAATCCTTGGTTGTGGAAAATATGTTGTAAATACATAAACATTTGTATATACATATGTGTGTGTAATGTATATATAAGCACATTTATAAGTATGATTACAAGAGTATGTGTTAAGGATTAAATTAAGGTAATTATTAAACATACGTTCATTAACGCATTTGATGAGGTATTTTATTTGTTAAGATTTAATATATTTAAAATGTAATTTGATATACCCATGACTAAGCTTAGCAGACAGCTGTAAAAATGTTTATAACCTACATTATAGCGTATTGCTCTAGTAATTTATGACATGTTTTAAAGAAAGAAAATAAGCTTACTTTGTTTAAATATCACTTTTATTTGGTATTTAATCAAAATATTTAATCATTACCCTAAATTGTCAATATTATTTAAAGAGCTTTTGTAAATATTTCATTTTGATTTTAACAGTACTTGCTTATGCATATACATACTATATGCATAATTTACTTATATAATATATAACATAATATGTTTTAAGTGAAAGCGGTTGAAAGGCTTTTAATTAAAAGGGTTTAATATGTAAATATCACACAAATATCCATTTATATAGAAGTTGCTACAGCTTAAGTTTACTACACAAAATCATTTTAATTACAAAACCTGTTTAACAATATGTTAATCTTAGCAAGATGCACACATATAATTATTTCAAAAAATTAAGTATCAATATTAAAGGTTCGTTATATTAGGGGATTTCGACAAGACAGCCCGATTGTCGGTTCCAAATTTGTTAAAACTTGGTATGCAGGTTCTTTATGATATTACAAAATTTGAGATTGCTTAGAAATTGTAACTTTTTTTTGGTTTGATTTTAATCTTGTTTCAAATAACGTCTTAACCTTATCCAATTTTTAGATACCTGTATAAATTAAACATTTATGACCAATAAAGTTCTATTTCTGGAGGACATTAGCATGGTGGATAGGTGAAACAATGGAACGATTTCAGGCTGAGTCCTTGGGTCGAAGAAAATGTATATACCAAATTTGATCGAAATATCTTTAAAATTGCGATCTGTCATCTGCTAACCAGCCAGACGACGGACGGACATTGTCTCCGAAAGTGATTCTGATACGACCGGTATACTTTAAGGTGGGCGTTGGGCTAATATTTTCGGGCATTAGTAAAATCAGCACAAACGCTTAATACCCTTCCTACTATAGTGATGTAGGGTATAAATATCTTATACGATTTTCAATGTAATATCATGCTTTAACAATAAACGAATTTCTAGCAAAGAATATGAATTCAAAAGTTATTTGCAATTTTACTTTAGGTATTTTGTACTTCAATCTTATGCTGGTCCTAAAACTCTGATAATTTCGAAAAGTGGTAACTAATAGTTAAGTTTATTATAAACTACTGGTATGATTGAAAAATAGTCTACAAACAAATCATACAAGAGGACACAAGCTTTCAGAAAATTAAATTTGTGACAACCCTATTAGAATATAAGGTGGTATACAGGGTGTCAAATTTCTCGTAACTTGTACAAGTACGGCCAGATATTAAATGAATTTAGGTTATAAAGCAAATAAGATAATAAAAAAATCCAGTTTATTATACTAACTTTTTTAGTATACAGTTTATTATACTACTTTAAAAAATATTTAAGGACTGAGATCGAAAAAATCTTAAAATACATATATGCTAATAGAAATTAAACCACTAAACCTTTATTTTTGATTTTATTTTATTTGATTGAAATTATTATTACAACTTACACAAAAAATATTACAGGCAAATCCCGGTATAACGAACGATATGTTGTCAGGTCCATTCGTTAAATCGAAAAATTCGTTATATCGAGATTTATTTTTTGAATAAGTTTTAAGCGGTGTGACATTAGGAGACATCACTAAAATTGTTTCATATTATGTAGTTTTTATTCATTGTTCTTCGGTAGGTTGACTTGAGGCATTACCAAGGATTAATAAAGCCTTCACTGAAACGGATTTCGTTTCTAAAACTGATTCTACCATTAAAAATATCCATTATTTCAATAAAGATAATTTACAAAAACACTTTGTTACGAAACAAGAGGCGTTTCTTTGGCTTTCAAAGATTATTTGTTCCTCATTCCATAACAGCAAACCAAAATTGTTAGTCTATCCTTTGATAACTTTCTTCCAGGAGCACTGGTTTCTCTAGCGTGAACAAACGTTTTATCTCATATCATTTTCCATTAGATATCAGTTTTATTTGCATTGAGAATAAAATCAAGAGTTAGATTGTGCTCAACTATAATTGTATGCTGATTCTTTAAGAACAATAATTGTATGCTGATTCTATTTTATTTGAATACAGATATCACTTGCATGAAATCCACAAGTATAAAGCCTATTTTATTTATAGGGCTTAGATATCAAAGAAATTCTATTAACCGGAATTGTTTTTTCTTCTGGTCGAGTAATTAACAATTTAACTCCTTTTCCACAAGGGGATACACATCATTCTTTAGATATAGATGATTATTTGAGCCATTCATGATAGATTGATATAATTGTCAATGTTAAAAATTTGATTGTTCGTTTGATTTTGTTTTTTTTTTTTCAACATTCGTTAAATCGAGTACAAAATTGTTGAAACGTTCGTTATTTAAGGTAGTTAATGTTAAAAATGTGGTTGCACATTATATCGGATTTTCGTTCAAGTGAGATTCGTTATACCGGGATTTGCCTGTATTTTTATAGTTCTAACCAATAGTGTTGAATTTATGAACCTTTTCCCGAAACCCTTGCATTAAAGTTTTTGTAGAGCTTTCTGTCACTTTGTTCGAACACGTAGTTCATCTCCATTTAAAATCTACCACACTTTTGGGCACCTTTTTTGTGCTCTTCAATTCTCTTTTAACAAGAGCCCAATATCTCTTCACTAGCTTTAGCTCCAGGCAGTTTGGAGGATTTGCATATCTTGGTACAAGACCACATAATTGTTCATGTACCAGACAAACCTTACTTACCATAGTGACAGGATACCAAATCAGGCCAAAAACGACACATTAAGAAGACTTATTAATGGAAGCATCCTCTTTTGTAAACATTCCTTGATGTAAATTTCAGTATTTATAGAGCTCTTTGTAACAAATGTTTGGCTTCTTATGCCACAACTTCATATTGCTTGCCATGCCAAGAACTTTTTGGGAAAAATGTCTACTTTTGGGTCCTAAACTTTTCTACAAGATTCCATCGAGCATCAGCAACATAAAAATATTGACCCAGAAGCTGCGAAAAATTTTCCAGAACATACGTTTCGTCATTCATGATGCAGCAGGTATATTTTATGGTATAAAATATGATTTCAATTTCTGTGGAAATTTTTGAGCCTTGTATGTTTTTACACCTACAGTGGTTTTTACTTTTCGCACCAAATAGTCCGACTGCTGAGCTAACCGGACTTCATTCCTTCCGGATGTGTTAGGAGCTCTTTTGAAAATGCTTGTATTTATTAGCTTTAGAAACATCATGTGGACCATTCCTTCTACCTCAACCAGGTTTTCAATCAACGGACAAGTTCTCCCGATACTGTTTAATAACATTGGAATCTGTTTGATAGCAGACCTTTGTTTGTTTGGCCAACTTTTTGTAGAAAATATTTAATAATTTTAGTACAGATTTTTTTCTCGTCACTCATTTTAATCAGATCAACAACAAATGAAAATAATTGATATTAAATATAATAACTGACATCAAATAATTCTAGTGTTAAAAGTTTTAATGGAAAACGTGTGTTAAGGTTTTTTCGATTTCAGTCCTTAAGTTTTAATTTTGAAATTTTCGATTTGTACCCTGACTTTGTTTTATTTTTTTCAAATATCTTTCCTAATAGCTGTCAAGGTTTTTCCTATTATAAACATAATTTTATATCTGAACGAACATGGAAAACTTTTTTTTCAAAATCTAAATTTGAATCTTATATACTCACCAGAGATCCGTTATGAATCACTTTCTTCTTAATGAAACTATGAGTATAAGTGAGTAGCCATCATTGAAATTAACTACCCAGCAGTTCTAGGAGACATTCCCGAACTATTGATTTTATCCATCATTTAGGGTCGGAACTAGATGCTTCAATAGTGACTAGTTATTTTAACACGTGCATGTCCTAAGCAGGGGTCAGTTGACCCTTTTTGACTACAATGAAACTGTCCGATAGCTGGTCCAAAGTAGTCAACGCACTGGATTCACATACTGGCTAAATAGCGTCTGTTACCTTACTAGCTACCTAACTGGTTACTTGATCAGCTACATAATTAGTCATTTTAACATGTACGCTAATTGACCTTAAATAGTGAGCTGAAAAGACATATCATAAGCAGTCCAATAAATGATAGCTTGTAAACAAACCTTTCTTCGACAACTCTCCAATGGATTGCGTCTGGTGGGTAAAATAACTGCTTTCTAAAGTGCAGTACAAAATAAACGTTTAATGTGACTACTAGAGACACTAAAGTGATTATTGACCTCATGCTATGTTACATGGGATATCAGTACACTTGAGCAAAAACAAAAATAACTGTATGAGAATTATATCAACACCATTTGTATAAAACCAGTTTGAACGAATTACTCACAAAACGTTTAAAGTGACTACACTCCAGATTATTGACAGTTGTCTGCATGCTAGATTACCTGGGATGTATAAAGTAACCAATTGTCTTCCCTATGCACTACAAAGAGCACATACGTGTCAAATGGCCAAAATATATAAATTGGAGTCAGCCAAGTGATAAGACATTTGTGACGATTACTGTTTATTAGAGATACATTGACTACTTGCTTAACTGCTGGGTACTCTGACGTACTCATACTCACAATAACATTGATTTATAAGTATGCGTAGCATTAAATGTGAATCCGATGTCGACATCATACTCATACGAACTCAAATCTGTTTGATTCATAAATAACCTCAGCCTAACTTATAATTTTAGGAAAATACTCATGATACTTACTATTGATTAAACTCATTCGCCTTAGGCATATTTTTTTTTTTTTTTTTGTAATTGTACAGAATTTGATAACACACAACCTCATAATGAGCATGTTAATGTTCATATTCAAATCATACTTATTTTGCATCGTCTATACAAATTGAGTTAAGTAGAGTCGCAATCAACAATGTCATAAATATTGTTAAGTATGAGTATGATGATTACCTCCAGCTTTACGAGTGAATATGAGTCTCGACAACATTGTAATAAATATGAATGCGTATAAGTACAAGACATTTTGAGTCATAATTCAACTTTAATCACTTTATCACTACTCATTGCTGAACTCTGATATTCATCATAAATATGTGGGTATACATACATATTTTTTTTGTATAGGGGTCAATTATGGACCGATCATCATAAAAGTTTGTAGATAGATTTAGATTGATATAAAAATTATCACGATATTAATAATTATAAGGCAATTATGAATGTTGAAATCATTTTCTGAGGGTGACTTGAGACAAATATTGCCCAATATTCCGTGGGGACATTTGTATGGGGGCTAGATGAAATCATGGAGCGATATTGGCCATTTTCAACAACAAACAAACCTTCTTAACAGAGAGTATTTGAGTATTCTTCCATTTGGGCCCTATCGTATTGTCAACCTACAGATGGACAGATGGACGGAAATAACTATATCGTCTTAGCATCTTATGAAGACCCAGGATATATACATAGCTTGTCTTGTTTGACCGCGAGAACTTTAAAACCAAAATGTGAAAACAAACTGCAATTGAAACATAAATGTAAGTCATACAATTTTAAAATGAAGGCAAATCTTTCATAAAATCGCCTCTATAATAGGAAGAAGCCATAATACTGAAACAAAAATTGGAAGTTTAGAAGATTAGCCACGTGGCGGAGGACCAAAACTCCTTAACAACCTTGAAGTACGATCAATTGTAACAGCAGTGAAGAAAGAACCCACAGTTATGCGAAGAATTAACAGAATCGTCTGGAGTGAGAGTTAGTGCCAGTATGGTTCGCCGAGCGCTACACGCAAATGGTCTATATGGTGGAATTCCAAGAGAAAAACTCCACATTTCCAAACGAAATAAAGAGTGACGTCTTGAATTCGCAAATAAGTATAAAAACCAAGAAAATCGTTTTCTGTACGGACGAAAGTTAGTTTGAGATTTTCGGAAGTAAAAGAAGAAGTAAGATTTGGAGAAGCCAAAATCTTGGTTTCGACCAAAAAATGTACTATCCACCGTAAAGCTGGTGGTGGTTCGGTGATGGTGTGGAGGTGTATGGCTGCAAGTGGCGTGGGAACAATCATATTTATTGATATTTTTATGAACAAAGCCGATTACATAAACATTCTAAAATAAAATTAGGAACCCAACGTGAGAAAATTAAATCTAGACCGAACCTGGAACTTACAACAGGACAACGATACAAAGCATACCACTAAACATATTAAATAATTTTTATTGTATCATACACCGAAACAATTGAAAGACCCCCCACAATCACCGGACCTTAATCCCATTGAATATCTGTGAGAGCATTTGGACAGACAGATCAGAAAAGAGAAATATTATCACCCAACAGAGCACTATAGGAAATTTCCCCCATTTTTTGGCCATATTTAATTACAGCCAGACGGCTGGATCGATTTAAATATTTTTTTTGGATTCGAATTTTTTAAGACTCTTAAAAGGGAGGGATGGACCATTAAAACTCTTTGATACACTGAAAAAAAAATTTAAAGATAAAAATAAAATTAACAAAAAATGTCTTCCAAACTGTGTTTCCGGGTTGTAGGTTCCTGGATCCAGTCCAAACCTGTAACTCTTAGGTATTTGCCTAAACTCTTTTATTCTATCTTGTTTTTTGAGTGTAAACTAACTTTTGATAATAAAATAAAAAAACTTCGGCTGCAACTCGTCTTTTTGTTCTTTCAAAATGTTTGACAAAATGTTAATTACGGTCGACCAGACTTAAATTTAGTGGGGCAGGGTGCACTTTATCTATTTTTATTGAGGTATTACCTTTAAGCCAAATAGCATGCTGTTTATTAAAACTATTTAAACTCCTATTACTTTTACTCCATTTGGTTTTTCTATTTGCTTAAAACATTCGTGACTGCTCCTCTAAACATTGATTTAGATTTTCTGAACAATTACTTTCATCAATATGTGAAAAGAAATATGCATATATAGTGGCTCTTTTTTCATTTTCAGCATATTTCTCATGCCATACATTAAATAATTCTGAGTTTTTCACACTGTATTTACCTGAAAAAAATGCGTTTTTTGAAAAAGTATGCAAATATATGCAGCTAAAATATGAACAATTCTGTAGGTAATTGACTGTCCTAAAGAACTGTTATGATGTTATAACTAACATTTTCTAAAATTTGTTTGTCCAAATAAAAATCCGGTTCAAAATTTTATTATTTCATCGTAAGGTCATTTTAATTTTTCCAATTTTATCGGTCTAATAGCCGATTTCACCAAGATTTCTCTCTATATTAATAAAGTACTCACTTTCACCATTATTTTCCATTTTTTAATTTTTAAAAACTTTATATTTATACCCTACACCACCATAGTGGGGAGGGTATAATGGATTTGTGCAGATGTTTGTAACGCCCAAAAATATTAGTCTAACACCCACCTTAAAGTATACCGATCGACTTAGAATCACTTTCTGAGTCGATTAAACGATGTCCGTCCGTCCGTCCGTCTGGCTGGCTGGCTGGCTGTCCATGTAAATCTTGTGCGCAGAGTACAGGTCGCAATTTTGAAGATATTTCGATAAAATTTTGTACATATAATTTGTTTGGCCCAAGGACAAAGCCTATTGAAACTGACTGAAATCGGTCCATTATTTCACCTAGCCCCCATACAAATGTCCTCCCGAAAGTGGACTTTATCGGTCATAAATGTTTAATTTATATAGGTATCTACACAAATATAAGGCCTACTTCCGATAATCACTTTAACGAGCATAAATCTCCTACAAATGTTGGTATACACATAAAATGCAACATAAATAACTTTCATATAGACATTAATCACATGACCAAATTTCATGGTGATCGGTCCATAATTTGTCATAGCTCCCATATAAGGAACACTTCCGATAATCACTCACGAATATAAATTATTGAAATTTTAAAAGAAAAATGTTTTTGTTCATTTACATTTACTTATATGGTCGGGCTTGACCGACCATACTTTCTTACTTGTTTTATTATGAAAACTTTTATAAGAAATCAAAAGTATCAAAATTTGCTGCACTCAATCGTTATATGAAAACTTATTTAAAAATCGAACATATAACAACTGATAAAGTGACAGATAATCAACTTTTTTGTAAAATTTAAAAATATATGTTTACTTTGTTATATTTTTATTTATACTAAAGCATAAAAAATTAATTTTACAAAAATTTTAATTTTGTATTTTGGCGAAGAATTGGGGAACATTTCGTATAGTGCAGAGGTGACATCAAAATTGGTAGAAACAATCCCAGGGAGGCTTGAAACAGTTTTAAGAGCCAAAGGATGTCAAATTGAATACCAAATACGTTTGTTTCTTCTAATTTTCCTAAACTGTACACTTTCTTTTGAAGCGTTAAAAATAGAGTACTTTTTTTACTGTTTCTGATGTTTGTATAGGTATCTACACGGGCTTGACCGACCATACTTTCTTAGTTGTTTTTTTTATCATTTAAAAAATTAAAATTTTACTTACAGTGTTCTTATTTAATTTATATTTTTCATACTTTACCCACCTGTGTATCATTTGTCATCAGCTCCAGCGTATAGCCCGGTAACAATTTTTTACGATTTATATGCTCCACCGCCATTTGGGCAGCGATCAATTCACTTAAACCCTCCGGACGCGGACCCGTTTTCGTTGAGAGTTCGAAGAGACCCAGCAAAACAATTTTGCCGCGATTTTGTTGCAAATTACTGTTGCGACTTGAAATACGTTCGTTTTCAAATACTTGATTAACTTTTAAATACTGTTGCTGCCACAAACCCAGCGACACAGGCAGGGAAGAGGAATTGTTAGACGACGAAGAGTTTGAGTAAAATTTGTGTTTGGAATAGCGTCGTAGGCGTGGGTGCGGTAAAGAATGTTTGTTGGATGTGGGTGGAGAAGTTATAAAGGAATAGGAAGTAAAATGATTGTCATTGATTTTTTTCGATGTTGATGATGATTGTGATTGTAATGATGGCGTTGATTTGAATTTACTTTTAAATGCAATTTGGTGTTGCTGTAGTTTTTTATTTTCTTTTTCTAAAGACTTTAATGTTGTTATTTCTTTTGTTTTGTTAACTTGTTTTATAAACTCTGTATTTACAGGACGGTTGTTTAGGTTTTCTGTTTTCGGATTTTGTTTAATATTTGTTGTATTTAAAATTGCTTTATATTGCTCTTCACTTTGTAAAATATTAAATGTATCATTTACACTAATTGACATTTTCGTTTGATTTGTTTTAATTACACTGTATTTTTCCGTTTTTGTTAAAGTTTTATTAATTATTTTATGTTCCGTTGCAGCAGTAGCAGCAGCAGCACTTGATGTGTGAGCCGGTGTATTTGTTATTGTTGCCATATTACACCTTGTCATACTAATTGGTAAAATAATTGCTGTTGCCATAATTAGCAAATAAATGTATTGTAGATGGCGTGTATGTTGCCAACGCCATCGTTTCTGTTTTGTTTTTGACATTTCGCTTTCGTCGTTGCCGTTGTTTTTTTGGCGGTATTGGCAAATCTTCTTGTTGTTGCTGTGGTTTTTCTTGATAATTGTGAGAATTTTTTAATTGTTTTTATTTTAATGTTTATTAGCACTCTTTTTTGCATATTTTTCTTTTGTTAATTAAACACATTCTTGGAATAAAAGTTCAAGTTGTTGGGCGCTTTTTTTTTAAAAGGTTAAATGTTAATGGTTTTAGGTTCGAGTATATTTAACGTTATGTGTTGAGTAATGTTAATAAGTCTAGATACAAAATGTTAAAAATAATTAGCATACTTTTAGGAATCTGGTTTGTTAAGTAAATACCTGATTTTTTCTTAATTGTTAAATATTTTATCTAAGTTAAAGTAGGGTTTTTAGATGGTATTTGTAAATGTTGTCATAAAAGGAACTTGTTTTAATAACAGTTAAATTTGTTTTGTGGGAAAGAGGTATTAAGCTGCCTAAAAGTATGCTAAAGTATGTTGGATTATTTGCTTAAGTATCTTTTTGGGAGTAAGCTGATATTTATAAATGAACTTGACAAATAAATGATTTTAAATTTGTTTATAGTACATTTCTAAATATATTAAAAACAATTTAGGAATATTATGCTGAATATTAAGAAAACTGCAACTGTAATTAAGCAAATTTTGCACGTTTCTACATTTGACACACTTTTATTTTTTGAATTTGGAAATACAATAACTATCAACTAAGTAATTGAAAATTTTGTAAAAGTTTCATGATTGTCTTACGTTTTATAATATAGATTTGTGTTTTTATAGTTTGAGTTTGCTGATTTTCAATACCAAATAACTTAGTATTGTGATAAACATTTTATTTTAATTTCACTAACTTCGTTTTGGTTTTATGGACAGACAATTTATCGTTTCATAGACATAAATTGAAAAATAATGTATTGTTACGAATTTGCAATAGCGATTTCAAATTAATGGTCTGTAACGCCTGCAACATTCATCATATTTATAAATACGTCCATCAGTAGAAGCTTCTTCTACTTGTAAACAATGTTGATAGCATGCGGCAACACTAAATGTTTAGGCTGCTAACATTAACATCGAAAGCTCTAGATTTCGAACATACGAGCATGAAGAGGGAAGTGTGTATAAATAGTGACTGCGATTAAAGTAATCAGTGAGTTTATCATAGGCGCTGTTAGAGTTAACATCAACTGTCTTGTACATTTAAGTTTGTGCATTATAAACGATTGTGTGTCTTTTAAAAATACATAGTGATTGTTTAGACTGTTGTTGTTGTACATTTGAATATATTAAGAAGAAATGTTACCATTTTAAACTACTAAAACTGCTTTTAATTGCAATCAAAAGTATCAGGTTTATTTAAAGGAAATAAACCAACGTTTTTAACAGGTGAAAACGTAACAATATATTATTAATTGTGACGAGTTCTATATTTTTCTGTGACGAATCAAGAGTGCATTATTTTAAAGTAATTTAAGACAAAAAATAGCTTTTAGTTGTTTCAGGATAATAATAGTGCTGCACATTTCGGTTCATGTTCTTTAGCATCAATGTTACTAAATCGAAATGAAAACAGACTAGATGAGTTCAAGATGAAACATGAATTCGAACCCATTTTGTAAAACCCTTTAGGGACCTTTTACGACAGATAGCCTACTTTAATTTAGATTTAAAGTTTTTGCAGATTTTTTTTCAATAATCTAACTAAAAATTTGTTCGCTTATTTCGGCTATTTAAGTGTTGTTAATATTTAAGGAAAGTTAAAAATTAAGTAAAATTTCTAATAGGATTAAGATAAGCTCAAATGTATATTTCATAATATCTACAGCAAATGTAGTAAGCATTTATATTTTATCCAGTTTATTCAATATGTAACCACTTATTTTTAAAGAAACATGTGTTCTGTATACCATAAGATTTGTGTTTTTTAGCTTTCCTAATATCTTTTAATTTTTCTGCGCCTAAAACTATACTATGAAATCCAGCAGGAAATCATGTACATTAGGGTGGTTCCGTTTGTTTGGAGGAAAAAAGTGTCGTCTTAAATTAAAAAGTAGTTTGTTTGAGGAGACCGCTTATAAAAATTTTTGTCCTGATGTTAGTATTTGGTGAGATGAATCAAAGGATAAAAAGGTCCTTTTTAAGGTATTTAGTATTATTTTCATATTTCAAGGAAAACATACGAAATATTGGTATAGTATGAAAGGTCTTTAAAAGGCGCTTTATATGCAGCATCCGAATTCTATAGAAAGTCCAAAATATATTCGAAGTTTTGGAATTTTTTGTCAAGTTTTTTTTTTTTAATTTTGACGTGGAATTATTTAAATCAATTAGTTTAAATTATTACTTTATTATTCCAATTTTCGGCATGCAGTTTACTTCGAATTTTACTTATTTTTGAAACCTATTTTCTTTCCGAATTGCTCAATAATGACCCAAACAATGAAAAGCGTTACTGTTCGAAAACAATAACCAAAGCCATATAATGGTGACTTTCATGTAAGTGATAGTTGGCTATCTATATTCTATGCGGTGTAAGGTGCAAAAAAGTTAAGCTGAATAGAATATAATTCCTGATGTTATATTCAGTGCGGACGAAATTTGGCTATAGTGGAAAATAAAATGTTTGTTTATACTGTGCATTCAGTGCTCCAGAAGAAAATTTATCGAAGGACTGTAACAATTTTAATTTGCGCTTATTTTATTTTTCTATGAAGAAACCCCGCTCGTTTCGTAAGAAAGTGTTGCTTGAAAATTCTCTTCATTCAAATAAGGCTTGGATTTTTTTTAATGGTACAATAATTTTTGAAACCGAAATCCTTCTAAATGAAGCCTTCAGTAATCCTTAATAAAGCAACAAGTCACCCTTACAAAGACCAATATGAACAACATATTACTCCTAATGTCACACTGCTTAAAACTTATTTAAAAAATAAATCTCGATATAATGAATGGGCCTGACAACCAGAGCTGTAAATGAATCATTAATTGTTGAATGAATTCGCGAATCATTCGCACAAAAAATTATTTTAATGAAATTTGAGTCAATTAAAAAGAATTTGGTAAAAGTGAATTACAATTCATTTCCAATTCAAATGAATTTCTCAGATGAATTGCAATTGAATTTGAATTGATTTTGAATTAATTCATATGAATTAGAAAAAAGAATTAGCAATTCATTTCCAACTCAGTTGAATTGAATTGATTGTAATTTGTATTGAATGCTAATTAAATCTTATTAGCCTTATTTTGTAACTAAAATAATAGCATAATCAGTTGATGCAATTAATTCCTATTATATGTCCTCATTTAGTCCTCATTCAAAAAACACAATGTTTGACTTAGTTATGTAGAACTATTCGTTATATTCTGTCAAAATTTATAATAATATCTTGCATACTCTCCGAGTAAGATGAGAATATGTTCTATAAGATTTCTTCTTTTCAGTGCGAATTGGTTGTCAGTTGAAAACTTTGAATGCTTTTGTGCAAAATCGTGTTTTTTTAGTTATGACACTCTTTTAGTAAATGATCGATATGTACAAGGTGGCGCAAAAGTAATCTTCCTATCAGAAAATGCTATAAATTTTGCGATTGGCCCCTAATGTCAGTTCTGTTTTGACATTTGAAGATGTTTCCGTACAAAGTCCAGACGGAGCATCAGCTGTTAGCTGCTGACCGCTAATCGCGTCTAACATACACTCAAGCCATCCTTAATCACCACCAAGAGGAAGATGGTTTTTCATCAAAAATAATCATAAGTGATGAGGCCCATTTCCATCTTAGCGGGTACGTAAATAAGCAAAATTTACGCTTTTGGGGCACTGAAAATCCGCGTGTAACCCACGAAGAGCCATTACACCCGCTCAAAGTCACTGTATGGTGTGCTGTTTTCGCTGGAGGAGTCATCGGACCTTTTTTCTTCGAAGACGTCGTGGGCCAAACGGTCACTGTGAATGGTGAGCGTTACAGAGCAATGATCAACGAGTTCTTTATGCCGCAACTTGATGAATTGGGATTGGAAAACATGTGGTTCCAACAGGACGGTGCAACGGCACACACTGCACGTGCCAAAACCGATATGCTGAAGGATGCATTTCCCGGGTGCCTCAGACTCTTGCAGGTCTTAAAGACAATATCCGTCAAGAATGTGAGGACCTATCGCCGGAAGTTTTGGCCAAAGTGATGGAAAATGCCATAAAAAGGGCTCAAATGACAATCAACTGTGGCGGCGGCCATTTACATGACATCATATTCTCGACTTGATGTAAAAACAATTAAAAGACCAAATAAAAATAATCCACAAGAAGAATCAAAGTTTTTAATTTTTTTTTTTTTAATTATAGCCAAAAAACATCGGAAGTTTACTTTTGCGCCACCTTGTATATATGTACGTTTAGCATATTTATGAAACACAATTGTGTTTTGAACTATATACATTGTAATTTTTCCTTATTTTTGTGTATTTGTGAAAGATAGTTTTATTTATTTTTTTTAAATATTACCAAAAAGTTTTGTCGTTGGGTGGCCGTGGGTCACAAAATTTCAAAAATTATTAATTGCTTCTCGTTCAGCGTATTTTAAAATAAAACCCAGTTCTTCTTGAAGAAACAAACTCCAAACACCAAGTTTTCCTTGTTCAAGCGAGGATCCAGGACAAGGCTTTTCACTTTTTGTAATGAATATTTTTATGTTGGTAGGAGAAATTTCCCTTTTTTCATTCCCCCTAGATCTGCTCTTGAATGTGATTGATTGCAACTCATTTTTGATTCCATTCATTTGAATTACAATTCATTGTTCTAATTTTTTTTAGTGAATTCAACTCAAACGAGTTGGAAATGAATTGCAATTCATTTTAAAAAATTCATTTGAATTGGAAACGAACTGCAACTCATTTTTTTAAATTCATTTGAATTGGAAATGAATTGAAATTCGTTTGAATTGATACAAATTTCATTAAATTCTTTTTGTTGTGAAAAGAATGAATTCAAAATTTAGCTAATTCGTAAAGAATTAAAATCAAAAAAGATTGATTCATTTATGGCTCTGATGACAACAAATCATTCTTTATACCGGCATTTGCCTGTATTGCTTTTTTGGCTCCTAAAACTATGCAACGAATTAATTCATAACATGAAGCATTTTGCTAATTTTTGTTATACTTTGGAAAACGTTTGACAACTTTTACAATTTTCAACCCATTTAATGATGGATGATTTTATTCACAACAAAACACCTTTTACAATTACAGTGAGGCCTCGATTACCCGTGATTCGATTAACCGGCAACATCAATTATCCGAATTTCATTATCCGGAATTATAATTTTTTCGATTATTTTTGAACAATCAAACACGATGTGAATAAAACGAAAAAGTGAAATTCCATCGATCGATTTGTAAGGCCAACATTTTTTTGATATTGTGCCATCAATTTTTCGATAGCTTTTGGCGTAAGTAGTGTTAGTCTGTTATTGGCTTTGGAAACCTAAAAACTTTAAAAACTCCTGAAGAACCAAAAGTAGATTTTGCAGTTTATGAATGTTTCTGGAAGGAACAATTTAAAGGAACTCCAATTTCTGGATGAGCAGTAAAGGAAAGTCTAAAATATTCCACTCAAAACTGACACAATTTTTGTAGACAAATTAAATGAATTCAAATCAATGAAAAAACTCACCAATGAGATAATGGATAATGGCATAATGAAAATTTCATTGAATGACACAAGATCTCAAAGGAGAGACTAACCTTATTAGTTTGCGTTAATGCTGGTGGTACACACAAGTACAAAGCATTAGTTATTGGAAAGAGCTTTTAAAAATGTTCATGAAAATGGTTTAACAATAACTTAGTACCAGAAGTGAGAGAGAATTTTAAGAAAATCATTCTAAAAGATTATAGTTAAATCATTCTGCCATTGGACAACATCCTGACGTGCAAGATTTCAATGCTGAAAACGTTATTGTGAAATTTGTTCCATCAAATTGGACGACTTTAATCCAACCGATGAATCAGTGCAATATGTAGCTTTAAATTTCATTATCGAAAAACTGTCATTATTAAAAAACTACTAGAAATTGATACTCAATTAACCGGGAAAATTGATTATCCAGAATGCTCCCGGTCCCGACCATTACGGATAATCAAGGTCTCACTGTATATGAAAATGTCAAAGTCGAATAAGCGATAATAATATTTATATATGAGGGGTATAGATGCAAAGTTTGCAATCTTCATTTATCTTCGAGAACTTATATAATTATGGCATCTAGTTAAGTTTGATGAATGCCTGTTGTTAGTCAATATGCCAATATTAGTTCCGCTTTTAAACAATATGAATCAATGATCAAAAACTTCCGATTGAAGCAAAGATTGGAGATAGTAGCTTTTGCTTTGCTGTCATTCTATCAATAATGTTACCGATTTAAGCAAAGATAGTAATGTTCATTGGGATTGTAACTTTTGCTTTGCTTTCATTGTGAGATGGTCATTCTATCAACAATGTTACCGTGGTTTGTAAAAATGTTTGGAAAACATTTACAATTTTAAATTGTTTTATTAACAACAAAACATCTTTTACAAATATGTTAAAATGTCAAAGTCGAAAAGCTATACATGAGGTCTATAGAAGCAAAGTCTGTAATCTTCATTTTCCTTTGAGAACTTATATAATTATGGCATCTAGTTACGTCTGATTAATGCCTGTTGTTGGTCAATATGCGAATACCTATTCCGCTTTTAAACAATATGAGTCAATGATCCAATTGAAGCAAAGATTGGAGATAGTTACCGATTTTAGCAAAGATTGTAATGTCCATTGGGATTGTAGCTTTTGCTTACATTGTGAGATGGGCATTCTATCAACAATGTTACCGTGTTTTGTAAAAATTTTATACCTTTTGCTTTCGAATTTGAACAAAACAAGTTATCAGGTCTATCACAGAAATTTTACGAAAGTGAAAA
This sequence comes from Calliphora vomitoria, assembly GCA_942486065.2. Taxonomy (NCBI): domain Eukaryota; kingdom Metazoa; phylum Arthropoda; class Insecta; order Diptera; family Calliphoridae; genus Calliphora; species Calliphora vomitoria. The sequence continues at coordinate 120,562,782 of OW818030.2, read as the reverse complement.
TAATCGCGTGTTCCAATTTGAAACATTATGGTTTTGCTTCTACAGCTTTCTGCATTCTGCTGCAAAAACTTCACATGCCTTTAGGCGCAACTTACAATTTCTTTAACCCTTTGACGACAATGGGAAACATTTTTCCCATATATCCAATTAGTAATTAAAACATATTTTTAGGGAAGTATTTTTCCCAATGGACTACAAGTGAATTTTTATTACTCTTTAGATGATGAGAAGATGAACTACTTTCGGATGAAGAGGATAAACAATTCATTGAAGAGGATATTGAGAACGATCCAGATGTGGTGGAAATCGAGGACAATCATCAAAAAATTGAAAATAATGTACCTTTGGATACACGTAAGGACACTCCTCTGGAATTGGAACTTATATTCAGATGGAGAAAACACTCTTATGTACCTCATGTATTCCACGAAAGCGCATAAGAATTGGATATGTTGGATGTTACCAAGCTGGATATGCTAACAAGTAATAATACCAGAGTGTGTAAGGTACGTGAAGCAGCACGGAATATCTTTTACTATTGAACTCATTGGAATGAAAGAGTCTTTAGGAATGAATTACCAATCAGGGTCTGCTACAAAAATTAAAGTTAACTTGTCCTGAAATGGTCATAAATGGTATAAAAAGTATATGGGTGGCGTTAACCTTATGGATAAGCGGAACCTTATGGACGACCGCAAATCAAAAATAAAATATTATTTACGCTTATTCTTTGATATTCTGGATATAGTACTTATCGACTCGTATATAGTCTACCAGAAATTACATGAAGCTAAACGCGTAGAAGGTCCAACATTGACAAGTTTCGAATAGCGCCAAATTGTAGCAAGAAGTATAATAAACAATTTCACCTCTAGGCTAAGAGAAAGGCCTACTGTAAAGGAAATGGCCAACAGAAAAATTGGAATGAAACGCAATTTGCCAGCACACAACATGCAAAAGGCCGGTAAAATGAAGAGATGTGTAAACTGTTCAAAAAAGCGTAAATCTTAGCTATTTATTCAAAACCATTAGTATTATTTTTATTACCTTTATGGTCCATAGGGAAAAATATTTCCCATAAAATTCCAAAAAATCTGTTTGTGTTTTTTTTTTAAACTTTTCTCCACTTTAATCTAAAATCATCTAAAAAACCCCATTGGATACTAATATTTGCTCATAGTTTCGTTATGGTCATGAAAGGGTTAAAACAGAAAGCAATATTTATTTGTCATTCCTATGAAATATTGAAATATTTAAAAATTTGTCTATTATTTCTTAATTTTCATTCGCAAGTAGCATTTTTTTTATATAGATCCCAAATACGTTTTATTTTTAACTTTCGTACCAATTTGATGTCTGTGACATATTTATTACAGGAACTAATCAAGTGGAGATAGCATTCTTTGCTTCTATACCCGTCATATACAGTGTTGGAAAAAATAATAGAAACGAAAGCAATTTTTTCCAATTTTGTAAGTATAATAGTCAAGTTTAGTTTTGTTATAAAAAATGTTTATGCAGTTTTGTTTATCAGACATACAACATAAGAAAAAACATAATCATTCCTCTTTTCATTAATATTTTAATACACTATATGACTAACAATGTAAAGAGTCAATATTTTTGCTGGAAAAAATAATAGAAACGCGTAAACGGATTCAATTTTTAGAGGCACATCCTTTTATTTTTTGTTAAAAAATTGTTTTATTTTAATATATAGAGGCTCTACCTTTGTTTTTCACAACTTCATTACATCTGCTACTCATGGAATCAACCAATTCTTTTGAAAACGTCCTTCTCAATGGAAAACCACTCTTCCTGGTTTTTTTCCCACAATTCGTCCTTATTTTTCCGACTGATGGCCTCCATCTTCCTCTTGAGCACTCCCCAAAGGTGTTCTATTGGTTTAAGGATTGGTGACTGTGAAGGCCATTCCATAAGAGGTACTTTGTTGACAGAAACCAATCCTTTGCCAATTTTTAAGAATGGTTCGGATCATTGTCCTGCTGAAACTCCCATCTCAAGGGCATCTCTGCCTCAGCAAATGGAAGGATTATGCTTTGCAATATATTTACGTAGTCCGGGGCGCATATTTTGTTCTTTATCCAAAATATTGAACAGACACCAGAAAATAGTGAACAGACACCAGAAGAAGAGAAACACCCCCATATCATGATGGATTCACCGTCGTGTTTTACGGTCTTATTGGTGTATTTTGGATCATATGCCTTATTGCGTGGGTACCTAACATAATGTTTCCCATGAGATCCAAACAAATTTATCTTAGTTTCGTCTGACCACAGCTCAAGAAGACCGTCAAACACAGAGGTGGATTCATCATGATATGGGGGTGTTTCTCTTCTTCTGGTGTCTGCTCAATATTTTGGATAAAGAACAAAATATGCGCCCCGGACTACGTAAATATATTGCAAAGCATAATCCTTCCATTTGCTGAGGAAGAGATGTCCTTGAGATGGGAGTTTCAGCTGGACAGTGATCCGAACCATTCTTCAAAATTGGCAAAGGATTGGTTTGCTGTCAACAAAGTACCTCTTATGGAATGGCCTTCACAGTCACCAGACCTTAAACCAATAGAACACCTTTGGGGAGTGCTCCAGAGAAAGTTGGAAGGCATCAGTCGGAAAAATAAGGACGAATTGTGGAAAAAAAAACAGGAAGAGTGGTTTTCCATTGACAAGGAATTTAAAAAAAAATGGTTGATTCCATGACTCGCAGATGCAATAAAGTTGTGAAAAACAAAGGTAGAGCCTCTAAATATTAAAATAAAACAATTTTTTAACAAAAAATAAAAGGATGTGCCTCTAAAAATTGAATCCGTTTACGCGTTTCTATTATTTTTTCCAGCAAAAATATTGACTCTTTACATTGTTAGTCATATAGTGTATTAAAATATTAATGAAAAGAGGAATGATTATGTTTTTTCTTATGTTGTATGTCTGATAAACAAAACTGCATAAACATTTTTTATAACAAAACTAAACTTGACTATTATACTTACAAAGTTGGAAAAAATTGCTTTCGTTTCTATTATTTTTTCCAACACTGTAAATAATTTTTGAGGTCTTAGATTAAGATTTCTTAGTGTTATACATAGACAGACTAACTCTCATACAACTAATAAAAAGAAACTTTAATTTCTATTAAATAAATTCATTTAAATACTTGAATAATATTCATCTCTCCTCCAGTAACCAAAAAAAAATATTCAATTAAAACTCATGTCTGTATAAAATACTCAAAAATATTTTTTCTAATCTCTGATTTCGACACACATGTTTCTTAAGTACTTTTTCCTTAACAAAATATTATTTCTTTTAAATACTATTATTGCACAAACATTCTACATAGATTTAAAAGTATTTAATATGTCAAGTATTTGACATTTATTTTAAAATGAGTATTAAAAATCTAGATGTTGTAAAGCTTAAAAGGAAACTGTCTACACTATGTTTTGAAAACAGCATTTAGTATTTATTAAAGAAAATCTGGATAGTAAAAGTTCTTTAAAGTCTCAACATTTCATGGAGAACTATTTTACAAGTCTGTTAAAGAGTCTCAACATGTTGTAGTTGAAGATAACTTGTTAGTCATATTATTATGGCAGTTTTCTTTTTCATATTTTGTTTAGCTTCTTTTACGAAAGCAAAGATTTCTTTTTGCTTAAATAATTTTTCAACAGCAGAGTAAAATTGGAGTGGAATATGAATTATTATTTAAAAGAGTTACAGTTTGTAACAATAAGTAAGTGGAGAGGATTTATTTGGAATCTTTAAATGAAATAAATTTGAAGGCTCTTCATTAAGTATACTTGGATCTGTCGAGGAATTAGTAGGATATTTCTAGGATTTTTGAGAATCAAAAATTAACAACTTCTACTAATACTGCTAAACTAGTAATTTTCAAAGTAGTTGTCTCTGGAACTACTTAAGATATTTAAAGGCATTTGTGCTGCTATAACAATTATTATTTAAATCTTGCTATACATTTGTGCCTTTAAGTAGTTTTGAAAACTTTTCCAATGTTAGAAGTTTTTTTTTTATATTTATTATTATTATTTTATTGTTTGTAAGTACAAATATGAGTGTGTGTATTTTTCTAACTCATACATTAAAGTTATTTAAAGTAGATACTCTGTTGGCCTGTATCCTGGCTGGCTGGCATCATATTTTTATTATTTAAGTTGCCTGTAAGTGAGCTGGCGAGGAGGATATTTTGTGTGTGCAGTAGTCACTGGTAATACTATTAAATATTTCTTCTTTTCGTTTTTGTTTTTCTATGGAATGTGATAGGCAAACAGAAAGAAAGTACGAAACAAAAACTTTGCCAAGTTTATATATCAAGTTTAAAGATATTTTATGGATTAAATTTTATTTCAACATTAGAACATTTTGAACAAACAACAAGAAAAAGGAAAAAGTTTTATTTAATAATATTTGAATTGAAATAAAAGTTTTTTATTTATTTATTTTATATTATATGATGGTATAAATATATAATTGTAGGGATGTAAGTTAAGAGATAAATATAAATTATGTCTTTTTATAATAAATGTGTTAATTTGAAGGAGGACAAAGTGCCACTGCTGAGCTTTCCTAAGACTGGTAAGAGGTTAAATGCTCAAATCGTATAGAGCCATAATCGTTTTAAAAGCTCGTCATACCACAGGTGCTCTTACATGAGTATAATTAAATAAAATTGGTCCATTCACAAGGTCTCTTATGTCATAATGTCCTAATATTTCACAATGGTTGTTATTGCTTTTCAATCAAAAAATGTCCAAAACCAATACTACTTTCTATGCTATGTTTATTGTCTTATCGTAACGAACCAGCAGAGACCAACGCCGAATCCCTAAGAGTCGGTTAACCCGAGCCGTCGAGTTGTGATATATTAGGACATTATGACAATATTACTGATAAGAGACCTTGTGAATTGACCAAATATAAATTTTTTAAAAATTCTTTTTTTTGTGGAAGTAATTTCAATGTTGTATGTTTCAACACAAACTCATGATAGATCATGTTGCTTTATTTATATTTCAATCTGTATCATCTAAACTAATAGCTTGATTGCAAAATAATGTACACACAAATCGTTGTGGAGGACATAAGGTTTCAGAAAATGAAATTGGTTACTATTCTGTTACAATACAAGGTAATATACAGGCTGTTAAAATCGACCACCTCTGGTGTGCAAAAGTTTGTTATATAGCAAATAGGGAAATAAAGTTTCCTCTCTTCATGTGTATATTCACTATAAAGTAGAGTTTCCAATTCGGTTTTAACCGAAACCGCGGTTTTTCAAGGCCTAAAACCGAAACCAAAACCGACAATTATTCTTCGGTTTTCACTTTTAATCTATTTTCACTAGAAAAATTCAAAATTTTGAAATGAGAAACAAACTTTTTCATCCAATTATTCATCCAATATCTTTAAACACAGATCGGTAAAAATATCTTAAGATTTGTTTAAATTTTTTAAATTGTGTTACAATAATTGCTTCAGATGATGTAGCAGGCTAAATAATGTAAAATTTTTGTAACAAATTCTTAGTTATTTTCAAATATTCGATAAAAGTATGGAGTACTAGCTGACTGGTGCGCTTCGTCACCTCAATTGGAATAAAGAAATATTACTAATAAGTCTCCCTTTGTAAATTAATACTAATTCAGGAAAACATGTCCCTAGTTTCATGTTTATTGATTAATTGTAATGTGGATTGTAGCTCATTCTAGACGTATTATTAGAATAAAAACAATACCATAAAGACCCACATTTTGTTTTCCTACTCAGCATCACGAATGTTTTATTTCATATTTCTGTGTCCTTTATTATAGAAAATACTAAAGAAAGGTAAGACTATAATCACCTTTCGTGAATTTTAACTCCTTCAGAATCATTTGTGCCTAATTTTAAGGTTTATTATTATAAAATATTCAAAAAGTACCTTTACAATAAATAAATAGTAACATTAATTATCCGTTTTGAATTCGCGTTTCTAGGTCCATAGTACTACTAGTTCGAAAAAGTACCTGCAATTCCCTTTTTATATTCTAACTCAGTCAGGATCATGTGTGTTTAATATCCTGCTTATAGGTTCATTATTATAGAAATTTCAATAATAGCTTCTGTTACCTCAATATCATTATGCTCTCTATACTTGATTCTTTCTTTACTCAGAAGCATATCAGCCAACTATTATGTATATACAATAAGTAAAAGAAATTATTATAATAAAATGTACCATTAGAAGAAAAAGTAAACATTTTCCGCACTTAAACCACTGTCAAGTTTGAAATTTCAAAGTAATTTCCTGATTCTAGGTTCAATAAACAGAGAAAACAGATTCGTGATAGCAACCGAATTTGTTGCCAATCAAATGATTCAATCTTAGTGACCGAATAGTACAGTTGTGGCTACAAACTTTTAAAAGGGGTAACCAAAGTTTGGTTGCTTTGACCGAAATTCTTCTTTGTCAACAGATTTTCTGTAGGTAAAACCGAAAAATTCGATGTATGCAACCGATTCATTCGATTGGCAACAAATTCGGTTGCAATCACGAATCTGTTTTCTCTGTGTAGAAAATTCATTTTGAAGAACGAAAAATTACTCCTTAGTTTGGTTTAGTTCTCCATTGTTGGTATCATAATACAATTGAGCACCCTATTCTTGATTATTTCTTTACTGAGAAGCATATTAGCCAACTTTAACTAATTTAATATATTAAAAAGGTACCATTTAAAGAAAAAGTACCAATTTTCCTTTATACTCGTAAACACTCGTCAAATTTTAACTTTATATTTGTTTAGTAGTTGCTATATTATCAACTGATTTAATAGTTAATAAGTGATCAGAAAACCGAACCAAACCGAACCGAAACCAATAGGTTTTCAATTTTTTAAAACCGAAACCGCGGTTTTGAAATTCTTCGGTTTTTTGGAAACTCAGCTATAAAGGGATTTTTGAAGATTCGAAGATTTAGGGGATTGAAACGTATAAATTCGGTAACCTTATATCTTCTAAACTAATAAAGATACAAACTAAATTTAAAATGTATCTTCATCTACATAAAAAAAGTGAACAGGTGTTTGGTAATTTTTTATAATTCTCTTTTTTGGTACTTTTTTGACATTATATGTCGTATTCATTTCTTAGTAAACAAGTGGAGATTAAAGCATTTCCTTACATACCACTCAACTCACTAACTAAGGAGTGAGATCGGAAAATTCTTAACATACATATATGTTAATAAAAACGAAACCAATAAACTTACAGTTTTAATTTTTTTTTTGATTTGATTGAAATTATTATTAAAATTTACAAACTAATATATTTTTATAGTTCTAATCACTAGTGATGAAATTTTGAACCTTTTTTGGAAACCCTTCCATGAACGTTTTTATAGTGCTTTCTGTCACTTTGCTCGAACACCTTGGACACCTTATTTGTGCTCTTCAATTCTCTTTTAACAAGAGCCCAATATCTCTCCACTGGCCTTAGCTCCGGGCAGTTTGGAGAATTTGCCTCTCGTGGTACAAATACCACATTATTGTTCTTGTACCACTCAAGGGCTTGTTTACCATAGTGACAGGATGCCAAATCAGGCCAAAAATAAGTGGATACATTATGAAGTCTTATGAATGGAAGCAGCCTTTTTTGTAAACATTCCTTGATGTAAATTTCGGTATTTATAAAGCACGTTGTAACAAATGATTGGCTTCTTTTGCCGCAACTGCATATTGCTAGCCATACCAAGAACTTTTTGGGAAATTTTGTCTGCTGTTGGGTACTAAACTTTTCTTCAACATTCCCTCGAACAACATCAAATTTTTTACTAGGAAGTTGCGAAAAATCTGCCAGAACATACGTTTCGTCATCCATTATGCAGCAACTTTTCTTCAACATTCCCTCGAACAACATAAAAATTTTTACTAGGAAGTTGCGAAAAATCTGAAAGAATATACGTTTCGTCATCCATTATGCAGCAAGAATATTTTTTTTGATAAAACCTGACTTCAACTTCCGTGCTTTGTTTTTTTGGCCTCTAAATGTTTAGCAGCGTTCCTGTGAGGAACCTTTTGAGCCTTGTGTGTTTTTAAACCTGCATTGGCTTTAACTTTTCGTAGTACTGAGCTAACCGGGCTACTTTCCTACCGGATGTGTTGGGAGCTCTTTTGAAAATGATCACCCCTTCTACCTGAACCATTCTTTCTTTACGGACAAGTTCTCCCAGTACTGTTTAATAACATTGGAAACAGTTTGACGGCACACCTTTGAATGCTTGGCTAAATTTTTGTAGGACCAAGTTGGGTTTTGTTGAAAATATTTAATAATTTTAGTACGCACTTTTTTCTGGTCACTCAGTTTAATCAGATTAACAGCAAATTAATATAATTGACAAACACTTAAAAAAAAAATCAAAAAATACTTGTGTTAAAAGTTTTAATGAAAAACGTGTGTTAAGAATTTTACGATCTCACTCCTTATAAGGACAAATCAGAAAAATTTCGTAAGCTTTTAGAAATGTTGCATGTCGCACGTGCCCTATTTTGAGTCTTCACAAAACCGCTCTTTAGGGATCTACGTGTTAAGTTGTCTTATAGCGTTTTCTTTTCTAAAACAAACTGTTGCCAACATATTTTGTACCATTTATTAAAGATTACTCTTTATTGTGTTGCATTTTTAACGATAACAAAATAACAAACATTATTGTCATTTATACAATTTTCTTTTATGGAACTTCAAACATTCTAAAACAATACTTTTTGCTTCCACTTTCACACGTTTAATAAAAAAAAACTGTTTCATTGACACAAACGAACTTAAAAATATATGGTTTATTTAAAAACAATAACAGTTGTTTAGAAATTGCTGCCTTCTAAGCCTTTGATAAATAGAGGGTGAAACATGTAGCATACATTCGGGGTTTTAGGGCAACATTATTTGGAAAGAACTAGGACTTTTATTTTCAGAAAAGAATGCAAATAAGGGTAAAAGGCAGAATAAAGGCATCATTTATTTCCACAATATGTTGATTCAGTCCCAATTTGCAGTGTAGAAGTAATTTTAAACTAAATTCAAGATATTAATAAAATCTAAAATAATTTCAGATAAAATCTCAAGAGTTTTTGTACATACAAATTAACAATAAATGTCTCCTTGTTTAAATTTACAGCAACTTGTTTTCACTAAAAAGCGAATTGGTGTAATATTTGTTATATTAAACAAAATCGTTCATATTTTGTCTGGCGTTCATATTTTGTCTTTGTGTATGTACTAGCAGTTTTCAAAAAAAAAAAAAAAAAAACGACAACAAGAAAAAATACTCAAAATAAATAATACAAAAATGATGACAGCTAAAACATAAAAATGACTCATTCAAAAATTTATTACAATGTCATTATGGATGCTTTAAACTTTAGGAAATTTATTAAAAAAAAATATGAGTGTTTGTATTATTTTGGTAATAAAAAACCTTAGTTATAAAATGAAATTATAAAGGAATATGAATTAAGAAAATAAATTGCATAAAGAGATAATACAAATTAGTACTATATTAAATAATGGGGTAGTTGAAGCAAGATATTAAAGAGAAAATATGTTATTTGGGAATTTTAAAAACCATTTTATTGCACATAGTAATAAATGTTGGGGTCATTGCTTCTTTAAGAGATAAAATGGGAAACAAAAGTAAACAGCAAGTGAGAGAAATTATAAATGTTGCCAAGCACTTAAACATTTTGAAACAGAGAAGAGATAGTTTGTAGGAGAACAAAGAAAACTAGTTTGAAATCGATGTTTACGATCGCGATGAAATTTGCACCAAGGTTAGTCCTAACAAGATCGGTTATAGGGGGTCAAAATTTGACATTTTGGTCAAACAGGTTTTGTTCTTAGCAAAATTTGTCCAAAACAGTTTATATAGCTAATTATTCAATATTTTGAAAAAAAAAAAATTTAAAAAAATATTTGACTTTTTCTTTGCAAAATCAAAAACTTTTTTGACAAAGATCGTCCAGGCCAGCACTAAAAGTTTGAAGACCAATAATTGGAGGCATTACTCCATGAAGATTGTTGTAAAACTGAACAAGAGCTTATGTTTGGAATCTACTCAAGCAGCAATTTCAAAACGTTTGCGAGCAGCAGAGAAATTGGTTACCATACGAATTGAAGCCGAGAGACCTTGAAGAACAACCTCAAAATATGAGTTTGGCTTGGAATCTATATGTTGCCAGAAAGATGGGAAAAATACATAGCTAACTATGGCCAATACTTTTAACAAATCTATATTGTAAAAATGTTTCAAAATAAAAGCGAAACATTTCAAAACATTCCGCATTTCTAAGTCATATACCCAATAATTTGTATTGTATTATTTATATAAATTTAGTAAGTCTTGAACATATAATAATAATTCTTTGAAACAAATCCCAATAATCACTTTCTCTCACTCTAAACACCACCTAAGATAACTATAAGACTTTCCACAAATTTTATTAAAAACCTTAAGCTACATTTTCTAATGCTTAATAAGTATAAGTACTTATATTAATGCATTTCCTCTTTATTAGCAAAAGACTTTTGCTTCTTAACTTCATTTATGTTCGTAAGTAGCTGTGAACAAGTGTTCTGTGTGTCGTCTTTCTTTTGTTTCGAGTGGAAATTAGTTTCCATGTGCAATTTCCTTTGGGAATTGTGTTAGAGTAGTAAGTAGTTGTCGAAATATATGGTTTTGTGTTGAAATTCTTAACATAATATTCAATATCCGGTTTAATCAACTTTTATATGCTACGTCATACGCAGTGGTGCACAGTTGAAAATTTATATCTGTGTTAGTATTAATTATACGTTGGGATGTGTGGTGTGTTGAAATAGGATGTGTGTGTGCTATATATATTATGCATGTATGTATGGATGTGTGAGGAAGGATACGTATTAATAATTCAAAATACTATTTGAAATCTATTAGCTATTAAAATGGGTTTTAATAGCTATATCTTCAGTTGGACAACTTTGTGTTTAATATTAAATGTTACTCTTGTACTTAATCTGTGAAAATTTAACATTATCATTAGTAATCAAAAGGTTTTTGCTTAGAGGGATTTGTACAGTGGCACAACTTTTGTATTTCTTTATGTATATTAATAAAATTTGCTACATAAATTGTATGGGGGCTAGGTGAAATCATGGACCTATGCTGCATTTTTCATTTGTAGAAAACTTCTGCCATTTAAGCAGAAAGACGGATAGACATGGACACAAAAAAAAAAAAAAAAATAAAAAAAAAAATAGAACCATTTTTTAAATTTTTTTCCGAAATCAAAAACTTAGATATTTTCCTTGAAGACCTATTTGTTCGCTTATGCGAGTTGGATATCAATCAAAATAAATATTTTGTAATTCAAGACATACAATTTTTGGCTTTTTTTTGCAAAATCTAACTTTATTTCCACCACGCTTACAGGACCATATCCTTTTCATGAAATTTTCCATAACTAAATTGCAAAGTGGCTGCCCTATGTCCTCGATAGCCTCACGAATTCTATCCTTGAGGTCTTGAATCGACGCTGGGCTGTTGGTGTATACCTTATTTTTAACGTGGCTCCAATGGAAGAAGTCACAATGTGTTAAATCACAAGATCTCGGTGGCCAATTGTGATCACCTCATCGAGAGATTACATGGTCCGGAAACTTTTCCCGTAAAAGAGCAATGGTTTCGTTGCTTGTGTGGCACGTAGCGCCGTCTTGTTGAAAGTAAACGTTGTCCAGATCAATATTATCTAACTCCAACGATAAGAAATCATTAATCATCTCTCGATAGCGCATAGTACGAGGAATGGACAAACCTGGATTTTCTTCTACACTTTGGGCTACAGCAGCATTATTCTCAGTTGTTCTTGAGCATTGTGCATGGGTTTTATTCTTCACGTCACTAACTTGTCCCAACATCTCTAATTTTTTCACCAATTTCTGTATTGCGGTTCAATAAGGTGCTTCACGACGACCCAAAAATGGTTTAGTTTTGCGAACTGTTACTGCAAGATTTTCACCATTTTTGTAGTGAATTTTAATAATTTCAATGCGTTGTTGAAGCGTGTATCGTTCCATTTTTAGTAATGGCGTCAAATGTCAAAGAATAAAACTTTCAAAAGTGACAGTTATCGAAATACCGGGTGATTAAAAATAACACCTCTTGTTGAAAAACCCTTTATTTCTGCTAAAGTCCTAAGTACCAGCATTTAGTTTATCTCCACTCAAACCTGTTTCTCTACTGAATACTGTTTCATAAGTCCCAATTTGATGTGTAATGGAAGAAAAACTATCATATCTCTGGAAACCATAGGAGATGATACGTCGCACAGTGGCGTCATGTGAGTTTTTTCGTTGCAAATATCATAACTTTTGAGCCAAATGAGATAATCAGAAAGTTTAAAAGGCATGGATAATTGATCGACCTTTGAAATGAGTGTTTGAAAGAGGTTCTATGCCTTTTATGGGTTAGCAATGTTGAAATTTATGGAAAAATCAATTTTATGGGAAGTAAAATATATATTTGTTTAAATTTTTGATTTTTTATGTTTCTTTTAAAGGCTTTTATGATTTAAAATTATTCCAGAATTTTTATGTTTTTTTTTAATTTATTTTTAAATTTTTTATAAAATATTCCAGAAAAACTTAAAAAATTTTTTTGTAAAAAATTGCTCACAGTCCATAAAAGAAGGTATATATGGGTTTTCACGGTTATGTGTCATGAATTGCCCAAAAATGCATGTAACACATTTTCGGAACCATGTATTTTTTCTAAATTTTAAAAAATTGGGCAAGGGCGGGCAGCTGGATTTTTGCATTAGATAAAGAAATAACCAAAGAACTTATTTTGAAAATATGGCAAATATAGAAATTTACAGTTTTTTTTATTTTTTTTATTTTCCATCAAAGTTGTGAAATATTGAAAAAATTGATAGCTGGTAAATATCAATTTATCTGGACACAAAGCAAACAGTTCATTTTTTTAAATTATTTTCTTAATAATAGAATTAAAAATAATGATGATTCGTTACCTAGCTTTTGAGATACTATATCTGAAAGCGAACCAAATTACCTAATTATTTTTTTTTTTGAACACTGAAAATGAGTCAACTTTGAAGAGCTATATCTTCTGAACCAAAAATCTGATTGTAGTAAGAGTAGCATATTTGAAATCGTTGGACAATTTCCTGTAAAATAGGGGTTTTTTTAAGGAAACATGAAATTTTTTATTTTTTCAACCTCTCCTTTACCAGACGGTAAATCAGGATTTGTAATTTTCCTTTCCAAATAGCAGTCATCAATGTGATTTTTCGGTTCTGTCCCAATCATAGCTACACCAAACATCAAATGACTACGTTTACCACTTTCCCACTGTCATTAATGTTCATTGCACACGTTACACACTATGTTCGGAACCCACGTCTTATTCACTTCCTCAATCTTCATTTTAAAGTAATTGAATTAGGAGTTCCTCACTAGGGGTGTTATAGGTTTTCAAAACGTTTTAACTGTGTATTTACCACAAATGTAACAAAACCAGAGATCGAAAATAACTCGTCCATATACCAAAAAACCCAAATTGTGATTTATATTTTTGTGATAAAAATAAATCACTCAAAATAACAGTTATAAAATGAATTTTATTTACATGGTTTGGTATGACCTTTATAAATTTTTGTTGTTTTTGAATGGTTTGATATGAGGCAAACAATTCATTTGTTCTTGATCTTAATACCTGTTACTTCTCTTTTATTTGCATACTATAACATATTTTTAGTAATTTTTAACAAATTATAAAAAAATATGATGAATGTGAAGTAATGTAATTTCAAAAAACAATTGTACATTTTTGTGAAAAAATTTTACGTTCAATGATTTATAAATTTAATATATTTAAGCGTTGATTTGCATCAAATTAATTTCTGAGATTTATTTTTTATGTTCGCAAATAAAAGTCACAAGCTGACCTTTACGAAAAAAATAAATTATAAATCACAGATCTAGATTATTTGTGTTTGTTTCTTTTCTGTTTCTCTCAACCCCTAATCTAAAATGTTCTCTAATAAATCACTCTCTCAGTGATATAACACAAAAAAATTATTTTTAAATGGCTGCGAATGAGAATTTACCATTGAAATGAAAGTGAACCCGTTATTTTCGGTCTCTGAACAAAACACATTTCGGTCATTGCGACAACATTTGCACGTTTATGACATAATGTTATAGTCAATTTATTTAGAGAAATGTACATATACGATTACGAAACTGGCACACGAATTTGCTTATGACAGCCAATATTGAAAAGTTAAGGTAGATCTAAAGCTACACGTAGGAAACAAATTTAACAAGTAAGAGTTTTATATTCGGCTGTGCCGAATCTTGTATATCCACCATCAATATGTAATGTTGTCCTCCTGTACAGAATTTGATAGAGTGCTTAATTTCTTAAAACTTTAAATAATGTATGTGGAAATGTATGCTAATATCATTTATATAAATTATTAATTTTTATCATGATATTAATTACACTGTCCAATAGAGTTTTTAGAATAGAATAGCGACCCTATATTCTGAAAGGGCATGCTGGGCATTTTTGTAGAATAAACTTATAGTCCAGCTAGCCTGAGAACTACAAGAGATAACTTACACGTGTATGAATGTTTTTTGTAAATCTTCTGAAGGAATATTTATATTTTAAATTTCAGCTCATTCGGATCATAAATGGATTTCTAATGGTGTTTTAAAAAAATATAAGACCCAAGGTGACGTGTAGATTTGATAATTAAACGTTTCGTTAATTACTTTGGTATCTTTGGTGACCCCCACTGAAATTTTTTCATAGAATATTTAAATCCTTAAATGTAATTTTTGAAACGACTTTTTTTGATTTTCTCAAAAAAGGGTCAAATTGATTCCTAAAGAGAGGAGCTAGAGGATTAGGATCTTCCACAAAACTGATCCCCATAAAATTCCTCAATATAACTCTGACAATAAGAATTATCTGAGACATTAACTAATAACATTTTTTGCATTTAGTATAATGCTTCCTTCCAGCAAAAAATTAAAACTTTGACCCACTGTAAACAAAAAAACTCAGACCAGCTGGACTATAAGTTTATTCTACAAAAATGGTCTACTCAACATACCCTTTCAGAATTATAGGGTCACTGATCTGTTCCAATCAAAAAGTCTCAATGTGTTGGACAATGTTATTATAAGAAAATTATGAATGTTTCAGTCATTTTGTGAGGGGGGCCTTGTATGGGGACTATAGAAAATTATTGTTCGAATCTCAGCATAATTTACTGTATAATATCAGAGTACGTAGAAATAATTTGTGCGACGTTTCATCGGAATTGCAGCATATCAACATATTTATGACTGCTCAAACAGTATTCCGGGGGGACATTTGTATGGGACTAGCTTTTTTCAATACCAAACATACCTTATAAATAGAGAGTATTTGTGGAAAATTTCAGCTCCTTTCGTTTGGGTCCTATTGTGTTTTCTACAAATAGACTGATAGACGGACGGATAGAGCTAACTCGTCTTAAAATCTTATGAGGACCCAGAGTATATATACAATGCTAGTGTAGCTATTTAAATAAAAAAAATATGCCGTTATGTACTATGGACACTTGATAACATATTACCACACAAAAAATTTGCTTCTGAAACATTTAAAAAAATTACTTTTTTCTTACAAAGGAAATTACTAAATCAATAGTAAGCCAACCATTTTTATGGTTGGTATTGAAACATTATTGAACACAACCACTAACAATATCTTGCCACCAAAATTGTTTTCTTTATTTGTAGACCTGTGTTATGCATTCTGTCTAATAATATTCATAATATTCTATGTATACGGAGAAAACGGATTCGTTGTAGCAAACGAATTTGTTGCCTTAGCGACCGAATTTTATAGTTGTGGTTACACATTTTTAGTAGGGGTAACATAAGTTTTTTTGCTTCAACCGAAATTCTTCTTTAGCAAACAAAAAACTCTATATGTGCAACCGAATCATTCGATTGTCAACAAATTCGGTTGCTGCAACTAATATATTTTCTGTGTGTATTTTTTGACATTTGAATTTTGTTGCTGTATGTTAATCTAATTTATAAAACTCTCTGTGGCCAGACTTATAGAGTCAGCTGTTATTGGAATAGAAATAAATGTTTAAGTACTTTTTAAAATCATTTTTATCCTATGTTACGTCGGTGTTTTTCCAATATCTTTAGGGATTTCATTTAATCAAATACACGAAAAATTCGTTTATTTTGTTTTAGCAACTAAAAGTTGTTTTTTCAGATGATTTTAAAACATTTTCAACACGATTTACAACTGTAGATATTTTTTATGTTTATTTTTTCTTTAGGTTTTTTAGCACTATTTAAAAATATTTGCAATCAACTTTATTTGTTTTTTTTTTTTTCTTAATTTGTATGAGACTCTTGGGAAATTTGTAAAATTACAAACGATTTTATAACACTCATACGTTTTATATTATTTTTAAAAATTATATGAAAGAAATGTTGTTAAATATGTATTTGCTTTGAATTATCATTACAATTATATATTTTTTCAATTTGTTTGCATGTTAAGTATTTTGTTATTTAATATATGATATTCTTTGTGCACTATCGTAAGTATTTTTTATTGTAAACACCTTAGATTTATTTCATTTTAATTTTCTTTAATATTTAATTTCTTTTTTATATTTCACTTATTTGACTCACTTTTTTTATTACATTTCTTTATTTACCTTTCACTTTTTTATAAATTTTTGATTTCACTTTTTATTTCCTTTTGAATTTTATATCCTCTTTTTATTTTTGTATCCGTTTTAAGAACTTAACTGTTCAACCGCCCGCTGTTAACTGTTTCAAACATCTGTTTGATTAACTATAAATCTTGTTCACTTTCAATGTTTCACAGCATCCTTATGTTTCATGTTGCAGCACCTTAATTTCCTTCAACATGTTGCCGGAAAATCACTGAGCATGTGCACATCTAGGCGCGTTAAATAATTTTGAAAACAAACAACAAAGAAGAAACGGAAATAAAAACAGAAGAAGAAGTAGCAGTAGCAGCAGCAAAATAACAAACGGCTGCATGTAAACAAAAACAATAAACATCATTCATAATCATGCTTTTTGTTTATTTTATTTAAAGGATTTCTACAAACATAAACAGACACAATTGAGCCAAAAGGATGAGCTAAAAGGACAAAAAAAAAAAAAAAACACTGACAAACTAAAGTGAAATGAAATGTACGACAATAAATTTTTCCACTGAAATCCAACAAAGGCAGCAACAAATGGATGGATGCTTTTCTCCATTTTTCATTTCACAATTGTTGTTATTGTTTGTGCAAGTAAATTAAAGATAAATATGGGACAATAGTTAAAATGGATTTATAGTTTGAAATAGAGAAACAATTGTAATTTGATAGATTTATTTTATTTTGTTTTATATTCTATTCTATATTATTATGGTTTTTATTATGGCTTTAGTTTATTTTAATTGATTTGTAATGTAGCTGGGTATAACAATTGCAATAAAATCAAGATAATTTGGAAAAATAAGAGAATGTTTTGTGGCATATTTGTTTTTATTTAATATCATGTTTATTGGCGTTTTAGCAAATTGGTTGAAGAGTGGCCGAAATTCATTTTTTTCATGTTCGCTGATTTGGATAATTTTTTGGTATTTTGTTGTCAGATATCTGAATATTATGATTCCGTAATATTAG
Source organism: Calliphora vomitoria (assembly GCA_942486065.2). Taxonomy (NCBI): domain Eukaryota; kingdom Metazoa; phylum Arthropoda; class Insecta; order Diptera; family Calliphoridae; genus Calliphora; species Calliphora vomitoria. The sequence continues at coordinate 120,544,976 of OW818030.2, read as the reverse complement.
GCTGATATATTTATTATTTGTTTGAACAGACACGCTCGAAGTTCATATATGTTCGCTTGTTTAAAATGGCATGCAAATTTATTGTATATTCAATCTTTTGGTACAATCAGAGTAAACTTATTTTTTGACTTTGTTGTATATTTTCGTAAATGACAATTGTCATAGATGAGATTTGCATTAAAAAAAGTTGGAAAAAGTGTCATATAAAGAATTTCGTAGAACAAAATATAAACAACATCAAAACTTCAATGCTCATCAACTTCAGTGGACTGCATCTTTTTAGCGCTGTGGAGCGCTGTTTAACGAAAGATGTCAGATTATAGTTTGAAGTTTCAGCTAAAAGCTAGAAAAAAATTCAGTAAAAACTATAAAGTGATAAAGTAACAAAACATGAATTTTCTTTCATGCATGGTGTTGTTGCCATCTTTACTGTTTAAAATTATTACATAATGTAATATACATACTAGTCAAGAAGCTATTCTGCCAATAGTATGTCTCTATCTAAAGGCCCTTATTCAATGATTTCATTTTTATTTTTTACATTTTAATTGATTATTTGTATCAGGTGCTGTCAGAGGAAGCTCAGGAAGTGAGGAATATAGACTATAGAGCCTATAGATTACATCATTTGCGAAGAATTGGATATATAGCCACTAATGAAGACATAATTCATAATATTTTATTGTCTTCAGACCCATTTATAAATAGATTTCGTTCAAAGATTATAAAAAATTATTAAAAGACTATGCTTGAATGACCTATTCATGTTTTTTCTATGGGAGATGGGAGTAAAAGTGTGCGGATCAGGTATGTATTTTCAGGAGCCTATTCTACAATTATATTCATTTTTTGTGAAAATTGAGTTGATGCATTAAAAATCAAGGGAGTTATGCCACTTTTTCAATACAGTAAAAGTGGGAGGATATTTTTCAAATTTCACACAAATGATTCTGAGTATTTAAAAATGCTACGGGCCAAAAAAGAATACCGTAGGTCAATTATTGAAAATTTAAATGAAAAATGTTTTATTTACTTAGTGTAGGGTATTATAGGGTCGGGCTTGACCGACGATACTTTCTTATTGGATAATTTTTAACACCAAAATAAGAAAATTCGTTTTCAAAATGAAATTGTTACTTGAAATCCATTTACAGAACAGAATATCTTCATATCACAGCTTTGGCCGAACTCAAGGGCTTTAAACTCAAATAACTTGACTAACTGCAATCCTGAACATTATGATGTTTTTGAAGTGAAAGATTTTCTTAAATATTTCGTAGTCATTTCGATTATTATGTATTATTATTAAATTTGGACAATTTGTAGATTCCGACCGAAGCCGATTTTTTCAAAATCGCACCGAATCTAATATTTGACCATAAAATCATTATTCGCCCTAATATGAAACCGAAACTTTTAGAGCATGTTTAGCTCATTTTTAGATGCCCTGCAGCAACCATTTTACTTCGTGGCCGCACAACTAATCATGGTTTTACACCTTAAACTGAAAAATTTTTTTGAGGGAACAGCTTTTACAGGATGCTTGGAAATTATAAAATGGAATATACGATTTTGTATTATATTAGTTATAATAAAAAATAATTTCTCCTTAAAAATTCCATATTAATTGTTATATAATTATAAGAGAGTAACAATTTAAAGAGAGATCAATTCCAATGAATTCGTTTATTACACATGCCAACAGCAAAAACAGGCTTGAATAACTACTACACAGATTACACAGATAAGAATCAGCTGGTTCCAGTAATATAGCAATAGAAAACAAACAAAAGAAAATGTCAAAGTAATTTTAAAAGACAGACAAATATGTATCACACTCGTTTCCTATTGAACATTTAAATTTTTCTCGCCCTCTGCAAACCACAACTAGTGAAAAGTAGTTGTATAACGTCAAAATAACTATACGGTTTGATATTACTTCTTTGAAAACTGTCATTTGTTTCATATCTGTAATAATCTGTGAACCACTTTATAGATTTGATGCATCATGGCTACAAATATGGTCTAAATTTTAAACTCTATGGAGAGGTTTTTTTTTTTAATTTTTAAGTAAAATTGTTAATTTTTTTAGAAGTTTCTCCACATAATTCATGATAACTCAAAAACGGTTAGTTTGATATTATTAAAATAAACATAGAAAAATTTAAATTTACATAAACTTAATTGTGAATAAATTCGAAAATAATCCATAGATTTTTATGAGCTATAACTCATTTTGTTCCTATTAAACGTGGCTTTGCGATAAAGCAATAAATCTGAACAATTTTTGCCGTTTTCGATTTTTCAAGATTTTTTTAAAACAAAAAAAATGTCTATTTTAACGTAAACAAATTACTTTTTGCTTCAGTTTGTTATTATGACTCCGAAGCTACTTAGCCGATTGAAACGCAATATATATGTGAAAATTTGTACATAGCCTGGGAAAAATGTCTTCGAAATTCAATCAGTCGAAACAAGAACACTAACTACTCAATTTTATGTATATGAAACAAAAAATTGTGAATAAATTAAAAAAAAATCAATAGATTTTTAGGATAGATATCTCATTTTATTGCTATTATATTTGGCTTTGAGTTTAAGCAATAAACCTAAATAATTTCTGATGTTTTAGATTTTTCATTACGTTTTAAAGGCAAACAAATAATTTTTTTATTTTCACCTAAAAAAATATTTTTGGCTTCAATTTGTTATTATAACTCCAAAACTACTGAGTCGATGGAGAAACGTCATAATTTTACTTAAACATTTTTTTAAAAAAAACCTGTCCATAGAATTTAAAATTTGGACCATATTTTTACTACTACTATTTGTACAACATTAAAATTGTTTTGTGATTTTGTTGCCCTGTGTTATAATTTGTCTTGACTTAAAATAACTAAAAATTCATGATTTTTTTAAAATTTTTAGCTTTTATTTTGAAACATTTGTACAATATACATTTGTTCAAAGTATTGGCCATTGTTAGCTATGAACATTTGGATTCCGAGCCAAAAGAACTGCTTATTTGTTGAAGTTAAGATTCGAATCAAGCCAATTTCGGATACTCTGTACCAAAAATTATGTGTATCGCAGAGAGAGCGTTCTGCAGCTATCAAAATAAATAGTAGGCAAAACTTCCCAACCACTTCATTGTAAATACATTTTAACAGGTATTGCAACATTTTGCAAAGGGTTATCATGATGGAATATTACGGTTTCTGAGGGTTTTTCGGCCAATGTTCGATTTAAACGAATAAGTTGCGTACAGATTCCCTATGATGGTCTGGTCATATTTCAGCAGCTCATAATAGGTAGGACTATTTTGCTCCCACCAAATACAGAGAATTACCTTAGCGCCATGGATATTCGCCTTTGGTGTCAATTCAGCTGGTTGGAGGAGCATCACATACGTTATCGTAATGGATCCATTTTTCATCGCAACTAATTGCCTAATGTGAAAAGGATATATTATAGAGTTTCCAATTCGGTTTTAACCGAAACCGCGGTTTTTCAGGCCTGAAACCAAAACTGAAACCGACAATTATTCTTCGGTTTTCACTTTTAATTTATTTTCACTAGAAAAATTCAAAATTTAGAAATGAGAAACAAACTTTTTCATCCAATTATTCATCCAATATCTCTAAAAACAGATCGGTATAAATATCTTAAGATTTCTTTAAATATTTTAAATTGTATTACAATAATTGCTTCAGATGATGTAGCAGGCTACCTTTCGCAGGCTGAAATTTTTGTAACAAAGTCTTAGTTATGTTTATTGATTCATTATAATGTGGATTGTAGCTCATTGTAGACGTATTATTAGAATAAAAACAGCACATTTTGTATTCTTACTCATCATCATGAATGTTCAATTTCATATTTCTGCGTACATTATTATTGGTATTGTAAATACCACTAAAATCACCTTTTGTGAATTCTAACTCATTCAGAATCATTTGTGCCTATTTTTTAGGTTTATTATTATAAAATATTCATAAAGTAACATTACAGTAAAGAAATAGTAATGTTAATTATCCGTTTTGAATTCGCGATTCTAGGTCCGTCGTTATAAAATATTCAAAAAGTACTACTAGTTCGAAAAAGTATCTGGAATTCCCTTTTTTATATTCTAACTCAGTCGGGATCATGTGTGTTTAATATCTTGCTTATAGGTTCATTATTATAGAAAATTCAATAATAGTTTTTGTTACCTCAATATCATTATCCCCTCTTTCCTTGATTCTTTCTTTACTCAGAATCATACCAGCCAACTATTATGTATATACAATAAGTAAAATAATTTAAAAATTTTCCACACTTAAACCACTGTCAAGTTTGAAGTTTCAAAGTAATTTCCTGATTCTAGGTTCAATACAAAGTATAAAAGTAGTCCGACTCTTTGACAACAGTACCTAACTCTATGCATGTGTTAGTAAAAAAGTACCTAACTCTAAACATGTGTTAGTAACAAAATTACACATGTGTTGGTACCTTTTAAATTTTCTCCAGGCAACAGAGTTTCATAAAAATGTTTTAAATTTTATTTTGTATGAATTTTTAATGCCAAAAATTGAAACTCTGTCCTGCAGTTTAAATTCTACAATAACAAAAAATTACATGTCAGAAATTTCCCAAAAAAAATTTCTTGATTTGTGCAAAATATAAACTTTTTAGCAATAAAATTGTGCTAAAAGTGTTTTAAAAAAATATAGGATAGTGTGAGTTAATATAGTAATGTGCAAAAAAAAAGATATTTTATCAAATATTTAAATTTAAAATTTCAAGACAATTCCTTCGTTTATATTTCTCTGAACCCGTACATGTGAGAGAGTAATTTTAAAAAAATGAGTGTCGGACTACTTGGTATACTTTGGTTCAATATTATAGAAAATTAATTTTGAAGAACGAAAAAGTACTCCTTAGTTTGGTTTAGTTCTCCATTTTTGGTATCATAATACAATTGAGCACCCTATTATTGATTATTTCTTTACTTAGAAGCATATTAGACAATTTTAACTAATTTAATATATTAAAAAGGTATAATTAAAAGAAAAAGTACAAATTTTCTTTATCCTCGTAAATACTCGTCAAATTTGAACTGTAAAAATGTTTAGCAGTTCCTATATTAATAGGAACTGATTTAATAGTTAATAAATTATCGCAAAACCGAACCGAACCGATCGGTTTTCAATTTTTTAAAACCGAAACTGCGATTTTGAAATTCTTCGGTTTTTTGGAAACTCTAATATATTATTAGTAATTTTCTTAGCAAGTTCTTTGAGAACAATTAAAAAAAATTAAGCTTAAGTTTTGTTAAAATGTATTCATTTTTCATATACATTTCAATATTTTTATGATTACTATTCACTAGGCAGATTGAGATTTTGGAAACAAGATTTTTTCATGTTAGGTTGGAGTTTTCTAGATATAAAATAATGTTTTTAGAAACAAATTTTGACAACGTATACAAAAGATATTTGCGAAAAACCAAATAAAGTCACTGTAAGAATTGAAAATTTCAAATTTTAAACTAAAATATCATTTAAAATTAGAGAAATAAAAAAGATTTTCTTTATGTTCTTATTTCATTAAAAATTTCAACGTATTTGTACAAGTAACGAGTTATGAAAAGATTTGCAAACTAAAGGTGGCAAACTTTGACACCCTGTGTCTCGCCTTGTACTCTTATGTACTCCTGTACGATTTGCTTTTACATAATTTTTCAATCGGACCAGTAGTTTTGAACAAATTTATTACCACTTTTCTTTCGATCGACCCCTGCGCTGGATTTGAACGGAATTATCAGTATTTTTGGTTCAGAATATATTGGAGTGTCGTAAGGGAGACAAATGAAAATAATTAATTTTTATTATTTGTTCCAATTTTAATGTTATTTTTAATATTTTCTTTCATAATAAATAACTCAAAAGTTTCCCGAAGTTAGACGGCTTAAATAACCAAACCCACATATGTCTTACATCATGAATAAAAATTTTGTAAACTAGTGTATTTAATACAAGTGCAACAATGAGAAAAAACTAACTTTAGCGATTTGTGTTCATATTTAAATTTCCAAAAGGCTGGACTTGGTACGTATGCTCTCTGATTTACCTTCACCTCTTGTCAATAGTTAGGCCATCATCATCTTGCCGGAAAATTCTAACACACATATAAATTACCATGTTGTCAACAGTAGGAACAGCAGCAGCATTAATGGTTTAATATCGAAATGACATAAAACGAAAAGTTTGGTATTATTTTGTGTCCTTACACATTGAGACAGTCTGGTATTTAAGTTTAAATATATTATTTTATACATACAAATACTAACAGTCACTTACATAAAGATTCATATTATATTTACTTATTTGAAAACATGTATGATTTTTTTGTTATTATTACAGACTTAAGGGGAGCGAATACCAAATGGCATTAGTTATGAAAAGCGTCATGGCACCAGAAGCTTAACACTGTCAATCACAAAAAATTACAAGTAATAAAGAACGAGAAACAAAGTAAAAGAAAACTCTGCCAGTTGGGACATTGGAAAACAAAATGGGCCAAAGTGTGAAAACCACATACTTCCACAAACATTGGAAATATTGAATTAAAAAAAAAAAAGAAAATAATCCAATGAATAAAATGATTTAAGTGTTTATCAAGACCTACACAGATGAAGAACACCATTTTTTATTTATTTGATTTTATTGTTGCTGTCGTTATAGTTACCGTGACAGTGATTGCCAAGTATTGTGCTGATGATGATAATGATGATGTTGATGAGGATGAAGTTGGTAGCTTTGCATTGAATAAATATCTATTATAATCGGATTTATTAAAACAAAACGAATGTTTGTCAGTCAGTCAGTCAGTCTGTGAGATTGTATTTATGAATATATATGTGTGTGTGAGTTGATTATATTCGTATGTGTGAATGCTCTAGTGTATGTATTTAAAGATTATACATACTACTGCTGCACAAATGAGTTTCCTATAGTTATTAATGATTCCCTCCCCACCACATAAAAGGATTAATGATCAAACCATATTTTATGCAGATTTGCGAAATGTTATTAAATATAAGTATAATTAGATATTTTATAAATTTGAATATTAATTTTTAGTTTGTGACATAAATAACTATATCATTTATTCCATGAAAGATTTATAAAAAATGCAATTTTTTGACTCACACATATACCGCATGGAGCCATTTTGACATTTATTTTCTTTCTACTAGCAATTGAATTAACCATTTTCGGTTTTTGAAAAGTGACAAAATTCGACAAATAATGTAAGTTTATGCACTCATATCTTGTAATGCTGTGGTCCGATTTGCTTGATTGTAGATGCATATAATAGGTTTGTATGTCTTCTTTAATTTATATAAATAGGAATATTTTAATATAAAATTGCATTCATAATGCAAATGCAATTTTCTGATGAACTTTACACAAATTTCCAACCACTTGATTTTGATTATTTTTTTCAAATCCTCATATGTTTACATAATATTCATGGATTATAACGCGTGCTTTGCAAAAAACGATATTGACTGATAAACCCACCTTTGCCGTCTTTGGCGCCGATTCACCCCAAGAAACCCAATGTTTTGACTGCTAAGGACTGAGATTGAAACAATCTTATCACACCTATTTTTTTATCTTATTGAAATTATTATTACAATTTACAAACAATATTATTTAATATTTAGTTCTAAATAATAGTGATGAATTTATGAACCTTTTCTGGAAACCCTTTCATTAAGGTTTTTATTGAGCTTTCTGTCACTTTGTTCGAACACGTAGTCCATCTCCGTTTAAAATCCACCACACTTTTGGACACCTTTTTGTCTCTTAACAAGATCCTAATATCTCTCCACTGGCCTCAGCTACAGGCAGTTTGTAGGATTTGCATATCTTGGTGCAAATAACACATTTTTGATCATGTACCACTCAAGACCTTGCCTACCATAGTGACAGGATGCTAAATCAGGCCAAAAATAAGTGGACATATCAAGAAGTCTTATGAATGGAAGTATCCTCTTTTGTAACAAATGTTTGGCTTCTTTCGCCGCAACAGCATATTGTTTGCCATGCCAAGAACTTATTGGGAAAATTTTCTACTTTTGTCTCCTAAACTTTTCTTTTTCTAAATTATTCCCTCGAGCATCAGCAACATAAAAATATTGACCCAGAAGCTGCTAAAAATTGTCCATATATATGTTTCGTCATTCATTATGCAGCAGTTATATTTTTTATAAAATTTGACTTCAATTTCCGTGCCTGTCTTTGGCCTCTAAATTTTTAGCAGAGTTCCTGTCAGGAACTTTTCGAGCTTTCCATGTTTTTAAACCCTCATTGGCTTTAACTTTTCGTACCAAATAGTCCGAGTACTGAGCTAATCGGACTGCCTACAGGATGTATTAGGAACTCTTTTAAAAATGCTTTCTATTTATTGGCTTTATAAACATAATCTACCTGAACCAGGTTTTCTATCAACGAGCAAGTTCTCCCGATACTGTTTATTAACATTGGAATTTGTTTGACGGCAAAAGTAACTTAATAAAAAAAATCAAATAATACTTGGGTTAAAAGTTTTAATGAAAAGCGTGTATTAAGGTTTTTCCGATCTCTGTCTTTATTTGGTCTTTGGTGTGTTGTGGTGGATCCACGTTTCGTCCATGGTTACGGAACGGCTAAAAAACTTGTCCATATTGTAGTTGAGCAACGCCAAAAACTCCCATGAAGTTGTCACACGATTGCGTTTATGGTGGATTGTGAGCAAATGCGGCAGCCATCTTACGGAAAGCTTTCTCATACCCATGTAATCATTCAAAATTGAAACCACTGAGCCATTTGATATGCCTATGGCTTCCACAATCTCTCGCACTTTCAATATCTGATCGGCCAACACCATATCGTAAATTTGTTCAATTGTTTCGGGTGTGGAGAGCTCAACACAGCACGACAACGAAATTCAGTAAACCACTTTTTAGCCATTAATAGTGCAGAGTTCCATAGTATTTATCAAGCTTAGCCTTAGTTTGAGTGATGGTTTTTTCTCAAAAAATAAAGCTTAAGAGGAGACGAAATTCACTTTTTTAAATTTTCTCCTCAAGTCACGCGGTATCTGCTATCAATGGCTGTCAAACACAAACTAAATGAGCTTGTTCAAATTATGACAGGACTTAACTGAGAGATGCCTGCTGACAGGCATCAACATTTTATAAATTCTCAAAATAGAAATCGATTATTTTTGACCAGGTAAAAGTATTGGTTTTTCATATATTTTTTTTTATTTTTTTGTGAAACTAATAGAAACAATTAGAATGAGATCGGTCCAATGTGTCGGAAATTTCGAAATTTTAATTTTCAAATACATAAAAGAGATAAATGGCACAAGCCACTAAGTTTATTATACATCCAGAGAAAAAACAACTTAAAATCAAGAAAAACCATATTGAATCAATAAGAAACATTAACGAAAGTCTATTAATGTTGAAACTTTTTATTTCAATATGGAAAAATATTAACTTATAGTTGAAAATTATTGATTTATCATATTTCAATATGGTTTTTATACGGTTTTTCTATTATAATGAACATTATTGAATTAATATGACATGTTTTTGTTTTTAAGTTGCAGTTTTCCCTTAGAGTAGGCCTAATCAAAGGCTTCAAGAGCCTTAAAAAATTCGCAAGTGTTTTAAAATTTTGCATGGCGCTGCTCCAACAGGTTTGAAGATTCCGTCGTCAAAACTTGAACTCAAGCACTCCTCTGCTACGCCTAAGTGAAATTTCATGACACTCGAATCAGCCACTTAGAAAGGGCAGATTTGTTTCCAAAATATTTTATTAATTTTTTACTAAAATATGTAATTATTAAACAATAAACAGGGTTTTTAAAATTCTTTAGACAGGAGATGCACAATTTTGTGAATATCATATTACTGAACAAATTTCCTTTAAAAGATGATTTTTTCACATTTCCTTCTTTACCCATTCTTTACTCGCTTTCATTTTAAATATTGAAAAACTTTTGTTAAAAATTAAGGAAAAAGAAACAAACAAAAAAGTAATGGAAATATTTCGCTTATCTTAATTATACACTTCATTTTAATGAATATTTAGCTGGTGGTTTGCTGTGTGTTTAAAACAGTATTGGTTTAAGTGAACCAACTGTGTATGTATTTTAGTGTATCTGTGTTAATAAACTGTTTTGCCTGCATTTGATTGTGTAATAGTAAGGAATTTCCAACGCTAATTCTTACTAAAGCTTTAAGACTTACTGTTAACAAATGTACACTACACTTGCATTAACACACAAAACAAGAGCAAAGACAGTTAGACAAGCGAACTGACAGACCGACAGACCGACAGACGACATACATACGTACACTCAAATTAAACCAGAAATCAGCTTACAGAAATGTTTCACAAAATGCCATTAAATGCGCGATAATCGTTTTATTGTATGTGCGGAAATTACAGTAATTACGAGAGGTAACACACTAAAACTTAACCAATATTTTGTTGCTTTTAGAACAGAAGTTGTTGTATTTGTGAAAATGTATAGAACTGTAAACACAAACAGAATCCCGAGCAGAAACTAAAAATGTATACAAAACATAAGCTACGGAATTCAAAACCACTAATACCGAAACGCCAACAACAGCAGCAGCATTTAAAGCAAGAAAACCAACAACAGAAACATACTTAACAGTAACAACAGCAACAACATCAAATACAACAATTACGAAAATAGCAACAATAATTTGAACAAATAAAAATAAAGGATAATATGATGAAATATGAGAAAAAAAGTCGAACTAGTGGCAATTTTTTGTAGCATTTACGGAACAATGATTTTTATGGCGTTACATTTCGTAAATCATCAGTAGTAATATGATGTTTTATTTCTGGGTCTTGTTGTACATGTTATTTGAATTTTTTACTTCTTTACATACTAAATGTACACAGCAAGAAATTGAAGCAATTTAAAACATTTTTCAAATCTTATATGGGGTAGTGTCAATTATGGACCGATCCACGCAAAAGTTGTTAACGAGATTTAGGTTCATATAAAACATATTTATGTCCAATTTCATGAATAATTTTATAAATTAATTATTATAAGACAATTATGAATGTTCGAATCATTTTCTGAGGGGGGTCTTGTATTGGTACTACGTACAAATGATGGTCTTGTACTACGCCATAATTTAGACCATAATTTCAGAGTACTACTACTTTATCCAAAGTTTTATAAGGATTACGGCATAACCAGCATATTTATGACGGCTTAAGCAGTATACCGGGGGATATTTGTATGGTGGCTAGGTCAAATCGTGGTGTTATATTGCCCATTTTGAATATCAAACAAACCTTATCAACAGAGAGTATATATGGTAAATTTTAGTCAGCTCTATCGTGTTATCAACAGATGGACAGACGCACGGCCATAGCTAGAGTTGCGAAAAAAAATCCATTGCAACGCTGAGTCGTATGATCTTCGAGTAATTACCGCATTCAATCTTGAAGGCATAGAATTAACTAGAGATATAATAGTATCGACAGATATTTGTTCCCATTTTTTTTAATGTTGTTTCTAAATATTTTTAACTTGACTATCTACAACCTCCTTCATTACTTCACTATCTACAACCTCCCATAGATTTTCTATGGGGTTGAGATCGGGATATTGTGGAGGCCATTCCAAAACTTTCACATCATTGCACAGTGGGGCAGAATCAAAATTTTTTAGAAATAAATCTGGCATTTCTAAACGGCTGGTCCGATCGGGATATAATTTGACGTGAGCATAGCCAAGGAGTATTCGAGTAAAACTTATTAAAATTAACCCTACAAATACTCCAGGGGCGGCGCTATGGGGGCTCAAAATAGGGTACTTTCAACATGTAAAATTTTTAAACACGTGCCATTTTTTTGTTTCGTATCCGATTTAACACACATTTATTTCGAACTAATTGTTTTTGTTTACAGAAGTTAATTCTTGGTCTTACAAACAAATTTCAAGTCAATATCTCGATTAGCTTCAATAATATCCCACTTTAAAACTCCGTTCTTCAAAAAAATTTACATTTTCATACTTTAGTATAGAATGTGATTAAGTCAGAACCATTAAATTGTTGCTGAATAAAATAGTATTAAGAAAATTTATAAAAAATTTTTAGTATGAAAATGTGAAATATTTTTTAAGAACGGAGTTTTAAAGTGGGATATTTTTTAATCTAATTGAGATATTGACTTGAAATTTTTTTTGTTAGACCAAAAATTAACTTGTCTAAACAAAAAAAATTAGTTCGGAATAAAGGTGGATCAAATTGTTCCTAATATTTGCTATTAAAATTTTGATACAATTTTTAGTTTTAGAAACTCAGTAAATATGTAATATGCAATAAAATCTTTATTTATTAACATAACTCAATGAAATTTTCAACGTTTTTTAAATTTGTCATTCTAAATAACAAAATCTAAAAAAACTTGTCAAAAGGTCAGAGGGCTGATTTGCGTTTTCTCATCACAGCTTTGGGATTTTAGAAAATGTGGCTTAAATTTGAAATTTTATTAAAAAATAGGTCTAATTCCGAAGGGCGTAGGGCCGACATATTCGAAAAACAGGACATGTCTTTTATACCAAGATGTTCTCCGTAAAGATATCTTACAGAAAGATATAAAATTGTTATATGTTTTTAAAGAAAGTTTTTTTTTAATAAAAAAAGAGTTAAGTCACCTTTTCGTCCAAAAAACTGCAAAAATCTACTATTTTTTGAATTTTTAAATTGAAAATCTTTTATTTTGGGATCCATAATTGATATTGCCCTGAAATTTCTTGTATGTTATTGATAATTTAGTTGTGTAACTAAAAAAAGAAATTTGAGTTTATTCGGTCCAAAAGTGAGCCCTATATTTTTAAAAAAGCGGACCAAGGTATAGCAAAATTTTAAAAGTTCAATTCTGAAATGCCTATCACTCGGAAATTATAAGAGATAAATCGCACACGCAAACATGTTTTTTCAAGGCCTAGCCAAGCGCTTTCCAAAATAAATATAATCTTTAAAATTGAATAAGAAACAAAATAATGGCACGTGTTTAAATATTTTACATGTCGAAGGTACCCTAATTTGAGCCCCCATAGCGCCGCCCCTGGAGTATTTGTAAGGTCCGTATTCCTTGGCTACTTCCATGTAAAATTTTATCCCGATCGGACTAGCCGTTTAGAAATGCCAGTTTTATTTACAAAAAATTTTGATTCTGCCCCACTGTGCATTGTCGTTTGCTAAGCGAATTGTGAGCTTAGGGTCATTATCGTGTTGAAATATACTACCAGGTCCAATTTATCCACGAAGATGGTTGGCATGTGCTGTTCAACTATCTCACAGTATTTAATTGCATTCATTCACGTTAGAAAGATCATAATTAAAATATAAATGATCAAAGTTCAGTATTATATGAATATTATTTCTTACCCCACACCAATACTTATCCGCCTCCATGTTTGACTATTGGTAATTGATATCTAGGAGAATATCTTTGTTTTGGAAGCCTGCGTATGTAGTTTTTTCCATTTGCTTTCGTCGCTTCATAATACGTTGGCCCATTTTCCTTTGACCAATCAATATATCGTCTCGCAAAGTTCAGACATTTCTTTTTATTGACTTTACTTATGAATGGTTTTTTGGGTCGTCTGGCTTAGAAATTTAATTCAGTTAATCGACGTCTAGCATTATGAATGCTAATAGGAACTCCTAGGTGTTTATTTGGGTAACTAGCAACATTTACTGCCGTCTTTCTTGGATAAATCTTAACCACTTGTGTCATCTGATGGTCTTGGCGAGCGCGGTAGTTTTTAGTGGGCTACCACTTTCTGACTTTCTTTCCTCATTTTTCTCAGACAAAATTGCGTTCCAATTCGCAACACCGTGGATTTGCTAATATCGAATTGTAGCCCAATTTTACCCACGGAATTACAATCTTCTAGAGCTTGTATAAGACAGTGCAAAACGAAACAGGGGATAAATTTTAGATTTTTTTAAAGTTTTTTTGTGATTTTGATCTTGAAGTTTTTTTTTTATATCTTCACAATTTTTGCTCTTTATGACAAGGGCAACTTTGCCTCAGAAAGTAAATCAAAATTTCGAACTGTTTGCAAAAATTACACTGAGGCCGCAAATCTTTGGGGGCCCATATAAAAGTGCATGACTTTGTGCAAAACTGGGAGACACGGGTCTTTTTTTTAGGTCTTTTATATGAATATTCAAAAAATTACACACAGTGTAATATTTGATCTGATATCAGCTGATAGCACCTTTAATTTTTAAGTTAAATTGCCTGCCCAAACTATTCACTTTTTTTCACTCAATTTAAAAAACTTGAAATTTCTCAAAAGAAAATTAAACGTTATGATGCTAATACTTAAGTAAATTCAGATTACAAAGAATAATGTAAAAGAAGAGATAAATTGGATACCGTCCGCTATAAGTTTCGAATAACATTTAAAGGTCATATTGCAAAGCGTTGCATTTTTTTGCTCGCACTTGTAGATGGTCTTAGAATTTCATAGAGATCCAGAATATATATACTTTTATGGGTCTGCGTTGAATACAAACGGAATGACAAAATCAATATACATCGCATCATCAAGGGTATAAAAATACATTATAAAACAAAATCAGGTAAATGTTTTAATTAAACATCGAAATGTTGTTGCACAATAATGACTTTACATAAACAATACCAATTTTATTCTTTCAGTGTACTTTCTCACCTTTATTTTTATTCGATTTACATGTTTTTTGTGTTTTATCCCTGTGAATATTTCTTCATTTTTTCCCTAAACCTTAAAACGCGAATTCATGTTTGAGCATGCTGTTGTTGTATATATATATGTATTTTTTGGCAAACATTGACAACAAACAGAAATCTTAGCTATTTGTTGGTCTTGTTGGGTTTTTACGACATTTCGAATTCGTATTCATTGGAGCGTATGAGTGTTGTGAACTTTTTTTCTGCAGATATTTTGTAGCAAAAAAAGAAAAGAAAAGAAAAAAAAAGGAAAGGAAAGGTTTTACTTTCTTTGACTCATGCAGCAGTAAATTCATTGGGGGTTAGCATTTGAAGTAACATCACGTCACGTCTTAAAACCATAAACAAGTTTAAACGGGGTAGAAAATAAAACATTTGAACTGATGTGATGTAATAATTTTGTTTTAAATTTATGAAAGGTTTTATTGAAAGTTTAAACAGTGACCTTTTTTATGGGGAGACCAAATCAAAATCTTAGGATTTGAAGAGATTATTTCAAAAATATTTGTTATTTGAAGTAAAAAGTGAAGTAGTACTTTTGGCTTGTGTGTGTTTATTCTTATTATAAATGTCTAAATTATAAGTCTTAAGTAGTAAATGCTTCCGTAATTTATGGCGCGCTTTGTAAATTGTGTAGCGATTTTTATTCTTTGGCAAAACAGGGGTTTAGCTTAATTTTAGCAGAATTTTAAATCAAATAAATTCTATTGTAATTTGAGTATGTAAGCAGTAAAAAAATTTAAGAACTTGAATTGAGAGGTTAAGGTTTTTACTACTCATTAAAAAACAAATTAGAAATTATATGAGTATATAAACAAAAAACGTTTTCCTTTAACATTTTGAATTTATCGATCACCATTTTGGAGAATGTAACAATGTCATAATTCAAAAAACCCAAATTACGAGTTAATAGCACCAATGCATAGTAATGTTACGAATGTGCGATTTGAATTTAACGGTCTGTAACGACTGCCTGAAACATTATCATTTATTAACACGTCCATTAGTAGAAGCTTCTATTCATCAACAATATTGATGGCATGCGGTTGCTAGCATTGTTTATAAGTGTGGCAACCATAGAGAAAATATACATAGAGCGGAAACTAGAAAAAAACCCAAACAAAAAAATTACTCAAAAAAGTTACACATATGAGAGTTGGTTTTGTTTTCACATAGTATTTTTTACTAATACATTCTCAGCACTTAGGTTTCTAACAAGAGAGTTAGGTCTTTGACAGGAGAGTTTCCGCTCTATGTATATTTTCTCTGTGCTGGCAACACTAAATGTTTAAGCAGCTAACATTAACATCGAAATCTCTGGAATTCGAATGTTCTAATTGTCCGCAAAGATCATTGCAGAAGATTCACGATAGATGGTGTGTGTATAAATAGTGGCAGTGGCTGTAGTAGTGAGTGGAGTTGATCATTGGCGGTGTTAGAGTTAACATCAACTGACGTGTACATTTGAGTTTGTACATTATAAACGTGTGTACGTGTATAAAGACACTGAGTGATTATTTGAACTGTTATTGTTGTACATTTTAAATAAATAAAGAGTTGTTACAATTTTAAACTATTAAAACTGCTTTTATTTGCAATCAAAAGTATCCGGTTTATTTAAAGGAAATAAACCCCGTTTTTAAAAGGTAAAAACGTAACAGTAAATAAGTTGTTTTAATAACTGACAAAGTCTTGTGAACTAGCTTCTAAAATTACACAATAATGTATATTTTAGTCGTGCGCTGCCGTTTGTGTGATCAACATAGTTAGGTTATATAGCAAAGTGACATATTTTGTTGTGTGTTCATGTATCATGAAAAATTAAATTTGTATACCCTACATTACTATAGTTAGGAGGGTATATTGGGATAGTGCTGATATTTGTAATGTGCAAAAATATTGTCCTAACACCCACCTTAAGGTATACCAATCTGCTCAGAATCACTATCCGATTAAGCGATGTCCGTCCGTACGTCCATGTAAACCTTGTAATCAAACCACAGGTCACTATTAAAGATAATTCTACAAAACTTGGCAGAAGTTTTTATATTACCCCAACAACTAAGCCTATTGAAT
Source organism: Calliphora vomitoria (assembly GCA_942486065.2). Lineage (NCBI taxonomy): Eukaryota > Metazoa > Arthropoda > Insecta > Diptera > Calliphoridae > Calliphora > Calliphora vomitoria. Next base: position 120,528,072 of record OW818030.2, on the reverse strand, counting down.
TCAGTCTATTTTATTTCCTAGCCTCCATACAACTGCCCTATCTTATAAATATCTTAATTATAAACATATCCAAACCAAATTCAACACAAATAAGTTTTATATAAGCTGAACTCGTACTACCAAATAAAGTACCGATCGCTAAACAATGTTCCTTGTTTCTTACTTGTTTGATTTATGACGACGTTGCACAGTGGGGCAGAATCAATATTTTTTGGAAATTGAATATCGTTTATTTCTGGATCTATAATTGGTATTGCCCTGAAATCTTTTGTATGTTATTGATAATTTAGTTGTCTAACTAACAAAAGAAATTTGAGTCCATTTGGTTAAAAAGTAAGCCGTATATTTAAAAAAAAGCGGACCAAGGTATGGCAAATTGTTAAAAGTTAAATTTTGAAATGCCTATAACTCTGAAATTATAAGAGATAAATAGCACACGCAAGCATGTTTTTTCAAGACCTAACCGAGCGCTTTCCAAAAATATACAAATCTTTGAAATCGGATAGTAAACAAAAAATGGCACGTGTTTAAAAATTTTACATGTCGAAGGTACCCTTATTTGAGCCCCCATAGCGCCGCCTCTAAAGCATTTGTAGGGTCCATTTTAATAAGTTAAACTCAAATTCTCCTTGGCTACGCCCAAGTCAAATTTTATCCCGATCGGACCGGCCGTTTAGAAATGCCAGATTTATTTCCAAAAAATTTTGATTCCGCCCCACTGTGCGTTGCAGCAAATGTGCGATATGTTATTGATTGAATCAACTATAGGTAATCCACTCCCTATGTATAGGTACCCTCTCCCTATGTGGCTCCACTAAGATGGTATTTTTGGAAATTTGAGTATGTAGGGGGTAATAGCGGTAACCTAATACCTTCTGATTAATATAGATATAAACAAAACTTAAAATGCATTTTTATCTACTTAAAAAATTTGCAGACAGGTGCTTGTTATTGTTTTCAAATTCGAATCTTATAGCGGAAAAAACGGATAAAATTATAATTTGGTAGTTTTTTGGCACTTTATATATCTTCTTAACCAATAAAAATTAAATAGTTTTTAAATCGTATTATTTACTTGTCCAAAAATACCAAATATAAATTTGGTACTTTTTGGAAATTCGAACCGAACGGAAAACACATTTTGTTAAAAATTATGAAAGCAATTTTGATAAAACTTTAAAGATTTGTTCCTACAGTCATACAAAAATTAACTACCAGGTTTTTTGTTTTTGGAACTCGATTGCGAAGATGTAGATTGGGCCAAATCCAGGTAAACAGTTTGATACTTTTTCAAAACATATTTTTTCTTGAGCACATGAACACAGATTTGAGTCGTTTGAGATATATGTTTATGCCACAAAATTGTTTGCCAAATTGAAATACTTTGAAATTTCAAACTGATCGAGAGGGAAGAGGAATCTTTGAACATTTTCTTTTAATATCACGATTTTAATAAATTAAGTTATTTAACTTATATACTACATAATAGTTGAATGATATGCTTCTGTGTAAAGAAAGAATATAAGATATGTGGCTTAATTGTATTTTTGTACAAAAAAGGAGAACTAATTATACTTTTTCGTTCTTCAGATGACAGGACATTAAATACACTTTATTCTAACTGAATTAGAATCTACAATAAAGGGACTTGCAGGTACTTTTTTCCTGATAATAGTACTTTTTGAATATTTTATAATAATGGATTTAGAAACATGAAATTAAGCATTAAAAGTTCTGAGTGATAGAGACCCCTATCATACTGAGTGAATATCTTAACCCTTTAATGATTAAGAATGCCTTGACTTATAGCAAAAATGCCAATAAATGCAAATATAACTGATTTTTCATTTCAAAAACTCTAAAAAACTTACTTAATTATTTTAATAAGCCTTGAAACGTCTTAAAAGCTGTCTATTTTCTTATTTACTGCACTTATTACAAACTAAGCGCATTAACAACCAAGAAAATATGAAAAGTCCATGTTGTGTTATCAAACGATGATTAAAGTGTTTTAAAGTTTCCCGACTGCAATCATATCTTTTTTTTCTTAAAAAGTATACTTATATTTTATATATTGTAGTCAAGATTTATGTAAAAAAAACATTTGGGTCCTCGGTGTCATTTTTGCCAAAAAGTGATAATTTTCTCAGTCTCATATCTTGCAAACAGTTCGGAATTTTGATTTACTCTCTGAGACAAAGTTATAGCCCTGTCATAAAGAACAAAAATTGTGAGCATATAAAATCTTTAACCTTAAAAACCACAAAACATTGTTGTTGTTAAATAATTTTTCATTACAATTGGGGTGGTGAAATGGATCAGGTCAGAAGTACTCTTTACTTAAGAAGAATACGACTTTAAGCATATGAGGGATGTAGAAGCAAATGTTGCCATCTTTACATGATTAGCTTCTGCAATATGTAAATAACAAAAACCTTTGCTGTAAAGATTTTCATATTTATTATATTAAAAGTTTTGTCTTAATATTTTAGATTCAAATGAAGATATGAAGCAAATTTTAATCAAATTAATATAGGTGTTTGCAGACCATGCTGTCTTTCCAACAATCGGTAGTTTTTGACCATTGAGTTTTTATTTATTTATATTTTATTATTTAAATGTAACCAGATGGCATTATTAGATAAAATCACGAAACATATGGAGATTCCAGACTTTGCTATACTCCTTATATAATTTTGAAGTAAATGATATTTTCCAGAAATGGCAGCATAAAAGCAGCATAACATACAAATTTCAAAATTAGTTGTAAATTGTACAAATATGTATCATATTGAAATCGCTTTATGAATATGAATAAGCGCATTTATTACATTTTCCAAATGAAAAAATATTAAATGAAAATTTAATATTTAAAGTACGTTCATATAAGTATAAAACTATAACAGTATTTAATAAATCCATTAAATTTTAATTTGTTATTATTAAATAACAATACTGGTGAAATTAATAAAAAAGCTTTAAAAAATTTTTTTTAATAAATATTTAAAACATAAGGGAAATAATCCATAACATTTAAAATTAATGAAAAACATAATTTTTTTTTATATTATTTCTAATAAATTTTTAAAATATTGATTACGATTATGTTTCACTTTTGTGTGCTTTAATTTTTTTTTTTACAATACAACACAATCAATGTCAAAGAGCAACAGAACAGAAAAAAACGCACGAGGCGAAAAATTGAATTTTATGTTGCCAGTTTCACTTCATTCGTTTTTAATCTTTTGTTGACTTTAAGGTCCTTGTTTGTGGTTTATTAAAAAACAACAATTTTATATAAAAATAAAATAAACTGTAAAATAAATAGAGAGAATAAAGAAAAAAATTACACAAACACTCATACAAAAATAACAAACATGTTGCTATTTGACGCCAGTCCTCATTGTTATAGAGATGTTTAATAATTTTCTTCCTTTTCTGCCATTTTGCTTTGAGAGTCAGAGTAATATTCATGCTATTGTAGTTGTAGTTGTATGGTTGTTTTGTTTTCTTCTTTTACTGCTGCTGTTGTTGTTGGTTGTGTTTATATTTACACACCGAGTACAAGTTCATACAAACAAACATAAGTTCATGTTCTATGTGCAATAGGGTGGCACATTCTTATTTTCTTTTTGGATCTTCGATGCTCCCAAGCTCTAAAATTATTCCATGTCATTTAAAAACTAACTGCTGGAAATTTTAACAAGGACGGTTAACGTTTTATTTAAAGTTTCAATTTGTTGGTCAAAGTTGCAATATTTTGAAAAAAAAAAAATTCTCATTCTCTCTATGGTTTTATTTGTATAATATCTTTATTTTTTCTAAAGCCTTTCGGAAAAGGTTTCCTGATGATCTGGCCTAATTAACCAGTGAAACGCGCATAGGAACTAGCTTATCATTCAACAATAAATTTATCAATTATTGGAAATTCAGCACACTCTGTTCTTACCAAAATATTAATTTTTTATTCCAGTAATAACTTTTGGCTTCCGTAGAGGACGCTCTACTCCATCTGATCCCCTTACTATTTACACCACCTATATCCGACCGAAAATGGAATACAACTCCTAAGTCTATTTTGGAGCTGCTCGACCGAGTACAGGAGAGGGTGAAGGTGATTATTGGTGACTGTAGGGTGTCCTACTCTATGTGGGCTGCGTTTCACTGTTCTATCGGTACTACAATGGAATGTGTTCTGATGAAATTAGGAAACTTGTTCCTGATACCCGCAGATTCTTTAGCCGTACTGTACGTATGTGGAACAAACTTCCCGCTGAAGTATTTCCTGCCATTTCCAATGTGGGAAATTTGAAATCGAATGTCCATAAACACAACTCCCTCTTTCCTACCTCCCATAGCCTATTTTCTTAGTTCCAAAACAATGCTTTGCATGAATAGAGGCCATGCCCTGGGTGCTGGTCCAATAACATAATGGGGCATATAAAAAAAGATTTTAATTTTTTTGAAAGCAGCTATGCGATTAGGGAAAATTTAGCATAAATTTGAAATTTGAAATAGGTCTACTTCGGAAGGCTGTTGACCACGCAGTTATACAAATATTGAACATTTTTTTCTTTTATAATAATAGAGGAAAATAGAGGTGATCCCAGATTATCATTATTTTTACGATTGGGCCACTATTTAAGGATCTACAGTTGATTTTAGGTTTTTCATGTAAAAATGGATGTTTGGTGGAAAATAGAGGTGATCACAGATTATCATTATTTTTACGATTGGTCCACTATTTAGGGATCTACAGTCGATTTTATATTTTTCATATAAAAATCGAGAAAAAAGTACTGCTTGTGCGAAATAATTTTGGATATATTTCATTCCAAATTTTTTTATAGAAAAGAAACTTCAGGAGATAATAAACAACACTAGCACACAAATGAAACAAGACAATAAACTCATTATTTAGTCGGACAAAAACAAAAATTGATACACAAGAACAAAGCAATGTTGCTTACGAGATCAAATGTGACGGTAATATGAACGAAAGCTGTGGAAAAGTATATGTTGGAACAACAAAAGGGGCTTACGAATACAACAAGGAACAACAAGTGCAATAAATAAAAAAGAAGAGAGGACAACATTAACGCCAACTCAGAGATGCCCAAAGCTAAAACTGTATTTATGTTGGTGAGCGAAAGAGAGCTCCACTGAAAGAAAAGTTTAGTGAACTAAATAATATATGTCAATATTTGTAAGGCTTTATTTGTTAATAATAATCAAGCCAGCAATCTTAAACAAATTATCTGATACATATTATCATAGCTTATTAATTGAGAGTTCGACATTAATCATTTTCGACAAATTTGTAAATATATAAAATATGAAAAATATTTTGTTTGCTTATTTTATTACCTTGTTTAGATTAAAACCATTTGAAATCTGAAAAAAATTGTTCACAGAAGTAAATTAAAGTGAAAAAGCAGACAAAACTTCAATGATTTTTTTAAAGTTCTAAATATATTAAGCAATCCAAATATTTTTTCAGTGATCATGAATAAAAATTTAAAAAAGTAGCATGTTCATTCGTCGCTGTCTCAGTGACTACTAAACCAAAGAGAATAAGAAAATGTGTGTGGTTAGCTTGCACAATTGTGCTATGAAATGAGCATCAATGCGCTAACTACACAATTGCATTATTGTAATTTTTAGTGTAGTAATTTGATTTCAACTGTGATATTAGTTTTAAGTTTAAGATTTTACAGTGATATTTATTTTTAATTATTTTTGTATTTAAAATCATAGAAGTAAGGCTATTATCAATTTGTTGTAATTATTATTTTTTGTGTTGTTCACATATGGTTGCTAGATTTAATAAAAACTATTCCTGAAATTAAATAATTTCCTTTATTTACATTTAAATATGATAAAGACCTTTAAAGCTCACATTAGAGAAAATCTAATTAAAATAAAACTGAAAAATATATATTTGAAAAAAATTGGGAGAGATTTGGATCCACAATTTGCAAAAATCCGGACCAAGGTAAGTAGGTTAGGTTAGATTCCGTAGGCAGCCGCTCCTCAAGCAGCTCACTTGGGTCTATCAAATCTGATCCCATTGTGATACCCGAGGGGTAGACAGCAGGGTACTTACAATACTTCCGTTCCCTCCAGGTTAAACCAGCCAGATTCCCGGATGAAGGAGTAGATTTGTCTAAGATTCATCCTTGATACTTAGCTCATCTAAACATGATAGGAATGTAAATCCGAGGATGCGTTGCTTCAGGTTTGTAAGAGCCGGGCATTGGTAGAAAAGGTGATATACAGTCTCTTCCTCTTCTTTATTATGGCAGCTTCTACAGTAATCATTGTACCAATTAAAAACATATAATTTTAATTTTCAATGGTGAATATCTCGTAAGCTATAATGGATATAATAGAGTTATAGCTTTGTTTTTTGTAGGTCTCTTCTTGTAGATTCTACATATATACATATCTTTCAAAGAGAACAAAAATTTGGCATCATTTTTAATATACCCGACACACTCCAATTTGGGGCTTTGAGTCTCCGCTCCAACTTAGTGTTGAATGTCTAAATAAAAAACTTAAGCTCTGCAACACCTCCTCTTATTATCGACTTTGAAGTTACAGATTTATTTGCATTTATTAGCTCAGCCATTAGATTTCCAAAATATCATATAACGTGATACCCGATTTTGCTCAAATTCTCAGCATTTAGTTTTTAAATTACAATACCAAAAGCAGCTCTAAACCTTGAGACTATAGAAAATTGTATACGTATAAAATAAGAGCCGCCCTAATATTCTATTTATTTTTCTATGTATGAGTGTGAGTGTATTGCACTGCATTGTTTTCACGGAAATTGTTGCAAAAACTGACTTTTACATAACATATGTATGTATGTCAACAGCAATAACAACTATTGTTACAACAATAGCTGTAACAGCAACAAAACAAAAAAAAACCAACAACAACACCAACATTTGACATAAATATTTTAAACGACCACGTAGTAGTTGTGCCATTTTTTTTACATTCCTATTTCTTTATTTTTTGAATTTTCCCTTTCATATGTTTATTATTTGTAGTCGTACTGAAACATGCGGTAGTGGTTGTACGAGTGTAAACTGAAAAGTCTTCTAGATAATTTCGTTACGGAAAACGTCAGGAATCTAGCGGGTAAAATACCGGAAATGAGTGTTTCATCTATTAAACATTCGATTCTAATCTTGACACATAAATAGGTAAGGAGTTAAGCTGTCAGAATATTTTTTGCAGTAATATAAAATTTTTAATAGTACACTTAGATGTATTTGAACAAAATCATGAAACCATAAATCAGGTTTCTTTTAATTAATTTAAACAATCATTTTTTTTTTAATTTCCTGAAAAGACTTTCAAGTCTGCCTGTAGTAATTGTTGTAAAACGTGTAGTAGTATTAGTAGTGTTAGTATTGTATGTATTTACTCTACTTTAAGTATTTCTGCAGTAAAACCTCCCCCTGCTCCTTCACAATTTGTAGCTGCTTTTTTTTGAGTATTTAACAATAGCAATTTTGTGCATGAAATATTATGTCATGTGTATTCTTTTACTTTTGCATATATAGAGGTATGAATGTTTGGTGTATTTTTGTACTATGATGAGTATATGTAAATATTAAATTTCTATTTTGGGAATAGGTATTTTATTTACCAGAAGATACAAATAGATTTTAACAAAATTGCTTTGGCTGCTGTACATTCACATTTATACATTATATACATTTTGCTAAACGTAACAAGAATTTCAAATTGAAATGAAGACATTTTATATTTTTCGTTTTTGGAAATCTAATGTTTGGAAAAGTAAGTATGTATTTACTTGGGGTTTCTAACTAAACCTCTATTGGAATATTGTATTTGTCATAGAGCTTAGAAATAACGAAATATAAATTGTTTTGTTTAGTGGATGATTTGTTTTACAAGCTTTTTAAAATTTATTTGTAGCAAAAGTAATTATAGATGAATATAAAATAAAGATTTATATAATGATTGATGTATATTAGGGTGTCACCAAAAGTTTCCAAAGTTTTTAAAATTATCAATAAGTTAGGAATAGTATTGACTCAAAGGAATCATACCGAAATGACTTTGAAATGTGCACTGAACGACGTTAATGACATTTTCGGTTTAAACATTTCTTTCGCTATAAACGTATGCATATAAGGACAGAGATCGAAAAATTCTTAACACACGTTTTTCATTAAAACTTTCAACCCAAGTATTATTAGACTTTTTTTTAATTAAGTTACCTTTAATGCCAATTATTTTCATTTGTTGTTAATCTGATTAAAATGAGTGACGAGAAAAAGTGTGTACTAAAATTATTAAATATTTTCAACAAAACCCAAATTGGTCCTACAAAAAGTTGGCCAAACAATAAAAGGTCTGCCGTCAAACTGTTTCCAATGTTATTCAACAGTATCGGGATATATTGTCCGTTGATAGAAAACCTGGATCATGTAGAAGGAATGGTCCACATGATGTTTCTAAAGCCAAACAAATAGAAAGCATTTTCAAAAGGTATCCCAACACATCTGGTAGGAAAGCAGTCCGGTTAGCTCAATACTCGGACTATTTGGTATGAAAAGTTAAAGCCAATGCAAGTTCAAAAACATACAAGGCTCAAAAAGACAGAGCTCGGATTTTGAAGTCAAATTTTATACAAAATATATACCTGCTGCATAATGGATGACGAAACATATGTACGGAAAATTGTTCGCAGCTTCCGGGTCAATATTTGCATATTGCTGATGCTCGAGGGAATGTTGTACAAAAGTTTAGGACCCAAAAGCAGAAAATTTTCCCAAAAAGTTCTTGGCATGTCAAGCAATATGCAGTTGGGGCAAAATAAGCCAAACATTTGTTACAAAGGGATCTATAAATACCGAAATTAACATCAAGGAATGTTTACATAAGAGGATGCTTCAATTAATAAGACTTCGTAATGTGTCCACTTATTTTTGGCCTGATTTGGTATTCTGTCACTATGGTAAGCAAGGTCTTGAGTGGTACGAGAACAATAATGTGTTATTTGTATGAAGCTAGGTAAATCCTCCAAACTGCCAGGAGCTAAGGCCAGTGGAGAGATATTGGGATCTTGTTAAAACAGAATTGAAGAGCACAAAAAAGGTGTCCAAAAGTGTGGTAGATTTTAAATGGAGATGGACTACCTGTTCGAAGGAAGGGTTTCCGGAAAATTTTCATAAATTCATCGCTATTGCTTAGAACTATAAAAATAATATTTATTGTAAATTGTAAAAATAATTTCAATCAAATAAAAAAAATAAATAAAAACTGTAAGTTTAGTTGTTTCATTTTTATTAACATATATACATGTTAAGAATTTTTCAATTTCAGTTCTTAAATAAACTCAATCTATATAAATATATAAATGTCTTTGTAAGTTTGTTTGTTTGTTTGTTTGTTTGTTGGTTTGTTTGTTTGTTTGTTTGTTTGTTTGTTTGTTTGTTTGTTTGTTTGTTTGTTTGTTTGTTTGAGCATCACACCTAAACGGCTGAATCGATTTTATTGAAAATTGGAACGTAGATAGATCCTTACTTGGGCCAGAAAGGGGTAAACAGGGGGAAAACCGGTAAAATTGGTACCTTTAGTTCTTAAACAATAAATACTAAACGGCCGAAACGATTTTATTGAAATTTCCAACATAGACTACGACAGGGGTAGCAAAGCGCACCGGGTCAAGCTAGTTGAATATATTTTAAATAACATTTTTATCCGTAGATATTGATTTGAAATTAATACCTTTTAGCTAAATTTATCTTCTGGGTCATTTATACCCTAGATATCTATTTGTTGAAATTACGGGTATAATGTCTATTATATTGGGTGTAAAACTAAAAAATCCGGGATTCACCATAGGTGACGTATCTTTTGAACGCGGTTTTTGTTGTTAATAACACTGTGCAACAAATTAAGAATTTTTGATTAAGAAAGGGCATGTTCAGTGCATAATTTTTGTAGAAGAAACCTATAGTCCAGCTAGTCTGAGCTTCCACAATATAATTCTGACAACAAGAATTCTCTCAGACATTAACTTACAACATTTTTTTCATTTAGTATAATACTCAAATCAAAATACTCGATCACAAACTAAAACTTTGACTCACTGTATAAAAATCTCAGACTAGCTGAACTATACTTTTATTCCACAAAAATGTAGTGTTTATAAAAAACCGGTTTGCCGGTTAACCGAAAATTAGCTTTTTGTAAAAAACCGGTTTTTCGGTTAACCGACTTCGAAAAAAACAGTAAAACCGGTTAACCGACATTGAAAGGAATTATTTTAAAACTTTAAACAGTACGGTATACATAGCTTTAACATTTCTAGTTTTTAGTGGTCAGGAGTGGTTAATATATAATAACTATAACAATGCGTAAGTACTAAGTCAATTTTATTTTGTAAAAAGTTCAATATTATTATCTCAATCGAATGAAATTGAATATATATATGTTACTAAATATATAATACTTGTTTTAATAAGTAATTGGTTTATTTATAAAATTTCAACCAAAAAATTTAAATCGTAAATTTTTTGAAATTTATTATCACCTCGACTTTCTGATATGAAACAGGAAATGTTCCAAATACCACAAACAAGATGCAAACGCACTTCTTCTATACTGTGATTATTTGTCATTTAAGATCACACCAAATAAGTAATAGATTTCAAAAATATTATACATCAAGAATTTAGAACGTTTTTTGTCTCTGAAAAATTTCTGAAAAGGAACTAAGCTTATTGAAAAAAGGTATGTCATCAAAGATATGTACTTCAAATTCCATTTAACGTTTGCTAAAATCATCACTATGTTTTTAATGCATCAATAATAAGATTAAGCCTAAACTTCTAGAATTATGCGAAATTTAATTTTAATTTTCAATAGTTTCATTATGTGTAATTGATTCTGAAAAAGTTTTTAAGTAAACCCATCATTCTCTACTATTTAGAATTATTGTATATCAGCAGCTTAGGTTTCAAATCAGACCAAATGTTTGATATAATGTGAATACAATGAATATAAAAATTCATCAAAACATGCGATTTATTGATTTTAGTCCCAAATTTGAAAAACCGGTTAACCGAAAATCAACATTTTAAAGTAACCGGATAGCAAAATACGGAAATTTTTTAGAAAACCTGGTTTTTCGGTTAACCGGTTTATAAACACTACAAAAATTATCTATTCAACATGCCCTCGCCATTCTGTTCCAAAAATGCTGTTAGACAGTGTAATTTATATGTCACTTTATATATATCTGTCATTTATTCTCACTTTGTTATTGAACATTATAGTTAAAATAATAATGTTTTTTTTTTTTTTTTGCTTCGAAAATTATAAATTTTATACCAACGTCATATTTGGGAAGTTTTGCGTTACTTCTTTAAGTTGTAGAAAAGTGCCGCTGAAGCACACCGATTGCTCACTAAATTTTATGGGGAATGTGTTCCATCAGTATCAATGTTCGTGATATGGTGATATGCGGTTCAGAACATGGAGGACAAAGATCACCCAAGCTTGCCATATTAGGCATTTATCCATGAAGATTGTTGTAAAACTTAACAAGAGCTTGCAAAATCGTTGGGAGCTAATCAAGCAGCCATTTAAAAACGATTGCCAGCAGCAGGATTCATACAAAAGCAGGGAAATTGGGTACCATACGAATTGATGCCGAGAGACTTGAAATATATTTGGTTGCAGTAAACAAGTATATGTTTGTGACAATCATTTTTATGATGAATGATTTACCATATTACATATGTTGTTTTCGGCTTATGGATATCATAATCTGAGAACAAAATATTATGATATAATATTTCAATATAAATATGGTTGACACAAACATATAGTTGTTTACTGTAACCATATATATGATTGACACAATCATAAGTTAACCATATTATGGTTATCACAATCATTTAAATAATTACTGTGACTATAATATTGTGAAAAAAACGTGTAAAAATGTTGAAGTGGTTACAGTAAACATGCGCAACTATATTTTTCTCTGGATGAATGAAACCGTACTATTCCATCGTGACAACGCTTGGTCACATGTTGCTATTTCTGTTAAAAACTATTTAAAATGAAGTGATTGGGTAGTTTTACCTCACCCTCTTAACTGTTCAGAACTTGCCTCTTTGTTTCGATCGATGCAGAATGCTCCCTCTGGGATACGCTTCACTTTGGAACAAAATGTCCAAAATTGGCTTAATTTGTTCTTTTATGTTGGCAGAAAGATGGGTAAATGTCATAGCTAACAGTGTACAAATGTTTCAAAATAAAAGCTAAAAGTTTGAAAAAAGCCTTAATTTTTAAGTTATACAGCCAATAATCTAGACAACACTAAATCAAGAACACTTATCATATCTGATAGTAAGAGTGCGTTACAGTGTTTACATCATATTTTTAGTAATAACATGCTAAAACAACAGATAAGAAAATCGATCACATCAATTTCTGAGCATAAAATTAATTTGCTGTGGATTTCAAGCCACCAGAACAATATGGGAAACGAAAAAGCAGATCAACTTGCAAAATACTCTTTATCAACAAGTACCTGCTCAGAATATAAATTTCAATACTCAGACTAAAGGCGCTTAATAATAAAATACATAAATAATACCTGTGAACAATCGTGGAAGAACGGTAACGACACCAATTGAAATTATTATGAAAATTTAAGCTATAAATGAAACACAAAAAATTTCAAAATTATTCAACACTCATACGCCACACTGTCTGGTCGTACAGTTAATTAACAGTTTTAGTTTTTATTTAACACTCATACGAACTGTTGTCCTCTTAATAGCCATTTAACTTGAAGAGTGTATTTACTTGATTTTATTTATTTGTTTACTTAAACATTAATAAAATATAAAAACAACATTATTTAAAAGCATTTCTTTTTCATTTTTTTTATTTTAATATATATATTTTTTTCATTAGAATCACCATTGTTTAGTACTCTTAGGGTTCATGTTCTTTGCGTTTTACGCTTTGTGTATGCTGGAGTGTTTTTGTGTAAAAAATTATAAAGTAAATTCAATTACTGACATGCAAATAAATCAAATTACAAAATGACATTAATTTTTCAAACAAGATACAACAACAACAACAAGTAAAATGTCTCGCTTAGTTATTTGATTTCAAAGTGTTTCTGTTATTTCTTTCTACTTCATCTTCTGCTTTGTATGTGTGTATTTTAAAGGCGATACTGATGATGTTGGGGACGACTTTGTTGTTATTTACCGCTAAAAAAACAACAAAAAACAAACTGTCTGTCTAAGAAAGATATATAAAAGCCGAGACGCGTCAGCAGTAACAACAAAATTTACAATGTTTATTCTAAAACATACGTTAATGATAATAATAATAATAATAATGATTATAATCACAATGACAATGAGATAATGACGTTTTAGTTCCTCTCTCCCTTCCTGCCTTTTATCCTACTTAAAATCTAACAAAACTTCTTTGTTGTTGTCAGTTGGGGGTGCTGATGTTTACAAGGACAGTCTGTGTATAATGTTAGCTTTACAATGATTTTTGAAATTTAATTTGACACATTAGATTAAATTTTTTAAGATGTTATTTAAATTAATTGATTTTTTTTATAAGTATTTTTCACCTTAAGAGCATAATTCACAATTAGTTTAAAAAACTGAAAGTTTTTCATTAATTTTTTTATTTTATTAGAGCATTAGCTTTTTAGTTTTTTTTTTTTAAGTTTTTTTATTTTATTTTATCCGTTTACAGCTGTTTTACAGTTTGCATCTCCTTCGGAAACTGTTTAAATTTTTGTCAACATTTCTTGGCATCATTGTTTAAACATGATGCTGTTTTTTAAACAAATTCATAGCCTTAAAATGCGCATGATTTGTTTTAGCTGAAATTCATTCATAAAATTTGATTTTGTTTCATATTTCTGTTTTTTTTTTTATAATCCTTAATATTTTCTGTTTTTGTTTGTAAATTCAAAGGTTTTTGGCAAGTATTCTTATTATAAAATTTAGTAAGATTATACAGGATTTATAGTAAGCCATTTCCAGTATAAAGTTTGTTTTGAATATTTTTAGCCAATTCATTTTAATATCGTCCACGGTGTTTTCTAATATTCGGTATTTCAAATCATTCTACAGATTGGGATACGAATAAATAGAAATAATTGTTCGTTAAATTTATTGTTAAATATATTGTTAAAATTCACTGAAATTGTTTTTTTCATAAAATTTTCAAACAATATTTTTTTTCAAAACATTTTCTTTAAATTTCTTATATTTTCCACAATCATTCATGGTGAATTAGAATTTGCACTTTATGTGTAGTCCAGAAATGTTTTTCTAAGATCCTGCAAATAAATATTAAATAAATTTTTAACCCATTAGCGCCGAATAGGTGAAAAAGTACTCAAAAATAATGCAATTTTTAAAAATTTTAAAAGAGCGATAACAAAAATATTTTTTTGGAATAGATAAAGTTAAAATGGATCTATTTAAAATATTTTTTTTCGGTAATAATAGGTCATGCCGTGGCGGGGTACTAGTGGGCCAAAGTTGAGCAATTTTTCAAAAACACAAAATTCGAAAATAAATGGCTCTAGAAAACAGGAGAGTGGAAGTCGCCAATGCCCTCTTTGTGTTTAGTAATCTTGGATGTCTTATATCATTAAACAAAATAACCAAGTGACTAGTCCTACTTTCCTAAGCTACATGTACGATTTTGTGGATTGGGTATAAAAATTCTCATTTCGGCATATGGGCAATTCCATATCATCGTACGTGACATTTGTACGCCTATAGAGTGGAATTGCAAAAATAAGAGTATCTTAAAAATAATTTGGTCTTTATGTTCCATTTAGAGGGTACTATATTTTAAAATAATAAGAAGTTCATTAGAAGCATTGTTGTCCAAAATATCGTGCGAAATATGTGTATATCGTACGTGACATAAAACGGAGGCGTTCTTTTAATTTCTAACACACTACACTAAACGAAATATTTTTCCTTTACAATTCGTCATATTTAAATAAAAATAATCTTTGGATGGCTTTGTAATAAATCAAATTTAAAATCGTACGTGGCATACCGTACGTGACAGATTTTTCTCTAATAATAAAACAATATAAAAAATGAATAGAAAATATACATTCGGTTTCATTAAACAATTTTATAATAGCAAATAAACAATCAGAGTCAAATTCATTTCACACTATATGCTAATTGGGAGCTTAGTTTTAATCGCAATTTTAGCCTAAAACACGCCAATTAAATTAAAAAATTAAATATAGTCAGTTTAAACTAGTATTTTTGCCAAAAAAATTTTGTAATAAGCTCTAAATACTTACACATAGTAATATTTTTGTGTTTTCTCCTGTTTAAATCGTCATGAAAAAAAGTTTCAAGGGTTTTTGGGTCTTCAGTCGTGGTAGTCATTCTCGTGGAATTGCCCATATGTAGGATCTAAAACATATGAAATATCAATTTAATTTTTCAAGTAAAAATTTAGTTTTTTTTTTTTTAGAAAATCATAAAAAACATTTAATGAGTACATGATTATATAAAATATTTAGATGGTGAATGGTTTAACTAACCTAACTAACATTTTTTCGACCATGAAATAATGATGCCAAAACTGTGATTTTGTACTGATGATAATCACCACAAATATCTTATGTTGAAAAAAATTATAGTTATGTGTGTGTAGTTGCTTACAGACCCAACAGTTCGAGGTGGCTGTCCGGAGCTAGAAATCTCAACTACTTTCGGATTACCACTAGCCACCAATATTTTTGGCAACGAAAATAAAATAAAATCCAGCTTAAATCGATCATTTTAAAATGTAAGCCTAAATATATTTTAAACTATAAGAGATAACTTTGTGACATAAACATAAATGGTTGTCACAAACATATACATGTTTACTGTAACCATATATATGATTGATACAATCATGAGAATCGTAAATTAACCATATTATTGTTACCACAATCATATATATATAGTTATTGCGACTATAATATTGTTAAAAATGTTGAAATGGTTACAGTAACCATGCACAAATGTTGAAATGATTACAGTAACAATGCACAACTATATTTTTATCTGCGTATATGGAAGCTATGACCAATTATGGACCTATATTTTTGGTGGTTATTAACATCAGCACAAACACAATATATCCTTCCTACTATGGAGGTGTAGGTTATAATTACAAGCACTTATTCCATCAAAGCAAAACATACCAACTTAGCGTGTGTTCTCTGTTTGTAATTGATGCGTTTAAACATCATCGATATAAGAAGAAGTACTATCCAATGTTCGAACAATGGTTTTTATGTGTTTTGTTCTAAAACTTTTTACCGCTTCAACCTATTTCAATTTATTTTGGCCACATACATAATAAATTGGAAATAAATCTTTAATTTCTAAACGGATAGTTTGACTTGAATAAAACGTGGCTATAAAATAGATAGGGTCTACTTATTACAATTTGTAAAAATATATACAAAAAGTATATTGTATATCCTCATACGATTCTTAGACCATCTATCTGTCTGTTGAAAACACGATAGGGCCCAAACGAAAGGAGGTAGCTGGATGAAATTTTACATAATTACTCTCTGCTGATAATGTTTGTTTGGTATTGGAAATGGGCAATAGCTGTCAATGATTTCACCTAGCCCCCATACAAATGTTCCCCCGGAATATTATTTCAGCAGTCAGTAGTATGTTGATTATGCGGCAATCCTGATAAAATTTTACACAAATTAGTTCCACATTTGCAACATTTGTCACTATTCCCCATACAAGGTCACCTCAGAAAATGACTTGAACATAAATAATCTTATATATAATAAAAATGGATGTTTGTATTTATGTACATATATAAATGTATGTTCCGAATGAACTCAAAAACTGCTGGACCGATTTTGATGAAATTTTCAGGGAATCTTCAGAATAGCCCAGCGGGTATCACTGTAAAGTCAGGTCTATGGGCGGAGGAACGTATAAAAATCGAATTTTTACATTATACCACTAATGCCATATATCTTCAATTCTTATAGATAGTTTTTTGAGTTTCCTATATACAGGCTTTCAACGTGATTGTGATAGTTGTAAAATTTGGCAAAAAAAAAAAAAAATTTTAAAAGAATTTATTTTTGTCCAAACAATTTTTTTCTCCAAAAAAAAAAAAATAAATTTGTCGATCAAAGGAATACATTCCGACACATGTCCGGTACTAAAAAAGTTCTTTCATATTATCAATCGATGATAAACAATTTTGTTTACTGTTACATATTAGGTGCATGAGTAAGAAATATTCGCTACCGAATGGCTCGATCAAGAGAAAGAATCGATTTAAAGTTGCCGGCAAGTATGATGACTACAGGAAACACATGGACTTACTGATTGCTGCAATCAAAATGTAATATCAGCAAGCTCAATGAGCAAATTCAATTGAAACTGCCTGGCGAAACCATGAAATACAACTCCATTTACAAAGTAATGAACGAAGAACAAGCCGTCGATTACCCTACTGAATTGTTGAATTCATTGGAACCAGCCGGAATGCCACCACATGTATTAACATTGAAAGTTGGATCACAGATTTTGTTCGATACTGTATATTAAAATCGAGATCGAGATGCAATATAAAACCGATTTTTCTAAGGTCCAGCAACGCGGACCGGGTTCAGCTAATTGGCTTATAATTATTAATATCGTGACTAAATTGAACATAAATCTTTCTACCAACTTTTATGAGGATTGGTACATAACTGATCCTACCATAACCCCAATATCAGAAAAATAGCTTATTGTTACATTGAAGGAGGGACAATATCAAAAACCAAATAAGATAGGAACATTTTGTAAAGATTTTAAGTACTCAGCCCTGTGCAATTCTTATGGGAAGATGTTAACATCTTTGCGAATTGATGGTGGATGTTAAATATACTCTTATGTGTTTTCTAAATAACTCAAAACTTTGAGTGTATTTCTGAAATTTCACTAATTTGTAATGTTCTTAACATATACTTACTTAAAAAGGGCTACTAAACCTCAATACCACTAAAACCTTAAACAAATTATGCTGATTTAAACCTCACAAGCCTTATCCTTTAAAACTCAAACTATTTAAAATCTAAGATCTAAACTAACATTCAACAAATGTTAGTTAAGCCTTTAGTTAAACGAACAAAGCATTAAATAGAATTCATGCTACTTTTACTTGTAGAAATCCTTGTAATTTTGCCACAGATCTATTTCTATTTCTATTCATACAAATGTCGGTATTCAATAAAAGCGAACTTTTTATCTTGTCGTTTATTGTTAAGCCTTTAGAACTATACGTTCAATACAATATTAAAATTGGCTTTTATTGAAAGTGAGGGAAACTAAATAATGCGGTTTTAATACCCTACAGCTGGTATACTAGGGGTAAGTTGTGTTGATCATAAAAGAAATCGTTTATTTTAATGATTAAT
The DNA here is from genome assembly GCA_942486065.2 of Calliphora vomitoria. Lineage (NCBI taxonomy): Eukaryota > Metazoa > Arthropoda > Insecta > Diptera > Calliphoridae > Calliphora > Calliphora vomitoria. The sequence continues at coordinate 120,509,549 of OW818030.2, read as the reverse complement.
TCAACAAGTTGGTGGCGGCAAAATAAGTACAAAATTCAAACTAAAGATTTTTTGTTAATTTTGAAAATCGATTTTAAATAAAATCCCTTATACTTGTTTGATTTTATTTGAGCAATTTTATAAATTGCTCGACACCTGCGATGTAAAATTTAAGTTAGGTTCATATGTATTTAATTAGAAACTAAAGGGTATTTCATTAAGCGCTACCTATATTTAAATGTAAATAAATCAAAGTGTGTATGAGATATCATCGACATTTTATATTAGTTTGAAATTTGATCTATCGTGCCAATGTCCGCAGCATATTCGCTGAGTGGCGCACATCTGAAATAGTAAATTTTCCATAGCTCAGGTACATAGATCAGTCTGAGTTTGAGCGATGCCAAATTTTTGATTTATGGATCAAGAAGAAAGATGTAGAAGTTATATGTAGTTGAAACCAAGATTTCTAATGAAATTTCGATGATATTAACCCTCTAATACTTAAGCATGCCTCAAGGCACTCTTAGCAAAATGTCAATAAATTCAAATACAATTGATACTTTATTTCAAAAACTTTTTAAAATAATTTAAGTACGTTTTTTAGCAACTGTTACATGAGTTTTTGAAATAAAAAATCAGTTAAATTTGCATTTATTGGCATTTTTGCGATGAGAGTCTTAAGGCTCTAAAGGGTTAAAAAACAATTCGCGAAAAACTAAACAATTTGGTTGTTTGGTTATTAGAAATGTGGGAGGGTCCAACTTATTTTAGCAATAAAGGTATCTACAGAATGTTTTATGATGCTAGCTCCTTGGGAAATAATTTTTGCCGCCACTTTGACCTTTGGACAGATAGTGCGATGGCATGTGTTATGTTGGCTTTAAAAGCCGCTATTGTTTGTGACTTATTCGCATAAAACACCCCACAAGAAAACGTATAACGGGATATTGGAGGTATTGTGAACCTCCACGTGAGATAAGCATGTTATCAAATCGCTCATACAGAATGTCCAATGTGGCAAGAGCTTTGTGGTACGTAGCGCCGTCCTGTTGAAACCACATATCGTTTGTGTCCATATCATTCAATTTAGGTCAAATTCATAGACCTATTGTATCGCCATTAAGGTTGTTGGCCTGACCAACATTGTTCTCAATAAAATACGAACTGATAACGACGCCAGCATAAATCTTATGTGGATTGGTATCGTCCGAATTCGACCATTTTGTTTGTTGACGTATCTATTCATCCAGAAATGGGCCTCATTGCTGATGATGATTTTTTGATGAAATTAAGTTCAGTTTCCATTTCATTTCCATTCCACAAATGTATCATTTGCACTTGTTGTTGAACGCTACATCCGCCCATGGTGATTTGCAAAACATATTGAAGAAATTACAGAAAATTCGACAAATGCAGCTTCAACAATATAGCCAATATCAACTTTCAAATTTCTGAAGTCCCTACTGGAAGACCCTTTATTTAACATATACATATGTACTAAATGGTCTTTTTAAAAAATCAAACACTCATTTATAAAAGAACATAAAAAGAACAACATCATTAATACACAACACATGCAAACTAGGGTGGCTCCCACTTTGAATTATTTGGATTTTCGACTACTGAAATTTTTCTCAGTAGTCTAAAAACCAAATGATGAAAATTTTACAAAAATTGCTCAAAGTTGACAGGTGACTCATTTTATTTAAAGTTTAGAGTTTTGGGTTAAAATATCAGTATTTACCTAGGTTAGCTACGGTTTCCACTAAGCTACCGTTACTTCTAAAATACGCTAAAATTCAGTTACAGAATTAAGTAAAAATACCATTACCGAAATAATTCGAATTAGTGTTATTGTTACTTTTTACCGTTTTCTCACTAATAAATTTAAAAAAAAAAAAATTTTTGGAAAAATTAAAAAAAAAAATTCAAAACAATTTTGAAAAAAATTTTTTTTTTTTAATTTGAAAAACAATTTGAAAAAAAAATTTTTTTAAATTTTGAAAAACAATTTTGAAAAAAAAATATTAATTTTGTTTACCTAAAAATATTTAAAATTTTTATTTTAAAGTATAATTTGGTGAAGGGTATATAAGATTCGGCACAGCCGAATATAGCTCTCTTACTTGTTTTACTTAATTTAGCATTTATTAACATCGAAAATATTTTAATAAATATAATTCTTTTGAAATTTCGTTTAAATATATTTTTGAAGCGTAAAATTTGATATTTAATAGAATATACAAACCATTTTTAATTGGATTTTTTCAATATTTATTTTTTTAATTTTTTGCAAAATACTTTCGTCCAAAAATTAGAACTTTAAATAAAATGTACAACCTCTAAAGGATATCAGATTCTGCTCAGTTTTTAGATGGGAACATCGGAAGTAAAAAAAATTGCAAACAAAGGCCACCCTAATACACACCATTAATACACCTGACACTTGTAAACGGATGGTGGATATGAGTACCACATTATACTTACACTTGTTCAAAAATATCTGTATATATTCTTTTATTGTAAATGTGTAACTGGTATAAAGCAGGTGCTCATTTTATCCCTTTAAAAAATGTTATGCTTTCTTTCTCTTTTACTTATACCTACACAAATTTGTTAACTGAACACAAAAGCCCAATGTGCGTAAGGATAAAAGCATGTATGGAAGTGTGCCTAACAATGATTTTTCCCTTTTGTGTGGATAAACACACATACATACACTTATACTTATTTACATATCAGCATGTATTTTTATCCTTTTTGTTCACTTTATTGTAACATTTCAGTTCATTTTACTCTGTATTGTTTTTATTTTTTTTATATTTGTTTTTTTGTTACATTTTAATATTGATAAGAAATGTATTTGCTAGTGAGTATGTTTGCATGTATGGTGAATGTTAAAATATGAAAAACTTTTATATTGCAGATATAAATACAAAAACCATAAAAAAAAACATTATTGATTTTAAGTGAAAAGTTAAGATTTTCTTGTGTTTGTTTGAGTTTTTTTGTATTATTTATGAAAATTTAATAAACACTACTACTCTTACAGACATATACAGACACTTCCTTTGTATGCAAATTTACACATACACATCAACATAAATATTTTTATGATAAATTATCATTTAAATATTCATAAAACTTTATCAATTTACATTTATATACACATATGTATGTATACACTAGTAGTTATATATAGAAGATTCTGATGCATCATAAGGGTTTCAAATTTATTTATTTGTTTGTTTTTGCTCTTTCATCCAAATGCGTCATGTTTAAATGAGAATTTAACGCTGGTTTATTGAAATTTATCACAATAAATATGTTTTTATGACCATGATTTGTTTTAAATTTAATGTGGAAAATTACATACATTAATGCATGTATTATAATTAATTTATTGTTGTGTGTGTTATTGACACTTTGAAATGATTAGGGAAATAAATTCATAGTTAAATGAATTTAGCTGAAAATTATTAATAATTGAACATGTTGTTACATGTTAATAGGGTTATCAAACAATTTAGTTGTAATAAGGGTGTTCGATGGTAACAAGTAAAACAGAACTTGAACAGAACTAGAACAGAACTTGAACAGAACTTGAACAGAACTAGAACAGAACTAGAACAGAACTAGAACAGAACTAGAACAGAACTAGAACAGAACTAGAACAGAACTAGAACAGAACTAGAACAGAACTAGAACAGAACTAGAACAGAACTAGAACAGAACTAGAACAGAACTAGAACAGAACTAGAACAGAACTAGAACAGAACTAGAACAGAACTAGAACAGAACTAGAACAGAACTAGAACAGAACTAGAACAGAACTAGAACAGAACTAGAACAGAACTAGAACAGAACTAGAACAGAACTAGAACAGAACTAGAACAGAACTAGAACAGAACTAGAACAGAACTAGAACAGAACTAGAACAGAACTAGAACAGAACTAGAACAGAACTAGAACAGAACTAGAACAGAACTAGAACAGAACTAGAACAGAACTAGAACAGAACTAGAACAGAACTAGAACAGAACTAGAACAGAACTAGAACAGAACTAGAACAGAACTAGAACAGAACTAGAACAGAACTAGAACAGAACTAGAACAGAACTAGAACAGAACTAGAACAGAACTAGAACAGAACTAGAACAGAACTAGAACAGAACTAGAACAGAACTAGAACAGAACTAGAACAGAACTAGAACAGAACTAGAACAGAACTAGAACAGAACTAGAACAGAACTAGAACAGAACTAGAACAGAACTAGAACAGAACTAGAACAGAACTAGAACAGAACTAGAACAGAACTAGAACAGAACTAGAACAGAACTAGAACAGAACTAGAACAGAACTAGAACAGAACTAGAACAGAACTAGAACAGAACTAGAACAGAACTAGAACAGAACTAGAACAGAACTAGAACAGAACTAGAACAGAACTAGAACAGAACTAGAACAGAACTAGAACAGAACTAGAACAGAACTAGAACAGAACTAGAACAGAACTAGAACAGAACTAGAACAGAACTAGAACAGAACTAGAACAGAACTAGAACAGAACTAGAACAGAACTAGAACAGAACTAGAACAGAACTAGAACAGAACTAGAACAGAACTAGAACAGAACTAGAACAGAACTAGAACAGAACTAGAACAGAACTAGAACAGAACTAGAACAGAACTAGAACAGAACTAGAACAGAACTAGAACAGAACTAGAACAGAACTAGAACAGAACTAGAACAGAACTAGAACAGAACTAGAACAGAACTAGAACAGAACTAGAACAGAACTAGAACAGAACTAGAACAGAACTAGAACAGAACTAGAACAGAACTAGAACAGAACTAGAACAGAACTAGAACAGAACAGAACTAGAACAGAACTAGAACAGAACTAGAACAGAACTAGAACAGAACTAGAACAGAACTAGAACAGAACTAGAACAGAACTAGAACAGAACTAGAACAGAACTAAAAGAGACATTTCTGAAATTCAATTGGAAATTTTAGAAATATAATTAAAAATTTCTAAATACGGTTGGGTATTTCTGAATTATTTGACTCTATTTAAATTTCTATTAATCTTTAATCTTCATTTAGTTATCCTAATGAATAAAATTACTTAATTACTTTTGTTTGTCCTTGTCATTGTCAACTTAATCTGTTTATGCTAATTCAAATTAAATTTGAATTTCATTTGCGGTCTCTAATAACATTGTACGAGTAATAAATATGTGTGTATTTTAGCTGATTCGTACTTATTGAAGAATTTCCCTGAATTGTGATTTGTAAAATATGTCGCGTATTATATATGCACAGCTATGGCAATATATTAAAACAACGTAAGTCAAAAATCATTACTAGTAAGGCATTAAATATTTATTAGTTATCTTTAGTACTCTTGCTGTAAACTGAATTTCTAAATGGTTATTGGCATTTGTATAAATAAAATCACATCTTAATTATAAATAAAATATAAATAAAATCACATCTTAATTAACTTATTTGAAGACAACATTTTTTGTAATGTTACCACAGTTATCAGAAGTCTATTCGTTTTGATTTAACACTCTTTCACTTGTTATTTGTTCTAGGAATTAGTTTACTGAAAATAAAAAAAAAACTAACACCAAAACCTATTCATTCAAGTTGATTCCTTTTTAGTGGCTGCTGGCGGGTATTACTTTGTAATAGTACATGCTCTAATTTACATTTAAATGTGATTAGAAAACCAAATTGTGGCACAATATTTTCATGGTTGATATACATTTTAAAACCTCCATTATGGTAATAGGGTTATATATACATAAATTTGTTGTTTGGTTTGTAATTTGCACGCGAATACACAGCGCGTCTTATAGATAGACAAGTTGATTTAACGATGCTCTTCTGTTTTTCAAAACCTTCCAGACAACTTTCATTTATATATAGCAAATAATACAGCTAAATAAGCATGACAAAGATTCGTCATAGCGAAACTTTACTCCTTAAGGTTGACAATATAGTTTTATTAAGCAGTAGTGGCAATGTAGGATTATTCATTTGAAATCTGGGTTCAAGGACTAGAATATATTGCGTGTATGACTTATAAATGCGGGATTTTTTTTCTTCACATTTTTAGCTTTTATCTTGAAATATTTGTAAAATATAAATTTAATCAAAGTATTGGCCATTGTTAGCTATGATATTTTCTCATCTTTCTGGCAACATATGGATTCCGAGTCAAAAGAACTGCTAATCTTTTGAGGCAAAGAACGAATTAAGCCAATCTCGGGTACTCTGTTGTAAAGTGAGGCGTATCCCAGAGAGAGCGTTCTGCATCGATCCAAAAAAATAGTAGTCAGATGGGGCACAGTCTGGACTATAAAGCGGGGTGAGGCCAAACTTATCAACCACTTCATTCTAAATACTTTTCAAACAGGTATTGCATCATGTGGTCGAGCATTGTCATGAAAATATATTACGGTTTCATGTCTGTTCGCATATTCTGGACGTTTTTCGGCCAATGCTCGCTTCAAACGAATCAGTCGCATTCGGTACAGATTCCCTGTGTTGGTCTGGTTAGATTTCAGCAGCTTATAATAGGTAGGCCTCTTTTGCTCTTACCAAATATAGGGAATATTTGACTTTGGTGTCGATTTGGCTGGTCGGCTTTAATTCGTATGATACACAATTTTCCTGTTTTTGGATGAATTCTGCTGCTCGCAAACGTTTTGAAATTGCTGCTCCCAATGATTTTGCAAGCTCTTGTTCATGGAGTAATGCCTCCAAATCTTGGTCTTCAAACTTCTTTGGCTTTCGTGTAAAAGCACTTATGAACCGCTCAAACCATCTCATATTAAAACCAATGGAACAAATTCACCATAAGCTTCGGTGATCAATCAGTGCGCTTCAGTGGCATTTTTTCAAATTAAAAAAGTAAAGCAAAACTTCCCGCATGTGACACTTTGTCGCGTTCAAAAGATACACAATTTATTAGAAGTCCCGCATTTTTAAGTCATACACCCAACTACAAGGTGGCGTAAAAGTAATCCTCCTATCAGAAAATGCTATAAATTTTGCGATTGGCCCCTAATGTCAGTTCTGTTTTGACATTTGTGTAGTAAACACATGCGAAATACACGTTAATAAACAATGTTACGCTACACTGCTCCAGAACGCGGAATATTGCTGACTATTTATTTGACCAATAATCGGTCGGTGACTTTGGCAACACTGCGACGTTTAGCCGCTCGCCTCGAAGAGACTGGCACAACATGAGATGCTGCCAGGCGTGTCAGACCCCGGAGTAGCCGTTCTGCAGAGAATATTGCTGCTGTAGCCGAGGATGTCATGGAAGCGCCGTCGACATCGACCAGACGACGTGCCACGCAAATGGGTATTAGTCGACGGTCTTTACAGCTAATTTTGGTACAAGATTTGAAGATGTTTCCGTACAAAGTCCAGACGATGCATCAGCTGTTAGCTGCTGACCGCCAATCGCGTCTAACATACGCTCTAGCCATCCTTAATCACCACCAAGAGGAAGATGATTTTTCATCAAAAATAATCATGAGTAATGAGGCCCATATCCATCTTAGCGGGTACGTAAATAAGCAAAATTTACGCTTCTGGGGCACTGAAAATCCGCGTGTAATCCACGAAGAGCCATTACACCCTCTCAAAGTCACTGTATGGTGTGCTGTTTTCGCTGGAGGAGTCATCGGACCGTTTTTCTTCGAAGACGTCGCGGGCCAAACGGTTACTGTGAATGGTGAGCGATACAGAGCAATGATCAACGAGTTCTTTATGCCGCAACTTGATGAATTGGGATTGGAAAACATGTGGTTCCAACAGGACGGTGCAACGGCACACACTGCACGTGCCACAACCGATATGCTGAAGGATGCATTTCCCGGGCGCCTCAGACTCTTGCAGCTCTTAAAGACAATATCCGTCAAGAATGTGAGGACCTATCGCCGGAAGTTTTGGCCAAAGTGATGGAAAATGCCATAAAAAGGGCTCAAATGACAATCAACTGTGGCGGCGGCCATTTACATGACATATTCATATTCTCGACTTGATGTAAAAACAATTAAAAGACCAAATAAAAATAATCCACAAGAAGAATCAAAGTTTTTAATTTTTTTTTTTTTAAAAAAAGAGTCGGAAGTTTACTTTTGCGACACCTTGTAAAAACGAAAACTTCAAGATTTTAACAAAAATAAGAGTTAACTTAGAAAGGTAAACAGGATTTTCATTATATATTTGCTTTATAACAAACTAAAATTTATTGAAATCTATTCATATTATAAGCTGTAAAAAGTTTTAAAATTTAAAGATAATCGAGTTTGACACCCTGTATATCATCTTGTGTTCTTACAGAGTAACCACAGATTTCATTTTCTGAAAGCTGATGTCCTCCTGTACAATTCGTTCTTACATCATTTTGCAATCGGACCTTCAGTTTAGGAAATACATATATGTATTACCACATTTTTCACAGCGACCTCACGAAAAACTTTTTATAACAAACTATGATTTGCTTTATGTAGCTGCAACAATTTTCCAAATAAAAGGCAAACCAATTATCCATAAATATAAATTGGTCTGTTAGGAGAAAAATGAAAAAATAAATGAATTTAAATGGAATTTATTAAATACAATACACAAACATATAAAACCCTTATAGTCTCATAAATACGTGACCAGATTAGATGCTAACGAGATGGTAAGTCTAGCTAGAACTTCTATTGTTTTATAAATAAATTTATAAAAAAAAAATATATAGAGAATTATTGTTGGTTGCCATGAGTTTTTAATCTAGTTTTCATTTTTGACTTAATTCGACTTTTTACATTACTATGCAAATACATTCTTCCAGAACAGTAAAATGTAGGAGAACAAACAAAAACGCAGCAGATAATCATAAAATTGACCCTTAATCTTCAACTTAAGTTTAGTATCTATTGTTTCTATTTTTCTTTGGTTGGAATCTGTGGGTTGCTTGTTGTTGTAGGTTTAAGATTTTCCTCCTTTTTATCACTTTCCAACCAACAACAAATTGTTTTAAATCTCTCTAGCATTAAGAAACGATTTACATAAATATATATATAGAGTAAGTAGCAGTATACTGACTGACTGGCTGGTCTTTGGCTTTTTATTTTATTTTTTTCCTTAATGTTTTTATTCGGTTTTGTTGAAACTTTGTTTGTAAATATATTCTTTTTGGTTTGTTAGAAATCAAAAGTGACCTTTTTTGTTTGTTTTTGTTTGCTGGAAAACAAATGAAAACGCTATACTAAATATAACAAAAAAATTAAGTTTTTTTCATTTGTTTTTCAAAACAAAAAGGAAATTTAATCTATAAATAAAAGTCTATGGCTGGTTATAAAACAAATAGTTTTTAGAATTTATTTATTTTTTGTTGAAATTTATATTTTAAATTAGTTTTTATGGTTAAATCATCAGACATGCGGGATTTTTTTATATTTTATTTGAAAATATAATATTTAGGAGCTTTAATCAGTTGAATATAAATGCATGCATAAAGTTAATCAGCATAAATTAAATGAAGAGTTTTATGAAATTGTACTAAAAGGATTAAACGGGAAATATTATATTTAAATTTGGATTACTGCAGACAAAATATATTCAAATAATAAAAAAGGGAACCAGATGAAAAATTTCGATAAAAAAAACTTTGAAACCTTCTCTATTCAAATATTATCTGAAGGTTCAGAATCACGATTAAACGATATCTGTAAATTTGGCTAGCTGACTGTCCATATAAACCTTGTGCCGATCATAATTTTAAAGATATATCGATATATTGACCAATTTTGGCAAATTCATCTTGTTTGGGCATAAACAAAGCTTATTGAACCGGTTTACTGTTTCATCTAGCCCCCATACAAATGCCCTCCCAAAAAAGATTTTTTTGTCACAAATATCTGATTTATATAAGTAGCCACACAAAATTGCTCCACAAATAAGTTTTATATAAAAGGAAATCACATTGAAAATTTTGATTCATCCACACGCAGAAAAAAAATAAAGTTGTGTATGGTTACTGTTACCATTTCAACATTTATGCATGTTTACTGTAACCATTTCAAGTTTGTTGACAATATTATAGCCACAGTAACTATTTATATGCTTGTGGTAACAATAATATGGTTAATTTACGATTCACATGATTGTATCAACCATATATATGGTTACAGTAAACATGTATATGTTTGTGACTACCATTAATAATTGACCATAGCTCCCGAAATGCACTTGAACGAACATAAGTCTATTAAAATGATTGGTTTCCAACAGAAATAAATATCATAAAGACATAAATAACACGACATAATGAGAATACGATCGATCCATAATTGGTCACTGCTGCCATATAGTTTGTGCTTATAGTTCAATTCAATGACCACTCATTTTAGTTCATGGTTCAAAAATGAACTAGGTTGCTCTTTATTTGATTTTAAACCACCTAAGAGAACTACCTAACTAAAAGAAATCATTAGGAGTCAAATTTGGAATGTACGGAAATCAGGCTGTTAATTGGATAAATAGTTCAATTCAATGTCTACTCATTTTAGTCCATAGTTTAGAAATGAACTAGGTTACTTTTTATTTGATTTGAAAAGACCTAAGTGAATTACCACTTCATTTAATTGATGTTTGGTCTGCAGGACTAAAAGAAATCATTAGGAGTCAAATTTGGAATGTACGGAAATGAAGCTGTTAATTAAATAAATATCTCTCAGCTTAATAGTTTACAAATTAAAAAAATACATCATTTTAAAATATTAACATCGGTACAACTGTGGTTAAATTACAATAAATATTTTCTTTCAACAAGCTACAGTGAAACTAAACACAAATGCTACTACGAAATTTTCTGATATTTTCTTTGATAAAATAATTTACCACAAAGGGACCTATTGCCTGGACCCAACTAAGTTGCTCTCTTTTCTGTCTTTACTATATAATTGTCAGAACGAGTATAAAAATAAACTTAAAAAACAACACACATAGTTCTTCATTTAGTTCAATCAAGTGAATAGATCAATTGAACTAGTTTGTTCATAAACTACCCAAGTCTACTACCACATAAGGCCCACCGAAAATCAGATAACGGGCATAAATCCCATAATCATTTTGGAATCCAAATAAAATTTAACAAAAATAAGTTTCATGTAGAAAAAAATCATGCGACCTAATTTCAGGATGATCGGTACATAATTGTTCCTAGCTCCTATATAAGGGTCACTTTCGAAAACCACTCACAAAAAACAATTACGGATATTTAATTTACAATAACGAATTGCTCAAATTATCAGTGAAGGGTATTATATGAGCGGGCATGACCGAATATACTTTCTTAGTCGTTTTTAATAGATGCCTGCAAAATACCTAAAGTAAAATTTTTTTCTAAAAACTCTTAATCAGATTTTGTCACCGTTGATCTCATTTTAAATAAAAATAATCATAGATTAAAATTTTTATTTTTTGAAATCCGTTTCATATATGGGGCATTTCACGTCAAGTGAACCAACTTTTGAAATCGATGTCTTCCGATCGGGATGAAATTTGCACCAATGTTAGTTCTATTGGATAGTAATTCGGACACAATTTTTCAACAAGATCGGTCAAGAACTCTCTGAGTTATAGGAGGTCAAAATTTGACATTTTGCCCAAACAGGTGTTTTTTCTTATCCATATAACTTATTACCTATTGTTCTTAGCAAAATGTGTCCCAAATAGTTTAGATAGCTATTTATGCAATCTTTGGAAAAAAAAATAAATAAAATATTTTTGATTTTTTTTTTTTTAAATCAAATACATTTTTGACTTTTTTTTCAAAATGGGCCCTTTTTATTTTTTTTTTTATTTTTTTTAAGAAAGCTCAGGTCTTTTCCTAAGCTACCTATATGGTCGCTTAGTGGGATGCGAGTGGGATATCTGTCAAAAAAAATATTTTGTAACTCAAGATATACAATTTTTGACTTTTTTTGCAAAATCAAAAATTTTGTTGACTTTTTTTAAAAAAATGGACCCATTTTTTAATTTTTTGTTTTTGCTCAGAAGAAAGCTTAGGTCTTTTCCTTTAAAACCTTTTTGGTCGCTTAGTGGGATGCGAGTGGGATATCTATCAAAAAAATGTTTTGTAACTCAAGACATAACATTTTTTACTTTTTTTTGCAAAATCAAAAATTTTTTTTACTTTTTTTTCCAAAATGGACCCTTTTTTTTATTTAATTTTTTTTCTCAAAAGAAAGCTTAGGTCTTTTCCTTTAAAACCTTTTTGGTCGCTTAGTGGGATGCAAGTGGGATATCTATCAAAATAAATGTTTTGTAACTCAAGACAAAGGTTCTTAAATTGATTTTTTTCTAAAACCTTAAAAATAAAAACCACCACAACTGACCGATAATAGCCACTGGAGGGGTGCAATGTGAAGCCGACCGCTATTAATCTTCCACCCCCAAAATTTGTCTGAGTTTTGTATCTTACGGCTTTTTTAGTTAATCCTATAGGTAGTTTTCAGCGCAATAATTTATATTCGTGATTGATTTTTGGAAGTGGGCCTTATATGGGAGCTATGTCAAATTATGGACCGATCACCATGAAATTTGGTCATGTCATTAATGTCTATATGAAAGTTATTTATGTTGCATTTTATGTGTATACCAAAATTTTTGGGAGATTTATGCTCGTTAAAGTGATTATCGGAAGCAAGCATTATATGGGACCTATGACTAATTATGGACGGATCATAATAAAATTTGGTGACATGAATTCCGTATATATAAAACTTATTTGGAGAAAAACTTGTGTAGATACCTATATAAATTAAACATTTGTGACCGATAAAGTCCACTTTCGGGAGGACATTTGTATGGGGGCTAGGTGAAATAATGGACCGATTTCAGCCAGTTTCAATAGACAAATTATATGTACCAAATTTTATCGAAACATCTTCAAAATTGCGACCTGTACTCTGCGCACAAGGTTTACATGGACAACCAGCCAGCCAGACGAACGGACGAACGGACATCGTTTAATCGACTCAGAAAGTGATTCTGAGTCGATCGGTGGGTGCTATACCAATATTTTTGGGCGTTACAAACATCTGCACAAATCCAATATACCCTCGCCACTATGGTGGTGTAGGGTATAATAAGTGATTTTTATTCCTGAGGTTAACATATTATGGGTATTACAGTATCGAGGCTATGAAATTCTAGTTAGGTATGTTACATACCATCGGAAAGGCTAATGTGTCTAGTTTCTCCGCGTAAGTTTAATTTTTAAGGTTTACACATAAATATGAAAAAAATCAAAATAGTGCATATGCTAAAAATTTAAAAACCTTTGTCTTGAGTTACAAAATATTTATTTTGATAGATATCCCACTCGCATCCCACTAAGCGACCAAAAAGGTTTTAAAGGAAAAGACCTAAGCTTTTTTTTGAGAAAAAAAAAAAATAAATAAAAAAGGGTCCATTTGGGAAAAAAAAGTCAAAAAAGTTTTTGATTTTGCAAAAAAAAAGTAAAAAATTTTATGTCTTGAGTTACAAAACATTTTTTTGATAGATATCCCACTCGCATCCCACTAAGCGACCAAAAAGGTTTTAAAGAAAAAGACCTAAGCTTTCTTCTGAGCAAAAAAAAAAATTCAAAAATGGGTCCATTTTTTTAAAAAAAGTCAACAAAGTTTTTGATTTTGCAAAAAAATCCAAAAATTTTATATCTTGAGTTACAAAATATTTTTTTTGACAGATATCCCACTCGCATCCCATTAAGCGACCATATAGGTAGCTTAGGAAAAGACCTGAGCTTTCTTAAAAAAAATAAAAAAAAAAAATTAAAAGGGCCCATTTTAAAAAAAAAAAAGTCAAAAATGTTTTTGATTTTTAAAAAAAAAAGTCAAAAATATTTAATTTATTTTTTTTAATTTTTTTTTTTCCAAAGATTGCATAAATAGCTATCTAAACTATTTGGGACACATTTTGCTAAGAACAATAGGTAATAAGTTATATGGATAAGAAAAAACACCTGTTTGGCCAAAATGTCAAATTTTGACCTCCTATAACTCAGAGAGTTCTTGACCGATCTTGTTGAAAACTTGTGTCCAAATTACTATCCAATAGAACTAACATTGGTGCAAATTTCATCCCGATCGGAAGACATCGATTTCAAAAGTTGGTTCACTTCACATGAAATGCCCCATATATAAACTTTCACAAATACTTGTCCAACTTAGTGTTTTATTAACACTTAAAAGTTTTTATTCTAATGTATTACTCAAAAAATATTTCAATCAGATAGAAGATAAAACCGAATATTAATGAGAGTCACTGTAGTTAAATTTTATGTTCAATCGTAGGGGTTTCTCTAGATCAATTTTACGTTCAATCGAAGGTCTTTATGTAGTTTAATGTTACACGCAGAAAAAAAATATAGTTGTACATTGTTACTGTAACCATTTCAAATTTGTGCATGGTTACTGTAACAATTTCAAAATTTTTAACAATATTATAGTCACAGTAACTATATATATGATTGTGGTAACAATAATATGGTTAATTTACGAATCACATGAATATTTCAACCATATATATGGTTACAGTAACCATGTATATGTTTGTGACAACCATTTATATGATGAAGGACTTACCATATTATGATGCTCTCATATCATAATCTGAGAACAACATATTATGATAAAATTATTCATCATATAAATGGTTGTCACAAACATATACATGGTTACTGTAACCATATATATGGTTGAAATATTCATGTGATTCGTAAATTAGCCATATTATTGTTACCACAATCATATATATTAGGGTGGCCCCGTTTGTATGGAGAAAAAATAAGGTATCGATGTTTCCGCCTAAAATGAAAATTTGATTCATTCTAAGACTACCTTTTGAAATTTTTTCGTCCTTGAGTCAATATTTGGCGAGCTGGATCAAAGGATAAAAAGGTCCTTTTTTGAGGTTTTTTACATTTTCTCCATATTTCTTCCAAAGAAGTATATGTAAGTTTGATATCATATAAAACGTCTTTAAAAGACGCATTCAATAGGTTATTAGAATCTTAAAAAAAAAAATTAAAATTCAAAAACTTTAAAATCTTTAAAAATTTTCGACAAAATTTTAGTTTTTTTTTAATTTTTTCATAGAATTTATTCAAATAAATATATGAAATTCTTGATCATAAACATAATGTAATTTCACCGAAATGGTGAAAGCTTATAAAATTTGAGTTATTTTGATGCCCATTACATATACTAAGAATTGAGTATACAGAGATTGTCAGATAGGGATGAAATTAGGTTTAAACAAATTTGAATAAACATTGAACTGGACTGAATTTTAAAAAACGAGAAAAACCGTTTCGGTGAAATTACATTATGTTTATGATCAAGAAATTTCATCTATATATTTGAATAAATTCTATGAACAAATTAAAAAAAACTAAAATTTTGTCGAAAATTTTTAAATAAAATTTTTTTTTTTTTTAAATTTTTAATAACCAATTGAATGCGTCTCTCAAAGACCTTTCACATGATACCAAATTTACATATACTTCCTTTGGAAGAAATATGGAGAAAATGTAAAAAACCTCAAAAAAGGACCTTTTTATCCTTTGATCCAGCTCGCCAAATATTGATCTCAGGACGAAAAAATTTCAAAACGTAGTCTTGAATCAAATTTTAATTTTAGTCGGGAACATCCGCAACTTTAATTTTGGGGCCACCCTAATATATATAGTTACTGTGACTATAATATTGTGAAAAATTTTTAAATTGTTACAGTAACCATGCACAAATTTGAAATGGTTACAGTAACAATGTACAACTATATTTTTTTTCTGCGTGTATAATGGAATCATTCAATTGGTTATCACAACGAATCTCTATATTGTAGCTTTAAGAAGAAAACTTAAAAAAATGGACGAGAAAAATGTTCGAAATGGTCTTCTTTGGCGCCGATTCGCACTGAGAAACCTACAGTTTAAGGATATCTCGAAATTCATGTCGTTAGTTTTTATACCAACCAACGAAAGAGTTGATTTTGTCATTCGGTTTGTAACACAGCAAAATATTTGTCACAGACCTACGTAAGTAAATAAATTTTGGGTCCTCATGCGCTTCTAAAACAATCCGGCTGGCATAGCATATCTGTCTGTTGAAAACACGACTTCCAAATTTTTCAAAAATACTCTCTGTGGATAAGGTGTTGAAAATTGTCTATATCGGTCCATGATTTCACCTAGCCCATAAAAATGTCACCCCGCAATACTGTTTGAGCAGTCATAAATATGTTGATTATGCGGCAATGCTGATAAAATTTTGCACAATTACTCTAACTACTCTGAAATTATACTGTTAAGTATGTCAAAAATCGTGCAAATCGTCTGAAAATAGTCCCTCAGACGTTTTTATTGGGTGTAGCCTTAAAATGCAGGATTTACAATATATGGCGTATCTTTTGAACGCGGTTTTTGTTTTTAATAAATTATATGTCATTTTGAGGGTACATCCCTATCATTTATTCTTACTTCATTATTGAACATTATAGTGTTAATAACAAAGCTTTCTTTTTGTTTTAAAAATATCAAATTTTGTACCAACCGGGAAGTTTTGATTTACTTATTTATTTTGAAAAAAGTTCTGCTGAAGCACACCGATTGCTTACTAATGCTTATGATGAATGTGTTGCATAGATTTCAACGTGCGAGTTTTGAAAACCCACAATTGGTAGCATTACTCCATGAAAATTGTCCTCAAACTCAACATAAGCATGCAAAATCATTGGCAGCTAATAAAACAGCAATTTCAAAACGTTTGCAAGCAGCAGGATTCATCTAAAAGAAGGGAAATTGCGTACCATACGAAATGAAGCCGAGAGATCTTGAAAGATGACGGTGCATGTCAAAAATGATATTTGAACGCTATAAAACAAAATCATTTCTGCACCGAATCATTACTTGCATAAGAGATCGTATGTGAAGCCAGACCAACCAACTGAATCGACATTAAAGCTAAGTATCCATGGCACTAAGGTAATGCTCTGTATTTGGTGGGACCAAAAGAGACCTGTCTATTATGAGCTGCAGAAATCTGGTCAGACCATCATATGGAACCTGTACCAAACGCAACTGATTCGCTTGAAGCGAGCATTTGTCGAAAAACGCCCAAAATATGCCAGACATGAAACCGTAATATTCCATTATGACAACGTTCGGCCACATGTTGCAATACCTGTTAAAAAGTATCTAGAATGAAGTGATTGGGAAATTTTGCCTCACCCGCTTCATATTTTATTTTTTTTTTACTTGGACCAGCACTCAGGAGATGACCCCTACTCTTGCAATGCATTATGTTGGAACTAGGAAAATAGGTTATGGGAAGGAGGATAGAGGGAGTAGTGTTTATGGATATTTGATTTGAATTTTCCTACATTGAAAGGGACAGCACCCACACAAAAAATGAACACATCCGTGTACAATTTGACACCATTCGGTGTCAATAGTGTATCAACCCCGTATGTGTACAAATCGTAAACGAACGGTGTCAATTTGACAACGAAGAAATGACACCATACCGTTGTCGATTTGTCACCATACCGTTGTCGTTTTGATACCGTCCGTTGTTGATTTAATACCACCCTTTTTTTAATTTGGAATCGTGTAATTCCTTCCCTTTCCAAATTTACCATAATATTTATGAAGATTAAGATAAAACATTAAATACCTTATTTTTCATTAATTTTATATTTATTTAATATAAACACATTTATAAAATCATGTTAGAATACTCGTATGTAAACATATTGTGATTGGCTATTGTTTCCTGGTACTGTTGCACTTCCATATAGTCCCTTTATTCAGCTATCTCTCCTTATTGATCTTATTGGTTTCACTGCATTTATTTTGTTCACTTTTTGTTCACAAAACCTAATTTATTTAGCACTCATTTAATAATTTGTACTTTTGCGTTCTATATAACAAAAACTTAGTGATAAATACCATTACGTTCGTCGTAATAAAAAGCAACTGGCTTGTTATTCACAGTGAAATGAGTCTTCGCATATTTTGGCAACGTTCTGTTGTCGATTCATACTCGTTTGTTTACAAATTGTAAACGTACGGTGTCGAAATAAAGTGACACCGTATGGTGTCAAAATGACACCAACCGTTGTCGATTTTGCAACGCCGTTTTTCCCTCAGTGAGGAAATACTTCGACAGGAAGCTTATTCCACATACGGACGGTACGGCTAAAAAACGAATTTTCTCTATAGTGTGTTGTGCCCCCGATGATGAACGCGTATTTCGTAAGAACCTACGGGTTTCGGGAACGAGTTCCCTAATTTCATCAGAACACATTTCATTGTAGTATCGATAGAACAGTGAAACACAACCCACATTGCGACGATGCGCCCTCTCCTGTACGCGGTCAAGTAACTCCAAAAGAGACTTCGAAGCACCGGCCCATACATGAGAGTTCCTTTCCATTTTGGGTCGGATATAAGTGGTGTAAATAGTATGGAGATCAGATGAAGTGAAGTATTTCTTACACCGTCCTACAAAACCGAGGCACTTGAATGCTTCTTTCGACACTTGAAAAATGTGTTTTGTCCAGCGAACATCACACTGAATTTTCATGCCTAGAACATCGAGAACATCTGATTCCTTAATATTTACACCACCCATAGAAACAGATGAAGCAACATGATCTGTCGTGCGTTTATGTGTTAACATACAACATTGAGTCTTACGTGCATTAAAATCGACTCTGTTCGCATAACCCTATTCAGAGATTGTCACAAGATCTTGGTTAAGTGAAAGGCTTGGCCTATAGTTGAATGAATATGAATGGCAAATGTTGCTGTCATCTGCAAAAGAATAGATAGGGTTGGAAGTTTGACTTAGAAGGTCATTTAGATAAATAAGGAATAGAGTAGGAGAAAGAATGGAGCCTTGCGGTACCCCTGAATTAATCTTAATCTCATTTGATGAGATCCCATCTACAACAACTCGTATAGTGCGATCTCTGAGAAAGCTCGATATAAATCGAGAGAAGTCATTACCGACACCAAATGCAATAAGTTTAGATAAGAGCGCACCATGCCACCCTCTATCGAACGCCTTAGAAATATCTAGAGCCACCACTTTACATTCGCCAAAACGGTGAATGGAGCGGCACCATTTTTTCAATAACTTTGGAAAGTGCAGAACAAATTCATATTGGGCGATAGTTTTCAGGGTTGTTAGCCTCTCCCTTTTTTTGAATTTGCGTTACATTAGCAACCTTCCAGCATATAGAAAATTCTCCGGCACGGTATAATATGCTGAACAGGTTTGCTAACGAACGGGCTAGCATCGAAGAACACTGCTTCAAGACCAGTGCTGTTACACCATCCGGCCCAGGAGACTTGATGTTTATTATCTCGAGATCACCTCAAGCTAGCACCCACTCTGTATTTTGGATGTGTTGTAAACCATACAATGGCGTTTGTATGAGGATAAACTTTAGAAAATGGAAGACATTTATTTTGAGATATCATTTTTTCCAGGAAAACTCAATATCCTGTGTCAAAAGACACAAAAGACCAATGTTGCAAAAAGTTGTTATTATATACAATTAAATTAAGCGATTTTACAGCATTTTTATATAAAATTTGAACTTTGAACCTCGTTGAAAGACATACCACTTAAATTGTTAAGCGGCTTGAAATTGTCTGTGGCCACAAATAACTTATGTATCGAGTTTCAACAAAATATGGAACGGGTAAGGTCCTATGCCTTGTCGAAAATTTGTGTTCTCTTCTTGTTTTAAATCATACCAAAAAAAAAAACATCATTAACAGATTTCAAAAATATATAAAACATAGTATTGTAAAACATTTTATGTGTTATGTGTAGGGGGCGGATTTTCATGCATTTATTATTGGAAAATATGCGCCTAAAATATGCTTCAAAAAAATCAAAATATGACCTAAAAGTTTAAAAAATATGCACTTATATTTTTGTGAATAAACATATAATAATAAACAATGGATCGTGCAATGTCCAAAAAATACACAACAGTGTTCCCAGAAGTTAGGATTCTTTAAATTTTACCAGGAAAAAATATATAATTGTTCTACTGAGATTTGTAACGCAGATAGAAATCAATTGGTTACTTTATACTTTCATGTAATCTAGCGTAAACACAATTGTCACTTAAGTGTCTCAAAGTGTAGTCACTTTCAGCATTAACTGTGTAATGCATTTGTCTCTAAGTTATCTAAAAGGGTCATTAGGACATGCACGTGTTAAAATAACTAATCACGTAACTAGTTATATAACTAATTGTCACCCTAAATGATATGTAAAATCACTAGTTCAGGACAGTCTCCTAGAACTGCTATGAAATGGCTGCCAGGACCTGTAATTGTGGATGTGAAGTTACAAAATCTTATAAATCGAATCGATGAAAACAAATATGAATGTTTTCGATACATTGAATGAATTGTTGATACATAAAAAACTTTAGACTTTTTTGAAGCAAAATGTTTTGAAATGATTATTTTCAATTGCTGATATAAAAATGAAGAACTTAATGCCAGTTTCTCGATGTCGAATGCCAGAAGTTAGTCGATATCATTTGATAATATTTCTACAACAAATTCTACAAAAAAACTTTTTGTCCAGACAATATGTTGCCCATTGACGACAAAAAATAAAATTTTAATTAAAAACTTGGATAATATGCATATAAATATGCATTTTGAAGTAAAATATAACAAAATATGCATTATCAATAAAATATGCAAAAATATGCACTAACAAATCGATGCCATTTTACAGCAAAATGTGGGATTCGGATAGGTATAAGTCTACATTGTATTTGGGCGTTCGAGGAAAAACATGCATTTGCATATAAATCCGCCCCCTAGTTATGTGTTATGCATCAGTTTAAGAGTAAGTTACAACAATTGTTATTATTTGTTAACAGCTATTATTTTTAACATTTCTCTCATTGGTTTGTATCCCTACTAAATTACTTACATGACCTGAAAGTAACTTAACAGTTTATCCAAAACATCAACCTATTATGGCAACTAAATATATTTGGATTATGCAATAAATATAGCAAAAGTTCTATAAAATTATACTCGTAACTTGTAATATTGTTTACTAATTTTCTCTTACAACATTCAACTGCGCAATAACAACTCTTGTTGCCAACAAAAGAATTCTGTGATTTTTTTTGTATACAAATTCAAATGAAAACAACAAGTTAGAACGAGATGCACCGTAAACAAACCAGAAATGAAAAAAATATGTTTTTTTTTTTTCTTTTTTTTTTGAGAAATTATTATACAATACAAGAAATGAAAATTTCTTTGTATATTCGCTTTTATAAGTATATATGGGGTTTTTGGTGGTATATGTCACGTTTTTTCTAACATCTTCCTTCTCTTTTCATTAGACAAGGATGGCTCGTAAACAAAGACAGACATTTTGGCCAGAGAGAGGAAATACCAGAAAACTCAGCTGTGTTTAGTTATAGTGTTGTATTGTGTTGTGGTGGTAGTGGTAGTCAGCTAGTCTGTTGTATGCCAATTACATACAAAAAGAAACACATGAAATCAGACAAACAAATCGGTTTGCGAAGGGGGCAGGGGTAAATCAAAGGAAACAAACAAGTCATTGTACTCATAATGGCTAAAAAAAAGTGCTAAATAAACTTACACGAAGGCGTAGATACTGGCACAAACATGTGTATATGTATGTAGGTATATAGTAAATATTAATGATTTTATTTTTTCTGTACTTCGTGGTTTCGTTTTTAGTTTTAGCCACCAATGCAGTTTCTGGCTAGAAACTAAAAAGATTTTTTTCTTATTATTCTTTTTTATTTTTGTTCAATACACACAATAAAAAATATGAGTAGTAGGTCAGGTGCAAATGAGAGTAAGTTGTGGCCTATTATAACACTCTCCTAGAGAGCGCAAGAGAGCATTTAGTTACAAATATTCAAAATTTCTATGTAATTATTTCAATGAATTTCTTAAGAATTTGTTTAGGAAAATTGTAATGTTTTATTTGAAAAACATAAAATAAGTTTAGCAAATTTATGGCATCCCTGAACTTTAAATTCAATTCACGTGTCGTTTACCGACTAGAACATTTTTTTTGAATTTTCTGTTTAATAATCACTTTTAATTTTGTTTTCAAATCGTTTTTTCTACATTTAATTAAAATTAACATTACATTTGGTTTTTGTTAATTGTGTCTAACAAATTTGCAAAAACTACCCCGCTACACACTCACCTTCAACGTATTGTACTTAAGTGGCTGCTGCATACGTCCATATATTGGCACAAACAAATTGTTTAATAATTTATTTATTTCATCAAAATTTGACATGTTTTTAATTTTAGTTATGTAGTTTTTTTTTTTTTTTTTGTAAATGTTCTTAATTTAGAAATATTTTTGTATGTCTGATTGATGTTTAGACATTAGGTTCAGGCAAATTTGCTATTTTTCAACAGATATTTTAAAAATAGTGTATGAAAGATTGTTTGCAGCTGCATACTGGCAGTTGCATACATACTTAGAAAAATATTTTTTAATAATTAGTGAGCACATCAAAGGGACATAAAATATCTGGAAGATTAAAATTATTCAATACTCGTATACCCATTGTAAGCAATTCGCATTATAATTTGTATAATATAAATTTTTATTGGTTAAAATAGGTTTTTCAATGTCGCCAGATAACCTAAAGACCCACATTAACCCTCTAACCGGTAAGACCATCTCAAGGCGGTCTTCGATTTTTGGGCCCCAGGGCTGTATTAAACAGTTTTTCGCTTCAAAATAATGAAAACTGTCTTTAAACAACACTTTTTACATTTTCTTTCCAATATATTCTGACAAGCCGTTTGTCAGCTATGATCAATCAAGTGCAAAAGGTCATCAAATTAGCATCGAAAATTATTTCACAAATTTAACTATAAAAAAACAACATTTAGAATAAAATGATCGACATACAAATTTTACGGTAAGTAGATAACATTTTATGTTTAAGTTGTAAAACGTATTTGAAGCGAAAAAAAAAGTAAAAAGTTTGATTTAAAAACGAAATAGCGAAAGCCTCCTCAAGGCGGTCTTGCCGGTTTGCGTGTACAAAAATGTCCTCCTCTCTTACATTGTAGTTTTCACCTTATGTTCATAGAACTCTATTATTTGCTTATGGTTCTATTATTTTACTATTGTGTTAAAGATGGATATTACTAAACGTCCTTATACGAAAAATATCAATTTGGAGCAAATGTCTGATGAATAATTTCTCGAGTTCATCGATTCTGTAGAGTTTTTTAGACAGCACAGATGAAAGTATTGATAGCGATGACAGTGCTGCTGATTCCACTTATGTTCCAAAGACGAAGCACCATTTTCGAAATTCATGCCCAATAAGCCGCATAAAAGAGGGATACAAATGTTCGTGCTTTGTCATTCAAACGGTTTTGCCTACCGGTTTTAAATCTACAATGGGTCCGAAGATAACATCATTTTACATGTTATAGCGGACATTGGATATATACCTAAAATGTTTGGAGATTCCTAATTTCATGCATCACATCCAGTATTTTGATAACTTTTATAAATCGAATCCGCTGTTAGTCTATTTACGAACCAGAGGAATTTATGGTTTGGGTACAATGAGAGGTACTAATTTTATTTTGTCATATTTCTTGTTGATCATGATTTGCTTTTGTGTAAACTGTGAAATGAACCAAGAAAAGAGATGATTTTGCGTAGAATACATGACCTCAATTCATGTAGTCGATGTGAATACTGTATTATGGAAGGATAACAAATATGTCTTCCCGATTCAGAGAACCAATGCTGGCGAAGAACAATCAAAGGTTCCTCGGTATGATAGAAAGCAGAAGAAATTCATCGAAATCAACTTCCCTCAAATTATTCAAAAATACAATGATCGCATAGGTGGAGTAGATCTCATGGATGGTCTCCAGGGTTGATTCCATATTTGAGCTAAGACTCGCAATACAAATGCAATATTTTTATACCAACGTCTGCAGGCCGATGAGGCCAATGCTTCCAACAATGTGTCCGATTAAAAAACTGCTTTTACAGTTTCCAGATTTGCAGGAGGAAATAGCTGCTGGACTTATTTCCTTCAAAAATATATCGTCTGTAGAATGAACATCTGTTGAAAATCTCGGTGAGCCTTTAATACTACAGCTTGACATATCAGGTGTTGGGAAAAGAGCTACTTATCAAGTAGCTGATGTTCACTTCGATGCTGATGATCTTTTTCTTGTTTGGGTGGAGAGAAAATCCATAAAAAGGTGCAACATTGCAAACAATTTTACACCCAAGTCGTTTGTTCTAAATGAGACCTGTCTTTATGCGATCAATTTGATAAAAATTGTTTCTGGAACTACCACCATCGAAAATAATCCGTATTTTAACTTTGTTCATTCTCTTCTCTCAATAAAATTTGTTTATATATAAAATTTACCTTTGGTGTCATATTACACGTAAACTGGCAAGACCGCCTACAGACGGCCTTCACAATTTTTAACCTGGCGTTCGTTCAGAATGATATTTTCTCCTGAAAATTAAAACATACGCTTCTATTGACTACATCTACTTCAAAAAAAATTTACTGTAACAATATATGATTGATACATTCATGTGAATCGTAAGTTAACCATATTATGGTTACCACAATCATTTAAATAGTTACTGTGACTATAATATTGTTAAAAAACTTTTAAAAATTTTGTAATGGTTACTGTAAACATGCACAACTATATTTTTTCTCAGCGTGTAGTTACATTCACAACAAGAATAAAGCATTGTTCACTTAAAATCCGGTCGAACTTAAGCTTTAATATATACACAAAGAAAAATGTGATTTAAAAATGTTTAACCATAAATTTAATCTTATTTATTAGCAATTTTGAATTTGCAAAAAAAACTAGCTAAGTATCTGTATTTCTAATAAAAAATCTTGTTTTTGACTTGATAGTACCCATTAACTTCTGCACAATTGTTCGGTACACCTGTGTTGCATATTTATTCAAAACAGATAACATGTTCTTATTGTCGATAATAGCACTTTAATTTTTTTTAAATTTAGCTTTGACAATAGCCCAATATTTTTCAATTGGCCGAAACTGGAGACAATTGGGTGGGTTTATATGTTTTGGTATTACATCGACTTTGTTGCTTCGATACCAATCCATGGCAGCTTTGGAATATTGCAAGAAGGCGAAATCAGGCCAAAATGGTTTTGTCTAATAAAGGGTAGCAAATGTTTTTGAAGACATTATTTTATGTAAATATCCGAAGTCATAGTTGTAGAGGTTACAAACGGAGCACTCTTAACTCTTTGCGGTTGGGTGGTTAATAAACTAACCAATTCACTCCACAAAAAACCTTGGAATGGGGTGGTTTTTTCATGTTTTGATTTATTTTTTCTTACTTTTTATAATAAACTTAACTTGATTATAGTAAATATGCAATTGTTTTGATTTTAAACTTATACACAAAAAAGCGTGGCAGAAAGAGTTAAGTCCGCAGCTGCAAATAGCTTAATACACCATTACCTTCTTACCAAATTTATCCACTTTTGTATATTTATATTGACATTCCCGAGGCTCTCTGCAACATAAATTTGAAGGTCCATATTCACATACCTTTCATCATCCATGATAAGGCAGTTAATAAATTTTGTCAAAACTTGTTCGTAAAGTAAACGAGACCGTTTAACAGCAGTAATATTTTGATTTTCAGTACGATTTGGATATTAAATGCTACGATATGACCGTATGCCAGCTGGTTTTATATTTTTAGGCGCGATCATTATCAGATAAACCAGGATTTTGTTTAAGCCACGCAGAAAAAAATATAGTTGTGCATGTTTACTGTAACCATTTCAAAATTTTTAACAGTAACTATTTATATGGTTGTGGTAACAATAATATGGTTAATTTACGGTACACATGATTGTATCAACCATTTATAAAGTAAACTAGCCCAGGAAATTTGAGAATGTATTATTTTTCTTTCGACGTTTTTCGGTTTCTTTCCGCACCATTACCAAATATTTTTTTTGTTGTTGTGCCTTCAAAAGGATATTTTGCATTATTACCTCATATTAAAATTTGCGAGAATAAGCAGGATGAGTGTTTTAGCTATTGCAATTGCTAATTTTACTTCGAGGAATGTTTTTTGGGCCAATAGGAATGATATTACCTTCCCAGTTACACTTAAAATCCTTTTAGAATACTTGATATGGTCTGATTTAGTTAAAGGAGGTGTTTCTATTTTCTCCATATCTCCTAAAGTTCTGATTTAATATAACGAAGTTTTTTTTACCATTGAAATTATTTGGTAATAATATTTTAAGGTTTTTAGTTATTTTTCTTGTTCCCAGTGCTGAAGGCAATAAGACACTAAAAGGATGACCACGACTCATCTAACAAATTTTTAATAAATTGTGATGTGAAATTTTTTGGCATGATTTTAATGAAAATCTTAATTTTTCCACCAAATTTTTGAGTTTACACACCTTAAAAAAACACACCTATTTTATTGTCCAAGTCTGAAAGAAATTTAAATAGAAAAAAATCCAGAATTTTTTAAAGGATAGATTTCCGATAGTGGAAATCTTTAATTTTCATTTTATTTAGAAAAGTTTTGCTGACTGAAAGATGCGAAATATTACACAGTGCAACACGAAAAAATATAACCATATACGGACACTACACCAAAAAAAAAAAACCCAGTGTCTCCCAGTTTTGTCCCATGCCATGCACTTTTATGGGCCCCCAGAGATTTGGGGCCTCGGTGTAATTTTTGCAAAAGGTGATCATTTTATCAGGCTCGTATCTTGCAAACCGTTCGGAATTTTGATTTACTCTCTGAGGCAAAGTTGTAGCTTTCATCATAAAGCACTTTATAACTTTCACCGCTGTGTTCTCGTTGACGTCGCGCTGTGTAATGCCTCGATGTGAGCGTCGTGTCGCTTTTATATTGTGTGCTGCGTCTCTTGATGCGTGTGCTGAGTTTACTGCTTTGTCTGTGCCTGTCGGTGCGTGATCGCATGAGTTGTTTATTGAGATCTTAGGTACATTTTTGTATTTGATTATTTCCTTGAATTTTGAACGGTTAAAGGTAAAAAAAAATCAAATTTTTATAGTTTTTTTGCGATTTTGATCTTGAAGATGAGGTTATATGTTCACAATTTTTGTTCTTTATGACAAGAGCTACAACTTTGCAAAAATGACACCGAGGCCCCATAAAAAGTGCATGACATTGGGCAAAACTGGGTGACACGGGCCTTTTTTTTGGTCTTTTATCACGTAGTGGTGTCCGTATATGGTTATATTTTCATGACTTAAAAAATTACATACAATGTTACTTATTGAAGTCAATTTAATTGTTTTTTTTAGAAAAAGTAAGGCACACACCTATGTGTAGGTCGCTAAATAGTGGTTCAAATGCAAAAATCTGTGATCATCCAAGAGATTTAAATAAAACATAAAAGTGAATAAAAGGTAAATAGATGTATGACCACATATATTTTCAAACGAAAATAGATTCTTGATAAGCAAATTAAGTAAAATATAAAAGTGACTATAAGTTGGTGAACAAGTGGTGCAACTATGATCAGTCCAAATAAATTATTTATATGAAAATTTACTGAAACATAAACGTGGATATAAGTTGGTAAATACTGGTCGAATTATCAAAAGGGCGATAATCTTTAAACCAAAGTATCCAACGGGGGTGACCCCTCCCCACTACTTACAATGGTAACTAACTTATACAAGGTGGCGCAAAAGTAATCCTCCTATCAGAAAATGCTATAAATTTTGCGATTGGCCCCTAATATCAGTTCTGTTTTGACATTTGTGTAGTAAACACATGCGAAATACACGTTATTAAACAATGTTACGCTACACTACTCCAGAACGCGGAATATTGCTGACTATTTATTTGACCAATAATAGGTCGGTGACTTTGGCACAACGTGAATTTCGTCACAGATTTCCTGGTCGTCCAACGCCTACTGGTGAAACACTGCGACGTTTAGCCGCTCGCCTCGAAGAGACTGGCACAACACGAGATGCTGCCAGGCGTGGCAGACCCCGGAGTAGCCGTTCTGCAGAGAATATTGCTGCTGTAGCCGAGGATGTCATGGAAGCGCCGTCGACATCGATCAGACGACGTGCCACGCAAATGGGTATCAGTCGACGGTCTTTACAGCGAATTTTGGTACAAAATTTGAAGATGTTTCCGTACATCCAAAAAACATCGGAAGTTTACTTTTGCGCCACCTTGTATAATTTTCAAAACATTCTACAAATAATACAAGGTGGCGCAAAAGTAATCCTCCTATCAGAAAATGCTATAAATATTGCCGATTATTGGTCAAATAAATAGTCAGCAATATTCCGCGTTCTGGAGCAGTGTAGCGTAACATTGTTTATTAACGTGTATTTCGCATGTGTTTACTACACAAATGTCAAAACAGAACTGACATTAGGGGCCTCGCAAAATTTATAGCATTTTCTGATAGGAGGATTACTTTTGCGCCACCTGTTATTAAGCTTTATACGGGAGGGTTCATGCATTTTGTTCCGTTCCCTTCATTTTAACAGTGGACACTGGCCAAAAACTCATTTGCACATTTCTCTCTATATTCGAATTTTTACACTATATGAGACATACCATGACCCCGGTTCTGTTAGTGCCTTTTTTAATTCAACTGTGTACAATAGAGTGACACTTATTTTGTACTTTTTAACATACTTATGCTGAAAATTTTAAAGTTAGGATAAAGCTTATAAGTTGCTCATTTTATTTTAAATATGAGTCAAATTAGAAACCTTTTTTAAAAAATTAAAAAAAAGCTGACCCCCTTCTCAATATCTGGTTATCGTTTTTCGTAACGATATACTTCCTATTAACATTTTTTTTTTAATCACTTCTAACTAAACCGACTTATGAAATTTCCTTATGATAATCAAAACAAAAGAAAATAAATTAATGATAATAATTCGTTTACTTCATGCTGCACAAATCACCTAAATAACAACTAATAAAAACTTATTAACACCCTCAAATAATTTCATTACTACTTGACCTACAATGTTTATGATTAAAATAAATTTAAAGCTGTTTAAAAAAAAAAAAAAAACTACCAAAATATTTCGTTTTCACTTAAAACTGTTTTCCTTACAAAGATAATATCTTTATTATGATCATCAACATCACCCACATCTTAAACTAAATTATGATTTATTGTTTGTGGTGTCTGTAAATTTCTTTATACCCAGGTCAGATTTAATAATTTTCCATCATTATTACTTTGCTTAATGACCCATATCACAGAGTATGAAAATATTAATACAGAAAATCTTGTACATCTCGTTTACATTACATCATACATAATTTAGCAATTTATTCATTCAACCCCGTCATTGGTTCAGTCATTCATGCATTCATTCACTAATTCATTGATTGAATGAACGACACAACTGTAATGTGAACAACTTGCGGCTGTGCTGTAAGTGCTGTGTGTACAAGAACAAAAAACTGAGAAACAAAAATATATGAAACCCCAACCCGTCCGTAATGAGGTGTAATTTTTCAATAAAACAAAAATAAACAAGGAACTTTTTTTTGCGTCTTTCGGTAACTTACGTACATATAACTACACACATTTATAAGGTCTTATGCAAAAAGAATACAAGTAAGAAGGTATGTTGGGTCAAGGCGACCATGTAATACCCTACACTGAGTAAATGAGTAAAATTTCAATAATTTATTTTCGGAAGTGGACCTATCACTAATGAGAGCTGTGAATAATTATGGACCGATCGCCTTGAAGTTAGTTCAGGTATTTTATTTCTATATGCAACTAATTTCTGTTGAATTCTATGTGGACACCAAGATTTTTAAGAGACATTACGAAACTTGTGTATTTGCCTATATAAATGAAACATCTTCTATGGGGGCTGGGTGAAATAATTGACCATTTCAGTCAGTTTCAATAGGGTTTGTTCTTGTGCCAAACCTGATCGAAATATCTTCAAACTTGTGACCTGAACTTTGCTCATTAGGTTTACCTGGACAGCCAGCCAGATGGATGGATGGAAATCGTTTAATCGAGTCGATCGGTATAATTTAAGATGGGTGTTAGAGTAATATTTTTGTGTGTTACAAATATCAGCACAAACGCATAATTCCCTAACCACTATGATGGTGTAGGGTATAAAAACTTAACTTAAATGAATTATTACGAGTATATTTATTTATGAAAACAACAGAAAACTAAAAAAAAAAAAACACAACATGCACAAACTTTAATATGCTAAAGAACAACGAAAAATCGAAATAACTGACAGCAAATATTATGAGCAAAACAAAAATATTAGAGAAGACACAACACGAGAAAATAAATTACATAAATACAAATAATTAGAAAATTCTCAACATGAAAACAAAAAAAAAAAAAAAAAATCAGAAAAAGTGTACAGACGAACGAAAAATAACAAATAAATAATACGAAATAAATATAAATAAATTTCTAATTGTGTTTTTACTCAATTTATAATTATTGTTGCTGTTGTCTCTGTTGCAAAACCCAATGGCAAGAGTAAACAAAAATACGTCATTTGGTTGAAAAATATCCATGTAAATATATATGCAGCCGTTTAGCGCTAAACACTTACAGATGTGAGAAAAATAATTTCGTAATTGCAAATAGTTTTTAAGTAGAGGTGGAAAATTCCATTTTTATGACAAATTGTTTTAATCGTGAACAATTTTTTTCACGATAATACTCTACACCACCATAGTGGGGAGGGTATTATGCGTTTGTGCTGATGTTTGTAAAGCCCAAAAATATTAATCTAATTGGCCATAGTTACCATCAGTGTTTAAAAAGCTACTATAACTAAAAATTTTTAACTATTGCTACAACTACTGCTTCAGAAAATTTTCTATAGCGGTAGCAATAGCATTTGTCTTTTTTCGTTTTCTTGTTTTTTCTATAACTACTGCTACCTTCAAAAAATAAAACTCTAAACAGAGCAGTAGTAATAAAACATGAATTGTAAATAGAGTAGTAGCATAAAAATACAAAAAATCATTACTACTGCTTTACATCGAGTTTTAATTTTTATTATTTAGAAGTAGCAGTAAGGTAGCAATAAGGTAGCAGTTGACGTATTAGAAGAAGTAGCAGTTGAAGTAGCAGTTGAGGTAGCAATAGAAGTAGGCAAAAAAGAGAATCTTCAGCCATAACACCAAAAATGTCAAAAATAAACATTGTGTGTTGTTTTTGTTTTGAGAGTGTTTGATGAAATAATTCGTTTTTATTCGTCTCAGATGTTCGTGTTGCTAACAGAAAGATCGTATTTTCAGTGTGTACAAAGTTACCATTCACACAAACAAGTTATTTCTTACGTTGCTATATTATTTGCAGGGGAAATATTAATGTTCTACATAATTATAAATGAATTTTCGTACATTTAACAATGAAAAAATGTATTAAATGATAGAATTAATTTTTGTGGGTATTTTTTCTCTTCAGCGGTAACATTTTGTGGAAAAAGTAGTAAATTTAATTTCTTAAAAGAAAAACAAAATTAACAAAATCCAATAAAATTTAATTTTATTGTTATTAGTAGGTTTGAGAAAAAAAACTTTTTTAAAAATTGTTTAATATTTATCTTTGAATTGATCTCATTCCTTTTTTTTATTAACTACTACTTTTTTAAGATTTGCTTTTAATTTAATATTGAATTTCTAAAAACATTTTCTTTGTTAAATATATTTTTTAGCACAAACAAACAAATATACAATCAAATAAATAGACATACATTCATTTTGTTATATATACTTAGATGAAAGAACGTTAAAACCATTATTATTTCAAGTAAATAATACGGCAACGCTTTGCAACAATGTTTATGTAAAAATATTTTAACTATGTGAATACAAACAAAAATTAAGAACTTTTGTTTACAATACGAACATCTTACACCAATAAACATTCACAACAACAACACACAATATAAATTTTTGACTGAAGATTTTTATTTTTGACTACTTCTATTGCTACCTCAACTGCTACTTAACTGCTACTTCTACTACTACGCCATCTGCTACCTCAACTGCTACTTCTATTGCTACTAAATTTTAAAAGTAGCAGAAGTAATAGAAAACAAATGACTCTGCTACATTAAAAGTGTTTCTTTTTTTAAGGTAGCAATAGAAAACAAACTGATCTGCTACTTTTACATTTTTCTTTTATTGCTACTACTACAACTACTGCTACTAAAATGTGAAGGTAGCAGTAGTAGTAGTAATTGATTGACTCCGAGTTTTTATTAATTTTTTAACTAGACTACTTGTGTTTTTCGATGCTACTGCTACTTGTAGTCTAGTTATTTAAACACTGGTTACCATATAAGGTTCACTTTCAAAAATTTACTTAACAGCCTGGCCCACGATGTCGAAAGAAAACTTAAGCGAACGAAAGTCAGTCACTCACTTTCATTCGAAACAATGGCCCACTATCTTACGACTTATCGTTCGCTTTGCTTTACGTTTCAAACGTAATCCAAATATAATTGAGAAACAATCGACAATATATTTAAAACTATTATTTGACAGAAAATAAAATAATTGAGCAGTGGTGTAGTGGGTACAGCTCTAAACTAGCAACCGGAAGGTTGTGGGATCAACTCGTGGCTGCGACTTATTTTTTTTTATATTTTTTATTATTGTAAATACATAATTCTATAAATAACTCTCCTAAGGAATATAAAAGATTACTTTTGGGACATCTCGAACAAAAATAAGTAGACTTTTCGTCAAATTCTACTTATTTTCTACCACAAACCAGTATGTATGAGTGAAAATATATTTAATTATGTTATATTATGCACAAATGTAAAATAATAAATAAGTACGCATCCGTTTTGTACTAGATTCTTACACAGACGACAATAAATAAAAAGTGAATGAATTTGACATTTTAGTTCGTACAAATATTAGAAAATGTAAATAGTGAGCCTCAAATTTTGTATTGAGTTGCTTACGTTATCGTTCGTATTTGTTTTCTTTCGAATAAGAATATTAGTGAGCCTCAAAACAGCTGTTTGTCGTTTGAAACGACAACGTTCGACATAGTGGGCCAGGCTGTAAATTTTCATAAATCTCTTAAAACATTGGATATCCTGAAACAATTTAATATAAATAACTTTAATATAGAAATAAATCACATAACCTAATATCATGGCTATGGGTCCATAGCTTCTGTTTAAGGCCCACTTTCAAAAACACTTTAACGAGCATAAATCCCTCTCTCATAAATATCTGCAAATAAAATTTATCAGAAAAATGTTTCATATAGACCTAATTTTATAGTGATTGATCACATCTCCCATATATGGTACATTTCCGAAAATAATATTAACGAGCACAAACTCTTGTAAAGTTATTATATATTTTCAACAAAACCCAACTTGGTCTTACAAAAATTTGGCCAAACATTCAAAGGTCTGCCGTCAAACACATCCGGTAGGAAAGCAGCCCGGTTGGCTCAGTGCTCGGACTATTTGGTACGAAAAGTTAAAGCTAATGCATGTTAAAAAACATACAAGGCTCAAAAAGTTCCTGACAGGAACGCTTCTAAATTAAGAGGCCAAAAACAGAGCACGGAAATTGAAGTCAAGTTTTATAAAAAAATATTCTTGCTGCATAATGAATGACGAAACGTATGTTCTGGCAGATTTTTTGCAACTTCCGGGTCAAAATTTGGATGTTGCTGATGCTCGAGGGAATGTTGATGAAAAGTTTAGAACCCAAAAGCAGACATAATTTCCCAAGAGCACAAAAAAGGTGTCCAAAAGTGTGGTAGATTTTAAACGGAGATGGGCTACCTATTTCCGAAAAGGTTCAAAACTTCATTACTAGTGATTAAAACTATTTCTTTTTTGGCAATTGTAATAATTAAAACTGTAAGTTTAGTGGTTTCGTTTTTATTAACATATATGTATGTTAAGAATTTTTTGATCTCACTCCTTATGTTCACATAAAACATATGTATGTCCGAATTCATCACGATATTTATTATTATAAGATAATTAAGATTGTTCGGCTCGTTTTTTGAGGTGGAACTAGTGTGGGGACTAGGGAGAAATATTGTTCGATTTTTGCCATATTTTACAGTATAATTTCAGAGTACTTAGAAATAATTTATGCGATACAGTTAGGGACAAAATTGTTCACAAAACAATCAATATTAAATGCAATTAACTAGCTTTTTCTTCTTCATTGTTTTTACTGAAATTTTTTAAATTGATTTACATTATGATTTAATAAAAAAAAGATAAAACTAACAAAAAATATTAAATTCACTTTTTAAATTTAAAAAGGTTTAACATGTTTGCTGTGAACAATAATGACCCTTGATGAAAATCCTTACGTTTTTGGCTATTTATATTTCGCGTCCCCCTCTCTTGCAGTTTTAACAGCTTTTGTTCGTTTTGGCATACTATTTACAAGATTTATTAGGACCTGTGGGTTAATATTTACCCACGTCTCGATAGAACGCTCCCATAGTTCATTGATGGTTTTCGCTTGGTCTTTTTTAGCCAATATTTTCCTTTTCAGTATTGACCACAGGTGTTCAATCGAATTTAAATCCGGAGACTGGGGTGGCCAATCTAAAAGTTGAATCCTATTTTCTTCAAACCACTTTTTAGTAATTCCGGCAGTGTGCTTCGGGTCGTTGTCTTGCATGAAGATGTCATCCTGATCCGGATCTAAACTAAATATATTCAAACTTGGCATGTATGAGTCTTCAAGGATTGTAATGTAATCTTTGCCACACATTCTGCCAGTTATTCGGCGTAGTACACCCAACTGGTTTCCACGAAAACAGCCCCAAGCCATCAAAGATCCACCTCCAAATTTCATTGTGCTTGTAATATTTCGCTCTTGGACTCCAATTCTTTTATCAACCCATGTCCATTGGCGCCCATCGGACCCAATACGGTTGATTTTTGTCTCATCTGACCAAGTTACCTTCATCCAGTCGTCTGTCGTAAAATGCTCATACTTTTTTGCAAAATCCAACCACTTTTTTCGATTTTGTTCGCTTAAATAAGGTTTTTTAAGTTTTGTTCTTGGCGCTAGGTCGCTGGATTTTAAACATCTTCGAACGGTTTTGGAACTTATGTTTAAACTATACTCTTGGTTGAGTATTTGTGTGACCTCAACAGCTGTATTAGCCTCACCAGACACAATCAATCGACGAGCTTCTCGAGCATTGGCAAGCGAAAGTTTTTTTTTGGACGACCACATTTATTTCCCTATTCTATTCTGATTCTTTATTTTATTCATTATTATTTCGCGATATGGGACACCTTCCATTATGTCTTTTGCAACATTTTGTTTCAATAGGGGAGTCTTAGCTTTTCCCATTATTAAAGGCTAAATAAATAATTTAAAATAGTAGTGTTTTATTTAAATAATGTCCTTTATTTATGTTATTAAAAAAATTTTGTTTTTTTGTTTTTATATTTTTTAAAAATTGAGAAAAATATCTGAGGGTCAAAAATGTTCACACACGTGGATATAGTTGTTTAATTTATTTTTAGTAAAAAAGTAACGTTACAAAAAAATGTTGCCATACAATAAACAACATTGTGCCAGACTACATAATACAAAATGGGTTGCCAGACCTAAGTTTGTAAAAAATTTTTTTGTAGATATATCATTAATCATACTTTTTGTGAACAATTTTGTCCCTAACTGTATTTTATCAGAATTGCTCAAACAGTATTCCGGAGCAATTTGTATCTAGACTAGATGAAATTATGGACCGATATTACCCATTTTCAATACCAAACAAACCAGGTAGATCTTTTAGTTTGGGTTCTATCGTATTTTCAACAGAATGACATGAGGACAGACGGACGGACATAGCTAGATCGTCTTAGAATCTTATGTGTTACAAATGGAATATCAAAATCAGTACACCTCCTATATTTTTTGAAGGTGGGTATAAAGAGTATGTGATGCATTTATTGTAAGAATAAAAAAACTGGTGCAAAAGTTATTCTTGAAATCGATCGATTTCCGTGAAATACCTGACTATTGATTAATATGATTGTGTATGTTTTCTAGTAAAAATAATGAAAAACTGAAATAATAAGCATATAAAAGAGCTGAAACCGTATTCGAAAAAGTAGCTTTTTTTGAAAACACTAGTGTTGTTTTACAATTGTAAATAATGCTATTTATTTCACTACAACTGCACGGTTTCTGTGTATGTTTCGATCCTTATAACAATGTCCCATAATGCTCTTAAGAACCTAAAACACGAAATAAACACTCTGATCACGTCATTAATGAGCTTTATTTTATTTATGGTAAAACAAAAAATAAAAAACATAAATATCTACTCGTTTTTGTATTTTTATTTGTTTATTTTTTCTCATCTTTGCCTGCATTCTAATGCTTCTTGAACAAGTTTACAAATTACAAAAATCTCTTGCAGTTTTTTTTTTTTTTTTCATTGTTGTTCTGGTAATTGTTTTTCTTTGTCACTATTCGTAACAAGCTAAATGCCATATGTACGTTTTGGTTTGCTATGAAAATGTAAATGTGTGTTTGTCTATATGTATATGGATGTGTGTAGTTGTATTTCTAATAGGAGGTTCCCCCAGTTTAAGGGTTTGTCTGAGTGTTTGTTGCTGTTGTTAGAAAATTAACATTAAATTAGTGAATATTTAACTAGACATATGTAGCCAACTGCTAAAGTGTAAACGTCAATTACATACAACTACATTTGATCACACATTCATACACACTCATGCCTAAATTTATGCTGAGATGCCACATGATTTTGGTAGAAATCTTTATACCCAAAACCACCATAGTGGGGAGTTATACACTACACCACTATAGTGGGGAGGGTATATTGCGATTATGGTAAGGTCCAAAAATAAAATTTTTTCCACAAATAAGTTTTATGTAAGAACAAGTAAGAGTGCTATATTCGGTTGTGCCGAATCTTATATACCGTTCACCAAAGTATATTTTAAGATAAATATTAAAAACAAAAGCACCCCTTTATAAGATGTTTAAAAATTTGACCATGCTACTGCATATTTGCAATCTCAGTTAAGGGGACTCACAACGGATGCATTTAAAAATACCAGAAGATAAAATAAAGTAAGCGTAGCCTGTATAATTTAAGTTCTATACAGTTTATTGTGAAAAAACAATGGATGGCAAGGAACAAGTACTCCAGTGAATTTAAAATTAAATTTATTGAAGACTGGAAGCCGGGCTTATCACGGCATGAATTGAGTAAACAATATTCAATTAACAGATCAGTTATTTCCCGGCTGATTCCAAAGTTTTTGCAGAATGGTCGTATATCACCGGGCCATTCTGGAGGACTTCCTCGTAAAACCACACGATATGATGATTCATTGATCAAAGGAGCAATGCAAAACGATCATACAGCATCAGCTTGTCAAGTAAGAACAAGTTTAAGATTATGCGTTAGCGAAAGAACAATCCGTAAGAGAGCAGTAGAAGCACGATTATTCAGCCGACGACCAGCAAAAAAACCATTTATATCAGCTAAGAACAAGAAAGCTAGACTGGAGTTTGCCAAAGCCCACATCGACTGGAGTGCCCAAAAATGGAAGACAGTACTGTTCTCTGACGAATTCAAATACAAATTCAAAAGTTCCTATGGAATAAGGCGTGTACGCAGACGAAAAGTAGAAAGGCTTAATCCTATGAATTGCAAAGAAACAATTAAAAATGGAGGGGGTAATGTAATGGTCTGGCGTTGCTTTTCTGCTCAAGGAATTAGGCAAATTCATAAAGTTAATGGGATTATGTATCGGTTCATGTACCGTGATATATGGAAATATGTAATGTTGCCTAATGTCAGTGAAGAGATTCCACTTATAGGGAGGTTCCAACAGGATAACGATCTTAAGCACACCTCCAAAGTGTGTAAGACTTGGCAACAGAGCAATAAGATTGAAGTTCTTCATTGGCCTGCTCAATCTCCCGATCTCAATCCTTCTGAGAACTTGTGGGAGATTGATAAAATGAAAATAAATCGTGAAAATTGCAGAAATAAGGATCGGCAATTTTCACGATTAATTTCAAGGTGTTATTATAGTCTGGTAAGGAATATCGCAAAACGCCATAAAAAACTTAATATCTTCTAGGTCTAAGAGATGTGCTTGTGTCATCCAAAACAAAGGATTTGCAACAAAATATAAATTAAAAGAAGTTTTATATTTTATCCATGAAGGGGTGCTTTAGTTTTCTCCGTTTTATTTTCCAGCTTTAAATATCTTTTGATTTAATGTTACCTCTTATAGAAATATTAACTTTAAAAGTATTTGTTTATACAAATATTAAACTTTGTTTTTATACAAAAAAATATAATATGAAAAAAATTCACTGAGGGGGTGCTTTAGTTATGGCCGATACTGTATTTGCCTTTTGTAGTGCAGGGAGAAGTCAATAGGTCGCATTATACATCCCATGAAATCTAGCGTGAAGACAATTGTCACTTAAGTGTCTCTAAGTAATCTAAAGTCTAGTCACTTTAAACGTTTATTTTCTACTGCATATTAGAAAGTTGTAGTTTTAATCACCGGAAATTATCTACTAATGAGTAGTCGGAGGAAGGTTTGTTTACAAGCAATTGGTTATTGGACTTTCTATGAGATGTCTTTTATAACTGACCATTTGAGGTCAATCAGCAGTCCTACATGTTAAAATAACTTGTTATGTAGCTGATCAAGTAACCAGTTATGTAGTATAGTAGCTGACTCTATGTAACCGGTACGTGAATCCAGAGCTATGGGTTTTGCCATCTTTCTGGAAACATATGGATTCCGAGCCAAAAGAACTGCTGATCTTTTGAGGCTAAGAACGAATTAAGTCAATATCGGTTACTCTGTTACTTGACCATAAATGATAGGTAAAATCACTAGTTCTTTATTCTACCTTTTAGCCTTCTTTTCAAACAATGTTGCCCTAAAACCCTGTAAATATGCTACATGTTTCACCCTCAATTTTATCAAAGGGCAGCACTTATTAAACAGCTTTTCTTGTTATTATTTTTGAAGTTCGTTTGTGTTAATGAAATAGTTTTTGTATTTTTTTGTGTTAAAATGAAAGGTATACAGTGCACTCGCTGTAACGTGAACACCGTCTAACGTGAACAAGCTTTTGTTTACATTGACTACTCTGTAACGTGAACAAACTCAGAAAGCTCTATAACGTGAACATTTTTTTTCACTGCATTTGCTTTCTAAGCATGTAGACAACACTGAAATACATACATTAAATTCGATGTTTAAAGTTTAAGGAATCCCCTTGTATTAAAAATGTGTTTGTATCCTCTAAATTAATATTTTTTGTATGTAATTTTATTTGCTATGTAATTTTATTTCAAAATATATTTTATCGTGATCTCGTTTTGTTTTGTAATGCATTTTAATCAATAATTTTTGTTTTATTTCTTAATAATGAAAATAATAATAAAAGAATTTCCCGTTTAAGCGTGTGAAACACAGGTTTCTATTATAACATTTTATATTTTTTTCCATGAAATTCGACAATCGATAACGTGAACAATTTCACTAACATGAACTCCCTTGGTTTTAATTAAATCACGTTACCGCGAGTGCACTGTAGTTTTAAAATATTTAAAGCACACAAGAAAATTGTATAAATGGTATGGTTTTTGTTCTATGTTGGCAATATTTTGTGTCAGAAATGAAATCGCCATTGAACTCGTTTGCTTGTAAAACAGTTGTAAAAAAATCCCTTCAAATCTGGCAACATTGCATCCATACATGTTATTTTGTCTAGTTTTCCTCAAATTGATTCGTTATTTATTTAGTTTTATTTATATTTATTTGTTTATAAGTGTTATTGTTGTATTTCATGTGCTTTTGTTTTTGTAGTTTCTCGCATTTTGTAGCATACATATGCACATACATTTGCCTTCTTTAAGAAATAAATACAAACACAAAAACAAAACAAAAAAAAAAATGTCGGAAAAAATATACATCAACATTCATAAAAACATGGGCCTAATTGAGTTTAGTTCTCATTTTCAAATTTAACTTTTACTTAAACACACATCATGCTCACAAATTCGGTCAAATCGTTTTGGTTTCTTAGAACAAATACAACAACTTTTTAAAGGCGTTTAGTAGTGAGAAAAAATATATGTATATAAATTCAATACAAATCACTAAATTCTTGGCCGTTCAATTCTTTTTACATACGTGTTTTTAAGTTCCTGTTGTTATACAAAAAAGCGCATGATTAACGCGTTTTGTTTGCAGCTAAATTAAACAAAAATATATTCGAAAATAAATTCTGATAAAAAATTAAATGAGATTATGAGTCAATGTAATTTTGAGTTATTTGCGCTAAATGTGTTGAAGAAAAAATATTTTTAAAAATTATTTCAATTCAGACGTTCGTGGTTCGTAGTTGTGTGAAGAAAAATTTAACGGAAATTAATAGAGAATTTTACAACAAAAAAAAAAAAAATAAAAAAACATAAAGTATACAAATAGTGTTTTGTAATTTAGTTTCTTCTTTGGGAATATTTTTAAGGTGTGAAAAATAAATATCAATTCTGAAAAATATAAAAAAAGCTAACAACTGCTTGTTAAAAAATATATCAAAATGCACAGTGTTTTGTATTACATAAATATTTGAAAGTATGAAAGTAATTTAAAAAGATTTGAAAATCAAGCGCAGTATGTAAAGGTTACAAATATTAAAAAAAAAAAAAATAATAATTGCGGTTAAATTTTATTATTATACCCTTCGCCATGAGTGGCAAGGGTATATATAAGCTTGTCATTCCGTTTGTAATTTCTACATTTTTTTTCTGACCCTACAAAGTATATATATTCTGGATTGTTATAGATAGCGAAGTCGATATAGCCATGTTCGTCTGTATGTTGAAATCAACTTTCCATAGCCCCCAAATAACTTACAAACATAATTGATACATCAACATATCGGGAATTCTTCCTGCTCGGTCGCTAATTAAAATCGAGAAAATCGGCTCACATATGGCTGAGATATAAGGAAAAATCCGGGACTAAGTCATTAATATTGACAATATGGATATCCAAAAATAGATATTTCAAAGTCCATTGCATCGATGTATATAAGGCTATAGTAAGTTGGACCTACAATGGTTCAAAATAGGAAAAAACATTTTTTGAACCGAATTTTTTTTCACTAATAAATTTCAAAAAAATTTTATATTAAAAAAAATTTTTTGAAAAAATTTTGTTTCATAAAAATATTAAAATTTTTTTTTTAAAGTATAATTTGGTGAAGGGTATATAAGATTCGGCACAGCCGAATATAGCTCTGTTACTTGTTTTTTGTACACACTAGACACTAGAACTGTTGCATACTATGTACTTATCTATATGTATTTATTCTGCCTTTTACCATTCTTTGCATTCTTTTCTGAAAAAAATTTAGTTTCAAATAATGTTGCCCTAAAAAACCCTCAATTTTATCAAAAGGTTAGAAAGGCAGTTTTTTTTTAACAGCTGTTTAGTAGGAAATGTAAGAAAAAATAAAATCACTGTTTATTGTTGGTGTTTGGTTAAAACTTTGATATTTTTACAAATAAATCTTGAGTGTCTGTAATTCTCATTAACTTTCTTATGCTTCAGCATGCCTCAAGGCACTCATCGCAAAAATGCCAATAAATGCAAATATAACTGATTTTTCATTTCAAAAACTCTTGTAACAGTTTCTGAAAAACGTACTTAAATATTTTAATATGTTTTGAAACCTCTTAAAAGCTCTCTTCTTTCTTATTTACTGCACTTTTTACAAACTAGAGGCCGTTTTCTCATTAGGTGATTATCTTTTTTCCCAACGAAAAACTGCAGATTAAAGAAATTTGGTTTTCTCAACGTCTCATTTGCTTCTATTCAGTCGTAAAGCTAACCCGACCTCATCTGCCAATTATTTATTTATCGTACAGATAAATTCAATCAGCTGACTGCTGTTCAGAGTTTTTATATGTTTGTATTTTTGTATTTTTGTAAACGAAATTAAATAGATTTTATAAAAAAAAAGTTTAATAGAGATTAACATTAATTTGATGGAGGATGAACTCGAAGAACTTGAGTTCCAAGTGAATGCTGAATGAGTTTATCATGCCAGGTCTAACTACCTGGCAGACATGGAGGATAATGAATTTTTCAAAAGATTTTGGCTGTCGATGGCCACATTAAGCAGCTGATTTATGTAAACATGTTGTCACTTGAAGGCAGGGCTTCCAACTTTCATATCTATTTTGAGAGGTATTGGCAACTGAAAATAATGTTTTTTATATATTGAGAAAACCAAAATTGTTAACGAACAGTTTATTGGCCTAATAAATTTATGTCGAGATTTAGTAATAGGCAGTTTGTCGATACATTGAGAAAACGGTCCTAAGTGCATTAACAACCAAGAAAATATGTGCTATCAAACGTTGATTAAAGTGTTTTAGAGTTTCCCGATTGTAATCATATATTTTTTTCTTAAAAAGTATACTCATATTTTATATATTTGAGTCAAGATTTATGTAAAAAAAGGTAAGCTACTCTTTAGTGACGTGATTTATTGATGAGTGCCTTCAGGCACTCTTGGGCATTGCAGACTAGTTTTGCTATCTTAGTTTTTTCCTCATTTAGCAAAATGTTGTTTTGTTTTCTTAGCTTTGATTTGCAATATTTTACATAAAATATTAAGAAATGGCTGGTCGAGGGAACAAACATTTCAAATTATCTGATTTAAGTGATGAACAATTAGAAAAGTTGTTTTGAATAAAAAGTTACAAACTATACTAACTAAAACCCGACTATGTTTCAATCTCTAAAGTCCAAGGGTGCCTTAAGGCACTCATTTAGTTTTTCCCACCCGACAGGTAAACCATTGATTGTACAAATTTTTAAATGTTGTTTTTGAAATCAAATGCCCAAAGTTTTCATAAAAAAAAGTTATTACCAACGGTTAACTCTATAGTTTAATTTTATAATATCTTTAGCTTTTTTAAAGCTTCTTGGGAAAATTTTTCCTGACGATCAGGCCTAAACAACCAGTGAAATGAGCATTGGAACTAGCTTATATTTCAACAATAAATTTCAGTGAACAACAATTAAATTGGGAATTTAGCACATAAAAACTAAATTTTACTAAAATAGTTGTTTGTTTTGAAGTACGTTTGTGTTAATGAAATAGCTTTTGTATTTTTTGATTAAAAGTGTTAAAATGGAAACAAAATGTATAGTTTTAGAATATTTAGGAGCTACGTAAAAGAAAATTGCATAAATGGCAATGATTTTTGTTATTTTGTGATAGTTAAAAATGTAGCACATTATGAAGGTACAAATTATGTTGGCAACATTTTGTGTCAGAAAAGAAAACGCCATAAGAGGATCTAGCTCTGTCCGTCAGTCCGTCTGTCTGTGTGTTGAAAACGCGATAGGACTCAAACGTAACTGGCTGAAATTTTCCACAAATACTCTCTGTTCATAAGATATTAAAAATGGGCAATATCCATGATTTCACCTGGCCCTCTTACAAATGTCCCTCCGTAATTCAGTTTGAGCAATCATAAATATGTTGATTATACGTCAATCCTGATAAAATTTTGCAAAAATTATGGCGAAAATCTGGTAACATTTGTTGCTAATCCCCATATAAAGTCCCCCTCAGAAAATTACTTGAATATTCATAATTGTCTAATAATAATTAACATCGTTATGAAATTCGACATAAGGAAGTTTTATATTGTATGAACCTTTTGAAAATATATTTTTTTTCAATTGGATTTTTTAATATTTTCTTTTGTTTGACATTACAAGATTTGTATAATTGAGAATGTATTATTAGAAATAAGTCTACCTTTTGGTTTTGTGCCATGACCATATTTTTATCGAATATTTGAAAATAACTAAAATATTTTTTAAATTTTGCATTATTTTTCCTTTAAATTAAAAAAAAAAAAAATAAATAAAAAGTCATAATTCAATTTGAAATTTTACTCTGTTAAGATTTGCTCCCATATACATTGAATATGATAATTTGCAGTAAATTTTGTTTACTTAAAATACTGTGAATAAATTAGTTTCCAAAATTTATCGTAATCGAAAATCACGGATGCTTTCACAAAATATTCAACATCAAGTCATATATTTTAGTACCTGCAGACTATAGTTCAGTACGTAAATATTCGACATACTATACATATACACGCAGAAAAAACATACAGTTGTGCATGTCTACTGTAAACTTTTCAACATTTCGACAAGGTTTTTAATAATATTATAATTACAGTAATTATTTATATTATTATGGTAACTATAATATAATTAATTTATGATTCGCATGATTGTATGAATTATATATACGGTTATAGTAAACAAGTATATGTTTGTGACAACCATTTATATGATCAAGGCTTTACCACATTTTATAGCTCTCGACTTATGGATATCATAATCTGAGAACAACATATT
Organism: Calliphora vomitoria; assembly: GCA_942486065.2. Lineage (NCBI taxonomy): Eukaryota > Metazoa > Arthropoda > Insecta > Diptera > Calliphoridae > Calliphora > Calliphora vomitoria. The sequence goes on along the minus strand of OW818030.2, from coordinate 120,464,891 downwards.
ATGATAAAATTATTCTTTATGTTGTCACAAACATAAAAATTTTGAAATGGTTACAGTAAACATGCACAACTATATTGTTTTCCGCGTGTACATATGATTAATATTTAATTACACATAAATTAATAAATATTGCACAAATGTTACAAAGATGCTTTTAATTTATTTATATAAACATACATGAGGTATGAATGCATTTACTATATACCTATAGAAATGTTTATTTAAATTTTTTGACAATAAATTTTAATGACGAAGTGAAATTTTTTTATTTGAAATGATTCATTATTTAATTTGTTTAACTGAGTGTAGGTACATGTTTATGTGTAGAAAGTGATGAAATTTTGTATTTATAATAATGTCGCAAATAATTAAACGGAATGAGATATTTTTATGATATAGAAAATATAAAAGTCTGAATATTTTAAGCATTTAGAAAATGTTGCATTAATTAGAAATTAAGGCCAAAAATTCCTTATTAAAAATGTACATTATTAAATATGTACTTTTTTAAAAGCGCACTGTATTGGAAAAGGTACTTTATTAAAAAGGTACTTTATTAAAAAGGTACTTGATTAAAAAGGTACTTTATTAAAAACGCACTTTATTAAAACGTACTTTATTAAAAAGGTACTTTGGTACTTTATGAAAAAGGTACTTTATTAAAAATGTACTTTATTAATAAGGTACTTTATTAAAAAGTATTTTCTTAAAAACGAACTTTATTAAAAAGGTACTTTATTAAAAAGGTACTTTATTAAAAAGGTACTTTTTAAACAAGGAACTTTATTAAAAAGGTACTTTATTAAAAATGTGCTTTATTAAAAAGGTACTTTATTAAAAAGTTACTTTATTAAAAAGTTACTTTATTTAAAAGGTACTTTATTAAAAAGGTACTTTATTTAAAAAGTATTTTATTAAAAACGAACTTTATTAAAAATGTACTTTATTAAAAAGGTACTTTATGAAACAGGTACTTTATGAAAAAGGTACTTTATTAAAAAGGTACTTTATTAAAAAGGTACTTTATTAAAAAGTTACTTTATTTAAAAGGTACTTTATTAAAAAGGTACTTTATTAAAAAGGTACTTTATTTAAAAAGTATTTTATTAAAAACGAACTTTATTAAAAATGTACTTTATTAAAAAGGTACTTTATGAAACAGGTACTTTATGAAAAAGGTACTTTATTAAAAAGGTACTTTATTAAAAAGGTACTTTATTAAAAACGCACTTTATTAAAACGTACTTTATTAAAAAGGTACTTTGGTACTTTATGAAAAAGGTACTTTATTAAAAATGTACTTTATTAATAAGGTACTTTATTAAAAAGTATTTTATTAAAAACGAACTTTATTAAAAAGGTACTTTATTAAAAAGGTACTTTATTAAAAAGGTATTTTATTAAAAAGGTACTTTTTAAACAAGGAACTTTATTAAAAAGGTACTTTATTAAAAAGGTGCTTTATTAAAAAGGTACTTTATTAAAAATGTACTTCATTGAAAAGGTACTTTATTAAAAAGGTACTTTATTAAAAACGAACTTTATTAAAAATGTACTTCATTGAAAAGGTACTTTATTAAAAAGGTACTTTATTAAAAAGGTACTTTATTAAAAAGGTACTTTTTAAACAAGGAACTTTATTAAAAAGGTGCTTTATTAAAAATGTGCTTTATTAAAAAGGTACTTTATTAAAAATGTACTTTATTGAAAAGGTACTTTATTTAAAAGGTACTTTATTTAAAAGGTACTTTATTAAAAAGGTACTTTATGAAAAAGGTACTTTATGAAAAAGGTACCTTATTAAAAAGGTACTTTATGAAAAAGGTACTTTATTAAAAAGGTACTTTATTAAAAATGTACTTTATTAATAAGGTACTTTATTAAAAAGTATTTTATTAAAAACGAACTTTATTAAAAATGTACTTTATGAAAAAGGTACTTTATTAAAAAGGTACTTTATTAAAAAGGTACTTTATTAAAAAGGTACTTTTTAAACAAGGAACTTTATTAAAAAGATTCTTTTTAAACAAGGAACTTTATTAAAAATGTACTTTATTGAAAAGGTACTTTATTAAAAAGGTACTTTATTAAAAACGAACTTTATTAAAAATGTACTTTATGAAAAAGGTACTTTATTAAAAAGGTACTTTTTAAACAAGGAACTTTATTAAAAATGTGCTTTATTAAAAAGGTACTTTATTAAAAATGTACTTTATTGAAAAGGTACTTTATGAAAAAGGTACTTTATTAAAAAGGTACTATATGAAAAAGGTACTTTATTAAAAAGGTACTTTAATAAAAAGGTACTTTATTAAAAAGGTACTTTATTAAAAAGTTACTTGATTAAAAGGGTACTTTATTAAAAAGGTACTTTATTAAAAAGTTACTTTATTAAAAAGGTACTTTATTAAAAAGTTAATTTATTAAAAAGGTACTTTATTAATGATGTACTTTTAAAAAAGGTACTTTTTAAAAAATTTACTTTATTAAAAAGGTACTTTATAAGAAGGTACTTTATTAAAAAGGTTCTTTATTACAAAAGGAACTTTATTAAAAAGATACTTTATTAAAAGGGTTCTTTAATAAAACATTTGGGTCTGCCATAAATATTTTGATGTGTTACAAACGGAATGACTAAATCAATATACCCCTATCTTTTTTGATGGTGGGTATAACAGTAATAAATTGTTTTAGAAAGTCGTTTATTAAGAAGGCTTATTATTACAAAAGGTAACTTTTTAAAATAACAGTTATTACATGCTTTAAAATATTAATTCCAACTTAATTTAATCAGAATTTAATTTTTTTATGAAAAAGAGGTGGGTTCTTTTCTTTTCATTTCTTGGGAGCGTCATAATTAGTGCAACCTTATGAGCAGCTCTTGTTGTTTAAGTATTTCTAAACAAGTAGTAATAGTATTTTGTTGAGTTTTTCTATAATTTGTTTACCTTTTTTTTGTGTCATTTAAACGGAAACGTAATACTTGTTATAATTTAAACTGTAAGAAGAATGCAACGACAACAACAACAACAACTGCAAGAAAATACAAGAAACGCACGGATAAAACCATTTGACAAGCAAGGTCAGCTATAAAAACAATAAACAATTTAAGCGTATTTTCCAATAAGGTTCATGGCATTGTTTACATTTCGAAGAAAATAAATAAAGAGAAACGAACAAAAGTTTTAAATTAAATTGTAGTATTTAAAGCTTAAAGCAAAATATAAAATGAAAAATTTAAGTAGAATTTTAAGAAATAACCATAATTTGTTTAGTTGTTGAGAAAGAATAAAACCAAATAGTATTTAGATTCTAAGAAAGAAAAATATTTAAAAAACACTGTGCATTTTTGTTGTGTTAATTAAAGCATAAAAAAATAATATAATATAATTTCTTGGTTTCCAGCTAAATTTACTACAACGGCTACAGCAGTGCAAAGAATTTTAAAACTGTTAATGCAACTGCAGCACAAATTGCTGCGTAGTCAACTCAACTGCATTAGCAAATACATACAGCAGCTCTAAGTAAAAAAAAAAACTCAGTTTATTAGGCAACGTTTTAAAAAATTATACTAAATAGTAAACTAAACCAAATAAATACCTCATCTACACGTTAAACCTAAAGAAAATAATTTATTTTTTATAAACAATTATTTAGTTAATTAAATTTAGTTAAAAGCAATATTTACATTAAATACTACAAAAAATCAAGTTTACACATCATCAACAGAAAGAAGTACCTGAAATTTTAGCTTTAATTAAAACAAATTATAGTAAATCTGGGTATATTAAGGTTAATCTTTAAAGGTAAGTAACATTTTTTAATTATTATTTATTGTAAATATTTGTATGCAGTTTATAATCAACATCATATGTAGTTTAAACTTTAAGTTATATTATTTGATAAATTCATAATATTCATTAGCTTAGTAAATTGTGGAAAAGCAGCGTATGAGTAATAATTAATTACAATTAAATTATACTTGCTATAATACTCATACGTATTGATATTTCAAGTTCCCCACTACATATTTTTGTTTAGAATTCATGGAAATTATTGTTGTTTAATGCAAAAATAATCTTTATTTGCCCCAAATTCCATAGATTCTAACAAGAATTTATGATTCACATTGGGTAATTAATCATCAATTTTATAAAAATAAGATTTTTTACAAAATTTTCATTCCTTATAAATTCAGGTCACAAAATTTTTTAGAAACTTCTGCGTTTATTTTTACTCATGAAAAATTATTCTTATTTGTATATTTTATGTCAGCAATGGGAGGTGATTCAAGTACTTTTTCCCCTTTTCGTGAAATATTGTTTGGAATTCAATTGAATTTTCTAAAGCGTTGGAATTTTCATAATTTTTTATTGTTTAAAGTATTGCCATATTTACAATATGAAAAGATTCGATTTGCTTATTTCACGCACGCGGAAATTATTTTCAACGCAGATTTCTATTTCATTGCGTGTAAGACTTAAAAATGCTGGATTATTTTTAAATTTTTAGCTTTTATTTTGAAATATTTTTAGAACATAAATTTATTCAAATTGTTGGCTATGACCATTTTCCATCGTTCTGGCAACACATGGATTCTGAGCGAAAAGAACAACTACTCATATTTTAAGGCCAAGAGCGAATCAAGCCAATTTCGGATACCCTGTTTCAAAGTAAAGGGTATCCCAGAAAGAGGGTTCTGCATCGATCGATACAAGCTGGTGATGCAAAACTTCCCAACCTCTTCATTCTAAATACTTTTTAACAGATATTGCAACATGTGGCCCAGCGTTGCACATTGTTTGAGGTTCATAGAACGAGCGGCTAAAAATAGAAGAAGTTGTCGAAGGATAATGAAACTTGTCACATAAGAATTTGTTATTTGAATTAAGAAAAAAATAAAATTTTGAAAAATTTTGACCTACGGCATCGATTTTTGGCACATAGCTTTTGTAAACACTTAGAATCATTTGTGTAAAATTCTAAAAATATCCGCCCACTTTTACGCCCACTTCCCATACAACTTTTATTGAAAAAGTGGCATAACTCCCTTGATTTTTAATGCATCAACTCAATTTTCACAAAAAATAAATATTATAATTGTAGAATGGGCTCCTGAAAATATATACCTGATGCGCCCACTTTTACGCCCACCTCCCATAGAAAAAACATAAATAAGTAATTTAAGCATAGTCTTTTAATCATTTTTTAACATCATTATCGTACTCCAATTTTTTAGATTTGCAGCTTTGAGCGAAATCTATTTATAAATGGGCCTGAAGACAATAAGAGATTATGCATTACGTGTTCATTAGTTGATGCATGTCCAATTCTTCGCGAATGATAAAATCTATAGGCTCTATAGTCTTTATTCCTCGCTTACTGTGCTTCCTCGGACAGCATACCTGATACAAATAATCAATTAAAATGTAAAAAATAAAAATTAAATCTTTGAATAAGGGCCTTTAGATAGAGTCATACTATTGGCGGAATAGCTTCTTGACTAGTATGTATATTACATTATGTAATAATTTTAAACAGTAAAGATGGCGACAACACCATGCATGAACGAAAATTCATGTTTTGTTACTTTAACACTTTATAATTTTTACTGTTTTTTTGAAAAGAAGCTGGTAGGAGCAGCTGAATTTTTTTTGGCTTTTAGCTGAGACTTCAAGCTGTAATTTGACATCTTTCGTTAAACAGCGCTCCACAGCACTAAAAAGATGCAGTCCACTGAAGTTGATGAACATTGAAGTTTTGATGTTGTTTATATTTTGTTCTACGAAATTTTGTATGTGACACTTTTTCCAACTTTTTTTAATGCAAATCTTATCTATGACAATTGTCATTTACAAAAATATCCAACAAAGTCAAATTATATGTTTAGTCTGATTGTACCAAAAGATTGAATATACATAAAATTAAACATGCCCTTTTAAACAAGCGAACATATATGAACTCGAGCGTGTCTGTCCAAACAAATAATAAATATATCAGCCTAATATTACGGAATCATAATACTCAGATATCTGACAATAAAATACCAAAATATTATCCAAATCGGCGAACATGAAAAAAATTAATTTCGGCCACTCTTCAACCAATGTGCGTTGTCATGATGGAATATTACGCTTTCATGTTTGACCGCATATTCTGGGTGTCTTTCGGCAAATGCTCGCTTCAAAGGAATCAGTTGCGTTCAGTACAGGTTCCCTGTGAAGGTCTGGCCAGATTTCAGCAGCTCATAATAGATAGGATTCTTTTGGTCGCACCAAATACATAGAATTACCTTAGCGCCATGGATATTTGATATTGGTTTCGATTCGGCTGGTTGGCAAAGCTTCACTTACGATCTCTTATGCTTCGAGTTAATGACATGGATCCATGTTTCATCACTAGTGATGATTCGGTGCAAAAACTATTTTCTTTTGTAGCGGTCCAGCATCATTTCAGACATGTAAAATTGTTTTTCATGGTCCCTCGGCTTCAATTCGTATTCCCTGCTTTTGGGTGAATCCTGCATTTTGAAATTGTTGCTTGAAAAGCTTCCAATGATTTTGCAAGCATATCAAGCATTTTTAAATTGCTGCTTGAATAGCTCCCTATGATATTGCAAGCTCTTGTTCAGTTTGACAACAATCTTCATGGAGTAATAATGAATTCAATACTTGGTCTTCAAACAATTTTGGCTTGCCTGAGCGATCTTTGTCTTTTGTTTCAAAATCACTACTTCTGAACAAAACAAACATCTCTCGTACCTTGAAACCCATGGAGCACATTCACCATGAGCGTTGGTGAGCAATCGGAGAGCTTCAGCGGCACTTTTTTCGAATTAAAGAAGTAAAGCAAAACATTCCTCATACGACGATTTGTTGGTAGAAAATTCAAAATAAAAAATCGTTGTTGATTACACTATAATGTTCAATCACTAAGTGAGAATAAATAGAGATATGTACTCTTCAAAACTACATATAAGTTATTCAAAATAAAAACCTCGTTCAAAAGCTACGCCATCTATTGTAAATCCCGCATTTTTAAGTCGTACTCCCAATAATTTCCAAAACTTTTTCTTTGGTGTATCTAGAAGAGGAGGAAGCTCAAGTTTCAGCTGAAATTCCTTTTTTCTAGCTTAAGGTGTTTGGGCTGAGTGATGATAAATCAGACCTTTTAGAATGTGGTTAGGATTATTGTGACACTTCATAATAATATTCTTGTGCATGTTGTATACATTGATATTTTCTATAGACGTTTTGCACCATAATACGATTTTAGTACGCTGAGAATGAAGAAAGTACTATTCAAACATGATTTTAAAACCGAACAAAACTGCCATGCCTGTTCTAAACATAATACGTATGAGTGTTATTAATTATATTTTAATTAAATATTAATCATACGTTCAAGGGTTCGTATTACGTAGTGGACATAGCGGTATTTATAAATAGTTTGATTGCATTTTACAATTTTTAATAAAAAACAAAAACATACCATAGACATAGGAGAATTAAATACACAAATATTTACTCTCTCATAAATCATAAGACTGATACAACAATAAAAGACATTGATGATATTTGACAGCAGACTTAGGTTTTTTGCATTAAGTAACCTTTCTGTATATTTTATTGTAATAATTAACTTTTAAGAAATTGCTTAATAATTGTGGTAATTTAACAATAAATCTAAGTTAAACATTTTAAGCATATGATGTTGATTATAAAAGCAAAACAAACAAAAAAAAGGAAACATATATTAAGCAACAACTATTTAAAAAATAAAAGAGCAACGCATTTCAAATCATTTACTAAATCTCTTTAATTTATTTCAATTTAAAAATAACCTTGACATTGGTCATTTACATTTATTTTACCCATGTTATTTTATTTATTATTATTATTTTTTTTTTTTTTTTTTGTCAACATTAGATTTATAAAAATAGAAAAGGGTTTGTCAATAACAATGTGATTGTGGTTGGTGGTGGCAATGGCGTCGCTGTTGCTGGTGCTGATGACGATGATGGTGATGATGATGATGTCGGTTATATCATGCTGTTTGTTAAATGTTTCGTGTTTATATTTCTTGTCTTGCCTTTTGTGTGAACGGAAATCAAAAGCCATTGTTAATGATTGGCTAGAAACAGTTTGAGTGTTTTATAATAATAAAAAAAAAATAAACTTAAATGTTAAGAAAAACTATCATAACAATACATAACACTGCTGTGGGATTTTTCATAGAAATTTAACATGAACAATATGTCATTTTTAAACTATAGTTTTGAGAAAAGGATTTTCCTATGGGTATTTTTGTAAAGCTTTTATATTAACAAACAATGATGAGAGAAAATATAGCAGGAATCAATACTTCTAGCATGATTCAATGAACGAACTAATTAGTAAGCAGATAAACTGCTGGTCAAAATCACTAAAACGATAAATGAATTCTGATTGTAGAAAGTTAAAAAGCTAAATTTCCTAAACAAACTTTTGTTCTTTAATGAGATATTTGAGTTTAACCAAACAAATTGATTAATGTACATTTGAGCGACTCTCTTTGTATGGAGAGGAAAAAAGCGATATTGTTACCTCCTCAAATTAAATGTGTGTTTGCTTAAGGATTTCGCCCTAAATATATAGCGTCTAGTGAGCTGTACCATTTAAAAAAAAAAACATTTTTTTAAGTTTTTTTTTTTAAATATTTGTAATTTCTCCCAAAACAACACATTTAATATGATGTTTCACTTAAAAGGGCTCTTCCAGTCGCATACAACGCTTTATTTATCACTTTAAAGTTTAGCTTGAACGATTTTTCATGAATTTTTTTTATTATTTTGGAAGTAAATTTAAATATTTACAAATTTTTTTGATTTAAGAAATAGTGTGTTATTGGGTGCATGACTTAAAAATGTGGGTTCTTTTGAAATTTTCTACTTTTATTTAGAAACATTTGTACAATAAGAATTAATTTAAAGTATTGGCCATTGCTAGCTACGACCTTTTCCCATCTTTATGGAAATATATGGATTCCGAGCCAAAAAAACTGCTCATCTTTTGAGGCCAAGAACAAATCAAACCAATACAGATATTTTGATCCAAAGTGAAGCGTATCCTAGAGAGAGCGTTCTGCATCAATCGAAACAACTAGTTGTCGGAAGGTCTGAACTACAAAGCGGGTGAGGCAAAACTTCCAAACCAGTTCCTTCTAAAAACTTTTGAACAGGTATTGCAACATGTGGTCGATTGTTGTAATGATGGAATATTGAGGTTTCATGTCAGGCCGTATATTTTGGTCATTTTTCGGCCATAGCTAGCTTCAAACGAATCAATTGCGTTCTGCACAGTTTCCCTGTGATGGTCTGGCCAGATTTCAGCAGCTCATAAGAGATAGGAACCTTTTGCTACCAGCAAATACAGCCAAATATCCAACGCCATGGACATTTGGCTTTGGTATCTATTCAGCTGTTTGGCCGGACTTTACATACGATCTCTTACGCTTCGGTCTATCTTAATGGATCCATTTTTCAGCGCAAGTAATGATTTGGTGTGAATATGATTTTGTTTTATAGCATTCAAGCATCATTTCGGATATGCAAAATTGTCTATCAAGGTCTATTGGCTCTAATTCGTATGATACCCAATTTCCCTGGTTTTGGATGAATCCTGCTGCCTGAAAATGTTTTGAAATTCCTGCTTGAGCTCCTAATGATTTTAAAAGCTCTTGTTGAGTTAAACGACAATCTTCATGCAGTAATACCTCCAATTTTTGGTCTTCAATCTTTTAATTAAAATCACCACTTCTGAAGCGAACAAACCCTCTCACGCATGTTGAAACTGATGGAAAACGTTCACCACAAGCTTTGGTGAGCAATCTCTGTGCTTCAGCCGTACTTTTTTAAATTAAAGAAGTAAAACAAAACTTCCCGCTTATGACGCTTCGTTGATACAAAATTTGACATTTTCGAAGCAAAAAAAAAAAAAAGCTTTGGTGTTGACACTGTAATGTGCAATAGCTACATGAGAATAGATGACAGTTAGGTTCCCTTCAAAATGACATATAAGTTATTAAAAAGAAAAAGCAACGTTCAAAAAATACGCCATCAATTGTAAATCATACACCCAATAATTTTGTTTACAATATTCGTGCTAGTTCGCATGTTATCGAACATTTAATCTGGTAAACATGGTCAAAATGGGTATCAAAATATTTGGTCTGATATGTAGATAGTCGTAGCGTTTCTGAAATTTTGCAGAAATTTAGTAGAAAATACAAATATTTTCAAAAAACTAAAAAACTATTTCAAATCAAGGTATGTACAATGCTATTTTCCTACCCCAGACTGTCACCACAACTTGTGCCAATTTTTCTTTGTTTTTTTTTTAACTCAATATTCCCTTCAGCAATCATACTAAAATCTACAACTACAAATCTAACAACAACAAAATTTGCGTGATTTCTTTGTTGTTTCTTTTTGTTAATATTTGCTATTTGCTGTATTTTTGTCTAAATTATCTAATTAAGATAAATTGCTGCAAGAAATCTGTCTCTCAAATTAACAAAAGAATATTTGGACGAAAATGAAACTTGTCCCCAAAAAATAATTTTTAATTTTCACGATAAAATCGTCATAAATCAATTAGATACAATACAAATAAGAATTTTATTTGCGACAACGTGTTACATAGGAAAATATTTATATTTTTAGTTTAAAATTAAAAATATGTGCAACAATTAATTTTTTGTTTTGCTTAAAGAAATTTTTTGCAGTTTCTTGTAATTATTTTAAACAAATTTATGAATTTATGCCAACATTATATTATGTATGATGACATATAAGTTTTGTGCTATTTAGTTGGCGTTTTGAGGCATTATTTTGTGGTGTTTGGGTTTCTTCGTTTTTATAATTTTTGTTTAAGGTTAATGCCAATTTTTCGTTGGTTTGATTAATGTTAAAATCTATCAATCATGATAAAATCAAGATGTTTCTAAACGAAAATAAATGTGGAATTTGTTTGTAAAAGTTTTGTTTTGTGGTATTTTTTTTTTGCGAAAGTATGTACTTTGTAATGAAGTGGATTGAATTGTTTGAATGTTAATGTGACCTTTGGTAATGACATTTGGTAAAAATCCAATGTATTATTTTACTGGATTTAATAATAAAATTCATTTAATCTAAGATTGTTCCATTTTTTTAGTATCGTCTACATATTGTTAGCTTAGTGTGTAAATGTGCTAAATCCCTTTTCATAAATTTTACAGGAGTTACGTTCTAAAAAATGTTGATTTCAATATATTTGAAATCTTTTAATGCAGTTTTGTTATTTATCTGGTGTGATTTTTAATGATAAATAATCTTAGTTTAGAAGAAGTGCGCTGGCGACTTATAAGTTCCCTTTTGGGACTTATCACATTTGTTATTACTTATTTTGTATATTTTAGCACATTTTCTTATAACATGTTTTCTTTATTTAATTTGAAAGTAAATTTTTAATTAAGTTCATTTATTATAATTAATCTGTGATAATTCAAAGAATATACTAAAAATTAATATTTAGACAATTAGCAAATTGGAATGATTAAATGAGTGTTTTATCATTAAATTGGTTTCCAATGGATCACCATTTTTGATATCAGTAGTACAGATGATAAAACATTTTCCTTAAAAAATTTACGGGAAAAAATGTTTTAAATTATTTTTAAAAAAGAAAAATTTTTTTAATTAAAAAAAATTCGGTGTAAAAAATATTTTTCCCGATTTTGACCAATTGTAGGTCCGACTTACTATGGCCTTAAATACGCCGTCTCAAAGGTCTTTAAAATATCTATTTTTGGATATCGATATTGTCTTTATTAATGACTTAGACAGACATAGATCAAAAGTAGGTAAAAAATCGAGATTGTCCTGTTTTTTTCTTATTTCTCAGCCATTTGTGGGACGATTGTGTCGATTTTAAATAGCAACCGAGCCAGAAGAATTCCCGATATATTGATGTATGAAATATGTGTGTAAGTTATTTGGGGGCAACGAAAAGTTGATTTCAACATACAGACGGCCATGGCTATATCGACTTCGCTATCTATAACGATCCAGAATATATACCGGGAATTCTTCCGGCTCGATTGCTATTTAAAATCGAAAAAATCGGCCCATTAATGGATGAGATATAAGGAAAAAACTAGGACAACCTCGATTTTTGGCCTATTTTTGATCTATATCTGGAATATTAAGTCATTAATATGATATATATTTCAAAGTCCATTGCAACGAAGTATATGAGGTAGAGATGCTAATCGGGACTGATTTTTGAAAACCCCAGTGTTCGGGATTTTGATACAAATCCCGAAATCCAGACACGGGGTTTCGGAAAATCTAAATCCCGAAAATTATAAGAAAGTAACGTTTATATTACACACTAAAAAGCATACAAACATACAAATAAATATGTATATTAGGCTGGGTCGATTTGTATGGACGATCAAAAAGTAAAAAATCGTATAGCAGAAACGCAATCTACGGTAAATTCTAAGAAAGTTTCCTCAAGAAACCATAGGTCTAAAATCAAATCCTATCTTGCGCATTTAGTCTTTTATCCAATAAAAAAAATACGAAGTACGAAATGCGCAAGATAGGAATTGATTTTAGACGAATGGTTTCTTGGGAAAAATTTCTTAGAATTTTCCGTAGAATGCGTTTCTGCTTTACGATTCAAGATAAAATCAATTTCGTTTGAATAGGGTTTTAATAGAGTTTTGTTAGATAAGTTATGAAAAAAAAAAAAAAAAATTTTTTCCAGGGCCCCACTCAAGGAAAACCAAAAATACCGCATTTCTTTATTAACTATGCTGCAACAGGCGTTGAGCTTAACAACTTTGATGAACATCACTTTCCGATATTTGGGCATGTAGAATGTCAAAATGCATGAAAAAGGCACAAAAAAATTACAATTTCCCCTATTTTTTATGAAAAACGGTATTTAGAAAATCCCGAATATCCCGGGATTTAAAATTAAAAAATCCCGGGCTTCGGGATTGAAGAAATCTCTGGATTTTCGGGATTCCCCGTTTGGCATCTCTAATATGAGGCTATAGTAATTTGGACCTACAATGGGTCAAAATCGGAAAAAATATTTTTCAACCCGAATTTAAAAAAAAAATATATATTTTGGTCATACATTTTTTTTTCACTAATAATTTAAATTTTCTTTTTTTTTAAATTAAAAAAAAAAATTTGGAAAAAAAAAATTTTTGAAAAAAATTTCGAAAAAAAAGTTTTTGAAAATTTTTTTTTTTAAATTTTGAAAAACAATTTTGAAAAACAAAAAAATTAATTCTGTTTACTTAAAAATATTTAAAATTTTTATTTTAAAGTATAATTTGGTGAAGGGTATATAAGATTCGGCACAGCCGAATGTTGCTCTCTTACTTGTTTTATATAAAGGCTGTTTTTTAAGCCCGATAGAACTTAAGTCATACTTCGCTCACTTTTTGACATATATGAGGAGTATATTCTGGCAAATTATCATGAATAGATTGACGTTTATACAACTTAAACAAATTATAAAAATTTACTTTGAAAATCAGTCGGAACTTATAGACGACTGTTTTATCGCAAAATTGTGTTCAGCAATGAGTCTCATTTTTGTTTTAACGGGTTTGTTAAATAACAAAATTGCCTCATATGGAGTGAGACCAATCTAGAACAGACTCCATTACATACATGCGGTTTACACCTCGGTGATATTCTCGGAACTTATTTCTTCAAAAATTAAACCGGAGCTGACGTTGTAGTCAATGGAGATCATGATCAATGATTTTTTGTTTGAAAATATAGATAACATGCTACATGCCATACGGCGATCATAAAAATCTATTTATTGAAACCATTACGAGATTTGGACCAGTCAATATTCCTCCAATGTAGTAGCATTTGATACCTCCTGATGATTTCCTGTAGAACCACATGAAGTCAGTGGCTTATGCTGATAAACCAGCAAAAATTGGCTCCTGGGAGGCCAACATTGTTCGTATTATTCCTGACATACGGCCAGCAATGCTTGAAAAATTTACCTAAATTGGACCTTCAGAATGCGCCTCGTCAAGAACATAACCGAAATCATTTTCACATATTAATGCCATGTATTGATCTTTCGAATGAAAAATTTGTTTGATTAAAATTTACTTTTTTGTATTATTTTTTAAAATTTCAAGTTTTACCGAGCTTAAAGAAACTCTCTTTAGTAGTAATATTTTAACGTGAATATTGTTGCAGTGTATAAACAACAACTAGCCATTTGTGTTTTTAATACTACTTAGTACGTAAAACAACTTTAGATTTAATAGCAGATACCAAGACATGTGTCAGTGTACTTAATAGCTTGTCATATCGCTTTATTATTAAGTATTCTCTTTTAATACACTTAATATACAAATGTATTAATAAAATCAATGAAATAAACATTCCGACAAAATATGCTGGTAATAGTTTTAATTGTTATTTTATGGCTATTTCTGAAATCTTCTTCTGGTTTATTAATTTTTAATCAATTAATGACATTTGTGCGGCCAAATAAGTATGAGCTGCTATCTACAAACTATCAAAAAATGTCAATGTTAATGATTAATAGTTTTCCCTTTACACTTTACCTTAACAAAAGGTAGTAGTTTTTTGGTGTTTCTAATGTTAATCCTTCTTAGATAATTAGTACATGATAAAAGGTGGCAAGGTCACATTCAAGGGTATTTGTATGTAAATATAATAAAGTTATTTTAACAAGTAGTGGAAAGATTATAATATGTTTCAAGTCTAATGAACTTTAGCTTAATTATGTGCATATATATTTTCTTTATTTCCAAAAAGCCTAAAGGATAATTTTGGTTAAAGTAATTGTATGAAAATCAATTAATTGTTCATGTTTAAGAAATTAAAGGCTTTTATATTTCTTCTTTCTATAACCATGGATTATCCTTGGTAATTTTTCAACTACTTAATGACTTGACATTTAATAGTAACAGAGGAATCTAAAAAGAAAATTTTCCACTACGAAACTAATAAATTAAGTTTTGTTATGTATTGTAGTAGAACCGGTATTACGTTTAGACATGTAGAGTGTATGCTAAAATTATTGTTAGGTTTGTGACAGCTTGAAATATACATTTTCAAAATATATTCAATTTTTTTATAATTAATTTTTTTAGTTTTTAATTTTCAGGAGGTTTAGAACGTTATATTTTTTCGTATCACAATAACTGATTTTCGCGCTTAATTTGGAATTGTTATACCCTTCACCTTGAGTGGCAAGGGAATATATAAGTTTGTCCATTTCGTTTGTAATTTCTACATTTTTCGACCACACAAAGTATATATGTATATTCTGGATCGTTATAGATAGCGAAGTCGATATGGCCACGTTCGTCTGTCCATCTGTATGTTGAAATCATATTTCCGTAGCTTCCAAATAACTTACAAACATGATTGATACATCAATGTATCGGGAATTCTTCCGGCACGGTCGCTATTTATAATCGAATAAATCGGCCTACAAATGGCTGAGATATAAGGAAAAAAACCGGGACAACCTCGATTTTTGGCCTATTTTTTATTTTTTTATTTATATCTGGATTACTAAGTCATTATTATAGACCAATGGTGCCCAAGCTCTATACTCTTGGTGCTCATTTGTTTTTGTAAATACTCTTAGCTTTAGGCTGTGTGTTTCAATACTCAATAATAGACCACTCAGCACTAGCAATATGAAATACACAAACCACTTTGATTTGTTATTTTTTTTCCCCGTTCTTCAATGTATACACGGAAGTGCAAAGCAACAATACTTTCGTATGCTTTGCTGTTAAACATTGACGACAGCGATCATCAATGTAGACTTTGGTTTTGTTTATCGTATGGTATCGTTTAAAAAAGTGTGTATTTTTTTCATTGTTCTTTGTATGTTTTAGTTTTTACAACAAAAAATATTGAATAAAAATTGGTTTTTCTTTAAATGTATTGGTGTTTGCTCTTCCATAAAGAACTTTTGGGCACCCCTGTTATAGACAATATGGATGTCTTATGACAGATATTTCAAAGTCCATTGCAACAATGTATATAAGGCTACATTAATTTCGACCTACAATGGGTCAAAATCGGGAGACAAAAAATGTTTACCTCAAAAAAATTTGATTGTCATAAATTTTTGTACACTAATAAATTTAAAAAAAATTAAAATTTAAAAAAATTTAAAAAAGCAAAATTTTTAAATTTTGCAAAAACAAAAAAATTTAAATTTTTTTACCTAAAAATATTTAAAATTTGTATTTTAAGGTATAATTTGGTGAAGGGTATATAAGATTCGGAACATCCGAATATAGCTCTCTTATTTGTTTAAATTAACTTCGAATTTTCAAAAATATTTGGAAAAGTTAAATTTACAAACAGTTTTTAAAGAAATAAAACTCGTAATAATATTTAACATGTTATATAATTTTAATGATGTTCGAAATATCTTAAAACCCAAAACTATGTTTAACTTATGATCGAATTTTTGAAATCAATTTAAAATGTTAAAAAAAAAAACTCTAAAAAGAGTAAAATTTATTTGTTTATTTTATGGAAATATTAAATATTTTCATTTCAATATAAAGCAGTTGTTATTTTAGACTTTTAAGATTTTCGAAAACAGTGACTGGCTTTAAACTCTTAGGGCCATTATTACAACTTGCATTTATGTTCGCAATAGTAAAAGTTAACTTTAAAGCAACAATTTTCTATTACTTAAGGTTGTAATAATGGCCCTTAATCATACTTAAACATTTATATAAAAAAATATATTTTTGATTTTTGAGAAGTTCGAATCCTTAATTTGCTTAAAATGTCTTAAAATCCTAAAATGTTGTCATTTTTTGTATTTAACATTAACTATAATTGATTTTCCAACTTTCGAACTTATGCTCGAATTTTAAAACAATTTTCGATATAAAAGTTAAAGGTATTGTTTGTTTCATACAAATAATAAATTTCTTCATAATTGGTATTTGAAAATTTATAAAAAACAGTAGATATTTTTGATTTTTAGCAAGTTCGAAAATCTAAACTTGCTAAGAGCCTAATTCAGAAACACGAAAGGCAAAAAATTTTCAAATTTTTGTATGAAAAACACTCAAAAATTATTTAAAAACTGAGTGATTTTCATACAAAATTTTGAAAATTGTTTTCCTTTCGTGTTTCAGAATTCGGCCCTAAAATATTTAAAACTCATAAAAAACAGCTTTTCGAACTAAAATTCAAATTTTCGAAAGTAATTTTGAAAATCTCTAAAAAGAGTTAAATTTGTTTCTTTGTATCATGGAAATAATAAATTTCTTCATTAAATTTGAAAATTAATAAAAAGCAGTTGTTATTTCTGAATTTAATGAAGTTCGAAAATAGTAATTTACTTCAACTATTTGAAAATCATAAAATATTGTCTTCTTTTTAACTTTACTAAAAGTTATTTTTCGCTTTTCGAACATAAGTTCGAATTTTCGAAAACCTCTTATAAGAGTAAAATTTATTTGTTGGTTTCATGGAAGTAATAAATGAAAATGCTGCCATATATTTGAAACAACTGTTGTTATTTTTGACTTTTAAGAAATTCGAAAATCTTATCTTGCTTAACATATATGAAAATCCTAAGATGTTACGTTCTTTTCAATTTAATTAAATCTAAAATAGATTTTCTACTTTTCGGACTTAAGTTCAAATTTTCGAAATTAATTACGAATTTTCAAAAATCTCAGAGAAAATTGCATATTTTTGTTTGAGACTCTTAAAGCCGTTTTTTCGTTAGGTGATTATCTTTTTTCCCAACGAAAAACTGCAGATTAAAGAAATTTGGTTTTCTCAATGTCTCATTTACTTCTATTCTGTAGCAAAGCTAACCCGACCTCATCTGCCAATTATTTATTTATCGTGCAGATAAATTCATTCAGCCGACTGCTGTTCATAGTTTTTATGTGTTTGTGATTTTGTAAACAAGATTAAATAGATTTTATAAAAAAATGTTTCATAGAGGAATTAACATTAATTTTATGGAGGATGAACTCGAAGAACATGTCTTCCAAGTGAATGTTGAAAGAGTTTATCATGGCAGGCCTAACTACCTGTCAGACATGGAGGATAATGAATTTTTCAAAAGATTCAGGCTGTCGATAGCCACATTAAACAGCTGATTTATGTAAACATGTTGTCTGTCACTTGAAGGCAGGGTTCCCAACTTTCACATCTATTTTAATTTAGTAACAGGCAGCTTGTCGTTACATTGAGAAATTGGGCCTTAAATATTAATATTATATTAATAATATTTAAAATTAATTTCGAACTAAAATTTGAATTTTCGAAATTAATTACGAATTTTCGAAAATCTTGAACTCAGGGAAATAATAAATTTCTTATTTATATTCGAAAACTTTTACCCCCATATTCATAAACAGTTTTTAAATTTATCAAAAGTTTATAAAACCAAATTTCCATACAAAATTTGATTTATAAATCTTCATCGTTTAATGAATAATCGTGCATTTTAAAATTCTTCTTAAATAAGGCCTTTAATAAATAGTTGTTATTTTACATTTTTAATGTGTTCGAAATTAGCTATAATATTTGAAAATTTAATGTGAAATTTTTTATATAAATTTTGAATTTTCGAAAATCTGTGAGAAGATTAAATTTTATTTCTTTGTGTCATGGATTAAATAAAATTCTTTATTATATTTGAAAATTTATAAAAAAAACATCTGTTATTTTTGATTTTCGAAAATCTTAACTTGCTTTAAATATATGATTTTTAGAATTTAACTACCTCTAAATTGATCTATCTGGTAAATTAACTTCGAATTGTTGAATAATTTTTTTGTTTTGTGGAAATAATGATTTTCTTCTATAATTTTAAAAATCTTGATTTTTCATTATTAATAATTTCGAAAATCCTAACTTGCTTAAATTAATTAAACATTTTTCAAATATTTATTTATTTTATAATATTTTATATTCGAACTTAAGTTTGAATTTTTTATAAATATTAATTTTGAATTTAAAAAAATCTCTGAAAAGGTGAATTAAATAATAAAACTCTTAATAAGTTTTATAAAAAATGTGATTTTAAATAATTTTAATTGCTTAAAATTTTTAAAAATTCTAAAATTTTGTAATTTTTTGTACTGAAGTGCATTTAAAAAAGATTATGCGCTTTTCAAATCTAAGTTCGAATTTTCGGAATTATTTTCGTATATTCAAAAATCATTTGTTGCCATACAAAAAATATTAATTTAGAGGATACAAACACATTTTTCATATAAGTGGATTCCCTAAACTTTAAAAATCGAATTTAATGTGTGTATTTCAGTGTTGTCTACATGCTTAGAAAACTAATGCAGTGAAAAAATTTTTCACGTTACAGAGCTTTCTGAGTTTGTTCACGTTTCAGAGTAGTCAATGTAAACATAAGCTTGTTCACGTTAGACGGTGTTCACGTTAAACGATGTTCGTGTTACCGCGAGTGCACTGTAGTTAAACATTTTTTTTTTTTTTTGTTTATAATTCATCTTTTGTTCTTTGTTCGAAATCAATTTCGAATTTTGGAAGAAATTAATTTTTATTTAAATAATGCATTTCTTCTGGAATTTGCTTTAAAATTGTAAATCACTTTTCCTTAATTTGAGAAAGGTTTACATTTATTTATATGAAAATATTATCATGTGAAGGGTTTTACAAAATTGTAGGGCCTTTTTAATACCTCTATTAACTACTCTAGAACTTGCACGAGTACACGTTCTTTATTCAGTTGTTTTCACATTATAATAAATCGAATAAAAATAGCTATAGTTTTCATGTTACTATTACTTGCTATTGTTATTATTGTGTGCTATTATTGTGTCAGTTAAACACGCATTATGTATTTTTTTTTGTTGTTGTTTGTATATCTCTTTTGTAATAAAACATTGTATGGACTGACATTACATATTGGGAGGCATCAATTACTTTGGCAAGTACAAAAAAAAGCCTTTATTAACATTGTTATTTTGAATTCAGTTCAATTCAATTCGAATGGTAATTATTAATAATGACGTAGATTTGTATATTTATGAAAGAGAGAGAGAGAGAAAAAAACGAAGACTATGAAATAAATTAAATATAAATGTCATGTACTTAGTTTAGTTTTAGTGTGGAAACTATGGAAAATTTTGAACTTTATTGAGTTAGAGTCAATGAAGGTTTAAAGGAAAAAAAGTAGAATATCTGATTAAGCCGAATTTTATGAATACTACTTATAAACATGGGTTCTCAGTGTAGTTTATACATATAATAAGAATTAAAAATAATAAAAAAGCAAAGAATCAATGAATATTCAATAAATACAATTTTAAAGAAACATTTAAATGGCATGACAACCTTTTAAACAGTTTTTTTTTATTTTTGCTGTAGTTTATTTAAGATTCGGCTAAACTGAATTTAGCACTTGTCTTAATAAATATTAAATAGTTGTCAATTTTGCTGAAGCCTTATATATTGAGCAAATTCAAAAAGGCTCATTTCATTTTTATTTATAAAAACTGCAGTTATAGCCACGTGCCACCTAAACATTTATACGTATTTTGTAAGTCTTGCTGTCAATGATAATTTAGAGCAATACCAAACAATATTTATGCAATAAAAACAACAGTTTTAAATAGTTTGCGGATTGTACACAGAGAAAACAGATTAGTAGTAACAACCGAATTTGTTACCAATCGAATGATTCTTTCTTAGTGACCGAATTTTACAGTTGAGGCTACAAAACTTTAGAAGGGCTAACAAAAGTTTGGTTGCTTCAACTGAAATTATTCTTTATCGACTGACTCTCTGTTGATGGAACTGAAAAATTCTATCTGTTTTTTCAGTGTAGAATCCAGTTGGACATTATGTAGACTTAAAATAGATGATAATTGGACAATACTAGTAATATATATTTTGATGGGCGACATTCATTCTTTGCCCCAATATAATTGAATAAATGTGATTTGTAAATGTCGCGATGTCACGATCATGTCTGAAACCTTGGCATGGCGTTGCTGGTTAATCCAAAATTATGAACTAAAAAGTGAGACTTCTTTAAATCCAATTAGGACATAGTGAATACAATTATAACGAACTGCAAGTAATAATAGTATTGTTACGTTTTAACCTTTTTAAAACGTTGGTTTATTTCCTTTAAATAAACCGGATACCTTTAATTGCAAATAAAAGCGGTTTAGTAGTTTAAAATTTGTAACAACTCTTTATTTACTTAAAATGTACAACAGCAACAGTTCAAATAGTCACTCAATGTCTTTATACACGTTTATCAATTCGCAGAAAAGCACACACACTTTATAATGTACAAGCTTAAATGTACAAGACAGCTGATATTAACTCTAACAGCGCCTATGATAAACTCCCTCACGACTGCAACCTCTGCCACTATTTATACACACGCCATATTTCGGGAATCTTCTACAATGATCTTAACGGACAAATTAGAACATTCGAATTCTAGAGCTTTCGATGT
Organism: Calliphora vomitoria; assembly: GCA_942486065.2. Lineage (NCBI taxonomy): Eukaryota > Metazoa > Arthropoda > Insecta > Diptera > Calliphoridae > Calliphora > Calliphora vomitoria. Next base: position 120,443,337 of record OW818030.2, on the reverse strand, counting down.
TAGTGTTAGCAGCTTAAACATTTAGTGTTGTCATACTTACAAACAATGCTAATAACCGCATGCTATCGACATTGTTGATAAGTAGAAGCTTCTACTGATGGACGTGTTTATAAACATGATGAATGTTACAGGCAGTCATTACAGATCGTTAAATTCAAATCGCTATTGCACATTCGTAACAGTATTTTTATAAAGGGTCTTTCATTAAGCGCTTCCTGTGTGCGATATCATCTAATCTTTTTTCTTTAATTGAAAGGTATATCGATGTAATTATATATGGAATATAACATGGTACTTCGCTGGGAGGCGCGAACCCGGAATGTCTAATTTTCCATAGCTCTGGTGCATAAATCAGACTTAATTTTAAAAATGACATTGGGTTATGTTAGTTTTGAAGGCCACTGTGTTTTATGGCTTATTCTACAAGAAAAAAATCACACCATTTCGGCGGTCAGATTTCATCACCTCCATGTGAGATGACCATGTTTTTAAATCGATCTTGCAGAATGTCCAATGTGGCATGAGCTGTGTGGCACGTAGCATAGTCCTGTTGAAACCACATACCGTTGTGGTCCATATCATCCAATTCAGGCCAAAAGAATAATCGACCTATAGCGCTTGGTGCAAAGAAATATGGACCGATGATGACGCCAGTCCAAAATCCAGGTAAACAGTGAATTTTTCGGGATTCATTCGACGCTCTTAGAACTCATGTGGATTGGTATCGTTCCATATTCGACAATTTTATTTTTTGTTCATTTCAAAGAAATATTTACCAATGACTCCGCCGGCCTAAAAGACACAGCAAACAGTGAATTTTCTCATGTGGATTATATTGTTCCAAATCCGACAATTTTATTTTTTGACGAACGCTTTCAGCCAATTTGACAGATGTAGCTTCAACACTATGGCCCTAAGAAGACATAGGGCCCAATTCAAAATTTGCTGGATCATAAAAAGAGCACAACTGTATATCCCTTTCGCTATATTGTATCCATATGGATACATTTTAGATTTTTGCACATAACTTCGATATTTATGAATATTTTTGTTTTTTAATCTATTTTTGGAATATATTTTGAGATATTTATAATTTAATTGAATTATCGCTGTTCGTGTTCGATTGATAGCAATTTGAAAATGTGTGTAAATACACGCAGAAAAAAAATATAGTTGTACATTGTTACTGTAACCATTTCAAATTTGTGCATGGTTACAGTAACAATTTCAAAATTTTTAACAATATTATAGTCACTGTAACTATATATATGATTGTGGTAACAATAATATGGTTAATTTACGATTCACATGAATATTTCAACCATATATATGGTTACAGTAACCATGTATATGTTTGTGACAACCATTTATATGATGAATAATTTTATCATAATATGTTGTTCTCAGATTATGATATGAGAGCATCATAATATGGTAAGTCTTTCATCATATAAATGGTTGTCACAAACATATACATGGTTACTGTAACCATATATATGGTTGAAATATTCATGTGAATCGTAAATTAACCATATTATTGTTACCACAATCATATATATAGTTACTGTGACTATAATATTGTTAAAAATTTTGAAATTGTTACTGTAACCATGCACAAATTTGAAATGGTTACAGTAACAATGTACAACTATATTTTTTTTCTGCGTGTAGATTTTAGAATCCAAAATTTTTTTTTTAAAAAGTGTCTTTGATTTTTTGCATATAAAATTTGTAAGAACTCTAATTTTGTAGAAAAATTTATTGAGAATGTTTAGAAACATATTTGGGAAATACAAAAATAAGATAGATTGCAAAAAAATCATTGTGTGCTTCAGTATAAGCTTCCAGGACTAAAAATTTTATTTGGTATAACGGATAAACCAAGATTCGTATAACTTTAATATTAATATCAGTCAATACTGATATCAATACGAACCATATGATCTACTTAAAACATCTATTAACACCTCCAGTTAAAACCTGTAGCGAAAGGGATATAAGAAATGAGAATAACCTTAAAGACTACCATTGGTTAAGGTTTTGGAAAATTGGTAAGATATATATCTCAAAATTATATCCATGAACACTCTTACAGGATTACTTACAAGATCTAAAGCTCGAATAAGGCTTAGTAGAGCTGAGTTATAATATAACCCTGCTATCAATTGCTAACAAATAGTTTTGAGTTTTAGTTAAAAAATTTTAATACTTATTTGTAAGATCTAGGAATTAAAAGCCGATTCAATAAATAAATAAAATTAAAACAAACATTTTGACCAAGCTGTTATAATGAAATTTATACAATGCTTGCGGTGTGTTGAGAAAAGTTTCCTGAGATTTTTAAGTAAATTTTGCAAAAATTTAATACAAAATCCTTGAAAACTTAGCTATAAATTTCAACAGCACGTGTTGTTCCTGATAAATTAACAATTCCTAAGTAATTGAAGTCATATTTATGATTCACAAAAAATTATTATGATAAACAAACAATTGGAAATGAACAAGACTTACAGGCAGCTAACTGTTGAAAGAGAATACAAATATTTTAAAAGAGTATGGGAGAAAAATAAAGGACAAAGAGAGGTGAACACAGTTTAAAATTATTATTATAGGAATTATTTTATGTCTTCTTTGTTGAAGAGCAAGTGAAAGGAGCAAGAGGAAATAAATTGAATTCAATAAAAACTAATTTTACTTAATTTGATTAGAAATAATTTTATACAAATTTTCAAATTGTACCCACATGATAATAATGAATATTACTTTATGAATTATTAAAAAATCATACGACTTCCATATGGTAATATGTAAAGAGGCATATTAATACTCTTCACCATAAGTAGTAAGTAGGGTTTGTATTTCAAATGAGTTTTCAACGCGATTGGCTGCTTTTTCACCATCATTTTGTTTTACCAAAAGCACCCAAAATAACAAAATTCCTAAAACTATATCTGATTTATTGATATAATATTTGTGACCGTCAGATATCTGGGACTGTTGGAAAGTTGATTTCAACCAACTTACAGATAGATGTAATTTACCAAAAAAATATAGTACATCTGTGAAAGGAGAAGGGTAATAAAATTCGACACAGCCGAATATATCACTTGTTTAATATCAGCTATAAAAGGAATCCCGTTGCTAGCATACTTTGCAAGTGTCTACGACTAATAATTAACATAGATTGAATATCACTAGCTTAGTGTGCATATGTGCTAAATCCTATTTCTCAAATTTAACAGGAGACACATAAAACGTTTTAAGGTAATTTGTTTTAGTTACTTTTGGAATCTTTTAGTGAAGATAATTTAGTTAAAGATAATGGCCCATAATCATAGTCAAAAATAAAGTATATTTTAAGAGAAATAAAGTCGTCTCTACTTAAGAGTGGACTTTAGGTCTACCATAGACAAGTTAAAGTATACTTCTGACGTTAAAGTCGACTGTAAATATAAAACTAGCTGAAGTTGTTTTTAACTCATTTAACAACAGCATCAGCTGTTTTTCGCCATGTAAAAAACTTCGACAAAAAGTCAAAAATGTTTAAGTTACAAGATATTGGCAGAGATTTTGCAATTAATGAATATTGAATCAATAAAATTAGTACCAAAATAGAATAAATTTGATATCAATCTTTCCTTTTCTATTTTTCCACCACAAACTTTTTTTAGTTTCACGGTTAAATTTATTGTTTGTCACTTGTATAAAAAAAAAAAAATCTAAGTCAGCTGTTCAGCGATGCCACTTGTCTATATTTTGTTGTATATTGTATGAAAACATTTTCTACATTTGAGGTGACACCCAGTTAAAGTCGGTTCAATTTAAAACATGCTTCAATTTTGACTATAGTTAGAAAATAATAAAAATCAGGTTTTTATTTTAAAATTGTTTTTAAAAAAAACCGACTTTATTGTTTGACTATGATTATGGGCCAATATATTTGGCTTTAAAATGGAAATATAAATTATGCTGGTCTTTGAGTAGTATTAAAGTTATGGGCAACTTTTTAACATATTTTTCCATTTTCAAATCGCTATATTTTTACATCAAAATGAGTTTTCATTGAAATAGTCACTGAAATGATTGGATATACATGTGGTAAATTTCATTAAAATCGCTGATGGAAAATCCGACTGCTTTCACATGGATTCTCCCTATGGTCACTAAAGTTGCTCTTAAAAAATTACGTTTTTGATATTAGTAGTCGAGGTTGATTAAAATTAATAAAACAAATATTAGTTTGTTTAAGTTCAAGTTGTTCAATACAAGTTATGCGATATTATTTGATGTATGACCTTCTTTTTAGCTTTTATTTTAAAACATTTATACACTATACATTTTTTCAACGTATTGGCTATTGTTAGCTATGACCTTTTCCCAGCTTCTGGCAAAATGTAGATTCCGAGCCAAAAGAACTGGTCATCTTTTGAGGCCAAGAACGAATCAAGTCAATATCAAATACTGTGTTCCAAAGTGAAGCGTATCCCAGAGAGAGCATTCTGCACAGATCGAACCAAATAGTACTACACTTCATTCTAAATAGTTTTTAACAGGTTTTGCAACATATGGAGAGTATTGTCATGATGGAGTACTACAGTTTAATTTTTGGCCGCATATTCAAATGAATCAGTTGCATTCTTTACAGATTCCTTGTGGTGGTCTTATCAGATTTCAGCAGCTCATAATATGTAGGATACCTTTGTTACCACAAACTTCAAAGAATTACCTTAGCGCCGTGGATATTTGACTTTGGTTTCAATTTGGCTGGTTGACGATCTCTTACGATTCGGGTTATCGTAATGGATCCATTTTTCATTCCACGAGAATGGAAACCACGACTGAAAAAAAAAAAACCTTGAAACTTTTTGTTAAATCTGTCATGTACGTTATGTCACGTACGATATTAAACTTTATTTATTACAAAATCATCCACAGATTGTTTTTATTTAAATATGACGGATTGTAAAGGAAAAAATATTTGGTTTAGTGTAAGAAATCACTCTGAAGATTCGCAAATTTTCGCATATTTCTACATGTACCTCAAAATTACTTCCGTTTTATGTCACGTACAATATACCCTTCTTTCGCTCGATATTTTGAATGTTTCGAAAGAACTTATTATTTTTTAAAATATGGTACCCTCTGAATGGAACATAAAGACCAAATTATTTTTCAGATACTCTCATTTTTGCAAAATCTATTCCACTCTAAAGACATACAAATGTCACGTACGATGACATGAAATTGCCCAGGTAATAAATCGGTGCAAAAATGATTATCTTTTCTAGCATTCAAGCATCATTTCAGTCATTTAAAAAATCGTATTTCAAGGTCTCTCTGCTTCAGATCGTATGGTACTCAATTTCCCTGCTTTTGGATCAATCCTGCTGTTTGGGTAGTTCCCAATGATTGTGCAAGCTGTTGTTGATTGATAAAACAATCTTCATGGTGTAGTGCCTGCAATTCTAGGTCTTCAACCATTTTTGGCTGGCCTGGGTGATCTTTGTCTTCCGTGTCAAAAACACCACAACCGATAAAACACATTCACCACAAGTTTTTGCTGAGCAATCGGTGTGCTTCAGCGGCACTTTTTTTCAAATTAAATAAGTAAAGCAAAACTTCCCGCAAAATTCGACATTTTCGAAGGAAAAAAAAGTTTGTTGTTTACACTATAATGTTCAATAACTAAGTGAGTTTAAATGACAGATATGTACCCTTTAAAATGACATATAAGTTATTAAAAACAAAAAACGCCATCTATTGTAAATCTAGCAAAATTTCGAAAAATGGACTTTTATTTGCGATCCCATAGTGCCATGTGCATCTGTATGTTGAAATCAGCATTACAAAGCCTCCAAATAACTTACATACACGATGAACACATCAATATATCCGCTAAAGTTCCGTATAGGTTACTACTTAAATTAAGGAAAATCGACCCACAAATGGCTGAGATATTAGCAACAGAACACTACTACCTAGATTTTTTACATATTTATACCCTTCACCAACGTGAGAAGGGTGTATAGAAGTTTGTCATTCCGTTTGTAATTTCCACAATATAATTTTCCTGTTGAAATCAATTTTCTAAAGACCCCAGATATCTTCGGGGTCCAAATCTTCAATAATTCTGTCAGACATACTTTCGAGAAGTTTCCTATTTAAAATCAGCAAAATCCGTCCATAAATATTGGAGATATGAGGAAAAATCCGAGACAACCTATGAAAATTTCATTAAAAAAAACAATTTATTGCATGCTTTGACAAAAAAGCAACAAAACGTATGTTTGGATGTGTGTTGGTTTCATTGCTTTGCGTATTTTGTTTTTGTTTCTGTTCATCAGCAATTAAATGTAAAATTTTTAAAAGTTTTCTTGATATATTTAGGATGCTATACGCTGAAAGTGGGCAATTAATACATCCAAAACAAAAGTGAAATATAAATAAGATTTGACTTAGCCGAATATAGCACTCTTACTTGTTATTATCTGTATCTGTTCTTAACATTGACAATATGGATATCTAATTACAGACATTTCCATCAGCATATGTATATAGCGCCATAGAAATTCTGACCGGCAATAATATAACCCGTATTTTTGTTTACAGAAAAATTGTTTTACCCAAACTTTTTTAACAAAAATTGTTTTCAATCTTTATTTTCAAAGATACTTTGGTACAGGGTATGTTACTTATTAATTATTCTAGCGTTTTATATTGAAAATTAAGTTTTCATAAAAAGTGGACTTGACACGTTTGCCCACTAAGCTAACAATATATTGGCCAAATGGGTTCACTTATGATAAAGTAGAGTTGAAAGAAACCTTATAAGGGTACCAAAAAACAGTAGCCGAAGAAGTGATTAGGATTTAATTATGATGAACATGTTGAAATGAACATTAAACATTTTGTTAAGGGAATTGAGTGGAATTTTTATAATGGTACCCTACTATAAATAAACATTTACGTACTTTCAAATTCATGTAATTTTTATGATGACAGCTCTAGCTTAAGTTAAACCTAATAACAATTATTGATAGTTTCTTTATTTTATGTATTCAAACTAATTATACAGTTTGCCAAAAATAGATTTTTTTTTGATTTGTTTAATATAATTTAACAGAGTTCTAACAGTTTTCTTTTGTAGTTGTATATTTTATTTACTATAAATAAACAAAAAGTATAGCAAAAGTAAATAAATTATATAGACACAGCTATAATTTGTAAAAAGAGCAGGGAGAAGAGAGCGCAAGATTTACTCTTGAATGTCACGTAAAGCAAACAGAGAACGAAATCCTGCTGCCACAAATAGTTGTATAAATACAGCTGACAAAAAGCACGCAGAGACATAAAGTTACGTGAATTTGAAACGAGTAGACAAGCGGAAATAATTAAACCGGAAAATAGAAATCTAGAAGAAAAAAATAACACAAAGTGAAACAAGTTTGCAAAAAAGGATTAACACAACTATGTTCAAGGAAATAAAAGAATTTCTTAATATATAAGGAACTAAACAAAGGATATTTAAACTAATTAAGCTAAATTTAAAAACATTAATTAGAAAAATTGGTGTTTAATTATAGAAATTAGGGTACAACGCCCTTTTTTCCTTTAAAAGAAAAAAAATATCCAACAGCCACAGCAAGAAAAAAAAAAGTCAAAGACCAAAGTGCATATATAGACAATAAACCAACAACCACTCATCTAGCTGCAAGGACTTGACACAGATTTTATAAGTGCAACCACAGACATTAGTAAAAAAATAAAATAATAATTATACACAAATTATAAAGAAAACTTAATATAGCAACAACATTTTTTTTGTATATATAAAATAAAATTTTAAGCAAAAAGACTGTTTAAACGAATTTAAATATTTTTATAAACTAAATTAACTAAACTAAACTAAATAAAACCAATCCAACAAACACCGATTTAAAGTGAACTTTTGAAAACTTTTATTTTGCGAATATCGTTCAGTTTTAAACAAAAAATTCTCTTTACGGAACAAGTTTCAACAAAAATCCCAACAACGGAGCCTTTAATTCTATACAAGTTTCTAAAGGATAAAAATAATCCCCGCATTCATGACAAAATTTTAGAAAACAAAAAGAAGACCACGCCTCATCGGTAGCAGACAAAGAAGTCTCGAAAACTGAAATTCGATTCGTTGCAAACATCTCTCAGTGCGGTTTTTGTTAAGGAAAATCATCAATGTTAAACAAAAAACAGCCCACATCAATGGAGTACTTAATAAATATATTGAAATTTAATATAAAATATTTAAAAAATCAATAATACCATAAACATCAATTAGTATAATTCCTTTATTATATAAAATCGTAAAAAAGGAAAAAAAACTTTTAATTAAAAAAATAACAAAAACAAAAAACAAAGTAATTTAAACAAATAAAAAGAAAACATACTAAATCCCCTTAACAAAACGTAAAGCAAGAATAAAAAAAAAAAAAAATAATGAAGTCCTTTTAAAAACCAAACGTAGTAGTAATTAACAATTTAAAAACAAACAAAAAAATATATAAAATAAAATCGTTTAAATAGAAAATAAAAATAAAACCAAAATAATCCTCTTAAATTGTAAAGGACTATAAAAGAAGAACAGAAAAAAACAGGATAAAAAAAATCCTTTACCCAAACACTCCAAAGGAAAGAAGAAGAAAAAAAATACACAGCCACCACCACCCCAGGCACAACTTCAACATCTCGTTCTCGTTCTCTTCACGTGTTGTTACTTTACTTGACCACCTGCAACCCCTAAATACATATACGGAAACACTGAGATTTCATTTAACTCTCCTTGTTTCCTTTCCTTCGTTTTGATTACTTTTACATTTTTAACATTTTTGTTGCTGGGAAACCCGAACTAACGCTCTTTTATTTGCTGCGTGCGTATTTGTTGCTTAATTGTGTTACACATTTGTGTGTTAGTGTGTGTGTGATTTTCATACATTCTTTGAACACTATACTAATTGTTGGAAATGGAAAAATCTGAACAATTTTCAGATTATCTTTTTGCTAAAATGGGTCCCCCACACTCTACCGCAGTCAATGGTTCGGAGCTGCCACCCAAAACTACCGAACATTGTGAGGCTCCTCGTGAGCTCAAAGGCTACCGCAAGTGGTTGAGTGAAAACCTTATGCTGCTGGTCACATTGTCTGGTGTCATGTTGGGTGTCATTCTAGGTAAGTCTCATTTTTATGTTTATTTATTTTATTTACTTTTTTTTTATTTAGCTTTAATTGATTTATGTATGCTTTTCATGTTTGCTCTTCATAAGGCCTGTGGAAATATGATTTTTTTATTATTATTTTTCTTTTTTCAGTTCCCTTTTGTTTTGAATGTGTATTGAAATGAAAATTTCAGTATTGATTTTTTGTAGTCTTTTGTTGTTTGTCTTAATGGGAAATCTGAACATTGAATGGATTAGTGAACCATAAAGTTGAATGTTTTTTTTTTCACTTTAAGCCTTTTCCTCTTCTTTAAAAAAATATTAAAAAAATCTAAAAATAGATTAAATGACAAGGAAATATATTTTATAAAAAGAAAACAGAAATCGTTTATTAGAAAAGGTCCTGAAATCAAATACTGAATTATTTTTTTAAATGTAGGAAATGTAACTATTAAAAACGTAATAAGTACATGTACTGAGTGCCCTTAACTAAAATAATTCCTCGATAATTTTTACTTTGAAATTTTGAACTTTCGACTAAGTAAACACGCCAGTCTAATAGATTCTTGTTCTATGGGTCATTCCAAGAAACTTTGCCGAAAAAAACAAAAATGAATTTTTAGCCCCCGAATTTTTCAAAATAATCAAGAATTATTTCGGCACATCCGAGTATAGCTCTCTCGCTTGTTTTTTTACTATGAAATGCCTTTCAGCTGATATCTATCCATTGTCTATTTACCTGACTCAGTTATAAAGATGTCATAAATCGGGGTAGTTGATGTTTTTGCTTTTATCTCTGCCATTTAAAAGATCATAAATAGCAACCGAACCAGAACTTTAACCGTTATATTAATGTATTAATCATGGTCAAGTTATTATGTGGCTTCGGAAATTTGATTTCAACAGACAGACGGACATGACTATTTCGAATACGCTATCTATAATGGTCCAGAATGGAGTCAGAAATGAATAATGTAGAAATTACAAACAGAATGATAAACCTATAGATTCCCTTACCACTCGTGGTGAAGGTTATAAATTTAAAATCGATATACAAGTAACCAGAATTGGCACTAACTGGATTATGTAGTACTTAATCAAATCTACAACCAACACTCACTTGGACTCACGCATATTAGAACGACTCACTGCGTATGGGTCGTAACAAACTCAGCTTTTTCGGAGAGTCTGCCTAACGCATATATTCAATAATTTTTTATTTTGTAGCACAGTGTATTTATATCTGAAAACCCCAGAAGAAATAAAAACGCTACGCTTCATGTCGAGTTGATGTGTCAAAGTACCTGTAATGACAGATGATCGATAACTACCCAGCAGTTCTAGGAGACAGTCCCGAAAAAGTGATTTTATCCATCATTTAAGGTGGGAACTAGTTAATTCAATAGCTACGTGACTAGTTATTTAACACGTGCTTGACCCTTTTTGACTACAATGAAACTGTCTAAAAGCTGGTCCAAAGTAGTAAACGCATTGGATTCACATGCTGGTTAAATAGCGTCAGTTACCTTACTAGCTACCTAACTGGTAACTTGATCAGCTACATAAATAGTTATTTTAACATGTACGGATTAATTTACCTCAAATAGTTAGCTAAAAATACATATCAAAAGGCAGTCTAATAAACGATAGCTTGTAAACAAAACTTTCTTCGACAACTCTCCAATGGATTGCTTCTAGTGGTTACAATAACTACGCAGAGAAAACAGTTTCGTGATAGCAACCGAATTTGTTGCCAATCGAATGATTCTACCTTAGTGATCAAATTTTATAGTTGTGGCTACAAACTATTAAAAAGGGTAACAACATTTTGATTACTACAAACGAAATTCTTCTATATCAACTGACTTTCTATTAGTAGAACCGAAAAATTCTATGTGTACAACAGAATCATTCGATTGGCAACAAATTCGGTTGCTATCACGAATCTGTATTCTCTATGTACTTTCTAAAGTACAGTAAAGACACAAAAGTGACTATTTACTATAGACATGCTATGTAACATGGGATATCAGTATATTTAAGCAAAAAAAAAAAAAAAAAAAATTAACTGCATGAGAATTATATCAACACAATTTGTATAAAACCAGTTTGAACGAATTACCCACAAAACGTTTAAAGTGACTACACTCCAGATTACTTAGAGACACTTAAGTGACAATTGTCTTCACGCTAGATTATCTGTGATGTATAAAGTAACCAATTGCCTTGTCTCTGCACTACAAGGAACAAATGACCAAAATATATAAATTGGAGTCAGCCAAGTAATAAGATAAGAGATTACTGTCTATAAAGCATACATAGACTACTTGCTTAACTGCTGGGTACTGAAATCACGGATTATTATTTTTAGTTATGGCGAACACGTGCCTCAGTGGAACAAATACATATTTACCATATTTAAATGAATAACTATTTGTATCACAAAAACTTAACATAAAAAATTTAGTTTTAACAATTTTTAAGGGAAGTGATCTTATATGGGAATTTGTATTAATGTTAGGTATACATTAATGACTGATATGATAAAAATAAGAAACTTCTAAAATATAATTGGGAATAGTGTAGTAATGATATGCTTTAAAACTTAAATGTTAATAACTGTTCAGTACTTTTAGCAACCTGCTTACATTTAACAAAAAGTATGACAAGTTCTGGAGTTGTCAGCAGGTTTTGAATGAATGGCTATCTGAATGTAAAGCACATTTCTTATACTTAGTTTGTCACGGAACTTTTCCATTCCTATAGTGTAATACGCCATTATGACATTCATAACTTAGTATTTTTTTACTTGTATATAAACCCCTTTAACTATTAGCTGCGACCTTTTCTATCATTAATAATTCTACTATTATTGTTCACTCGTTTTAGTAATTCTGTCATTGCAGTGATAAATATGTTAGATAATAACCAGACAAAAAGGCCAATCAATATTATTATAGAAATAAATCACTAAATTGTCATTAATTAAAATGTGTCATTTGAATGATAGCGATAAAGATAATTTTATCGATTTTATGTTAATATTTTGCATACAAAATTCAAACATTAGCAGAGATAAACATATTGCAGCAAATTAAGTAAGATAATATAATAAATAGCTATATTCAAGAAAATGCTTATGGCGTTCTCTAGACAACAAAAGTTTGAAATATTTATCAACAAGTTTTGAGACAAATACATACAAAAGTATTCATAAAGACATGTTGAAACATTTTAATTCGCCATTTTCTACCATAATATTAGGGTAAATAGTCCGTGCCTTTTTGAATGAAACACAGGTTTTTGGATAAAAAATTATTTTAGTTTTCATCATAGTCCCCTTTGAGCTCTATGCACATTGTCCAACGTTTCACTAATTTTATAAGATAAGATTTGTCGAGTTCATCAAAATAGGTATTTTTTGCGAGATGATTTCATCGTTGGAGTCAAATTTCTTTCCACCGAGCAATTTCTTCAGGTTTGGAAACAAGAAAAAGTCACTCAGGCCTAAATCCGATGAATAGGGTGGATGGGGGAGCAATTCGTAGGCTAATTCATGGATTTTTGCCATGGAAACTGGACATGTGTGGGCACCCGATTGTGAGCAAACACGTCAGCCATCTTGCGGAAAGCTTTGTCATGCCCAAGTGATCATTCAAAATTGAAACCGCTGAGCCATGTGAGATGTTTGGCTTTCACAACCTATCGCACTTTTAATCTCCGATAGGCCAACACCATATTGTGATTTCTTTGAATTGTTTCGGCTGTAGAGACCTCAACTGGGCATCCAGATTATTCGGCATCTTTCGTGCTTGTACTGCCACAACGAAATTCAGTAAACCATTTTTTACCATTGAAATAGATGGTGCAGAGTTCCCATAGTATTTATCAAGCTTAGCCTTAGTTGGAGTGATGGTTTTTTCCGCAAAAAATAATGCTTAATGAGCAGACGAAATTCACTTTTTTCCAATTTCTCCTCAAGTCACCAGATAGACTGCTATCAATGACTGTTAAACACAAACTAAATGACATAGCTTGTTCAAATTTTGTCAGGATGCCTGTTGACAGAAGCAGTGTTGCCCTTTCAGTTAAGAGCCTGGAAATTCAAAAGGTCGTGAACTTATTGACCCACCTTCGAATATAAAGAAAATTGAAAAAACGTTTTGAAAAATATAAATTTGTTGGAGGTTGTTTATATTATGGTCCATAACTTTGGTTCTACTTGTCCGATATTTCTGGATCAAACAAAGCCATTCTTTAGGCATTATCGTGCCTTTAACAGACAGACGGATGGACATAGCAAGATCATTTTAGAATTTTATTAGGACCAAGAATATATTCCTATACTTTTGTGGGTCATCGATGAATATTTTGATGTGTTATAATTGGAATGACAAAACTAAAATACCCCCATATTTTTGGTGGTGGGTATAAAAATAACTAATCCTAGCTAGTTTAATAAATTTTCAAATTGCTCCCTTTTTGCAATCCAATTGATTTTAATAATGACATTTTAAGAAACCGCATAACTCTTTTTAATAAATACTTACTCTTTACATAATTATCTAGCCTCACAGTGACATTTTTACTTTATACTCGTGTGCGGAATGTGTATTAGGTATTTTGTTATTTGGATTTTTGTTTTGTAACAATAAATAACAACACGCAATCGGACAATAAAATTTACAAAAAATATAAAACTTAAACATTTGCAATTTAAATTACTATTTATAAATACCAGTACTAAATTAAATGACAAACATGCACTTGCACGCACACAATGCCTGAGTTCTCTTTCTTTTTTTGCGAAGTAAATTAATAAATAATTTAATATAACAATAACTGTAATTTAAAAGGTATGGTAAATATTAAAATATAGAATAAGCTGTTATAATAAAAATAAGTTCCATATCCTGGTGTGTAGTAAATGAAAATAGTTGTAGGTTTGTTAAAGCATTTGTAACAATTGAGTATTTCATAGTTTTAAGTTTTAGAAGAACTAGTTTGGTATATAAGTTACAAGGGAATTGTTTAGTGTAATGACAATTGGAAATAAATAATTTAGAATCTGATGTTATAAAACAATTGCTGCTACTAATCTACCTTGATTCATATTGAGCACTCTCAGAAATTGCTATTTGCGAGTTGCTGCAAATGAGATTTCCTTTATTCAAGTTCAAAACCAATTTAATAATTTTAGGGTTGGGGACTGTGTTCATTTGGGATTTAGTGTTCCGGATAATATGGATTCAAGTGCCTCGGGTTTTTGGGAATATTATCAAATCTATCAGCAGAGAATGGATGGACTATTCGGTGACAGTTGGGACCAGCATCTTCGTTGAAGCATAATTGCAATGTGCTTTATATTTATGATGATTCTAGGAGCAGCACCTACTAAAGCAGTTTATTGTCTTAGACCTAGGAAAAAAGGTCATGGAAGGAAGGATGGAGGAAGTAGTGTTAGTGTATATTTGTTCAATTTGTTCATTTTCGACGGAAATAACGAATTTTCCCTGTAGTGTGCTGTGTGAATACCAATCGACTACAAATGGATAAGCTCATGTTCTGGAAGGTGTATTACGTAGAAAACTTATCTAAGTTGAAAATATTACATTGAACTAACTACAGAACGATACACAGTGGGGCAGAATCAAAATTTTTTGGAAATAAATCTGGAATTTCTAAACGGCTGGTCCGATCGGGATAAAATTTGACATTGGCATAGTCAAGGAGTATTCGAGTTTAAGTCATGAAAATGGACTCTACAAATGCTCCAGGCGCGGTGCCATCGTGGGGTCAAAATAGGGTACCTTTGACATGTAAAATTTTTAAACACGTGCAATTTTTTTGTTTCCCATCCGATTTCAAAGATTCTTATACTTTTGGAAAGCTTCTAAAACTAAAATTAATATCAAAATTTTGATAGGATTGCAAATATTTGGAACATTTTGATCCACATTTTTCCGAAATATTTTTTTTTTTTTTTTTTGTTTAGATAAGTTTATTTTTGGTCTTATAAAAAAAATTTAAATCAATATCTCAATTGGACTTTAAATCTCCGTCCTTCAAAAATATTGCACGTTTTCATATTAAAAAATTTGAATAAATTTTCATATTATTTTATACAACAAGTATAAAATAATATGAAGGACGGAAATTTAAAGTGTCATATTTTTGAATCTAATTGAGATATTGACTTGAAATTTTGTAAGACCAAAAATTAACTTATGTAAACAAAAAAAAAATTAGTTCGGAAAAAATGTGGATCAAATTGTTCCTAATATTTGCAATCTTATCAACATTTTGATACAAATTTTAGTTTTAGAAGCTCAATAAATATGTAATATGTAATCTTTATTTATCAACAAAACTCAACGAAATTTTCAACGTTTTTTTAATTTTTCATTCTGAATAACAAAGTATAAAAAAATTGTCAAAGGTAATCCCGCAATTCCTAAAAATTGAAGCGAAAATCCCAAAAATTATATTTTTTACTATTTTGCCCATAGGGTTCACATTTTCTTCGGGGCTGGGAAAATACTTTGCTAATAAATAGGGTTCACATCAATGTTTCCAATACTGCTTTCCAATTTCTGATACCAGTTTTGGGATTTTAGAACATGTGGCCCAAATTTTAAATTTTCATAAAGAATTAGTCAAATTCCAAAAGGCATAGAGACAACATATTCGAAAACTATGACAATTTTTTTATACGAAAATGTTCTCCGTAGAGATATCTTACAGAAAAACATAAAATTGTTATATGTTCTTAAAGAAAGTTTTTTTTTTAATAAAAAAAGAGTTAAGTCACTTTTTCGCCCAAAAAATAGCACAAATCTTTTCATATCCAGTTTAAAAAACCGAGGATATCACACCAAATTCTCGTGCACAGATGGGTTTGCGTATTAACATACAATATTGAGTCCTACGTGCATTACAATTTCACACAACACTATTCAGAGTTTATTATAAGATTTTGGTTGAGAGTATAATTCATGTTTTGCATCATTGCGCCTTTCTCCTACAGAGTTGGTCTATAGTTGTATGAATTCGAATGTCAAATACATATTGCTATCATTTACAAAAGTATAGATGGGATTGCAAATTTGATGTTTAGGAAATTAAGTAAGATAAAGAACGAATACTTGCGTTTCACTTGATTAAATCTTGAACTCTTTTGATGAGATCTCATCTATAATAGCACGTATAGTGCGTTCTCTGAGAAAGCTTGATATAAATCGCGAAAAGTTGTTACCAACACCAACAATAATAAGTTTCATGTAAGATTCTATCGAATGCCTTGGAAATATCTAAAGCAATCACTTTACTTTTGACAGAGCGGTGAATGGAACGACACTATCTTTCCGATAAGAAGTCTAGAAAGTTTCCCATGTAGCCTCCCCATATTTTCAATAACCTTAGAAATTGCAGAGCAAATTGCTATTGGGCGATAAACCATAATCTTATTTCTATTAACGAACATCCAATATGTAGGAAATTCGAAGGTATTGTATAATGTGCAAAGGTTTACTCAGTGATAGTTTGCCGAATAGTTGCCTCATCTTTTAAAAAAATAGGAATTGAGGATCCAGTAGTATCTTTTATTATATTAAAGAATGACCAAAAGCCCTATGGAGATGTAAGAACTTCAGCATATGAAGAGATTTTTTGCGTTTCAGCTCTTTGAAACACGAATAAAGATATCGAATTTGTGTGTTAGTCTAGTCAGGTTTAGCATGTCATTTATTCGCAAAATTTTGACTAGATTTTCTATTCGTTTTAATATTTGATCCCGTAGAGATTTGACTTCCATAAAGATAGTTTGCCCGGATTTTGAACATAATAGACAGGTAAATTCTGCTTCATTCTTACCTATAGGAATTGCTGGTAATTATACAGAATTCAGAGCGTAGAAGTTGTGTAGTAACAAATCAGGACTGAAATTGGGGAAACCTATTCAATGTTTTGAGAGCTCTAAAATAACTTACATGATTCGCTCGAATTTTCGAGCAGGAAAATTATCTCTATTTGGTGGTTGATTTTCCTTTTTCTGAAAAAAAGTCGTAGTCTATGGTTCCTCAGCATATTCATATTTGTTCAAAATTGTTTATGCTAAATGAGCTCTTCCATCTCTCATCTTTCCCACATCAATTTATCAGTTACCATCAATATTCTCTTCTTCTGGAACCTATATAACGGTAACTGATGAATGTCTCGCTATCTCCTCCTGATAACACCGACATTCTTAAACAGTTTCCAATGTGTTAACAAAAATCCGAGGTTTCTCCAAAATTCCAATATTTCACAAAAAAAAAAACTTTTTTTTATACCTTACACCACCATAGTGGGGAGGGTATATTGGATTTGTGCAGATGTTTGTAACGCCAAAAAAGTATACGGATCGACTCAGAATCACTTTCTGAGTCGATTAAAAGATGTCCGTCCGTCCGTCTGGCTGGCTATCCATGTAAACCTTGTGCACAGAGAACAGTTTGCAATTTTGAAGATATTTCGATAAAATTTGGTAAATATCAATTTTTCGGCCCAAGGACCAAGCCTATTGAAATTTACTGAAATCGGTCCATTATTTCACCTAGCCCCCATACAAATGTCCTCCCGAAATTGGACTTTATCGGTCATAAATGTTTAATTTATATAGGTATCTATACAAGTTTTTCTCCAAATAAGTTCTATATATACACAATTTTTGTCACCAAATTTTATTATGATCGGTCCATAATTTGTCATAGCTCCCATATAAGGCCTGCTTCCGATCTCTTCAAAATGTTGGTATACGAATAAAATGCAACATAAATAACCTTCATATAGACATTAATCACATGACCAAATTTCATGGTGATCGGTCCATAATTTGTCATAGCTCCTATATAAGACCCACTTCCGAAAATCACTCAGGAATATAAATTATTGAAATTTTGAAAGAAAAATGTTTTTTCTCATTTACTTAGTGTAGGGTATTATATGGTCGAGATTGACCGACCATACTTTCTTACTTGTTTTAATCTAAATTTCTGTACTGTATTTTGGTGAAAAACAGGATTCAGCTTCAGGTACACTTGAATATATTAAAAATTCCTTTTCTATACTTTTGTAAATGAGGGCTGAGATTCAGTGCCATGTTCTCAACAATATATTTTTATAACCACCATAAAAGAAGATGGGGGGTATATTGATTTTGTCATTCCGTTTGTAATACATCGAAATATTCAGCGTCTGTCCGCCTTTCTGTCTGTTGAAAACACGATAGGGCCCAAACGAAAGAAGCAGCTGGCAGAAATTTTCCACAAATACTCTCTGTTAATAAGGTTTGTTTGGTATTGAAAATGGTCACTATCGTTCTATCGCCCCCATGCAAATGTCCCCCCAGAATTCTGTTTGAATAGTCATAAATATCTTGATTATGCGGAAATCCTTGCACAAATTAGTTCTAAGTACTTTGAAATTATACTATAAAGTATGGCAAAAACTGGGCAACATTTGTCCCTAGAAGAAAACTGGAACATTCATAATTGTCTTAAAATCATGATGAAATTTGACATAAACAAGTTTTATATAAACCTAAATCTTGCTATCAACATTTGTGAGGATCGATTTTTCTTGAAAATTCTTTATAGTCAGTACTTTCAAATCGAATCTAATTATAAAAGTAATATAATTCTTGAAACCATTTTTTAAATGTTTATAGAACATAAATTTATAATTCTATTCATTACAGAATCTCTGGGGAAAGGAAGTACTTATAGTATTGTATATAGGTATGCTAAAGGATATTTAAAAGTCGTTCTTAGCCAAAGTGTCATTAATTACAATAGTTATTAAAAATAAATTGTTTTTAGTTTATATATAGAGTTAAAAGAGTAAATGGCATACCCGCCACAGGAGATTAAAGTGTAATCAATATTAAACGCATGATTTATTGACACTTATATACACGTACTTCTCTTCTTATTTATATCTCATATATATACTATCATATATACAACCATACATACAAACATATGTATGTACATATATTTATATAATTGTATGTTGTCTAACGTTGCAAGAGTGTTAACACGCTATCGCCTAGAAGCACACCCACGTTCCTTCAGCCAATGTGAATTTATTAAATGGCACTCGATTGCACATGTGAAGTGCACTTGCAGCTATTTCAAATGAAAGTAAAGAAAATATAATAAAAAGAATAACTACTAGAAATTGCAATACAACTGGGAAGTGTATTCAAGTTCAATGTAAACAATAACATATGACACGAGTATCCTTCTTAAAACAATTACAATATATTTTTGCTCATACCAGCAGCAGACAGCCATCCTTTCTTTCGTTCTACACATGTGAGTTTCTTAAACATACATGAGCTAGAGGGATAAAATTGAGAAACGAAATGGGTCATGTTAAATAAAACTAAAGGAAAACTTATGAACTTATCCAGCACGTTTAAAGCTCACGTAGTCATGGTATCAGTATGTAACAAGCACTAGCAAATATATGCTATGTATTCATAGCTAACATCCCAGCAGTTCTAGGAGACTGACCCGAACTAGTGTTTTTAACTATCATTTAAGGTGACAACTAGTTACATAACTAGCTAAGTGACTAGTTATTTTAATACGTGCATGTCCTTGACCCTTTATGATTAAAATGAGACTGTCTGATAGCTGGTCCAAAGTAGTCTACACATTGGACTCACATATCGGTTACATTGAGAACATTATCTTTTTAGCTACTTAATTTGTTACTTGATCAGCTACATAACCAGTTATTTCAACATGTACGGGTGCTAACAAGATATCTCACAGACAGTCCAATAGCCGATTGCTTGTAAACAAATCTACCTTCGACAACTCTGCAATAGATTAGTTCTGGTTTGTAAAAAATCTGTTTAAACGAATTACTCACAAAACAGTTCAGTACAAAATAAATGTTTAAAGTGTCTACACTCTAGACTACTTAGAGATACTTAAGTGACAATTGACTTCAATCTAGATTACCTGGGATGTATAAAGTAACCAATAGACTTCTCTCCGGAATACAAAGAGCACATACGTGCAGATTACCCTAAATATATCCATTGGAGTTTGCCAAGTGATCAGACATTAGTGGCAATTACTGTCTATAAGGGATACATTGACTATTTGCTTAACTGCTGGGCCGTTTGCCTTTTTATTCATGTTATTAAATACACAGCTATTCATACAAATACATTTACAAGTATGTATCTCATGTTTACCAAGCGCTCGTAAAATGAAAAAAAACAAAAAAAAAATACTGAAATGATGCAGAGCTTCAAATTAATTAATTCAATTTGAGCTTAATTCACTTAAATCTTTATTCGGAATTAAAAATGTCAACCACTCGTTCCAAAAATCCATTTCCAACATATAATAAAGGAATTAAGCCAATGAATTAATTCATAATGAACACATTATCGGAATGGTAAAGAGATAGAATTTATATTGGTTTCGAAAATAAAATTAAGAATTAATTCATGAAAACCTTTGAAATGTTGGTGTTGCTTACTAGAACTGTTAGGGAATATATTCCCCGTAGTTATATTCAAATAAGAAAACTTTTGAATAACGCAATATTCTAAATAAATTATATTTAGGACCTCATTTTATAAAACCAAACGATAAACGTTAGACAAAATTTATATGGTAAATAGTCAAGTTTCAAACCTTTTTGTGATTCTTCTTCACACAAATTGTTTACGTTTCCAAACGTTCCATATTATAAAATGAGACCCTTAATTAAAACACTGTATTGGTTTTATTATACCCTTCACCTTCGTGAGGTATATAATTTTCCGACCCTATAAAGTATAAATATTCTGGATCCTTATAGATAGCGGAGTCGAGACAACCTCAATTTTTGGCCTATTTCTGATCTATATCTCGATTACTAAGTCATAAATATAGACAATATGGATATCTAATGATAGATATTTCAAAGTCCATTGCAACGATGTACATAAGGCTATAGTATAGTAAGTATAGTATAGTAAGTTGGACCTACAATGGATCAAAATCGGGAAAATTATTTTTTAACCCAATTTTTTTTTTTTAAAAAAAATTTTTTTGTCATAAATTTTTTCAGTAATAAATAAAAAAAAAAAAATGTTGAAATTAAAAATATTTTTTTTTAAAAATTGGAAAAATTTTTTTTTTAATTTTCTTTTAAAGTATAATTTGGTGAAGGGTATATAAGATTGGGCACAGCCGAATATAGCTCTCTTACTTGTTTCATTTAATTTCATTTACTGCCTGTTCCTTGATTTTCATACAAAATATTTCTCGGAATTGTGAGTTACTTTTTCAACTTAAATCAGTTTCAGTACATTCATATATTTATACCCTACACCACCATAGTGGGGAGGGTATATTGGATTTGTGCAGATGTTTGTAACGCCCAAAAATATTAGTCTAACACCCACCTTAAATTATACCGATCGACTCAGAATCACTTTCTGAGTCGATTAAACGATGTCCGTCCGTCCGTCCGTCCGTCCGTCTGGCTGGCTGGTTGTCCATGTAAAGCTTGTGCGCAGAGTACAGGTCGCAATTTTGAAGATATTTCGATAAAATTTAGTACATATCATTTTTTCTACCCAAGGACCAAGCCTATTGAAATTGGCTGAAATCGGTTCATTATTTCACCTAGCCCCCATACAAATGTCCTCCCGAAATTGGACTTTATCGGTCATAAATGTTTAATTTATATAGGTACCAACACAAGTTTTTCTCCAAATAAGTTTTATATATACGAAATTCATGTCACCAAATTTTATTATGATCGGTTCATAATTAGTCATAGCTCCCATATAAGGCCTGCTTCCGATAAACACTTTAACGAGCATAAATCTCTTAAAAATGTTGGTATACACATAAAATGCAACATAAATAACTTTTCATATATACATTAATCACACTACCTAATTTCATGGTGATCGGTCCATAATTGGTCATAGCCCCCATATAAGGCCTGCTTCCGAAATCACTTTAACGAGCATAAATCTCTTAAAAATGTTGGTATAGACATAAAATGCAACATAAATAACTTTCATACAGACATTAATTGCACCACTTAATTTCATGGTTATCGGTCCATAATTGGTCATAGCTCCCATATAAGGCCCACTTCCGAAAATCGTTCACGAATATAAATTATTGAAATTTTTAAAGAAAAATGTTTTTGTTCATTTACTTAGTGTAGGGTATTATATGGTCGGGCTTGACCGACCATACTTTCTTACTTGTTTTTTAATAAATTTCTTCAAATATTATTATTAAATTCATATTTAACAATCCATTCCATTAAACCACTGTTCATTTATAGTAACAAATTATAAACAGTTGGTTTAACTAATCTACTCTTCTAGCATCATTAGCACATAAATTAATGTAGTTGAAAAATTATAAGTACATACATAATTTATAATATTTATAAATAAATATTTATCTAATCACTTGTTGCCTCTCTTCTCCTACCTACAGGCTTCTCCCTCCGACCGCTACATCTGCATGAAGACTCGATAATGTTGATCTCGTATCCGGGTGAATTGTTTATGCGTGTCCTGAAATTAATGATTTTACCGCTGGTCATCTCAAGTCTTATTGCCGGTTCGGCTAGTTTGAATGCCCGCATGAATGGCAAAATAGCCTTGAGAACGTTGGTGTATTTTGCCAGCACATCATTGTTGAATGCTGCACTGGGCATAGCATTGGTCATGCTTATACATCCCGGTGACCCGGATTTACATAATGCTACAGATCGTTCCACGGATAAAAGGGCTGTGAATTTATTGGATAGTTTATTGGATTTGGGAAGGTGAGTGAGAAGATTTATATTTAAGTGTATTCATAAAATAAGAGTTTGTTGAGGTAAATTATGGATTTAATTTTGGTTTCGAGTGCTATAAATTATTGTAGGTTTAGGTCTTTACTAAACAGTAAAGTTTAAGCGACAGGGTGATTATTATAAGTTAAACTTCTCTGTGTTAAGTAGAGACATAAACCAATGTGCACATAGGGCATTGCCAGCTCTAAGAAAATAAATGAATGGCTTTCTTTTCTAAATCCCGATGACAAGTGATAGTTTATATGTAAATTCCACAGCCGAGAGGTGTCAATTCTTTGCTGTCAAATTGTCGCACCGTATACTAAATGGGCTCATACGCGATTTATATAATAGTTAGTTTTCCTCTTGGTATCTTTGCAATGAGATTGTATGTATAAGAAACATTTAAAGTAAAAAGTTTTCTTTACCAAAACAAAATTTTCGTGGGAACTCTTAGGGCCTTAGTTTCTAAATCCCGGCGTTGAGAGTTTATATGGAAAACAAAATATCAAAAGTTATAGAACTTTAATGAAAACAAAAAACAACATTTTAGAAATTTCTGATACATATTTTGTTTTTGTATTCCATATAAACTTATCGCTTGGCGCCGTAAAAATATATTGCCCTTGATTTTGTATATGTTTTCTTACTTTTTTTGTTAAATATATTTCGGTCAGTTGTTATTATAAGACATTGGACACTGCCTTATAATAACAATTTGTTTGTTCACCATCACCAGAATAATTGGGTTTGAAACTAGAAATACTCGCAAAGCAGGATAATGGACTAGATTAAAAATGCTGGTAGATTATGTTAGATTTAATTCCTAGCTATCAGAACTTTGTACTCATATCACCAATCGTTCAATGTTTCTTGGCCAATATAGTTGTGCATGTTCAGAGTAACCATTTCCACATTTTTAAAAGTTTTTTAAAAATATTATAGTCACAGTAACTATTTACATGATTGTGGTAACAATAATATGGTTAACTTATGATTCAAATGATTGTATCAATCATATATATATTTACAGTAAACAAGTATATATTTGTGACAACCATTGTTATGATGAATCTTTATATCGTAATATGTTGTTCTCAGATTATGATTTTAATTAGCCGAGAGCAACATAATATGGTAAAACCTTTACCATAACAAGTAAGAGCGCTATATTCGGCTATGCCGAATCTTATATACCCTTCACCTTTGTTGTGGATGCATTAATTGCCCATTTTCAGCGTATAGCATCCTAAATATATCAAGAAAACTTTTAAAAATTTTAAATTTAATTGCTGACGAACAGACAATATTGTAGAAGTTACAAACGAAATGACAATCTTATATATAACCTTCTCACGAAGGTGAAGGATATAAAAACAACAACGCCAAATGAAACGGAACACCAAAAAAAAAAATACGCAAAGCAATGAAACCAGCACACATCCAAACATATGTTTTGTTAAACACCAAAAAAAAATAAACAAAATTCGCAGAGCAATGAAGCCAACACACATCCAAACATATGTATGTACTTTTTGTTGCTTTTTTGTTAAAGCATGCAATAAGTTGTCTTTTTTAGATGAAATTTTCAGAGGTTGTCTCGGATTTTTGCTCATGTCTCCGTTATTTATGAACGGATTTTGCTGATTTTAAAAAGGAAACCTCTCGAAAGCATGTCTGACAGAATTATTGAAGATTTGGATACCGAAGATATTTGGGGTCTTCAGAAAATTGATTTCAACAGACAGACAAACGCACATGGTTTAATCGACTCCGCTATCTATAAGGATCCAGAATATATATACTTTATAAGGTCGGAAAATTATATTGTGGAAATTACAAACGGAATGACATATTTATATATACCCTTCTCACGAAGGTGAAGGGTATAATAATCGCACAGCAGGATAATGGACATAATTAAAAAGGCTGGTGGACTGTGATTTAATTCCTAGACTCCAGAACTTTGTACTCATATCACCATTCGTTCAATATTACTTGGCCAATGTCACATTCCAGCCATCCTGTTGATTGAATGAAGTTGAGGATTCTACCCAAAGAATCTCTAGAGAGATAAGTATTTGTTGACCAAAAATTAATTGTCATAAGTTCGCCAATGCCGGACAATGACAGAAAAGATGCTGATATCCTTCTTCGTTATTGCATCTTCTACAGACTATGAAGGATGACGTATCCTATGAGCATCCACCTAGAGGCTAGTGACTCAAAATTAAAGCTACGAACTTCCTAATGTGGAATCTAGGCAAATTTATCCCAATTCTCATTCTTCTCATATCTATATTATGATGGATATTCTGGTACCTTAAGGAACTGTCTCAAATTCAACTGGTTCAAATAGAAACCACATCCCTTACTTCCAGGTGGTCTTAATTCAACGATGAATATTTGCTCGACATTCTCTGGAATATAAAACCTGGATCGAAAATGGGTTTAAGAATTGGGTAATCAACAGGAATATCTATATTGAGAATACCCAACATTTTGCCAAAATGTCTGGTGGTAACCAGTGTTTTAAATTGTGTGGTCCTCAGTGCTTAATCAGTTTGAACTTGCTTTAGAGATTTTTCTTCTTTAACGCTAACAACCAAACTGCAGCTCTGTAGAACGGAATTGGTTTGATAACAAAATATTGTATCCAGTATAAATGCGTATATAGTGCAGTTGCCAACTTAGTGGTCTTGGATTGTGTATTCAGATTAAAATTCAGTATTGTACAGTATTGCTCCAATATATGTGTCACTCCTTTGATCTAAAATTGTGAAATTGACGAATATTGTATCTCCTAGTGAATAGTACCAGTTCTTAGATGGATTTAATACCAGTCCATATCCATGACGTCATAAAAAGCCTTGTACTTACAAGTGATATTGGGAAAACCGTATTAAAACCAAATTCGTAAATATTGTTACGATTGTACAATGACGATTTGAATTCAACGGTCTGTAACGACTGCCTGCAGCATTCATCATGTTTGAAGGCACGTCCATTAGTAGTATGCGGTTATTGGCATTGTTTGTAAGTATGGCTAAATGTTTGGGCTGCTGGCAATGACATCGAAGACTCTGGAATTCGAATGTACTAGTATGTTCGTTAAGAGCATTGTAGAAGATTCCCGATAGATGGCGCGTGTATAATTAGTGGCAGAGCTGGCAGTCGTGAGTGAAGTTTATCACTGGCGCTGTTAGAGTTAACATTAACTGTCTTGTGCATTTAAGGTTGTACGTAATAGAGTGTGTGTGCATTTCTGCGAATTGATAAACGTGTATAAAGACACTGAGTGATTATTTAGACTGTTGTTATTGTACATTTTAAATAAATAAAGAGTTGTTACAAT
Source organism: Calliphora vomitoria (assembly GCA_942486065.2). Lineage (NCBI taxonomy): Eukaryota > Metazoa > Arthropoda > Insecta > Diptera > Calliphoridae > Calliphora > Calliphora vomitoria. Next base: position 120,416,934 of record OW818030.2, on the reverse strand, counting down.
TTTAAACTACTAAAACTGCTTTTATTTGCAATCAAAAGTATCAGGTTTATTTAAAGGAAATAAACCGTGTTTTTAGAAGGTAAAAAAGTAACAATATGTTGCTGTTTTGAAAGGACTGAACTATTTACAATATAGACTTTTGATAGTGTTATCCTGATCTATGTGGATCATACGAATAAACCATGAATTTGCTATCGACCTGTGAATGATGGGTTTGAGCTACCGTAGAAATATCTGCATTTTCTTGCACTAGAAAATTATAAAAAATGGTTAGTCTGCTTTAAACAGGGCCAGTTTTTTTGCCGCAAGTCTGAATTTATAGGAGAGAAAGGTTAAAAAGTTTAAAAGAGAATCGAAGAGACTTGCTTCAAGTAAACTTGCTGTGTGTAAAAGCAGACTTATAATCTCATATGGCCCTTAATATTCTTAGTAATTTGACATATGACCTTAAGAATATATTTAGTTAAACAATAATGTTGAAAAATAATTAAATTATTAAAAAGAATTGTTATGATTAAAACCAACCGTTGCTGTAAAGGGATTAGAGCGGAATACTCTCAGTTTTACAATATTATTCAGTTTCTTTTACAAATTCGTGTGTTTCCATATTATCATATAATACAGTGTTGTCTATTTAGTGATTTATATATATTTACATAACAATAATAATATAAATTTAATTCCTTTTCCTTAATTACAGAAACGTCTTTCCGGATAACTTATTCCAAGCCTCATTTCAACAAGCGCACACTGTTTATCTGCCTAAACCTTCAATAGTCCATACATTTAATGAAACTGTCAATGACACCGCTCTAATTGGGAGCAGTGCCGGTGGTGGTGGCGGTAGTGGTGATGGTATCGATGACACCTCAGACGATGTGGACGGCGAAGAACCACAACTGATACGTGTTATCCAGTATCGCAGCGGCACCAATACCCTGGGCATTGTATTCTTTTGTTTAGTTTTTGGCACATTCCTTGGCACTATTGGTCAAAAGGGACAAGTAGTGGTTGATTTTTTTGCAGCCATCTTTGAAGTTGTCATGAAAATGGTCACCTGCGTCATGTGGCTAACACCGGTGGGCATCAGTTCGGTGATAGCGGGCAAAATATTGAGTGTTAACGATCTACATTTGGTGATGGCCCAATTGATGTGGTTCATACTAACGGTGGCGGTTGGTGTCGTCTTGTATCAGTTGGTCATCATGCAGGCCATTTACTATGTTATCGTACGTCGCAATCCCTTCAAATTCTATGCAGGATTAATACAAGCCATGCTAACTGCATTTGCGACAGCTTCAACGTAAGCCATTATTATATTTTATCTCTCTCTATATATGATCTCTCAATCTCTTATATACTATAAATATTTGAAAAGAAATAGTTACAAGGTTGCATCGTTAATTTCAATCCTAGCGATGCCTCCTACTAATTCGTTTATTTCATTTAAAAAGAAAAAAAAAAACAAAAAAATATCATTTTATCTTAAATCTAAAAACAAAAACAAAAAACACTGTTCATTTGCTACAAATATTTCTTTCCTTCTTTTTGGTTTTTACTTTTTTATATGTATTTTATGCAACATTTTGATTTGATTCCGATTTTTTTTTTCGAAAAATTTTCACAAAACAACCTAAAACAAACTACCAAATTAAACCTGTGAAAATTGTTTAACAATATTCCCAACCTAAAACTAAAAAACAAATTAAATAATACTAAAAAAAAAACATAACACAAATCAACTAATTGTAACAAAAAAACTATAAAAAACTATAAATTTTAACATTAAAAACTAATGACTTGACTGTGATTCAAAATGACTGATTGACATCTTAATATACAACAAACTACAACAACAACAACAATCTGTGATACTTCAATATCGGGTGATAATACAATTTATTAAATGATCAACCAACAACCATCCATCCCATCCAATAAAATCCACTCATATACTCGTATGTATGTATGGATGTATGTATGAACGTACAGTGCTGCTGCACTTCCTGTAACATTCCGTTGCATGAATGATAAGTTACGTGTGGATCAACGTATAACACGTTTCGTTTTACCCATTGGCTGTAATGTCAATATGGATGGTACTGCTCTATTCATCTCAATTGCTTCGATATTTATTGCTCAAATGAGTGGCATGACTTTGGGTTTTGGTGAACTTGTCACGGTACTCTTGACATCGACAGCTGCCTCCATGAGTTCGGCCAGCGTTCCCAGTGCTGCTTTGGTCTTATTGTTGGTGGTTTTGACAGCTATCGATGCACCGGTTCAGGATGTTACACTACTATTTGCCGTTGATTGGTTTGTGTAAGTATAAATTTTATGTTGTTTTTTTATTTGTATCTATAGATTTATTAAGATTTGGTGTTCAGGTTTAAGCATGAGGGGGTGTGAAATATTAATTTTTGTTGCATTTGCAAATTTTATTACTTTAGATAAGAGGTTATCATAAACTCTTGCTCTAAGACCACCTAAAGATAGTTTAATAAAGTTGCACCAGGACATAGGTCAATTATTTGAACAATATGCATGTATTTTAAGATTGACAAGGCTCATAATATAATAAGTTACCTTCCGCACTGTTATACTGAACATTTTCTAGGATAAACTGATATTATACAACAAATTTTCTAAAGAAAAAACTGTTATACACAAAATGCTCTCTAGAAAAAACTGTTATACACTAAATTTTATACAGAAAAGACTGTTATACACAAAATTTTTTATAAAAAAAAAAAAAAAAACAGTTAAAGACACATTTTCTATAGAAAAAGCTTTATGCAAAATTATTTTCAATAAAACATTTATTATACCCAAATTTTGTACAGAAAAAAAAACTGATAAACAAAAAATTTTCTGTAGAAGAAACTAGTATGTAATAATTTTTCTTTATAGATAAAACTGTAATATAAATAATATTCTATAAAAAAAACTGTTATACAAACAATTTTCTAATGAAAAACTGTTATACAAAAAATTGTCTATGAAAAAAACTGTTATACACAAAATGTTCTCTAGAAGAAACAGTTTTACACAACATTTCTTATAGAAGAGCCTGTTATATACAAAATTTTATACAGAAAAAGCTATTATAGACAATATTTTCTATAAAAAATCAGTTAAATACAAATTTTCCTGTCTATACTTGACATATATTTATCATAACAATTAATGACGTTTGTTGTCAAGACAAAGTTGTCTAAGTAAAAGCATAAACAATTTTTTGATAACAAAGCGATAATACTGATAATTTGTTATCTTGATAACCATTTTGACGTTTATCATGATACAAATTTATCAGGTATAGACAGGGGGTTATGCAAAATAATTTTCAATAAAAAATGTATTATACCCAAATTTTGTGTAGAAAAGATCCTGATATACACAAAAGTTTCTACAGAAGAATCTGGTATATACTAATTTTTCTTTATAAATAAAACTGTAATATATATAATATTCTATAGAAAAAACAGTTATACAAACAATTTTTTAATGAAAAACTGTTATGCAAACAATTTGCTAGAGAAAAACTGTTATACTTAAAATTTCCTATTAAAAAGAACTGTTATGCACAAAATTTTCTATTGAGTAAACTGTTATACAGAATATTTTCTATAGAAAAAATTTGTTATACACAAAATTTTAACTAACAACAGTTGTTATACACGCAAAAAATCTTCTGCAGAAAAAGAAGTTCAACAGTTTCACAGAAACAGTACAAACAAGTAAGAAAGTATGGTCGGTCAAGCCCGACCATATAATACCCTACACTAAGTAAATGATCAAAAACATTTTTCTTTAAAAATTTCAATAATTTATATTCGTGAACGGTTTTTGGAAGTGGGCCTTATATGGGAGCTATGACCAATTATGGACCGATCACCATGAAATTAACTGGTGTGATTAATGTCTGTATGAAAGTTGTTTATGTTGCATTTTATGTGCATACCAATATTTTTAAGAGATTTATGCTCGTTAAAGTGATTATCGGAAGCAGGCCTTATATGGGAGCTATGACTAATTATGGACCGATCATAATAAAATTTGGTGACATGAATTTCGTATATATAAAACTTATTTGGAGAAAAACTTGTGTAGATACCTATATAAATTAAACATTTATGACCGATAAAGTCCAATTTCGGGAGGACATTTGTATGGGGGCTAGGTGAAATAATGAACCGATTTTAGCCAGTTTCAATAGGCTTGGTCCTTGGGCAGAAAAAATGATATGTACCAAATTTTATCGAAATATCTTCAAGATTGCGACCTGTACTCTGCGCACAAGGTTTACATGGACAACCAGCCAGCCAGCCAGACGGACGGACGGACGGACGGACGGACGGACATCGTTTAATCGACTCAGAAAGTGATTCTGAGTCGATCGGTATAATTTAAGGTGGGTGTTAGATTAATATTTTTGTGCGTTACAAACATCTGCACAAATCCAATATACCCTCCCCACTATGGTGGTGTAGGGTATAAAAATCATTCTAAATCTATGGGAATAAGTTTGAGAGTTTCAACTTTGTTACGAGAGCAAAGCGGTACTTTGTATAAAAAAAGTAAAGAACGGGTTTCTTTAGAAAAGGATAAAAAGTGAACCGGTTTCTCAGAAAAATGTACCTGTTCTTTCGTATGAAAACTGAAAATATAAACTGTTTATTAAGAATAGCCTAAAAACTGAACTAGTTCCTTTAGAATAGCATGAAAACTGAAGTAGTTAATTTTTAATATCATTAAGACTGAACCAATTCATTTAGAATAACATGAAAAATGTAGAAAAGTGAATCGGTTTATCAGAAAAATGGACCTGTCCTTTGCGAAACGTATGAAAACAGAAACTGTTCATTAAGAATAACTTAAAAACTGAACTAGTTCCTTTAGAATAACATGAACACTGCACTAGTTCATTTAGAATAAAATAAATGCAATTATTTTTGAATCAAGCGGAAAACATATAACTTTATTGGACTCCTAAGCTTCTTAACTTTCGTTTGATTTTTAAAATTTTTTTTCCAAAATTTTTTTTTCACAAAAATTGTTTTCAGTATTCGTTACAGCCGAATTGGCTTTTATTTGGTAGCAATGTTATGATCAAATATTTCGTATATTAATTTTATATAATTTTTTCAAAATAGTTTATCCGTTGAAATTTGAAGTCAGTTTGAAGGACATCAAGAAAAACTGAGTTCACAGTGTTGCTGTGTATGGACTCTACTTTTGCATATGCATCGATATTTTCATGTGTAAAAATGATGGCTGCACGATTTAATCTCTTTTGAATTTAATAATTTAAAATTGCATGAAAGTTTATTTCGTGCTCCGATAGACCAGTCGATAGTGTGCTGGACTATTAATCTGAGGGTTGCGAGTTCGATTCTCGCCAGAGACTCTGGGTGTATCTGCAGACAAGCAGATTGTGTTTGTTTAAAAAAAACCCGGCTAATTTCTAATTCTATGGGTAAACATTTTTCCAAACCCAAAATAAGAATCGTTTCGATCGTACATTATATCGGATTCCGCTACGTTTGAGTAACTAGATATCGATATGATGGGTCTATGGGTCTAGTGGTGCATAGCAAAGGCTTTGCAAATAAACAATAAATATTACGTAAAATAATATTAAAAATCATATGTGTGGATCAGTTAGCTAGGCAATGATGAACTGTTTAAGTATATGTTCCTTCTGTAATCATATTTGCTATTCCATTAATCAAATGATTTATTATACCCTTCACCATGAATGGCAAGGGTATTTATAAGTTTACCATTCTGTTTGTAGTTTCTACATTTTTTATTTGTGACCCCACAAAGTATATATGTATAATCTGAATCGTTGTAGATTGCGGAGTCGATATAGCCATATCCGTCTGTCTGTCAACTTTCCATAGCCCCTAAATAACTTACATACATGATTTATACATCAATATAGACCCGGTTCGGTTGCTATTTAAAATCGAAAAAATCGAACCACATATGGCTGAGATATAAGGAAAAAATCAGGGCAACCTCGATTTTATCTATATATGAATTACTAAGTCATTACAATAGACAATATAGATATCTAATGAAAGATATTTCAAAGACCTTAGCAACGACGTATATAACAATAGTAAGTCGGTTCTGTAATGGGCCAAAATCGTGAGAAATATTTTTTAAACCGAATTTTTTTTTCACCATAAAAAATTTTTGTTATAAAATTTGTTTCACTAATAAATTTGAAAACAAGTTTTTTTTTTTTTTTTAAAAAATTTAAAAATAAATTTTGAATATAAAAAAAAAAAATTATTTTAAAGTATAATTTGGTCTTACTTGATATACCCTTTACCATGAGTGGCAAGGGTATATATAAGTTTGTCATTCCGTTTGTAATTTCTACATTTTTCATTTGCGATCCCACAAAGTATATATATTCTGGATCGTTATATATAGCGTATGTATATTGAAATCAACTTTCCCTAGCCCCCAAATAACTTACAAACATAATTGATACATCAATATATCGGGAATTCTTCCTGCTCGGTCGCTATTTAAAATCGAAAAAATCGGCCCACAAATGGCTTATATAAGGAAAAAACCGGGACAACCTCAATTTTTGGCCTATTTTTGATTTACATCTGGATTACTAAGTCATTAATATAGACAATATGGATATCTAATGATAGATATTTCAAAGTCCATTGCAACTATTTATATAAGGCTATAGCAATTTGGACCTACAATGGGTCAAAATCGGGAAAATTATTTTTAACCCGAACATTTTTTTTACCAAAAAAAATTTTTTATAATTTTTTTTCAGTAATAAATTTAAAAAAAAAATGTTTGAAAAATATTTAAAAAAAATTGGAAAAAATAAAAAAAAAAAATTGAAAAAAATTAAATATTTTTTTTTTTTTTTAAATTTTGAAAAACAATTTTGAAAAAAAAAAGTTTAATTTTGTTTACCAAAAAATATTTAAAATTTTTATTTCAAAGTATAATTTGGTCAAGGGTATATAAGATTCGGCACAGCTGAATATAGCCTGCATATATCGAGCACGATGTTGGAAAATTGCATTTTTGTTAGCTACTAAAATAATATTCAAACAGTAAGTAATTCTTACAACCTCAGTTTACAAAAATTAAACTTTTAATTATTTTCATTTTAGTGTAATTTGACTGTGATTGTGTATAACAAGATTTTCTATACTGCTATAAAAAAGATTTTATATAGAAGATACTGTTATACATACGATTTTCTATAAAAGATACACAAAACTCTAAAGTCTACAGAAATGTTTAATTTATCCTGTTACATAAAATACCGAAAATTATTTACAAGTATCAAATGATTCAGGGAAGAACTACAGTACTTTTGAATATGAAATAATATCAAATAAATAAATTCGAATCGAGCATGTTTTATGAACATTGCATAAAACATGCTCGATCATACTCGATACACTGACAGTGGTCGTTGAATGTTAAAGTACTCAACATACGACATTTTATGGTAGAAAAATAGGGGTTTCTAAGTTGATGGTCAATGTCTCTATTATAATAGTGATTATAGTCTATTTGAGGACTCCTTAATCGTTTTTTTAATTTTATTTCCAATGTTATAATAACTGAGATGCTAATCGTTTATATTTCATTCCTTTTAGCGATCGCATACGTACTACAAATAACATGTTGGGGGATTGCTACACAGCTGCCGTAGTTGAGGAGCTATCACGCAAAGAATTAATGGCTCTCGATGCTGCTGTACTCTATCAGGTAATAAATGAAGTGATTTTTAAAGTTTTACAAAAACAAAGCAAAACTTTGAGATAAAACAAAGAGAGAAGGTGAAGTATGTTTTATGAAATAAAAAGAAATTAAAAATAAATAAATATTGAACAGAAATAACATTCTGTTATTCACTAAACTCGTATACCGCTTACAGATAAACGTATAAAGCTAGAGGCGCCTTAGAATCAACAGTATTTCTAATTATTGTTAATAATCTATAATCCCCTGGGAAATGTTTAAATAACTAATAACGATTTTTGTTTGTATTTTTTTTTTCGCATTTGACAATTTTCGTTTGTGTGAGCACAGGAAATACCCATTAGTACACCAAATGGTCATGTCAGTTTAGAAGGACAAACTGAATTGGATAGTAATTGTACTATACCGGATGCTGTTATCGTTGATATGAATGTGGTTATTAACAAAGTGCAGCAACAACAGCAGCAACATCATCACAATGGTCATGCAAATAATAAAATTTAAAAGCGATTCAATTTTAAGAAGATGGCAGATTAATTAGAAGCAGAAAGAAAGAAAATTAACAATATGTATTTTGTATTAAGGCAAAACTAATAATTAATATTTTAACAAGAAAAGAAAAGATAATAACCAATTACACATTATAAGTATTAAGATTTAGTAAAGATGGTAGTGTTCCAATGAAACCATATGAAAATAATTCAAATATTTAAACTGTCAATTTCTAAATAATCAAACACAACCACACACCCACATACGCCATTTAATTCGAAAACAAAAAACAATAAAAAGCATTATTATATAATATAAAGAGATTATTGGCTTTCTTGGAAAAAAGACTTAAACAATTTTTATTCCCATATCCTTTTCTAACAATAAATTGTAAAAAAAAATAAACAAAATCTTAAAGCCAGACTGTTATTTTAACCAAAAACAAACAAATATTAAACAATATTCCAAATTAAAATAGATTTATAACAAGTTTTTATTAAATTATATCAATAACCCACCAAAATCTATACTTATACTTAAACTTGAAAAGAAAAATATTAAAAAAATAACTCCGTTTTGAATCAAAAAAATTAAACTTTTTTAAAACAAAATTAAAAAAAAAACAAGCTAAAGTCCCAAAAATTTTAACACTTTTTATATTTTAAGTGAAATTTGTGATGTTTTAACTACAACAATTTAGATACCAAACACTCTAACTCACCAAAGTAATTATTACTTACACTCTTTCATTTTTTTTTTATTCAATTATATTCAAACTAATTTATTTTATAAGTCTTAATTATGTTTCTCAAATGTACTAAAATAAAATTGTAAAAAGTTTAATTTTCCTTAATATTTTTATGCGAAAATTTTTATTTCATTTTATACATAAGTTAATCAAAAATGATTTTTTTACATAAAATACCACAAACCAAAAAAACAAAAATAAACAATCTTTTAAAGGGGTTGTAACTAAAGAATTTAATTCTTTTAGTTTAGTTTCTTATTAAGTTTTAATTATAGAGTTTTTCATATAAAAAAAATTATTCATTTAATTAACATTTTGCTTTCAAATCAGTTAGAAACCACATAAATTATTTTAAAAAGCTAAAAAACCAAACAAATTAATAAAGTTTCTATGTGTTATTAAGACAAAAACCATTTAAACCAACATATACTTGTTATAGAGAACAACAAACAAAAATAATAATCACATTTTTTAAAGTAGACTGATAGCAAATTAGTATTTAACAATATAAAATATTTGTATGCAAAAATGAGAAAAAATTTAAAAAAATAAAATAAAAAAAAAAAACCTAAAATAATATCATATAAAGATAAAAAATAAATGTATTCAAACAAAAATATCAAATTGACAAAGAAATTTAATTGTGGTTTTATTTGGAAAAAAACTGTTTTGAGTTGTAGTAAAGTGCTATTAATCAGATAGTAAGAATTGAGCACTATTTGTAGGAAATCATAGGAAACAATTTTATTATATAGTGAACGCAGAAAAAACACAATATTTTAACATTGGGTCTTCCGAATTTGATCGTATACGGTCAACACATACTAGTATTCAATTAATCGGGTTCCTGGTTTAATCGGTTAATCGAGCAAATAATTAATCGGGGTTAATTTTAAATTATTCGATTAACCGAATAATTTATATTTTTATTTTAAATTGAAAATAAAATGAATTTTGTGTACTTATTTAAGCATTTCAACAAAAGGACTTTAGTGAGATTTACTGAAATATCTTATAAGAAAATAATATAATTTAAAATGTTTCCTTTTAAACGATTTTTCTTTATTATTATTAAAACTTGACTTGGAAAAAACTCTCTGACTATTGGTAGATGTTGGAGAAATCGAAGGTAAGGTATGAGAAAGACTATCCAATTTCTCAGTTCTTTATTCAGTTTTTTAAGCATATAAAATCCTCTATTATACCATTGGAGTCCTAATAAAAGACTCGTTTCAGTAATGTCTTGAGTTTTGTCTATTAGCATGCTTTCCTCCGACTCATTAGGACAAAGTTCATCATGAAACATTCCAGAAAGAACGTCATGTCCAAATTCCTTAGTTTCAGTTTTTAAGCTATACTTCAAAAAACTATTGCTAGAAGGGAATGTTCATAAGTTAAGAAATAAAATTTGTGTGTTTAAAACCATACTTCTATATAATGAACAAAAAAGAAATTTCGGTTAATCGACCAAAATTAATCGGTTTATTTGTTATTTGAAAATCGGCAATTTTAAATTATTCGAACAGTTAACCGACCAAAATTAATCGGTTAACCGATTAACGGTTATTCGATTGAATACCCTAACACATACCCTTGGGAGTACTCTAGACACTTTAGAAAAATTCGAAAAAATCTTATTCACCATTTAAAGGAAATCTAAGCTCAATCTGTGATCACTCATATTCTATAATAAAAATCTATTTTTAGTAAAAAAAACTCAAATATTTTAAATCGTTAATAACTTTGTCAATAATGCTCAATATGTGATCACTCATATTTTATACCAAAAATCGATTTTGAGTACAAATCGTTAATAAATTCCTAAATAATGAATTTTTAGAGAAAATATGTTGAATCTGTGATCACTGTTACATTAACCAAAATGACTATATTACTCCATTCACTGATTTTGAAAAGGTGTTCAAGGTCTTAATTCCCTCCAGGAATGAGTGGGGTAAGGGTAATCTAGTGTACGAATATATACAGACGGTACAAAAATGAGCTGTTGTTCTGGCGTCTTCTGTGACGAACTTGGGTTAGGCATCTCATACCGTCTTCCGAATGAGTGTAGTATTTTCCAGGCGGACATTTTTGCAATCATGGTAGCTTGTAATACACTATATGATCATAATACTCGCGGCAATATAGGTATTTTTGTCGACAGTCAGGCAGCACTTCTTTCACTGAAGGCCTATACAACCTCATCTTCATTAGTCAGGCAATGTAAGAACTCTCTGTCAAGGCTTGGTCGTCTATGTGACATTACTTTGGTTTGGGTTCCTGTGCACAGATATCACTATGGCAATGAACAGGAATGGGATCTGCCTTAGATATCTCCAATGCGGTCTCAGTAGCAATTCCACTGGGGATTATTAAAGGTATTATCTTCAGACACTTTGTTACAAAGGCTGAGAATAGATGGCATAATTTAGACACATTTAGGGTGGCCAAGTTGGTGTGGCCCTTTTTTAACGAAAAACATACTATGCAACTGATAACCCGGAATAGAAGGGATATATCAAGGTTGATAGCAATATTTACGCGACACTGGACGTTAGGCAAGCATGCGAATCGTCTGGGACTCACTTTTAACGACCATTGTCGTAGCTGTAAGGATAGGCAAAAAGAGGAAACGATTTTCCACCTTCTCTGCGAATGTCCAGCCCTGAGTGTCAAGAGGCATAAATTCAAGGGCAACTACACATTGACCTACTGAGATATCTCACTGACTTTTTAAATACTTTACGATATACACAACATTACATCTGACGAGTGGTGTGGTCTTGTCAAAACGGGGTCCATTCGACTCTACTTGATTGTTTGCACGCAGTGAACTACCACGTTAACCAACCAACCATAAAATATTTTAAATCGTTAACAACTTGGTCACTCATATTTTATACCAAAAATTGGTTTTTAGTATAAAATATTTTAAATCGTTAACAACTTCGTAAATACTGCCATTTTTAGAGAAAATAAGCTTAATCTATCATCACTCACATTTTGTAAAAAAAAAAACGATTTTTAGTATAAACAAGTAACATAGCTATATTCGGCTGTTCCAATTCTTATTTACTCTTCACCAAATTATACTTTAAATAAAAATTTTAAATATTTTAAGGTAAATAACATTTTTTTTTTAAATATTAAAAAAAAAAAAGTTAAATTTATTAGAGAAAAAAAAATTATGGGAAAAAATGTTTTTTTCTAAAATTAATTTTTTAATTTTTTTGTGAAAAAATTTCATAAAAAAATATTTTTGGTAAAAAAATCTATTTTTCCAGATTTTGACCAATTGTAGGTCCAACTTACTTTGGCCTTAAAAACGCCGCACAGTGGCTCTGGATCGTTTTTATCGGCCAAAACTCTGTAACTTTTGAGATATTTTAGAATTTTCTTCTAGAATCTTCTTGAACTTTTCTCCAGTTTTAATTTCATTGCAATCGGGGTTCAGCAGTTGTTGAGCAATTTAAGGTTAAAGTTGAACTTTTAATTTTTGTATAGCATTTAGTATGAAAATGCGAATTTTTTGTTTCTTGAATCAGTTTTACTTATTATCAGCAGATAAAAAAACATTTTAATAATACCCTTGATAATTTTGAGAACAGCTTCGCACTTTATCAATTGTATAACAGGTTCCACTAAAACTGGGTTTAAAAGAACCGGTTCCACTAGAGTAGGCTGTTTTTGGAAAAAAAATTACGATTTTTAAAAGTTTGTTTTGATTTTTATACTTAAGAAAAAACATTTTTATTTTTTATAATAACATAACTTTTATTTTTTACTTAAGTTTATTTTATTTTTTACTTAAGTAACAATAAAGGAAAATTATTACTATTATTCATTCGGATGGAAAATAGCCTATAAATATTCCATATTTAGATCAAAATTATTTCTGTCCTTTAGCAGCCCTTTTGGTTCTTCATCTAAGTCCGGATGTTCAACTTCCCATTGATTTCGAATGCTAGTGATGAGCGGATCTGATGTTGCCAGTAATATATTAAATAGATCTCTCTATAAAATCTGTAATCCTTATTCCTTTTTTCCTGGCCTTCCTCTGATAGATCTCCAAGTGGTACTAAATGATGCTTAATGACATCTTCTCCATGATAAATAATTTTGTGAACAGTTGCAGACATATTTCTCCATGGATATTTGGTTGTATATATTCGTGCAGTTTCCTTCGCATAATTACCAAATTTTTTACCATCAATTTGTTCCTTGCACACAAGTACATCGATAATTGTTTTAAATCTTTAAATAAGATATATATCATCAGCTGTTATTTTATATAATCTTTCGGGATCTGAAAAGAAGCTTCTTGCTGTGTTCCCATCATTCTTGTGTTCCCATGATCCTTGTTTTGGTTGATCTATTATCAACCCATATTTGAGAAATGCGCAAGATAGGATTTGATTTTAGATCTATGGTTTCTTGAGGAAACTTTCTTGGAATTTTCCGTAGATTGCGTTTCTGCTATACGATTTGTATCACAAAAATGTCCTCAAAATGGATTATATTGAAAATTAAAACTTGACGGAAGTTCAAGAGTGAAAAGGGAAATTGGTACTTTTTCTCCTAATAGTACTTTTTTAATATTATTAATTATTTATCTTATTGACATAAAAGTTAGTTGATGTACATCAGAGTGAAGTTAGAACTAATTGTACTTTTTTGTTCTTCTAATGTAACTTTATGAATATGATTTTTATACAGGGTTTTCCAACAAGAACTTTGTTTTTCAATTGTGACAACACCAACATTATGATAGATTTGACATTTAGTTTTTGGACGTATTCGTAGTAGATGCATTGGCAATTGTTACAATGAATTCAATTTCGCTCGAAAATCGCATTAAAATCTAATCCATTCAGAAACAATCCGCTGGTTTTTCTTAAAAAATCATTTTTTCAGACGAAGCCAATTTTCACTTGTTAGGGTATGTCACAAGCAGTGTTGCCAGTTTAGCCTTTTTGAGGCTAAATTTAGCCTTTTTATTTACTCTTTAGCCTCGAAATTTTGGTTTTAGCTTCGTGGCTTTTTTCTAGCCTTTTTTTAATTTGAATATAGCCTTTTTTAAATAAAAAAAGGCTAGAAAAAAACACGAAGCTAAAACCAAAATTTCGAGGATAAGGAGAAAATAAAAAGGCTAAATTTATATTTGTGAGACATTTTCATTTTAATTCATTACTGTTTTTCATTTAGCTTTTTTAACATACTCAAGAATTGTGCAGTATTAAAAGAACAAATAACAATTGCCAATACCAAGTGTTTCAAAATGAAATAGAGTATTTTACTTAATCTGAAAGCTATAATTATCTAGCAAATTCACTTTCAAGACAAAATTGTTACTACACATTATATTCATCGTTATATAATGGACAAGAGCCTCACAAACTCTTGAAGGTTTGTGATACTCGATGGCTGTCATTTGAAATAGTCGTTTAACGTATTGTGGATCTATGCTCCGAGTTAAAACCAGCAATGCTACAAAGCCTAACATTTAAGTGATTAATATACTGATTATAATTTGGTGTATTATTTTTTTTTTAAACCAGTAAGCAATTCAGCGGATCCAACAAAGCTGTTTTCTGATTTAAAATTTCTTCTCCATAGTTTGTGTTTTCAAATTGTAATACAATGCAAAGAATTTGATACATTATCGTTCCCAATTGAAAATTGTTTAATGTTTTCGCCACATTTTTCATACAAGATTGAAGAATGAGAGATAAAATAAAGAACGGTTTAATTAGTGACGATTCTGAAAAAAATAATACGGCAAATTAAACTAATTGAGCAATTGCGACAAAGATTTTCATATGAAAACTATTAGCTAAATCGATTTTTTTCCGTTAATAATACACTTAAAATAGTACTCGTAAAACCAAAAAAATATATTATGTATGTGAAAAATAGTAAATGCTTAGTACTTAAATTAAAAAAATCAAAATTTAAATGTGTCCCAAATAGTTTACATAGCTATTTCTTCAATCTTTCGGAAAAAACATTTCTTTTGACTTTTTTTGCAAAATCTAAAACTGTTGATTTTTTTTTAAAAATGGGCCCTTTTTTTAATTTTTTTTTTTGCTCAAGAGAAAGCTTAGGTCCATTCCTTTAAGAGGTTTTTGATCGCTTAGTGGGATTCGAGTGGAATATCTATCAAAATAAATATTTTGTAACTCAAGACATTCAATTTTTGAATTATTTTTGCAAAATCTTAATTTATTTTCCAAAATGGTCCGCTTTTTTATTTTTTTTTTTTTTTTTGATCAAAAGAAAGCTTATTTCCATTGCTTTAAGAGGTTTTTGGTCGCTTATGTATATTTATTATTTATTATTAATGATTAATGTTATTTTTTGTTTGCTGCTGAAGTCTACCTTTATAATTTTATTTATTTTTATGAAATTTATGAACATATTTTCAAATTTTTTATTTAAAAATTAATATAAAACTAAATTCTTAATTTATAATATTTTAACTTTTTTTTTTGACTTTTATTTAAAGCAGTTTGGCTTTTTCTGGCCTTTTTTTGAAGTCAATATAGCTTCTTTTTTTGCCAGCTCCTGGCAACACTGGTCACAAGTTAAATTGCCGCAATTGGGCTTCTGAAAATCCTAGAGCCATTATTGAGAAGCCTTTGCATGCTCAACGTGTTCATGATGTGATTAACGAAATAGACCCGCCATTTTGTCGAAAAACTATGAAAGAATCGACATCTTTCAGCGTGGTCGTAGTGGACATTTGCCAGATATAATTTTTCATTCATATTTGCCGAACTTTTTTGTTCATAATACAATAAAAATTTGAATCATCTTCATCTAAATTTTTTGTTTTGTTTTAGAAAACAAAGTTCTTGTTGAAAAAACCCTTTAAAACCCATTTAACAACGTTAAATTTAAAATTATTTTAAATAATCTAAAAGAGTGTTACTTTGACTAAACAATTATAATACATAATAATAATATTTTTGTGTGAAGAGTTCCAAAAGTTTTTAATCTGTTTTTCAGCAGCTCATAATAGATAGGATCCTTTTGGTCCCACTTAATACAGGTCATTACCTTAGCGCCCTGGATACTTGGCTTTGTTGTCAATTCGGCTGGATGGACGGGCTTCACATACGATCGCTTACGATTCGGGTTATTGTAATAGATCCATTTATCATAGCAAGTAATGATTCGGTGCAAAAATGATTTTCTTTTATAGCGTTCAAGCATAATTTCAGACATGCAAAGTCTTTCAAGGTCCCTCGGCTTCAATTAGTACTGTACACAATTTCCCTGCATTTGGATAAAGCCTGCTGGTCGCAAACGATTTGAAATTTCTCCCAAGCTCTTGTTGAGTTTTACAACAATCTTCATGAAGTAATGCCTCCAATTCTTGGTCTTCAAAGTTTTTTTGACTGGCCTGGGCGATCTTTGTCTTCCATGTTAAAATCAACACTTCTGAACCGCACAAACCATCTTTCGCACATTGAAACCGATGGAACACATTCTCCATAAACTTTGGTGAGCAATCGGTGTGCTTCAGCGGCACTTTTTTCAAATTAAAGAAGTTAAGGAAAAGTTCCCCCATTTTCTTCTACATTTTCGAAGCAAAAAAAGAAATTTGTTTTTTACACTATAATGTTCAATAACTAAGTGAGAATAAATGACAGATATGTACTCTTCAAAATGACATACAAGTTATTAAAAACAAAAACCGCGTTCAAAAAATACGCCATCTATTGTAAATTGTCTTAAGTAAAAGGATTTTTATTACATTTTTCTAACAGTTGCAAATCAACATTTGTTATCAATTACAAAAATAATGATTTATGATAAAAATACCACTTAGAAAGTCATTACAAATTTCTAATATAAAGCAAATAACAAACATTAAACAAAACGTTCTTTTACTTATAAGAATAAACGATCCATTAGACAATTATTAAATAATATTTTCCCCCTTAAACTAGTTTACATTAACCAAACGAAATAAGGTGTGAAAATGAATTATTAATGAGAATGGCGTATTTCGTATTTAGTTGTAACTAAATGCAGATGAAATGAATGAAAATTAAAAAAAAGCTAAAAAAAATATGCAACAAAATATTTTACTGATAAGAGCACCAACTGAAGCGATTGAGTCTGCCGATAATTTTTTGACAATTATGACAAGTTAAAGTTAATTAGTACCACAAAATGATGAGATACAAGCAAGCAAGCAGGCAAACAAACAACCAGGCCTAATCAAACAGCCTTTACGAATAAGACTGACTAATAAAACCAACAAAATGCAACAGAAGAATGAGCAAAAATATACAAACATAAGTACATATGTATGAATATAAAACACCCAATAAAATAATTGTACAAACAGACAGACCTTTCATAACTAAAGGCCCAGGAAAATGATGATGAAGCCAGCAACTATTCATAAAAATATGAAAAATATAAAATAAAGCATAATAATAATGATGACGACGTCGATGGCGATGATGATGTTGATGGCTCCACAAATACTGGCTCTCTTATCATTTAACAACACTTAACTTTTGTTAAAAAAAAAAAAAAAACAAAAATAAATCGAAAATGAAAAAAAAAACGTTAAAAGTAACCGGTATTTGTCAGTTGAAATGCTAAAATACCTTGTAAATCATAAAGAATTTTAAATATTGAAATTTATGTAGAATATAAATGAATTTTATGGCCAGCGTATTTCAGTTTGAATAAATCCTTTTTATACAGTAGTCTGTTTGGATTTTTTTTGTTTTTTCTTGAACATTTTAATAAATTTGTTTATATCAAAAGTATTTGAAGCGAAAATAACTGTTATTTATGAATGGTGTTTTGTGAAAATTTAAACACTGGTGGAGAAATGTTAGTAAATTTTCTACAGAAAATTGTTCACAAAGTCTTATATAATAAAATGTTGGTAATGTTTTCTAAAGAAAACTGTTTATGAAGTTTTTTTTTGAGAAAACTGATCATGAAGTTTTCTAAAGAAAATTGATCATGAAGTTTTCTTGAGAAATCTGATCATGAATATTTTTTGAGAAAACTGATCATGAAGTTTTCTACAGAAAACTGATCACGAAGTTTTTTAGAGGAAACTGATCATGAAGTTTTCCAAAGTCAACTGATCGTTAATATTGTTACGAATGTGCAGTAGCGATTTGAGTTTAACGGTCTGTAGCAGAAGTTGCAGTCGTGAGCGGTGTTGATCATTGGCGCTGTTAGAGTTAACATCAACTGTCGTGTACATTTGAGTTTGTACATTATAAAGTGTGTGTGCACTTCTGAGAATTGTTAAGCGTGCAAATAGACACTAATGGGTCGATTATGGCAACCGAACTTCAGTTGCGTTGCCAGATGGCAACCACAAATTTCTGGTTGCCAGTTTGGCAACAGAAATGATAGCTGACAGTTGCCATCTGTAATACCATTTAGGCAACTGACAACGCAACTGAAGTTCGGTTGCCATCCGTAATCGACCTATAAGTGACTATTTAGACTGTTGTTGTTGTACATTTTAAATAGTTGCTACAGTTTTAAACTGCTAAACTGCTTCTATTTGCAATCAAAAGTATCCGGTTTATTTAAAGTAAATAAACCACCGTTTTTAAAAGGTAAAAACATAACAATAAGTTTTTCCCGTATAAAAGGGCTCGTTAGTTTTTCCTATGGAAAACTGTTCGATCGTTATGTCTTCCTATAGAAAACTGAGCGATCATTAGGTTTTTATATAGAAAACTGATCGATCGTTATGTTTTCCTATAGACAATTTATCTTCATACAGAAAACTGAGCATTTCTATATAAAACCGATTGAGCGTTAAGTTTTCATATAGAAAATTGACCGACCAATACGTTTTCCTAGAAAAATCATCAATTGTTAAGTTTTTCTATAAAAAAACTGATCGGTCGTTAAAAGTTTGCCTATAAAAAAACAGATCGATCGTTGAGTATATCCTATATATATATATATCCTATAAAAAATTATCCATCCTATACAAAATTATAATCGCTCTTTAAATATTCATATAGAAATTTGTTCGATCGTAAAGTTTTATATAGAAAACAGAGGTTTGCCTATAAAAAACTGATCGATCGTTAAGTGTAGCTATAAAAAAGTGATCAATCAATAAGTTTTCCTGTAAAAAACTGATCGATCTATAAGTATTTCTATAGAAAGTTGATCCATAGTAAAGTTTTTGTTATAGAAAACTGATTGGTCGTTAAGTGTTCCTATAGATAACTGATCGATCGTTAGGTTTTCTATAAAACAACGGATCGATCGTTAGGTATTAATAAAGAAAACTTATCTATCGTTAAGGTTTTGTGTAGGAAACTAAGGTTTGCGTTAAAAAAAAGACCGATCGTTGAGTATTCCTATAAAAAACTGATCGATCTAATAGCTTTACTAAAAAAACAACTGATCAATCTTTAAGTATTCCTATAAAAAGTTGACCCATCTAAAGTTTTCTATAGGAAACAGAGGTTGAGCAGTCCTATAAAAAACTGATCAATCATAAGTTTTCCTATAAAAAACTAATCGATCTTTGAGTATTCTTATAGAAAACTGATCGATAGTAAAGTTTTCTTATAGAAAACTGATTGGTCGCTAAGTGATCCTATAGAAAACTGATCGATCATAAGGTTTTTCTTCATAAGGATACTTGTTTCATAAAAAACTGAGAGATCATTACGGTATTCTATAGAAAACTATTCGATAATTAGGTTTTCCTATAAAACACTGATCGATCGTCACGTGTGTCATAGAAAACTGAGCGATCATTAAGTTTTCCTTTAGAAATCTGAGCAATCATAAAGTTTTCCTATAAGGACTGAAATCGAAAAATTCTTAACACACGTTTTTCATTAAAACTTTTAACCCAAGTATTATTTGATTTTTTTTATAAAGTTACCTTTGTTCATTTGTTTTTAATCTAATTAAAATAAGTGACCAGAAAAAAGTGCGTACTAAAATTATTAAATATTTTCAACAAAACCCAACTTGGTCCTACAAAAAGTTGGCCAAGCATTCAAAGGTCTGCCGTCAAACTGTTTCCAATGTTATTATACTGTACCGGGAGAACTTGTATGTTGATAGAAATCCTGGTTCAGCTAGAAGGAATGGTTCACATGATGTTTATTATGCCAAAAAAAAAAAATAGAAAGCATTTTCGAAAGAGCTCCCAACACATCCGGTAGGAAAGCAGCTCGGTTAGGTCAGTACTCGGACTATTTGGTACGAAAAGTTAAAGCCAATGCAGGTTTAAAAACATACAAGGCTCAACAATTTTTGACAGGAAAAACTTAGAGGCCAAACACAGAGCTCGGAAATTGAAGTAAAATTTTATTAAAAAAATATTCCTGCTTCATAATGGATGACGAAACTTATGTTCTGGCAGATTTTTCGCAGCTTCCGGGTCAAAATTTGGATGTTGCTGATGCTCGAGGGAATGTGGAAGAGAATTTTAGGACCCAAAAGCAGACAAAATTTCCCAAAAAGTTCTTGGTATGACAAGCAATATGCAAATGCAGCAAAAAAGCCAAACATTTGTTACAAAGGGCTCTATAAATACCGAAATTTACATCAAGAAATGTTTACAGAAGAGGATGTTTCCATTCATAAGACTCCTTAATATGTCCACTTATTTTTGGCCTGATTTGGCATCCTGTCACTATGGTAAGAAAGGTCTTGAGTGGTAAAAGAACAATAATGTGGTATTTGTACTAAGAGAGCCAAATCCTCCAAACTGCCTGGAGCTTAGTTCAGTGGAGAGATATTGGGCTCTTATTAAAAGAGAATTGAAGAGCACAAAAAAGGTGTCGAAAAGTGTGGTAGAATCAAAACGGAGATGGACAACCTGTTCGAACAAAATGACAGAAATCACTATAAAAACCATAATGGAAGGGTTTCCGAAAAAAGTACAAAATTTCATCACTGATCGTTAAGTTTTCCTATATAATAATAAAGTTTCCATAGAAAACTGATCGTAGTGTAATCTACAGATGCCTAATCATTAAGTTTATGTTTACTGTACGTATTGTTGTGTTAAAAAAATAATAATTGAAAGTTTTCTAACTATTTTTAACAAAAATCTAACATATTGCATTCGAGTGTAACATATGTATCGATCATTTTATGAATGCATCATATTTTTACACATTTATTATCATAATTCACAACAAATTTTCATTAAAATATATTTAAATTTTTTGTGTTTATATATTATTTTAGCATTTTATTGTTACATTTAACATAAAGTGGCTGGTAAAACACACATCCCCAGGATATGATCACAATCAAAAACATCAATAAGCTTAACTGATGGATTGGACACAGTGATGATGATGATCGTACTTTTATGCTCAAATGTGATGTGTGTGTGTATGCGTATGCATATTTTTATCCCAAAAATGATATGGGGAATATGTAAAATTTACAACCATCAACTTCATGTCCTTTGAATTGATCATAATGATCAGCATGTTAGTTGGTGTTGTTGCTGCAACGCCGGTTGATAATAATCATTATTATATTGGGTGTTCTTTTAGCTTGTTGCTGTTCTTGTTCCAGGAGTAAACTGTTGTTTTTTTTTTTGCTGGTCTTTTCAAATTTATTTATGTATTTAAACGCGTAACTGTGTCCGTCAACACCTCCAGCCACAAAAGTAACAGCAGTTAATCGCAACTAAAGTATGGCGTACAAAAAAGTTTAAGAAATTCTTTCTTTTGCTTTTGTGCACTCTCTTTTTTGTTGTGTTTTGATACAATTGAGATTGATATTTATCCTGGTTGCGAGGATTGGAAAAAATAATTTCATATGTTGGGAATAAACGATCACCGTTGATTAGTAAATGTGTACAGATGTAAAAATACTAGGACATGCCTTAAAATATAATTACTCTATAGAAACAAGAAGCAAGGAGCATTTAATTGATTTTATTATATAATATCGTTTTGTTAATTTTAAAAAAAGTTTGTAATATATTATTTCCTATTTCCCTCATTTCTCAACAACCCTCGTAAACTACCAAAATTTTGCTTAAAACCCAACTAAGTGTTAAAACATAAGTAGTGCTGTAAGCGAAAAAGATCTTTATTCCCCTACTAGCCGTACAAACGCCCTTTTTAAATGTTTTTAAGATTTTTTTTTTTTTTAAATTTTCAAGATTTTTAAATTTTGTATATTTAAATAATGCAAAGATTTACAATGTTTTCAGTTAAGATATTTTATTTTTTAAGTAATCAAGAACACACGCATTTTTTTCTCTCCTTTTCAAACAACAACAACATCTTTACATTTTGTGTAGTTTTGGACAAAAATAAAGGTGATGGTTGTTACCAATGTCTGTTTTATATCTAAATTGCAAATTTATTGATTTACATAACATTTTAATTAACATATGAGCGAAATAATAATGATGATGATGATGAATACATCATCATCAACGCCACCATCTACGCCACGTCAATTTGAGGCTTGATGTTGGTAGTCATCATCATTATGATCAGTGTTTGTTTATTTTGTTTAATCTTTAATCTTAAATGTTCGAAAAATGTGTTGTATAGATTGGTTGTTTTCTTGTGCCACAAAATCAATGTGGCCATAAAACATGTGTTTTACAAAACATACTCAAAAATACTATAATTAACAGCGGAATAAATATTATTTTACAAAAAGTTATTAAGTGTTAACTGGATGTTTGGTTAAATGTATGTTTATAGGAGTTTTATACAAATTGCGGTTAATAGAAAATTTTATAAATATCACTTTAAAATGGAGTTTAAAAGTTAGAAACAGGTTTAGAAATAACGTTAGTCATATACGAACAAAAACCCAGCAAAAACCTGGTAGACTTGCTGTTACTCGAAAACTAATGAGTACTACATACCATATACATTACTTAGAAGTAGTCGCGTAATGGATTATTTATTATCTTTTATATAACTGATTATTTTCTACTCATAAGCATGGGTTTACTGATAACGGCTTCTATGAGACCCAATTATCAATGACTTATTAAAAATATTACTTGTAACTAGTTCTAGTGATATTGAAGTAATGACCAGGGCAAGTTTTTCAAAGAAGAGAATGAAATGTAAGCTTTTGCTTATTTTAATAGTTTTTAGAAAAAAAAAAAAATTGGATTTGAATAAAATTAATTTATCTATGCATTTTTCTGCTGTGATATACGAGTATTTATAAGTGGTTGTGGTAAGCACTTGCCTCCAGTGACAACACAACCTGTTAAAATAATAACTTAAATTGTTAGGGCCGTTTTCTCATTAGGTGATTATCTTTTTTCCCAACGAAAAACTGCAGATTAAAGAAACTTGGTTTCCTCAATGTCTCATTTGCTTCTATTCTATCGCAAAGCTAACCCGACCTCATCTGCCAATTATTTATTTATCGTACAGATAAATGCATAATGCTTGCCATACCTAAAACTTTTTGGGAAATTTTCTCTGCTTTTGGGTCCTAAACTTTTCTTCAACATTCCCTCGAGCATCAGCAACATACAATTTTTGACCAGGAAGTTGCGAAAAATCTTCCAGAATATACGTTTCGTCATCCATTATGCAGCAAGAATAATTTTTTTATAAAACTTGACCTCAATTTCCGTGCTCTGTTTTTGGCCTCTAAATTTTTAGCAGAGTTCCTGTCAGGAACTTTTTGAGCCTTGTATGTTTTTGAACCTGCATTGGTATTACCTCTTCGTACCAAATAGTTCGAGTACTGAGCTAACCGGGCTGCTTTCCTACCAGATGAGTTGGGAGCTCTTTTGAAAATGCTTTCTATTTTTTTGGCTTTAGAAACATCATGTGGACCATTCTTTCTACATGAACCAGGTTTTCTATCAACGGACAAGTTTTCCCGATAGTCTTTAATAACATTGGAATCAGTTTGACGGTAGAGCTTTGATTGTTTGGCCAACTGTTTGTAGGACAAAGATGGGTTTTTTTGAAAATATTAATTAATTTTAGTACGCACTTTTTTCTGGTCACTTATTTTAATCAGATTAACAACAAATTAATATAATTGACATTAAACATAATAACTGACATATTTTACAAAGGTAGCTTGATAAAAAATCAAATAATACTTGTGTTAAAAGTTTTAATGAAAAACGTGTGTTAAGAATTTTTCTTTTTTAATGTCCTTACGACATTACTGTTACTAGTTTTAGTGAAATTAAAGTATGGGTACAATTTAGACCACATCAAAAATGTTCACCTCACAAGTTAAAGGTTAAGTCTTTACCTTTCTTCTCACTGGACTATTTAAGAGACAAATTGTTAAGAATTACAACTTATTACCGGTTATGAAAACGAAATCACTTAAAATAAAAATAACTGTTATATCATGAATTCCACCAAGGATCACTGAAATACCACAAGTTCTTAACCATATTCTGTAATCACATACCCTTTAGAGTACTTTGTAAAGACTGAGTCAAAAAAAAAAATTTATACACACTATTCCAGCCAAAAAAATATGTCAGGTACTACATTTCAAAATCATTAATTTTCAACTGTTATTTCGGTCAAAATGGTCTCCGAAATAAAGAAAGTGAAAAAATAATTAAAGCTTTTCAAAAAAATCCTACATGGACTTTCATAAAAGTAGCAAAAGATCTGAAGGTTCACCGTCACACTGTTTCCAAAGCGATTAAACAGCATAAGGAAGACTTGCGCATTAAAAGGAAACCTGGTTCAGGAAGAAAAAAAGGTCTAACTGATATTTCTATGGCAAAAGAAGACGAACAATTCTTTCGAAGACAACCGAACACTTCTATCAGAAAAGCAAATCGTAAAGTTAAATGCTCTGATTCTCTTGTGCGCAGAGCCAAAGCTAATGCTGGGTTTACGTTGTATAAAGTTCAGAAAGCGGTAAAGAACTTTGAAGCAAAAGAGCGAGCGAAAAAATTGAGGTAACATTTTATAAAAAATACACCTGTTGTGTGATCTATGATGGAACTTATGTACTGGCAGACTTTTCACAACTTCCGGGTCAAGATTTTTATGTGGCTGATGGACGAGGTAACAAACAAAATTCGCCAAGAAGTTTCTTGTGTGGCTATTCATTTGCAGTTGTTGCAAAAGAAGCCAATCATTTGTGACATCAGGATTTTACATTTCTTAAAACAGCACAGAGTGCCTTCACATATCTGACCGGATTTTGCATTATGAGACTATGGAAAAAGACCCTTGAGTATAATGACAATTTTTTAACCACGGAAGGCAAACCCACCCAACTGCCCAGAGCTTCGGCCTGTGGAAAGGTATTGGGCAATTGTTAAAAAGTATTAATGAACTCATTAAAGGTATCCCAGGATATGTCCGATTTTAAGCGTCCAAAAAAATATCGGAAGCAACTATAAAATCTTTAATTTATAAATCGAGTAATATGCCAATATTTTAATATTTAATGAATTCACAGCAAAAAATTATTTGTAATGAGTGGTGGTTACCCAGCACATTATTTTATTTACCAGAATAGGTGAATGTAAGTATATTTATAAGTAGGACCCATGAATTTTTGAAATCTCAAACAAAAATAACTAGTTATTCCGTCAAATAGTAAGTAGTTATCAGTTTGCTCCAATATTACTTGCTGGATTAGTAAGGGCTGAGATCGTAAAATTCTTAACAGACGTTTTTCATTAAAACATTTAATTCAAGTATTATTTGATTTTTTTAATCAAGTTACCTTTGTAAAGCATGGTAGTTATTATGTTTAATGCCAGTTATGTTCATTTGATGTTAATCTGATTAAAATGAGTGACCAAAAAAAGTGCGTACTAAAATTATTAAATATTTTCCACAAAACCCATCTTGGTCCTACAAAAAGTTGGCCAAACAATCAAAGGTCTGCCGTCAAACTGTTTCCAATGTTATTCAACAGTACCTGGAGAAATTGTCCGTTGATATAAAACCTGGTTCAGGTAGAATGAATGGTTCACATGATGTTTATTGAGCCAAAAAATAGATAGCTTTTTCAAAAGAGCTCCCAACACCTCCGGTAGGAAAGCAGCCCGGTTAGCTCAGTGCTCGGACTATTTGGTACGAAAAGTTAATGTTTGTTCAAAATTTTTCAATCTCATTAATTAAGTAAAGTTTTTGCTGGGTTTTTACAATATTTGAATAAATCTACGTATTTTGGAGAATTCTTATATTGAACGGTTTAAGTTTTATTTAACTTAATGCAGTATAAGTTTTTTCTGGTTCACTTTTTAGATTTTCATTCCTTAAAATTTCTAAAATCTTATTCACGATATAAATTTGTTTAAAAATTAAGAAAATTTAATTGGGCTTTTACTTTAAATATTCGCGGATTTTATTGATTTAAAATGATTCGGTGCAAAAATGATTTTCTTGTATAGCGTTCAAGCAACAAGGTCTCTCAGCTTCAATTCGTATGGTACCCAATTTCCTTGCTTCTGGATGAATCCTGCTGCTCGCAAACGTTTTAAAATTGCTGCTTAAATAGCACCCAATCTCTTGTTGAGTTTTACAATCTTCATGGAGTAATGTCTTGTAACGAACCACCACTACGGGTCCTACCACAATGGAGACTGCGCTACCTAATAGTCCGGCCGTGCTCAGGGAAAATGGGATGGTTCTTGTTTCCAGAATGGTAGACTCCGATTCGCAACATAAGATTTTAAAATATAGGTAGCTAATATCGTCAAAATTATTACCATATAAACAAAATAAAAACGGAAATAAATAAAAAAAATGAAATATGGCGATGTCAATAACCTGTTAGAGAAGAAATACGGTGTTACATTCTTCTCAGTTTTCTATACCCTCCCTACCTTGCTACCTTTATTCCATAATCTCAGATAGCCCTTTTTCCTAATGCCTATTCTATATTAACATTTCGTGGAATAAAAGAAAATATTTAATTACACATCTTTAATGATGAATACAAATTTATTTAACAACAATATTCGTTAAAAGCAAAAACAATTTAAAAGTTGAAATGGCTGTCATTATTGACTTTAATAGAAAATTTAAAGTTTTCAAAAAAAAATTAAAAGATAAACTTAATTTCAAATATCAAAATGTTCTAAATTATAAAGGTTAAAAGTATATATGTAAGTTTAATGTGTTAAATCATATAATGACCAAATTTGACAATGTTAAAAAAAAAACAATAAAATTATAAATTTTTTTGATGAAATTAATTTAAAATTCAAACCTGATCATTATAAGTTAATATTTAAGGTATAATATTATGCAAAATTAAGATAGTTATTTTAGGATTTCATTATGTTAGTGTAAGTATAACTAAACTTTTAAATTTAATATAAGTGAAAATTCTATTATTTAATATTTTAAACTCACCGGATATCCCTCGTTGTATTCAGGCCTGATGTTACGAGTTTCCTTTTCTCTAAATTTTCAAATTTCCACTTAAATTTTGCTTAGTTAAAATTTAGTTATTTTGTTAGTGCGTTTTATGTAATGTTAATGTGTAAAATTTACTTTGTTATTGAAATTAAATTAAAAATTTCAAAAAAAAAAAATATAAAATTGACAGAATTTAACAATTATCAAAAAAAAAAAAAAATTAAAAAAAAATAATATTAAATTTTGAATAAAATTAGATAAAGAAAAGATAAAAGTTTGTTGAAGTTAGATAAAGTTAGTTAAAGTCAGTTAGTAGATTAAAGTTATGTGGTTGGCAAAAATTGGTATAGATGATATATATGTATATCTTGAAATCGTTATTTTCGTGTAGTTTTCATGTATGCAGAAATATGCATATGAGTGGTGAATATCCGGTAACGCAAGTCTATGCAATGGTTGTCAATTTTTGGGTGTCAAGAATTGATTAACAGGCAAGCAGAATATATTTCCCAGTAAAATTAAAGTTCACGAACAGTTGGGAAGATGATAAACTTATTTTTCTAGCTTGATCTCCTGAAAATATTGTTGTGGCCGTGGACAAACCCTTAATTTTCCTTGAACAATCTAAAAAAATATCCGTATGGAGATAAGAATCCAGAAATAAACTAAAAAAATCTATGTTCTCACCTTTTATATATTGTAAATCCACCAAATTTTATAAATAAAATTTATTGAAGTTGCACACGGAAAATTAAAAATTTCCTTTTCGCAAGACAAAATTCAAATGTTAAAAAAAATTGATTTCAAATATTAGAACGCAAGACAACGTTTCCAGGCAAATTTAAATTTCTAAATGAAATTTTCCATTATATTTTTGAAAGTTTAAATAAAACAATCAAAGGTACTATGATTTAAAAATAATAAAAAAAATTGAATTTTATAATAACCGACCTCACAGTCTTCAATTCTTAGTTTTCAACATTTTTTGGCTGGCCTGAACGATCTTTGATTTCAGTGTCAAAATCTCCACTTCTGAACCGCACAAACCATCTCTGGCATATTGAAACGGATGAATCACATTCACCATAAGCTTAAATTAAAGAACTTAAGCAAAACTTCCCGCATATGACGTTTTGTTGGCATTAAATTTAACATTTTCGAAGCATAGAAAAACATTGTTGTTTACACTATAATGTTCAATAACTAAGTGAGAATAAATGACAGATATGTACCCTTCAAAATGACATATAAGTTATTAAAAACAAAAACCGCATTAAAAAAATACGACATCTATTCCATCGTTTTTTCAAATTTCAACCTGAAATGGTGTAAGTCCGTGATTTATAAAAAACTTCACTTGTTCAATTTTGCCATAGTAGAGAAAATATTATTCGAATAAATTTATAAACTCATGCAAATGTGAATTAATCTTTAAGGACAATACAATAGAGGCAGTTTCAATGACAAGTTGTACGGAAATATAGATGGTCAATTCACAAGGTATTTTATCATATCATATTGTCATAATGTCCTAATATTTCACAATGGTTTTTATTGCTTTTCAAGCAAAAAATATCCTAAAATAATACTACTTTCTATGCTTCTTATGTTTATTGTATTATCGTAACCAATCAGCAGAAACCAACGCCGAATGCCTAAGAGTCGGTTAAGCCGAGCCGACCAGTCGTGATATACTAGGACATTATGACAAAATGACTAATAAGAGACCTTGTGAATTGACCAAGAGTGTTTAGTAAACCAATTTAATACAACTTGCTGTTCAACATAATAAAACAAATTTGTCTTTACAGATTAATAGATTTCAAGCTTCTCTTCTATTACTTATTCCATTCTATAAAACTAAATAACTTAAATATTTAAATACCAACATAATGCAATTCACCTTGACTAAAATGCAACTGCTGCTTTACCAACCCACATTATGAAAACGTGATGTAGTCTGTCGTCTCAATTGTAATTCATCTCAAAATTCCCAGTTAATTAAGTTATTTTGCTAAGGTTGCTGTTGTTGTTGTTGTTGTTGTCATCAACATACTTGCAGCCTCTTAATATTGAATTGTAGTAAAGTTAACTCAACTGAGGAGTCGACCTGAGAGGAGTGCGTGGTTTGAGTTTAACTGCCATTGTCATTAGATAAATAAGTCTTTTAAAATGAAATGGATGAGCGTGGTAATATTTCGAAATTCTGTATATAAGTTTATATCCTGTCTCTGTCATTTAAAAACAGTCAGTCAAAGTTTTGTTGTATTTAGTTAACAAAAATGTTGTGTGTTTGTGTGTGTCTGTTTCAGTTTTTGGTTTATCCACCATGTCATTTTGAATACATGTTCTTTGCGATCACATCATGTGTAAAATTTCTCCAACCAAAACATTGCAATACCAAATTTTTTTTTTACTTTTTTTTTTTATACATTTACTTCTTTTTTCATCTTCATCAGGATTTTTTTTTTGCAAGAAGATCTTCATTTTATTTATAATTTTGCTTTGATTTTTATTATGCCCTACACCACTATATAGAGTGTGTGCAGATGTTTGTAACGTGCAAAAACAATGTCCTAACACCCACCTTAAAGTATACCAATCTGCCAAGGATCACTTCCTGAGCCAGTTAAGCGATGTCCGTCCGTCCGTTCATGCAGTTCCCAACATTGAAGCTGATTTGATTAAATTC
Source organism: Calliphora vomitoria (assembly GCA_942486065.2). Lineage (NCBI taxonomy): Eukaryota > Metazoa > Arthropoda > Insecta > Diptera > Calliphoridae > Calliphora > Calliphora vomitoria. The sequence continues at coordinate 120,386,888 of OW818030.2, read as the reverse complement.
AGCATGTACTTCCGTATTGGTCCAAGGCCGGAGCTTATTGAATTTGGATGCTTACAAATGTCTTCTCGAAATAGGTCTTTATCGGTCATAATTATCTGATTTATGAAAACATTTTTGCTCATATACTTGATATAGGGTATTATATGATCGGTCTTAACTAAACTAACTAAACTTTCTTACTTGTTTTTATTTAGTTGAAGTTGGTTGCATTAGGGATTTTATGGTGGTGGTTTCTCATATAAATTTAGTTGCTTGATGTTTTTCGTCGATCGTGTGTTTTTTCTCTTTTTTTTTTTTTTTTTTGAATTATAGGACTTTTGTTCTCTTGTGAAAATTTGATACTTTTTTTGTTGGCTTAAATGAAGTGGATGCACAATTTGTTAAAGTTTGTGAGCTTAGGCACAGCAGTATACTAAATATGCTCCTTTTTCGTGTTTTTTTTTTTTTGTGGTTCCTTTAACTTTTTACGACATTTTAACCCACATACTCTTATAGTCATTTAATCGTATATTATATTGTTTAATATTTGATATACATATGTATAGTTATTAATTCTTTGCTTATATTTTCAAAAAATTAAAATATAATTTGTGTAATGTATACGTATATTTTTCTTAAGAATTTGTTTACCAAAGGATATTTTATGGAATTTGTGTTTTTGTGTTTAGAGAAACTAAAAAAAAATATAATTAAATATATAGAGTTTTGTGGAAATTTTAAACCTTATTAATGGTACAGTTAGTCGTTTGTCAAATTATGTTTAACTCTTGTGTCATTCAAATTTGAGGTTAGTGAATGTGTTTTTAAAGTTTGCCGACGGAAAGTGAAATTTGAAAAATGCTTCTTTTTTAGCAACCTTAAGCCTATTATGGCACATGGAATCATTGGCGCATTAAAAACTAGTCCTTCAGAGGCACTGAAAATTATACTGTTCCTATTGACCTTCACATAATGGCCACTTCTGCCTTCAGTGTAGTGACGTATCTAGACTCGGGAATTTTGGGCACATTGCGCCCTTTCTTATAATCAAACGATCTTAAATTCTCATGCAGATATAGTGTTCAATGTTTAGTTCACTCCAGGAGTGAGTGGTGCAGAGGCAACCTCGAAATAACTATGATACCAGGATATACACATACTGCTCTTGAATGTGCTATGGTGTTGGATCTAATATATTCTCTAACGAACTTGAGATATGTATCCCTCATCGTCTTTCGAATGTATGAAGTGTATTGCAGGCTGAAACATATACAATCATCGTAGCTTGCAAGTTACTATATGACCGTAATATTTGAATTTTTGTTGACAGTTAGGTGGTATTTCTATCACAGAACTCATAAAAAGGGTTTTCCAAACAGAGGTGTTATTTTAAATCACCCGGTATTTCGGTAGCTGTCACCTTGGAAGCTTTTATTCTTTGACAGTTGATAAGTAGAAACTACTCCATTACTAAAAAAGAAACGAAATGATTAAAATTCACTACAAAAATGGTGAAAATCTTGGAGTCACAGTTCGCAAAACTAAAGCATTTTTGGGTCGTCGTGATACACCTTGTCGGACCGCAATACAGAAGTTGGTGGAAAAATTCGAGCTGTTGGGACAAGTTAGTGATGTGAAGAATAAAACCCGTGCACGTCGCTCAAGAACAACTGAGAATATTACTGCTGTAGCCCAAAGTGTTGAAGAAAACCCAGATTTGTCCATTCCTCGACGTTCTTTGGAATTGGGCATTCCACAAACGTCATTACACCGTATTTTGCATAAAGACTTTGGTCTTAAGGCTTATAAAGTTCAGTTAACACAAGAACTCAAGCCGGCCGATCATCAACAACGTCGTGTCTTTGTCTATTATGGGAAAAGTTTCCGGTCCGTTTTATCTCTCGAAGAGGTAATCACAGTTGGCCATCGAGATCTTTTGATTTAATACCTTGCAACTTCTTCCTTTGGGGCCACGTGAAAGATAAGGTCAACGCCAACAGCCCAGCGTCGATTCAAGACCTCAAAGATAGAATTCGTGAGGCTATCGAAGACAAAGGGAAGACACTTTGGGATTTGATTATGGAAAACTTCATTAAAAGTATATGGTCCTGTAGCGTGGTCGTAGTGGCCATTTGGCTGATGTTTTTTTCCATTATTAACGGCATACCTTCCTCTTTATTATGAAATAAACATCTGATCTAATCTCAAAAAATGCAATTTTTCTTTGAATACCTAAATAACACCTCTTGTTGGAAAACCCTGTACTACTTCATCTCTATTTGTCAGACAGTGAAAGAAAAAGCTGTCATGTCTATACCAAAATTACACCTCTTGTTGGAAACCCTGTACTACTTCATCTCTATTTGTCAGACAGTGTAAGAAAAAGCTGTCATTTCTGGATCTGACATTACTTTAGTCTGCGCATAGAGACTACAATGGTAATGGGATCTTATTTAAATAACTCTAACGCGCTTCCAGTTGCAATTCCATGGACACTATTAAAAGTAGCAGCTTCAGACATTTACTTCAAAAGGCTGAAAATATATGGCGTAATTTATATACATATAGGGTGACATTGTGACAATCAGGACCTTGCAATCTCTTAATGGGGTCGTGCAAATAGAGTCACTTTCAACGGTTGCAAGTCTCAGTGTTGCATGATGACCATGTCTCTTCATCTGTATTTATAGGTGGTGTAAATATTGTGGAATCACACGTTCTTGATGTTCTGGGCAATGTGATGTCCGTTGGTCTAAATACATTTTTCTAAGTGTCGAAAGAAGCATTTAAGTGTTTCGGTTTTCTAAAATGGTGAAATTAGTTCACTCCATCTGATCTCCTAACTATTAACACCACCTATATCCGACCGAAAATGAAATACAACTCCCATGTATGGGCCGGTGCTTCAAAGCCTATTTTGGAGCTTCCCGACCGAGTATAGGAGATGGTGAAGGTGATTATTGGTGACAGTAGGGTATTCAACGCTCTGTGTGGAACAAACTTTCCTCTGAAGTGATTCCTGTCATTTTTAATATAGGAAAGTTCAAATCGAATGTCCAAAAACACTACTACCTCTTTCCACCCTTCCATAACTTATTTTCCTAGTTCCAACACAATGCTTTGCATGAATAGGGGATATCTCCTGAGTGCTGGTCCAAGAGTGTTAAGAGTGCTAGGTAAGCATGCTTGTCGAGTCGGACTCCTCTTCAACGACCAATGTCACAATAGCAATAACAAGAAAATGGGGGTATGGTTTTCCACCTTATTTTCGAATGCTCGGCCCCAAACTGTCAAGAAACAAAGATGCTTGGGTAATTACATATTAAACAAAATTGTATCTGGTTATCTTGTTCCAGACTTAATGATCAACTGAGATATCTAACGGTTACAGGTTGGATGTAGTACCTTAGCACGTTGTTAACTACCAAAATAACCAACCATTCATTTAATTGCCTTGAACATGATCGTATGAAGCAAATTCTTTCGGTAACTGCGGCATTTAACGGTCTATATGTTCAGTATTAGCGTTCATTGGTGAGGCTGAGGGTGAAAACGAAGGTGAAGACAGAAACTTTTTGGGATCGTAGTTCTCAGTATGAGATCTCCTTGCTGACACGAGTTGTTTAATGCTGATATTTAGCTCGGGTTCCTAATCGGCATTTTTTTTCCGAAGAAACAAGTTTTTTTTAACGGTAACGGTATTTGGTGATCTATAGGTTCAGTAGTAGTGATCCTTTATAAGAGCTAGAAGTAGCCAGAAACTTTATAGGATCGTAGTTCTCAGCATGGGATCTTGTTGCTTGGAAATAGAAGAATACGAGTTATTGAGTGCAAGTAGCACGGATTCCTAATAGGGAAAAACTGTTGACACAGAAAAATTACTAAAATTTTTCAACCACAACAGAATAATGCTGTCATTTAAACTAAATCATTTGATTACCAAAAAATTTAGTTATCACAACCAAAATTATTTTCTCTGTGTGACAAAAACAGAAACATGTGTATTTAAAAAAGGAAAATTAACTTTTATAGTAGGTCGACTTGATACAAGTGGAATTTTGAAGCATTAAAACTTCTAAAATAATGACATTAATACTGGTTTGAATTTGAAAAATAACTTTTTCGAAACGTATTACAACTTTTATTCCCATTTAACTTGGTCGGAACTCTAAAATAGTTCTATAAGAATAAAAGATGGAGCGTCATTTACTTTGTTTTTTTAAGGAATACCATACAGAATACAGAACAATGATCAACGATTTCTTATTGCCGCAAATTGATGAATTATAATATATGTTTCTAATAGGATGCAGCATTAAAAACAGATACATGTCCTCCATGTCATTTAAAGTCTTATCTTGACGATTTTGGGTTTTTAGAAATCAAGGATGTATGTAAACAAGATTACGTCATACGATATTGCGCAAGAAATTTAGCACATTTTGTTATAATACGATAGTTCATTTGATCACTAAAGCGTTACTTCGGCGCCATGTCAATAAATGACAATGTTTTTTTTTAATAATCTACAGCCCTTGTAATAATTCTATTGAAACAATCTTTTGGTTTATCTATTTTTTCACATGGCTGCTGTACACTAAGTATATTACAAAGAATCACTTAACAAACACTTAAAAATGTTATTCTACCTCAAAGTACTTATCCTTAAGTCCCAGCTGATTGGTTGGTCCCTTCTCAACAATGCAAATAAATTGTTAACAGCTGAAAATCTTTATTGGCATTTAAATCGTTGTGCCATCATTTTAATTGCATAAATATTCGTTTAAAGCCAGTCAGCCAAGCCAAGCCAGTCCTGGTCAGGCCCTTTAGATGTTAGTTGTTTGCTGTTTGTTGAAACATCATTTAAATTTTGCTCATTATATTACAAATGAGATTCTACTCAAAATGCCTGGCTGGCTGATTAGGTATTTCGTATGCCGATTATACATAAACTGCTGATATGTATATGTTAAATAGGCTGTCAATAGTAATTTAAGTAAATTAAGCTTGAAAACAGTTTAAAATTGTTGCCAATTTTTTATTTTTTTTTTTTTTTTTTTGTTTGCTCTCTGGATGTTAAACCAAAATATTTAATATTGTTTTGAGCACAATAACAACAACACAAAATAAACACACTCACACACACACATAACAAGCAATCACTACTTGCAACACAAACGCACAGGAGAACTTGCAACACATACTGGCAGTGTATAACCTAAGAATCGTTTGGTAAAATACAGAAAAAAAATCAAGTAGCATGAAAATAAAATTATGGTTAAAGGCTATAAAAATTGCTAAATTTATACAGACAACAAACATTGAAAGGTAATAATAACAATGTCATGTAAAATTTTTAAAGAAATCTTTAAAATACAAGAAAAAAAAAAACAGAAAAATAAAGAAAAAATGTACACACGAGTATAAAATAAATTGAACAACTAAATACACAGAGGCACCAAATCTCAAATAAAAATCAGATATCACAGAAAATTATTTCAAACGAAAAAGTCGAAAAAAAAAAACAAATAACAAGTTAGAGTGATATATTAGGCTTTAACGAACCTTATATACCCTTCAACGTAGAATGTGTTTCAATAGTTAAATATCAATTAATTTCATAAAAATTGATTTTTGGTCATTCCGTTCGTAATTTCTACATTTTTCATTTGCGACTCTACACAGTATATATATTCTGGATCGTTATAGATAGCGAAGTTCATATTGCCATGTATGTTGAAATCAACTTTACAAATGGCTGAGATATAAGAAAAAAACTGTGACAACCTCGATAGACAATATGGATATCTATTGATAAATATTTCAAAGTCCATTTCAACGATGTATATAAGGCTATAGTAATTTGGACCTACAAGGGGTCAAAATCGAGAAATTTTTTTTTTTAACCCGAATATTTTTTACCAACAAATTTTTTTTTTCATAAATATTTTACACTAATAAATTTAAAAAATGTTTTCTTTAAAAATTTAAAAAAAAATTTGGAAAAAAATTTAAAAAAAACAATTTCGAAAAAAAAAATTTCTTTTACATTTTTTAAAAAAATATATATTTTGGTGCAACTCGATTTTTTTTGAGGTAAATTTTTTTTTTTTTGGTGAAAACTACCTATAGGATTAACTAAAAAAGCCGCAAGATACAAAACTCAGACAAATTTTGGGGGTGGAAAATTAATAGCGGTCGGCCTCACATTGCACCCCTCCAGTGGATATTATCGGTCAGTTGTGGTGGTTTTTATTTTCAAGGTTTTAGAAACACTTACACACAAATATGAAAAAAATTAATTTAAAAACCTTTGTCTTGAGTTACAAAACATTTATTTTGATAGATATCCCACTCGCATCCCACTAAGCGACCAAAAAGGTTTTAAAGGAAAAGACCTAAGCTTTCTTTTGAGAAAAAAAAAAGTAAATAAAAAAAGTGTCCATTTTGGAAAAAAAAGTCAAAAAATTTTTTGATTTTGCAAAAAAAAAGTAAACAATTTTATGTCTTACAAAACATTTTTTTGATAGATATCCCACTCGCAACCCACTAAGCGACAAAAACGGTGTTAAAGGAAAACACATAAGCTTTCTTCTGAGCAAAAAAAAAAAAAAAATTAAAAAAAGTCAACAAAGTTTTTGATTTTGCAAAAAAAGTCAAACATTTTATATCTTGAGTTACAAAATATTTTTTCTGATAGATATCCCACTCGCATCCCACTAAGCGACCTGAGCTTTCTTAAAAAAAATAAAAAAAAAATGGGCCCGTTTTGAAAAAAAAAGTCAAAAATGTTTTTGATTTTTAAAAAAAAAGTCAAAAATATTTTATTTATTTTTTTTTTTAATTTTTTTTTTCCCAAAGATTGCATAAATAGCTATCTAAACTATTTGGGACACATTTTGCTAAGAACAATAGGTAATAAGTTATATGGATAAGAAAAAACAGCTGTTTGGCCAAAATGTAAAATTTTGACCTCCTATAACTCAGAGAGTTCTTGACCGATCTTGTTGAAAAATTGTGTCCGAATTACTATCCAATAGAACTAACATTGTTGCAAATTTCATCCCGATCGGAAGACATCGATTTCAAAAGTTGGTTCACTTGACATGAAATGCCCCAAATGTATATTTTTTCTTTAAAAATTAAAAAAAAAATTTTTTGGTGAAAAGTTGGTTTTGTGGTGAGAAAATAATTTTATTTTCATACAGATCGCTGTCTCATGACTTTGGTTCATAACTTAGCCATTGATGGAAAGTTGACAGAAAGACGGACGTATATCGGTAAATGGATCATTATCTTAAGGTGTAGGGAACCGGAATATATATATGCATATATATTTCGGTTCCCCGTAAGTAAATATTGTAAACATTACAAACGTAAGGACTGACTTATATACACCCTACCGTTCATGATAAAGGGTATAAAAAGAAGTGATCAACATACAAACAGTCAATATTTATAAAGAGGAAGAAGTCATAAAAGGGTATAACAGCCACTTTTTGAATATTTTGGAATTACCCAGGCAGGAATGGATTCGGAATAACCTATAAAAAATATATATGATTCAAGGCTATACATTAATAGTGCTAATACTAACTGTAATATAGGTTCTTGAAGTAATCTCTGAACTTTTTCAGATTAAGCTAGTGCGATTCTGAGGCTGAGATATTGGCAATATACTTTAAAGAATTGAAATGTGGTACCTTTCGCAATATTAATTGCATTTGGCTTTCATTATGAACAATTACCTACAACATTTCTTTATTCTCAATTATGTGAACTCAGTTCAAGCATGGACACGATTAAGGTCGTATAAACAATTTAAGGAGTGAGATCGAAAAATTCTTAACACACGTTTTTCATTAAAACTTTTAACCCAAGTATTATTTGATTTTTTTTTTTTTTTATCAAATTACCCTTGTAAAACATGTCAGTTATTATATTTAATGTCAATTATATTCATTAGTTGTTAATCTGATTAAAATGAGTGACCAGAAAAAAGTGCGTACTAAAACTATTAAATATTTTCAACAAAACCCAAGTTGGTCCTACAAAAAGTTGGCCAAGCAGTCAAAGGTCTGCCGTCAAATTGTTTCCAATGTTATTAAACAGTACCGGGAGAACTTGTCCGTTCATAGAAAACCTGGTTCAGGTAGAAGGAATTGTCCACATGATGTTTCTAAAGCCAAACAAATAGAAAGCATTTTCAAAAGAGCTCCCAACACATCCTGTAGAAAAGCAGCCCGGTTAGCTCAGTGCTCGGACTATTTGGTACGAAATACTAATGCAGGTTTAAAAACATACAAGGCTCAAAAAGATTCTGACAGGAACGCTGCTAAAAATTCAGAGGCCAAAAACAGAGCACGTAAATTGAAGTCAAGTTTTATAGAAAAATATTCTTGCTGCATAATGGATGGCGAAACGTATGTTCTGACAGATTTTTCGCAACTTCCTGGTCACAAATTGTATGTTGCAGATGCTCGACGGAATGTTGAAGAAAAGTTTAGGACACAAAAGCAGACAAAATTTTTCAAAGTTCTTGGTATGGCAAGCAATATGCAGTTGCGGCAAAGAAGCCAATCATTTGTTACAACGGGTTCTATAAATACCGAAATGTACATCAAGGAATGTTTACAAAAAAGGCTGCTTCCATTCATAAGACTTCATAATGTGTCCACTTATTTTTGGCCTGACTTGACATCCTGTCACTATGGTAAACAAGCCCTTGAATGGTACAAGAATAATAATGTGGTATTTATACCAAGATAGGTAAATCCTCCAAACTGCCCGGAGCTAAGGCCAGTGGAGAGATATTGGGTTCTTGTTAAAAGAGAATTGAAAAAGGTGTTTAAAAGTGTATTTATTTAAACGGAGATGGACAACCTGTTCGAACAAAGTGACATAAAGCACTATACAAACCTTAATGGAAGGGTTTCCGAAAAAGGTTCAACATTTCATCACGATTGATTAAAACTATAAAAACATTTCTTTTTTTTTTTGTAAATTTTAATAATAATTTCAATAAAATAAAAAAAATAAAACTCTAAGTTAAGAATTTTTCGATCTCACTCCTTAGTAAGTTTTAGAGGAATCCGATGAAAACTTTATAAGACTAGCATGTTCTATAAATTTAGCATTATATATAAGTATAGGAAAGCAAATATTATTGCGTCTTCGTTTTTAAAATTCAGTCACATTGAGGAATATGCCATTATTTCAAATGATGCAAAATATGGATATTTATAAGGTTGTCAGAAAAGTGACCCGATTATAATGAGAAACATAATTTCGATCGCTTGATAAACATAAAAGGTCACATGGATATTTATTAGGGCACCTGCTATACCCTGAAAATAAAAGTTTTCATATTTTTATATGATATGTTTGGCATCAAGAACCAAGTTAATGGACAAGCATATAAGTCGACTTTCTTCGACTTTTTATACTATTTTAATGTAAAAATATATGTTTGCTAGTTTTATTGATGAGAAAACAAATTTTTTTAAAATATTTACAACAAAAATAGAACATAGACTTTTCGATTCTTTTTGGTTATTCGACTTTCCTATTTTTTAAGGAAAAAGTTGACTTCGACTTATAAAACTCTAAACTTCAGTAAATTATATTGTAAATAAAATTATATTATATTGAAATTACATTATATTAAAATTATATTTATATTATATCGTGTTATATTTATATTATGTTCTGGAGTAGTATTTCGTTTGATAATTATTATTATTAATTTGTCAATTAGTGCATAATTTATAGTTGTTTAATAAAAATATTGTTAATAATCATTATGATCATTTGAACTACGCAGCATATTATTAATTATGGAAGGCTAAGCTAGAAAAAAGGTAATGGTGTGAATATTTTGATGTGTGAGTAGTTATATTTAGGGGCTCTAAGAAATATTAAAGCAGGTGAACTAGAGCAAAGGATGGCTGCAATAGTGCCATACTAGGGGTGAGCAATCCGTGAAGGTAACTCCAACTTAAACTTCAATGACTCTATCGTCCTATAGAAAAGTAGTGAATCTACTGTCAAATGTCCGTCTGGTCTAATTTGGTTTCCAGTCCCATGTGATCTTGTGAAGTGTTTAATAAAGCAAAGAGTGTTTGAAATATCATCGACATTTTGTATTCATTTGAAAGGCCTATCGATGCCATTATGTATGTAATATAACATCGTGCAAATATCCGCGGCAGCTTCCATGACTATGGCGCATAAGCCCCACAAGAAAAAGTCTAATAGGGTCAAATCAATATCGGTGGCAACTTCACGTCACCTTCACATGTGATGACCATGCCCTCAAATCGCTCGTGCAGAATGACCTGTGTAGCACGTAGAGCCATCCTGTTGAAACCACATGTCGTTGGTGTCCATAGCATCCAATGCAGGCTAAAAGAAGTTGGTCTTCATCGACCTATAGCGCTCGCCGTTGACGTTGAAGGCCTGGCCAACTTCGTTCTTTAAGAATTAAGGACGCTCGTTCTTAAATAAATATGACGCCAGCAGCCCAAAATCCACACAAAGTAGTGAGTTTTTCGAGATGTATTAAAAGCTCTTGTGCATTGGTATCGTCCAAAATTTGACATTTTGTTTGTTGTCGTAACCATTCATCCAGAAATGGACCGACCGTAAAATGGGCGAAGGATCCGGAACTTTGCCCGAACAAAACACCCATTTCGATGAAACAATTTTATAATTTTCACGCTATTTCCATCCATGGAGATTTGGCAAAACAAACTGAATAAATGACTGCCAATTCTACAGATGGAGCTTTAACCATATGGCCGATATCAACTGGTAAAGTTCGGAACACCCTATTGGAAGACCCTTTAGGAGGACGATGTCATAGCGATAATGGACACCGTGGGATACAATTAGCTATGACGCTGTTCGAATTATGGAGAGTAGTATTCGTGTTATATTCATCCACAGACCGGCTATATAGGACACTCTTTTAAGCGAAACCCACATCCTATCTACATCTGTTATAGAAGCAATTAAATTCCGACATTTTTCTAATGATTAACATTTTAATTTTTGAAAATTTGTCTGTTAATCCCTTATGCTTAAACCATAATCATTTTTCATTATTGCTGAGACATTTTTTTTTTTTTGCTTCTCCGCCAATAATACTTGTATAAATATGTACGAAAAATACGTACGATCAAAAAAAAAAAAAAAAAACTAAACAAAATTTTTTGTTGTAAATGTTAAATATAATTTAAATTGTTATTATTTATTACTGTTACAAGCTATATTTTACATAACCTCTTGTAACAGACATTTAACACATTAAACATAACACTTTCGGTTTCTCTTGAAAAAAAAAAACCCTCCTCAGTAACTGTCTGAATGTCTCCAGACCCCTTACTTCCCTTACTCACTCACTCTTACACTCACAATCACACTAATTCAGCTCAATTTAAGACGAAACATGAAAATAAGAAATAGACTTGCCAAAAAATTGATTTTTTTCCCTCCAACTTTAAGGCAAGAAGAAAAAAAATTACACCAAAAAAAAAAAAAAAAAAGGAGAGAAAAAAGTACAGACATACATAAATTTTAATGTACTCACATGTATTTTTTATTTGTTGGTTGGTTTGGTTTGTATTGAACATATAAACTGGCATAAACAACATGTTGTATTTATAAACTGAAATGAAATGAAAAAAATAAAAATAAATTTCCAAAAAAAAAAAAAAATATTGAAAATAAAATCACAAAATTAACCAAAAAAGGAGACAAAATTCAATAGTATAAAATAAATAAATTTTAACAGACTCTCATACGAAAACATTAAAGTGATTAATTGATGTTTAATGGTTAATAAATTTCAAACATGTTTGCCAAAACTAAGGAAAAAATAAATAAGAAAATTTTAGTTAAAATTCATTGAAAAACAACAACAGCTGACGGAAAATAAGAAAATTCAACGAAATGTGTCAATATATTAAAAAATGTTAATAATTAATTTTTGTGAAACGAAATCATTAAAATTGTTAGGCAAATAATTAAGTTAAGATTTATTTATTTCTTTATTTATATGCAGACAACAATCAGCAGGTTTTATATTTTGTGTTATTTAATTAAACAAAATTTATGTTTTATAAGAAATTTTAAACATTTAAAACTGTATATATATTTGAAACGGTTTTTGTTTATTAAATACACGCAGAGAAAAAACAGGGTTGTTGTTAACATAATGTACGAGCAGCATATTATGATAAGATTTGTGATTGTAATCCAAACATATTATGATCATTATTGAAATCATCAAATATCATACTATCATTGTCATACATGATTATAATATGTTCTAAAGTAATCATATTATGTTCCAAATCGATCATAAAATAATGTAAAGTAATAATATTAAGGACTGAGATGGACAAATTCTTAACATACATATATGTTAATAAAAATTAAACCACTAAGCTTACAGTTTTAATTTTTTTTTATTTGATTAAAATTATTATTACAAATTACACAAATAAAAAAAATATTTTTATAGTTTTAATCACTAGTGATGAAATATAGAACCTTTTTCGGAAACCTTTTTTCGAAAAAGTTGGCCATCTCCGTTTAAAATCTACCACACATTTGGACACCCTTTTTGAGCTCTTCAATTCTCTTTTAACAAGAGCCCAATATCTCTCCACTGGCCTTAGCTCCTGGCAGTTTGGAGAATTTGCCTATCTTGGTACAAATACCACATTATTGTTCTTTTACCACTCAAGACCTTTCTTACCATAGTGACAGGGTGCCAAATCAGGCCAAAAATAAGTGGATACACTAAGAAGTCTTATGAATGGAAGCATCCTTTTTTGTAAGCCCTATGTAACAAATGTTTGGCTTTTTTGCCGCAACTGCATATTGCTTGCCAAGAACTTTTTTGTAAATTTTGTCTGCTTTTGGGTACTAAAGTTTTCTTCAACATTCCCTCGAGCATGAGCTGCGAAAAATCTGCCAGAACATACGTTTCGTCATCCATTATGCAGCAGGAATATTATTTAATAAAATTTGACTTCAATTTCCGTGCTCTGTTTTTGGCCTCTAAACTTTTTGAGCCTTGTATGTTTTGAACCTGCATTGGCTTTAACTTTTCGTACCAAATAGTCCGAGCACTGAGCTAACCTGGCTGATTTCTTACCGGATGTGTTAGGGGCTCTTTTGAAAATGCTTTCTATTTTTTTTTTTGGCTTAATAAACATCATGTAAACCATTCCTTCTACCTGAACCAGGATTTCTATCAACGAACAGGTTATCCCGGTACTGTTTAATAACATTGGAAAAAGTTTGACGGCGGACCTTTGAATGCTTGGCCAACTTTTTGTAGGACCAAGTTGGGTTTAGTTGAAAATATTTAATAATTTTAGTACGAACTTTTTTCTGGTCACTCATTTTAATCAGATTAACAACAAATGAATATAATTGACATTTAACATAATAACTGACATGTTTTACAAAGGTTCATAAAAAAAAAAAAAAAAAAAAAATAAAAAAAAAAGTTTTAATGAAAAACGTGTTTTAAGATTTTAATGTTCATTTGTAAGTTTATAGTGTTTTCACACCTAAACTTAAAACCTGGTTTTAACGTTAAAACCATAATTAGCCGATTTTGCGTTCACACTGTAACTTTTCATAAATCTGGTTTTAACATTTATTGGTCAAACTCTATTTTTTCCTCCCACATTTCAACAAAACCTTTTCGTTGTGTTCTGTTCAAAAGCTTATTTTTCTCTTGTATTTTTTTATTGTTGCTGTTGCGTTCGTTATTTAATTTTTTTAAGTTTTACACTTTGACTACTGCTTTCTTCGTTTCTATATTTGTTTTGTTTTCTTTTATCAGCTGTTTTCAACATTTTTATGTTGGTAGCACTGTATTTAGTACATAGAAAACAAGGTTGTATTTCATAAAACCTACTTAAAACCAATTCAAAAAAGGTTTTAAGATGGTTTTATCATAATAATTTTGTATGGTAAAACCAGGTTTTAATAATGGTTTTAACGATAAAGCCAACTTTTGGATTAAAACCACTCAGTGTGAAAACACTATTAGATGGTTGTACTTCATATAATATATTTGTGTATTTATCATTATTTAGTTGTAAGAAAAATGTTTCAGGGAACCACACTCAAATTTATTGGGTTTATGAATTAAAAATGCTGAATTTTTAAAATTTTTAGCTTTTATTTTGAAACATTTGTACAATATAAATTTATACAAAGTTTTGGCCATTGTTATCTATGACATTCTCCAATCTTTCGGGCAATATATGGATTCCGCGGCAAAAAAACTGCTCATCATTTGAGTCCAAGAACAAATCAAGCCTATTTCGGATACTTTGTCCTAAGGTGGAGCATATCCCAAAAAGAGCGATCTGCATCGATCGAAACATATAGTAGTCGGATGGGGCAAGGCCTGGACAATAAGGCGGATGAGGTAAAACTTCGTAACCACTTCTTTCTAAACAGTTTTAACAGGTATTGTAACATGTGGTCTAGTGTTCTCGTGATGGATTATTACAGTTTTATGTATGGCCGCATATTCTGGTCGTTTTTCGACCAATTCTCACTTTAAATGAATCAGTAGCGTTCGATACAGATTTCCTGTGATTTAAGAAGCTCATAATACATATGACACTTTTGGTCTGACCAAATACAGAGCATTACCTTAGCGCCATGGATATTTGGCCATGCTTCACATACGATCTCTTACGCTTCGGGTAATGGTACCATTTTTCATCACAAGTAATAATTCGGTGCAAAAGGATTTTCTTTTATAGCGTTGAAACAGCATTTCAGACATACAAAATCCTCTTTCAAAGTCTCTCAGCTTCAATTCGTATGGTATACATTTTTTTTGCTGACAGAGTAGCTCTCAATGATTTTGCAAGCTCTTGTTGAGTTTGAAAGCAATCTTCATGGAGTAATTCACCCAATTATTGGTCTTCAATCTTTTTTGGCTGGCCTGGGCGATCTTTATCTTCCGTGTCAAAATCTGCGCTTCTGAATCGCACAAACCATATCTTGTTGAAACTAATGAAACCAATTCACCATAAGCTTATAGAAGTAAATCAAAACTTCCTGCATAGAACGCTTTGTTGGAACAAAATTCGGATGGCCGGATGGTATATTGCCAAAAATGCTTCAAAGTGCAAAAAAGCATATCATCCCCTGGCTTCATAGAATATTTACGCTCTGTCTCTCTCTCAACCATGTTCCAGTTAACTGGAGGAGGGTAAGGTCGTTTTTATTCCCAAAATTGACAAAAAAAAAGTCATGAGAAGGCGAAGGACTTTCGTCTGAATAGTCTTTCTTCTTTCCAGCTTAAAACGTTGGGAAGACTCATTGACGCTCATATAAGACATCGTTTTGAGGGTACAACATGACTCTCTAATAGTCAGCACGCCTACCTTAAGGGTCGCTCTATAGAGACAGCTCTGCATGAGGTCGTAAGAGTTATAGAGAGATCTCTCGAATTTAAACAGTACACAATGGTAGCCTTCCTGGATATAGGAATATATAATGTAACTACTCTTGCAATTCACCAAGCTCTTACTAACCTAGACGTTGAAGACTATATCAATGACTGGTTAGTAACAACGCTGAAATCAAGAATAGTTACAACAAATCTTGGTAATAGCGTTAAGTCCAAGCTAGTTGGAAGAGACACACCTCAGGGCGGGGTAATCTCTCCATTACTATGGCTTATCGTTATTAACTCGATTCTCATTGATCTAGACAGAAAAGTGATAAAAGTTGTCGCTTATGCGGACGATATGGTGATACTCGTGTCAGGACTGTATCCGGACGTGATCAGTGATATTATGTCCACTGCTTTAGGGTTGCTCGACAACTGGGCCACGGTAAGTGGTCTTGGGGTGAATCCAAGCAAAACGGAACTTGCACTTTTCACGACAAAGACCAAGATTCCAAGCTTCAAAACTTCCATAGTTGAAAAACTGCGAAATCCCCCTTTCAAATAATGCAAAATTGTCATGGAAACTAAACAAAGTCCAGAGATCAGCCTGCATTGGTATAACTGGCACACTAAGAACTAGTCCTTCAGAGGCACTGAACACTATACTGCACCTTGTGCCAATAGACCTTCACATAATGGCCACCTCTGCCTTCAGCGCAGCGAGGCTTCATGTATCTGAAAGTTGGAGATCGAGAACATATGGCCACGCGGGGATTCTGAGCCTATTGCCTTCGATCGTTCTCCAGCCTTCTGACTATAGTACTCCATGCACAGACTTTGATAGGGTATTCAAGGTATTGATTCCCTCCAGGAGTGAGTGGGATAGGAGTAATCTCGTGCGCGAATACGACGCTAGGATATGTACAGACGGTTCTAAAATGAGCTGTGATGTTGGTTCTGGCGTTTTCTCTGACGAATTTGGGGAAGGCATCTCATATCGTGTAGTGTTTTTCACGCGGAAATTTATGCAATCATGGTAGCTTGCAATGAACTTCATGATCATCATACTCGTGGCAAAATAGGTATCTTTGTCGACAGTCAGGCGGCGCTTCTCTCACTGAAGGCCCACACAACTTCATCTTCATTAGTCAGGGAATGTAAGAATTCTCTGTCAAGGCTAGGTCGTCTATCTGATATTACTTTGGGCTGGGTCCCTGCGCACAGAGACCACTACGGTAATGAACAGGCAGACGAACTAGCCAGAATGGGATCTGCCTTAGACACCTCCAATGCGGTCTCAGTAGCAATTTCACTGGGGACTATCAAAGGCATTATCTTCAGACACTTTCTTACAAAGGCTGAGAATAGATGGCGTAATTTAGACACATGTAGGGTAGCTAAGTTGGTGTGGCCATCTTTTAACGAAAAACGTACTATGCAACTGATAACCCAGAATAGAACGGATATATCAAGGTTGCTGGCAGTATTAACGGGAGACTGGACGTTAGGCAAGCATGCAAATCGCCTGGGACTCCCATTGTCGCAGTTGTAAGGATAGGGAAAAAGTTTCCTCTTTTCCCACCTTCTCTGCGAATGCTCAGCCCTGAGTGTCATGAGACATAAATTCATGGCAACTATATGCTGACTAACCTTGGTGAGGTAGCTGGGTCAAAACTCAATGACCTACTGAGATATCTCACAGCTACAGGTTGGGTCTACTAAACTCGACTTTTTTTTTGAATACTTTACATCTAACAATTGGTGTGGTCTTGTCAAAACGAGGTCCCTTCGACCCTACTTGATTGTTCGCACGCAGAGAACTACCACGTAAACCAACCAACCAACACCATAATGTTCAATAACTAAATTTATATCATAGGTATTTTTAATGCCAACCACCACGGTGGTTTGTAAACTAACCACTTCACTCCACAAAAAACCTTGGAATGGGGTGGTTATTTTATGTTTAGATTTATTTTTTCTCACTTTTTATAATAAACTAACCTTGATTAAAGTAAAAATGCAATTGTTTTGATTTTAAACTTATACACAAAAAATCGTGGCTGAAAAAGTTAAAATAACAATTATCAGTGTACAACAACAATATATTATTACAAAGAATACAGCATTGTTGTCTTAACCATGGTTAACCATGTTTTTCTCTGCGTGCATACAAGCAAGTTTCTTGTGATTTTCTAAAGTTCTGTTTACTTTATTTAAATATTGTTAAATTTAATCTTAAGTTTATTTAAAGATTATAAAGATCTAAAACATTAAATCCAATTAATGTTACAATTTGATTAAAACAAAAACAAAAGAAAACATGTATATATGTAGAGCAAATAGATTCCTCTTGATATCTGTGGTACAATTTACTTGAATTTTCTAAATTTCTTTAACCAATTTTAATTTCCCGTTTTTTTTTTCATCATTTTTAATTTCTAGTCTTAATCTATGCACATACTCGTATAAAAGAAAAACATTTATATACAACTTCATTTAATAACATTTTAATTTTTAAATTGCATTTCTTTAATTTCATTTCAAATTCCTATAAACTCGGCAGCCACTAGATGGCCAACAAACCAACCAACACACAAAGCACAGCAAACAAATGGAAACAGGAGAATCTTTGAGAAGAATTGAAAGAAATCAGTATCATCCTATGTTTTTATATATTTTTTGTTGCTGATGATGATCTTTTTTGTATATTTCTGTTACAGGTACCTCCCTCCCTCCCTGCGTCCATACATGTATTTTGTTTAGTTCAGTATGTCTGTCTTTGCTTTTTCGTCCGTCCACTAGATATTGCGAGTCATAAATTTGATTTGTAAGCGTGCAGCAAGATCTAAAACAGGGCATAACTTTAATTTAAAAAAAGCAAGAACAAAAACTAACTAAAAAGAAGAAGATCACATACATTACAACAGCAACAACAACATCAACAATAACAACACAAATTTGTTGTTGTACAAGTTCATCAACAGCAACAGCAGGAATAAATCTTGAATTGAATGAAAATTAAACAGCAAAAATAACAAGAGAAGCTGAAATTTTAAAATTCATACACATCTTCTCACACACATAAACTAACTCTCGTATGGGTTAATACGGGCGGGCATAAATATAAAGAAATTAAACAATTGTTATACAGTGGATTGTAGGGAAGGAGGACTGACTGATTGTAGCAACAATTAACATTTTATTTTTATTTTTGCTGCAATTAAATGACGATTTAAGGGGATGGAATGTGACTTGGCTTTATAGGGATTTAAAAGAGTACCATATGTGAGAATATAATAATAGAAAAGCAGTTTAAAGGATTTCGTTGTAAATATCGCGGGAGTAGGTACATATAATCCCAAACTTATCATATCCAGGTTTTAACTCTGTTTTAAATTCTGTTGACGTTGTCAAGGTTGCTGTTTGGAAATCATATATTTCTAAGAAAGACATTTCCTATTGATACCAGATTTGGAGACATTTAAAGATATCCACCATCAACGTTTGCCTATTCCATGCGATTATAGATACACATGTCTTTTACGTGAGATGCCGAGAATTTTAAGATAAAACTCTCTTTATATCACAGAAGCCCTCTTGGACATCGAGTGTTTAATCAATAACATTGCTTCGTACGTGATAATTGCACCGTAATCGAGTCTGATCGGAAACACGAAATTATGTTCTTGGGTTAGTAAACGAATTTCAAACTGAAAGATTTGCTTGATCTATTTTTACAGGATTTATTAATAGAGAAACACAAAATAAGTAGATTCTTTGAATCCAGTGCAAAAATAGGTAAAAAGTTGATGGTTATTGCAGCAAACGATACATATTTTCTTAATAAGTGACATTTAACAGAACTCTTTAATCCCGTTGTAAATTTAATTGGGAGCTCGCGGAACTCTTTAAGGGGATGATGCTTTATAATATTTGGCTTCCGAGTAAATGAAGCTTTAAACTAAATATCACAGAACGGGTAAAGAAGGCGACTCAAGCTTTTAATTTCTCCAAGAAGCAAATGTTATTAGTTCTAGGGACTTTGTTAAGGTTTAAGTGTAAGCGAACTATTGATTACACAACCTTTTCCCATTTAGGGATGGCCTTAGTTATAATCATATTGTTGTCGTTTTTGCAGATGAAATTTCTATTGGGGTCAACAATAAATGGCTTTTCACTTTACAGAACTGTCTAGTCATCTGGCCATCGCGGAACTTTTTTGGATCATTCTAGATAGCAAATTGAGCTACAACCTAAATATCATGAAACGGGTTAAGAAGGCTACTGAAGCTTAAAGGATCTAATGTTTTTAGATCTAGTGACTTCGTCAAGACTCCTTTAAAAATCAGAGATTTGAAAATAGCGAACTAAGAGTAATTACATCATAACAACCTTCTTGAACATCTAATTGACGTTAAACAACATCACTTAGTATGCATTAGTTACAGCGTTTTGAAATTTCATCTTTAATAGGGAAATATTTTCTTGGACTTAGTATCCAATTGGTTTGTTCTCTCTCAATTTTTAGAAAATATGGCTAAACGTGCTTTAATGCTATTAAGGCTTTGGTGTTGCTTTGCAGTCATTGGAAAATGTATTTTCATTATAATGAACATTTTGCATAGTCCATCTGGATAGAGATCGTGGAACTCCTTATAGTAAGTAAAACTTTTGAAAGAATAAAAAAGTCTACTGATGCTGGTTGACTATCGGATGCGCTACATTTACTTCTACATCAAATTCTAATGGGTAGGGATTGTTGGATAGGAAATAATGATGATATCAGCTTTTCTTCTACGTTGAACTTCGCAATTGCATAAATGTTGGAGCATACATCTCCTAGATATAAATAAACTGATACTTTCCCGTCCCGGATAAATAGTTGTCATGGTAAAAGGAGAGTCACGAACTTTTCCATAGAAGAATCCAAGTTACACAGTCGTAAGAGTTATGGGAAAAAAATTCCTTGGCTGAGATGAAATGTGATCAACTGTTAGTTTTAAAGGCAGTGATCAACTTGCCTTTACAACAAACATCTCTATAAGTTGATTAAACTTTTTCATTTCGAAATGTTTGACGAAATAGTTGTTATGATTATCAAGAGTTACGGGAACATAATTCTTTAATCACAGCAGAGTTTGGTAGGGAGATATTCCGAAAATTAAGGGATCTGCGAACCAACTGAGATCAAATGTCATCCGTACAACTTACTTGATATTTGTTCATCACCTATCGAGATGAATAAACATCACTATACGACACTGATACCTTACAGTTCCAGGCTGTTTGGCGAAATAATTTTCATGGTATAAGAAAAAACATTAACTTTTTTAAAGATGGTGCTAAGTTACACAATCGTATGAGTTATGAGAAGACAATTCCTTGATTACCGCAGAGATTATGGGAACTAAGGAAATAGCTAACTGGCTGGGATACAATTTTGTCTTTAGAACTGCCCAGAATGTCTATACTGAAAGTCGAACCGCGATTTGATTGCAGATTATCTCTTAAGGAGTTGATGAACATAAGGATCATTTGTATCTAATGACATAGAGACAGGGCGAATCAGTTATCAAGATTGGATACTTCCTTAGTGTTGAATTATAATTGAAATACGACACAGAACTGGGGAGTTGGCAAATATGAGACAGGTGACCAGAAATTGTTACAGAATATTAAATTTCTTGAAATTTTGGACAACATAAAAACTTATTAAAAAATAGAAAGCCACATAAGTAAATGTATTGTAATGTTGCATAAATCTAAAACTCAAATTTGCATCATATATTAAAATTTTTATTGGAATCGATAAAGACCAATTTATCCATTTTCTTTTAAAAATGGTCCATTCGTAAGGTCCAATTTTGCACTACTTTTTCCAGCATTTCGGTCTGTATTCCATGAATAACACGTGTTATGTTATGCTCTAAAGCTTCAATCGTGTTTGGCTTGTACACATAGACCAACGACTACACATAACCCTACAAGAAATAGTCAAGAGACGTCAAATCACAAGATCTTGGCGGCCAACTCACAGGGTCATTTCGAGAGATAAACTGCTCACCAAATTCATCCTTCAATATGTCCATTGTTTCATGAGATGTGTGGCATCTGGCACCGTATTGTTGAAACCAAATATCAACCAAGTCCAACTCAGCCAATTGGGGCTGCGCATAATGGCTCGATATCGTTCGCCGTTCACGGTAACGTAACAAAGCACGAATTTTGATAATAAATTTCAACGATTTGCAGTCGTTACTCGTTTGTGATATTCTCCATGTCGCAGATGTCGTTTAGACACAATGACCAACCAGTGTTGCTAGCCCGAAAAACTTTATTCATAAAAAATCACGCTTTATTTTTCTGATTGTGTTTCTGATGCACAATAGTTAATTTTAAAGAATTTCGCTTACATTTATGATTTGTACATCTGAATATTGCATTGATTTCGGATCTTGAATATCAGTGCCTATCACTGAAGGAAGAAAACCATTTCATTTCACATTCATTACGCGGACAGTGAATGTGAAATGAAATGGTTTTCTTTCATATTCCATATTCAAAATTTAGCATTTAGACAGCAATACAGTCGAACGTGATGTTCGGGAATAGGCAAGTGGTGTGAGGATAGTGAAGTCAACAGTAAGTCAGCCGTAGAGTGTCAAAAAAGAGTATAGCCAATGAGAGCCTGCAGAAGTGAGATAACGCAGAGAAGAAGCTGTTACTACGAGAGAACCACAAGCGCCACACATCAAACATTTCAGATATTTTAACTACACAACCATTACCGTTTCAAACATTGTGAGAAAAGAAGATGCTTCAAAGAAACATTGTCAATCTCCCTTTTGTGAACGAGTATGACATGGTAACAGGGCAGGTGTGGTAGGTCATTGGCACGTGTCAAACGAAAGCTTCACAAGGCAGCAGAAATATTGTGTCAATAAAGCATTAAATTTGCACTGTGGCTCAATAAATAGTATATACAAATAACAAAAATATAATATGTAAAAACGTAGTCTTATTTATATGTAACACAACCCTGGAGACCAGCATTAACCCAAAATTTTACATGAATGAGAACGAGAGGAATACTGCCGAACACTTGTTATAGCACTGTCTTGCGTTGGAGAGGAAACAAATAATCTATATATTATCGGCTGTTTGGCCAATCAAACATTAAAGAACACAGATTTTAACTATCCTAGAGCTGTGTACCGAACATATAACATAAACTTGAAATCAAAATTTTACGATTTTCTCAAATACATTCACTCCAAACCACTTTGCACCAAACACAATTTAGATTTATGTTTGTACAAGTTTAAAAAAGAGTAACAGATGAAATTATTTTCTAGTTGATGCTGTTATTTGTTTTTTTTTTTAAGAAAGAACCAAGAATAAAATTCAAACAAGCTGAATGGATTGGATGAGTATCTTAACTCTATTTCACACACAGACACACCAGCATACGAATACAAGCAGCGGCGCACATATGTAGAGAAATAGAAATAGTCAAAAACCAAAAAAATAACTACAAGTAGGCAACAGAGAATAAAACTTAAAATGCCGCAATGAAATGCTTATTGCATCATCAAACATACACTCAAACAAACCAACCAACCAACTTATGCGAACCATGCAACATTGCCAGCAACCAGTCAGCAACAAATGAAAGAAGAAAAAATAACAACAAAACATAGCATTGGTATGTGTATTCCTGGGCCGGGTATAAAAGAATTACAACAGGCCTGGGTAATATTTGAATGATGACGATGATGGTTGCTAGTTTTGTTGTAGATGGGGTAAAATACTACTAACACAATAATAACAACAATAACAAGCAAAAGACGAATTGTGGTAGAATAAAAAGCAAATGCTAAGGCCACCAAAAAAAGAAAAAAATGTGTGCAAGTTGTAAACGCAGGAAAAGAAACTATGTAAAATTTGCAATAAATTTTGAATGAAATTGATAAGGCGTCAAAATAAATCAAACCAATGACTAATCAACGGCAAAGGTGTAAATTCACTATCTTAAGAACTTAACAACCATGGCACAACCAAGTCACACAAACATTTTACTAAATAGACAAATCACAAAGAAGACAAATAAAATTAAACTCACACATTCAGCCAAACAGACATACATACATTCTTACTTACTTGCAACAGATGATGATGATGATTCGTATGAAAACAACAAAACAACAAACAGATACACTTGAGAGGACATTCATAAGATTTCACAAATACATTTAAGCACTTGCAGTTCTATTCACCTTTTCATTACTTTAGAACAAATATGCTGCGATGCTGATGAAAATGTTGCTTTGGAAAAACGACGAAAGAATTATTTAATGAGATAAATCTTAAAATATTAAATAAAGATAAACCAATAAAATTGTTTTATAAAAATGTATAAATATTTTATCTTTGGAGTTTTGTACTGGCTTAGACGTATTTACTGCAAACTAATTTCATTCCTTTTTATTAATTTCTAAAGACGTTAGTTAGTTAAGCTTTTCTTAAGCAAATAAAGGAAATAAGAGTTTAATGCTGTGTTTAGAGATATGATATGAGCTAACATTTGGCGAGAAATTTTCTTGGAAAAGTATTGAATGTTCATTGCAACTTTGTAAGGATTATTGTAGATGTAAAGTTTAGGTAATGTGAGCATGTGTACTAAACTGAACATACATATAAACAAAAGAAAGATCTATTTGTACGTTGTATAAATCTTAATAATGTAAATTTAATAGTTAATAAAATCGTTACTACTTTTTATCATATTTAGCAACAAAAGAATTAAGCAGAATATTCAATATTGCAAGTTGGGGCATCTGAAATTATTCAAAAATGTTATTACTAAATCCGATACTTATGTAGTAAAATCCCAGAATTTTTTAAAAATTTGGAAATACTACTTTTTTTAAAAATAGTAGTAAAAATACTACTTTTTTAAAAATAGTAGTAGAAATACAATTTTTTTAAAATAGTAGTAAAAATACTACTTTTTTTAAAAATAGTAGTAGAAATACTACTTTTTTAAAATAGTAATAGAAATACTACCTTTTTTAAAAGTAGTAGTAGAAATACTACTTTTTTTAAAAATAGTAGTAGTAATACTACTTTTTTAATAATAGTAGTAGAAATACTACATTTTTAAAAATAGTAGTAGAAATACTACTTTTTTAAAATAGTAGTAGAAATACTACTTTTTGAAAAATAGTAGTAGAAATACTACTTTTTATAAAAATAGTAGTAGAAATACTGCTTTTTTAAAAATAGTAGTAGAAATACTGTTGGATATTGTCATGAGCCATGCTATGTCGGGTAACAGAGATATTGGCAGCGGACTTCTAAATCGGTTAAATAATCTTGAGTATGCTGATGATATTTGCCTTTCTATCACCGATACTCCGACATGAACATGCAATTGCAGCGTCTTACGGAGCTGGCTAAGAACGCTGGTCTTAAAATTAATATAAGTGATTAATAAAGTGATGCGAATAAACACAGACAATTCAAATAATTTTAGAACTGATAATGTGACTTTGGAAGTGGTTAATTCGTTTCGCTTCCTCGAAGCTGTCATCACAACATCAAGCGGGTTGGGTACAGATATTGACGTAGAATGCGGCCCGTCGTGATATGTATGCCTTGCAAGTTTTTATATAGAAATTCCTTAGAAGAATCCTACAAGTCTTTTGCCACAACATATAGAGAGAATAGAACTGGATTGGTCACACCATATGAAATCCAGTCACGGATATTGCCATAACAGCTATCGAGTGGAATCCTCAAGGCAGCCGTAGAAATGGTTGACCAGCTCATACATGGCGAAAACGAATTGAAATCGAAGAGTGAGATCCAGATGGAAACATTTTGTTGAAAGCCTATGTTCCTTATACAGGACTTTCCAACAAGAGGTGTTATTTTGGTATTCAAAAAAAAGGCATTTTTTGAGATAAATGATCGGATGTTTATTTCATAATAAAGAGGAAGGTATGCCGTTAATAATGAAAAACAACATCAGCCAAATGGCCACCACGACCACGCTTACAGGACCATATCCTATTCATGAAATTTTCCATAAGCAAATCGCAAAGTGGCTGCCCTATGTCCACTATAGCTTCACGAATTCTATCTTTGAGGTCTTGAATCGACGCTGGGCTGTTGGCGTAGTCCTTATCTTTTATGTGGAAGAAGTCGCAAGGTGTTACATCACAAGATCTCGGTGGCCAATTGTGATCACCTCTACGAGAGATAACATTTTCATGCATTTCAAGGACCCAATCAGCAAATACAAGATGATCAGCCGGCATGAGTTCTTGTGTTAACTGAACTTTATAAGTCTTAAGACTTAAGAAGTCTTTATGCAAAATACGGTGTAATGACGTTTGTGGAATGCCCAATTTCAAAGAACGACGAGGAATGAACAAACCTGGGTTTTCTTCAATATTTTGGGCTACGTGCACGGGTTTTATTCTTCACATCACTAACTTGTCCCAACAGCTCGAATTTTTCCACCAATTTCTGTATTGTGGTCCGACAAGGTGCTTCACGACGACCCAAAAATGCTTTAGTTTTGCGAACTGTGACTGCAAGATTTTCACCATTTTTGTAGTGAATTTTAATAATTTCAATGCGTTGTTGTAGCGTGTATCGTTCCATTTTGAGTAATGGCGTAGTTTCTACTTTTCAAATGTCAAAGAATAAAAGCTACAGAAATACCGGGTGATTCAAAATAACACCTCTTTTTGGAAAACCCTTTATGAACGACAGGAACGTATATCTACATATTGTTCCTTCTTAGTCATAAAGATCTATTCTAAGCCATATCAACTTCGTTAGTGTGAAAGACATTCACGGAAACAGCTCAAAAATATGGTGAAAGGATTTATAATTTGGCTGGCAAGGCTTCACATACTATCTCTTACGCTTCGGGTTATCGTAATGGATTCATTTTTCATCGCATGTAATGGTCTGGTGCAAAAATTACTTTCTTTAATAGCGTTCATACATCATTTCGGACATGCAAAATAGTCTTTAAAGGTCTCTAAATTTCAATTCGTATGGTAACCACTCTCCCTGCTTTTGGATAAATCCTGATGCACGTAAACATTTTGAAATTGTTGATTGAGTAGCTCCAATGGATTTTGAAAACTCTTGTTGAGTTTTACAACAATCTTCATGTAGTAATGCTTCCAATTCTTCGCCTTTAAATTTATTTTGGGAGGCCTGGGTGATCTTAGTTCTGAACCGAACAAACCATCTCCGATGAAACACATTCACCGTAAGCTTTGGTGAGTAATTGGTGTGCATCAGTGGCACTTGTTTTCAAATTAAAGAAGTAAAGCAAAACTTCCTGCATATGATACTTTGTTGGTGCAAAATTCGACATTCTCGAAGAAAAAAAAAAGTTGTTGTTTACACTATAATGTTCAGTAACTAAGTTAGAATAAATGACAGATATATACTCTTCCAAATGCCGTATAAATTAATAAAAACAAAAAACGTGTTCAAAAGATACGTCATCTATTATAAATTTCGCAAGTCATTCACAATATTCGTAATGTTGAACGTTACTGGAATTTAGTAACATCGACAGTATATATGATTTTACTAAATTCCAGTAACGTTCAACATTACGAATACAATGCTTTTATATTAGGAAGATGTCCATTTCCTCGAGTGACTTGGAAACTAGACATCTAATAGACCCAAGAATTATTTGAAAATTGATGATCCACGAATAATTAGGAAATTGGAAATTGGAAAAAATGATTGGGAAATTGGACACATGAAAGATCCACGAATTATTTGGAAATTAAACACATTTAAAAAATCCACGAATGATCTGGAAATTGCACATATAATAGATTCACGAATGATGTGGAAATTAGACATCTAAAGGATCCACGAATGATTTGGAAATTGAACATATCCCAGAAAGTTCTGGAATTTGGACATATAAAAGAGTCACGAATATTTTCCGAATTGGACAAATAAAAGATCCACCAATAATTTGGAAATTGGACATTTAAAAGATCTAATAATGATTTGGAATTTTTACATATTAAACATCCACAAGTGATTTGAAAATTTGACATATGAATTATCCAAGAATGATTTGAAAATTAAACATATAAAAGATTCACAAATGATTAGGAAATTCAAAATATAAAAAAAACCCCGAATGGTTTAAACATTTGGACACCTAAAAAGTCCACAAATGATTTGGAAATTCAACATATAAATAATCTTCTACCGATTTTAAAATATCCATGAATGATTTGGACATTGAAAATACAATAGATTCACGAATGATGTGGAAATTGGATACATATAAGGTCTAAGAATGATTTGTAATCTTGACATTTAAAACATCCAAGAATGATTTGGAAATTACTATATGAAAGATCCATGAATTATTTGGAAATTGGACATATAAAAGATTCTCGAAAGACTGGGAAATTGGATGTATGTATAATGTATGTCCACGAATGATTTTATTAAAAGATCTAAGAATAATTTGGAAATTAGACATTTGAAATAGTTCATTTAGGCTGTTTTTTTCAAAGATATAAAAAATTTAATTATAAATATATTATTTATTGTGCATCTGTTAATAAAAATTATAAATATTTGGCACTAATTAGTTTAAATAATTGTTTTTTCAAAACTGTTATCTTTCTAAATATAAACGACAAACAGTCATATTTAATTACCAGTTTATTTATTTTGACACACACACACACAAAGACAAACATAAATTTCTGTCCTCCAATTAACTACTTTGACACGTTTAACCTATTTTTGTATTTCAAAAGCCGTTGTTTCTTCATCCTCAAAGTTCTTTCTTTCACCACCATTATGCGTGTCCATAAATTATCATTGTGGTACATATAATATCATAGAAGTCACTTATTTACTCACCTAGTCACTCATACGCTCACTAGGTGATATGTCGTCTCATTGCCATGAAATTTAGATGCATAATATTACTATTTTTCATTTTTTTTATTCTTATTCCTCTTCTACACTTTTTCCAAGCATAACTTATGCGTTTTTGCTGTTTCCAGCATTTGGCTAAAGTAACCTGCAGGCATGCTGCTTTAAAACATTTTTTCAATAATAATAAAAAAGTTACAAGCCCACAAACGTGTACAAGTAAGTTGTATTAATGAAAATAGCGACCAAAGAAAAGTACAGCTGAAGTATGAAATGCAACAAGAAGTAGACAAAAAAAAAAAAAAAGGAAACAAAATTGCACGCTTCATGTTGCACGCATGCAAATTTAAACGCTTTGGAATTTTCTCCCGCATTGCATGATATTAAATGTAAAAAATCAAATGAAACAAAAACGAACCAAAAAATCTTGGAAAATCTTTTTTGTTTTTTTTTTTTTTGCTCCATCATTTTGGCCTCACACCAAGTGTATAAGATGTATGAAATATTTTTCTTGTGTTATTTGGTTAGTGGTAGGCTGTTTTGGCTGACGGACAGACGGACTGTCGGTTTGTTTGCTTGGCTGAGATGGCTTAACATGGGAGCACCCTGGGTGCATGTGTGCAAATTGCTGAACTATGTTTTCCTTTTTCCCCTTTTTTTTTGTTGATCATTTTTGGTATAAATGTTTTTTTTTCTTTGCATTTTTATTTGTTAGCTGATGTTGTTTGAACGCAAACTAATGGAATTTGTTGCTGTAAAATGCATGAGAGTTGAGTAAATATTGGTGTTTTTTGTTTTTCTTTGGCTTTTATTGGATTTAGAAAGGTTAAAATAGGTTGCATGTGAAAGCAATCTGAAAGTGAAAAAATCTTTTTTAGATAACGATAACAAATAGGGCTTAAAGAAGAAATATATATATATATATTCAATTCAAATTCAAACCAAATATAGACATATTTAGCGGTCATAAGTGACAGAAAGTGGTGCTATTTAAGGTTTATATTTATGATGTATTATGTTGCATACTCCTCGTATGTAACTTCCAAAAATATAATAATGTTTTAAAACAATTCCTTCCTTCATCAAGATGTGTTGTTTATATAATCTTGGAAAACAATTGTTGTTATGGAAACAGTTTCGAAAGCTATATTCCAACGAACAATTGTATTTATCATTAGCTCATCATCAAAAATGCAAAAACACAGTAAGAATAAGAACAAAAGATAATGATAATTTAGATAGAAAATGTTAGCAGAAAATAGTATGAATTAGTAAAAAACCTCCCCAATTTACACCCTCCTATCATAAATCCATACAAAAGATTCACGAATGATATGGAAACGGGAAATAACAAAGCCCGCTAATGATTTGGAAATTCGACATATAAGAGACCAAGGACTGATTTGGAAACTGGACACAATGACCGCGACTGATTTGGAAAAAGGACTCATAAAAGATCCATGAATGATTTGAAAATTGAACGTATGAATACTCATCAATTATTTGGAAATTGGACATGTGGAACATTCATGAATGATTTGGAATTTGGATATGTAAAAATCCCACCCATATTTTGAATTAAACATACTAAAGATTCTCGAACGACTTTGAAATCGAACATACAAAAGATCCAATATTTATTATTAGAAAATGATAGAAGTAGGATACAAAAACTCTCAGAAATCAGACAATTAAAATTGGACATATGAAAGACCAACAAATGATTTGGAATTTGGATATATAAAAAACCCATCATTGATTTGTAATTGAACATAGAAAAGAATGATTTGGAAATTGGGAATACAAAAGATACACTAACGTTTTGGAAATAAATCATATTAAATAGCTACACAGAGAAAACATATTCGTGATAGCAACCGAATTTGTTGCCAATTGATTGATTCGGTTGCAGACATAGAATTTTTCAGTTCTATTAAAAGAAAGTCAGTTGATAAAAGAGAATTTCAGTTAAAGGAACCAACCTTTTGTTACCCCTTATAAAATTGTCTGGCCACAACTGTAAAATTCGGTTACTAAGGCAGAATCATTCGATTGCTATCACGAATCTGTTTTCTCTGTATACGAATGATTTAAATCTTGACGTATAAAAGATTCCTGAACAAATCAAACCAAGGAACTTGTGTTTCATGATCCACTAATGATCTGGAAATTAGATATTTAAAAGATCCAATAATGATCTGGAAATTAAACAAATAGAACGAATGAAAAAGATCCACATATTATTTGGAAATTGGATATATAAATGATATTTGAATGATTTAGAAATTTAACTTATTAAAGCACGTGAATGATTTGGAAATTGGACTTATAAAAGATTCACAAATGATCTATGAATTACTTGGAATTTGGACCAATATAACCAAATTAAACTTGTTTATCATAAGATTCTCAAATTAAACTTTTGCATAATCAACAAATAACTTGGATATTATCCCCCATATGCATAATCAATGTTTATATTTATCAAAGGTTTATAGAACTGAATTTCGACACCATCTTTGTTTTGTAAACATTTAATAAATTCAAAATATCGGTCGTATAACTGATCCACCAATGATTTAAAAATTCGATACAAGAAATATTTTTAAATCACTTTGAAAATTTGACATGAAAAATATTAGAATATGGCTTAGAAATTGGATGTTTAAATTAAAAAAGCCACGAAAGACTAGGAAATTTAAAAATTTAAAAGACTGGTAATGGCTTGATTATTAGATTGTGGAAATTATGCTCAAAAGTTTTTAAATAGTTTTAAAATTTAAAATACGCAGTTCCTCAGTTCACGGTCAGTATTATTTGGTCTGCCTAGACATTGTAAGGATAAAAGTCGTTCCTCGTTTTTATCACACAAACTATTTTTTTTATATAACTGAATTATTATTTTGTTTATTATTTTATTATTTCTTATGATTAAAATCGAAATAATATTTGTTCTGTTTGTAATTAACGTATTGTTTAAATTAACGAATTGTTTATAAGTGTCGCCATCTATGTGTGAAAAATTAGAATTAGGATAGAGATCGTACCTTGAAATACAACTCTAAAAATTAAGATATTACTATTTGCTACAACTAAGATAAAATGTAAGACAACAACAACTACTGTAGACAAAAAAGTATAAAAAGCGAGTTGTGTTCATATGAGAAGCAGTCTGCGCCCAGTTCTCGCTTAGGTAAGACTAATCATTGTACGGTGGTTATACCGCCTGCACCGGATTAATCTTATAAGTGAATTATTGTGAAACAGGAATTTCTGGTGGTTATACCGCTTCGTTGTTCCCGTCTAACGATATTCACTAGCCCACCCCCAGAGTATCAAGAAGTTAGAGCGTCTGGTGGTTATACCGCTTCGTTTTTCCCGTCTAACGATACTCACTAGCCCAATCCCAGAGTATTGAAAAGCTAGAGCGTCTGGTGGTTATACCGCTTCGGTGCCCTTGCCTATTGATACACTGTTGGCTAACCACACATATTGTTTGTACGGTGGTTATACCGTTTACAAAACATTTGTGGTGATAAAGAGCGAAATGCTAGAGAGAGTCGCTTAAGAGATAATTTAAGAGGAAATAAATATTATAATGTTTTACTGAAATCCCATTATATTTTTTTCTTTCACATCCCGCAAAAATAAATTTTTGTACCGAACCACTGGCACCGGCGAGTATATCCCAGCCGAGAGCGAAAACGTGTCGTTCATCAGGGATGGTAAAGTTGATACTATTTCATAATGATTTTTAATATTTCATGTATAAATGAATGATTTTCCTCTATAGGTAACCATAGAAAATCATGTATAACAGTATTTTCTATAAAAATTGTGTTTTTAACTTAAAAATGCTGGTTTTAAAATAGATGGCGTATCTTTTTAATGCGGTTTTTGTTATGTTTTTAATAACTTATATGTGACTTTGAAGGGTACATAGCTGTCATTTATTGTACATTGTAGTGTAAACCACAAAGTTTTTTTTTTTGCTTAGAAAATATCGAATTTTATACCAACAAAGCGTCATATACGGGAAGTTTTGCTATACTTCTTTAAATTGAAAAAGGTGACACTGAAGCACACCGATTGTTCACTGAAGCTTATGGTGAATGTTTCTCATCGGTTTCAACATACGAGAGATGGTTTGTGCGGATCAGAAGTGGTGACGGAAGCAAAGATCACCAGGCCAACCAAAAAAGTTTAAAGACAAAGAATTGGAGGCATTACTCTATGAAGATTGTTGTAAAACTCAACAAGAGCGAGCAAAATCATTGGGAACTACTCAAGCAGCAATTTCAAAACGTTTGCGAGCTGCAGTATTCATCAAAAGGGAGGGAAATTGGGTAGCATATAAATTGAAGCCGAAAGACGAATTTGCATGTCAGAAATGATGCTTGAACACTATAAAAGAAAATCATGATTGCACCGAATCATTACTTGTAATAACCAGAAGCGTAAGAGATCCTTCGTGAAGCCCGACCAACCAGCCGAATTGACACCAAAGCCAAATATCTATAGCGCTAAGTTAATGCTCTGTATTTTGTGAGACCAAAAGGGGCTTATCTATCGTGAGTTGCTGAAATCTGGCCAGAATATCACAGGCAACCAGTACCGAATTCAACTGATTCTTTTGAAGTGACCATTGGCCGAAAAACGCCCTGAATATGCGGCCAGACATGAAACTGTAATATTTCATCATGACAACGATAGGCCACATATTGCAATAACTGTTAAAAACTATTTCAAAAGAAGTGGTTGGGAAGTTTTGCCTCACCCATCATATAATACAGATCTTGACCCATCCGACTACTATTTGTTTTGATTGATGCAGAACACTTCACTTTGGAATACATAGGCTTGATTCGTTCTTGGCCTCAAAAGATGGGCAGTTCTTTTGGCTCGGAATTCATATGTTGCCAGAAAGATTGGAAAAATTCATGGATAACAATGGCCATTACTTTGACTAAATTTATATTCTACAAGTGTTTCAAAATAAAAGCTAAACATTTGAAAAAAATACCGCATTTTGATTTTTCCATTTTAGTACTCTGAAGTAGGAAATAGCACTTTACAGAATATTATTATTGTAAGGACTGAGATCGAAATATGTTTAACATACATATATGTTAATAAAAGTGAAACCACTAAACTTACAGTTTTGAGTCTCTTTTTATTTGATTGAAATTATTGTTATAATTTACAAAAAAAAAAAAAAAATATTTTTATAGTTCTAATCACTAATGATGAAATTTTGGACCTTTTTCGAAAACCCTTCCATTATAACACATTAAGAAGTCTTGTGAATGGAAACATCCTTTTTTGTAAACATTCCTTGGTGTATATTTCGGTATTTATAGAGCCCTTTGTTACAAATGTTTGGCTTTTTGCCGCAACTGCATATTGATTGACATACCAAGAACTTTTTTTTGGAATTTTTTTTTTTTTTTTGCTTTTGGTTCCAAACTTTCTTCAACATTCCCTCGGGCATCTGCAACATAAAAAAATTTACCCAGAAGCTGCGAAAAATTGTCCATACGTATATTTCGTTATCTATTATGCAGCAGGTATATTTTTTGTTTAAAATTTGACTTCAATTTCCGTGCTCTGTTTTGGCCTCTAAATTTTTAGCACAGTTCGTGTGGGAAACTTTTTGAGACTTGTATGCTTTTAGACCAGCATTGGCTTTAACTTTTTGCACCAAATAGTCCGAGTTCTTAGCTTACCGTTCTGCTTTCCTACCGGATTTGGCTTTAGAAACATCATGTGGACCATTCATTCTACCTGAACCAGGTTTTATATCAACGAACAAGTTCTTCCGGTACTGTTTAATAACATTGGAAAAAGTTTGATAGCAGACCTTTGATTGTTTGGCCAACTGTTTGTAGGACCAAGTTGGGTTTTGTTAAAAATATTTAATAACTTTAGTACACACTTTTTTCTGGTCACTTATTTTAATCAGATTAACAACAAATGAATTTAATTGACATTAAACATAATAACTGACATGTTTTACAAAGGTAACTTTGTTTTTTTAATGAAAAACGTGTGTTAAGAATTTTACGATCTCAGTCCTTAATATTAGAATATAATTTTGATACCGAACACGTTTGTGATTTTCTATCCCTGCATTTCATTCTATGGCGTTGTTGTCTACTGATGTGATACATATTATCGTCTGAACATCTTCACACATCCTACAAAAGTCCGTTGTGTCACTTACTAACTCTAGCCAATATCTCGGTCTAGAGGACACCGTATTCATCATGTTCAAAAATTTCAGTAATTTTGGAGTTTATAAACATTTTCACTTTTTCATAAAGAATATCGATATTTGAGAATAATTGAAAATGCTCATGACAGTTAATTTAACTGTTTTCATACAAAAAATTATTGTTTAAGGAAAACTTGCAGTGATGAACTCAATACTTATAGAGTTACAAGACTTAAGGCAAACTATAAGTGAATTCGTAAATTCATAAACGATTTAATATAAAACATATTTTCACTTAGATATTTTCTTGTCCATAATCATTATTGCTATTTTATTTTTAAATCCTTTTATCTACTCTTCAATTTGTTAATATTTAATTAATGATATTCATGTCATCACTTACTTATTTTTTGTTTTATTTGATAAATATAAATCTTTTTGTCTTTCTCAATCATTAATTTAAGCTTTCAAAACAATTGCACCTTTTTAACCTCCAACAAAATATTTCCACATCTTTTTTTATTATTATTATTTGTTTAACTAACTGATTTCTACAAAACTCATAGCAAACGGGGAAAATATTTAATTTCAATGTAGTTAAAACTCTATATTTGCATAGATTTTAATCACACTTTAAAACAATGAATACTTTTGTTTCTTTTCCGAACATTTTTCTTTTCATACAACATGGAATTGTTTGTTTTTTTTTTCATTAAGGCCAGGTATTACTGGTTTTCATTTGTGGCAAATAGTAACAAACACTCTCACCTACTGTTTCTTTTTTTTTCTATATCTTTTTTTGCTGTTTGCTTCAGAGGATTTTATGGAATCGAATGGCAAAAAACATTGGCAAATGCAAATGTTGAAAAAGTTAGTTTTTCAGCAACATGTATATGGTTTGTTTTTATTCATTTTGGTTTCATTTTCATTTAATACTCTTAGATGTTGTGGCTGTTGTAGTTTTGCATAAATTAACACTAAATGTCAAAATATACTTTAGGCAAATATTTGCTAATAGTTTGTATTTTGCATTTTTAAAAACATATAATTTACTATCAGTTGGTTGGTTGGTCGCTTGCTTGGTCGCTAAGATGATGTACTACGTAAATTTGCTACTGCTGCCATATTTCCATACCACTACCACTCTTATATTCGTCATTATCATCGTCATTATCATCATCATAGCCGTCATTATTAAGATTTTTATTTTTTACATGATGTATAAACCACCTAAGAGTTTGTTCATTTTCAAGTACTTTATGTATTTCAAAAGCAAAAAATATGTTTATCTCTCGTTTTAGTCAGGGATTATTATCGAAGAATAATTTAAATACAACTCATTGCAGCCACAGCGGCAGTAGTGTGATGATGAAAAATTTAGGGCGTGATTTCAAAATTGCTTTAAACAAACAAGCTGATGTTTATAATTAATAGAAATACAAGGGAAAAATACTCACTGAGACAGTGTTAAATAGAATATTTTAATTAACACAACCTTCATGATGTTGACATTCAAAAGTGCAAATTATTTGTATGATTTGTACAAAATTATCAAAGTTAAGAATCTTAACAATTTTCCAAGTGAGATCACTGTGGGTAATTTATTGAGAAATATGTCGTCGCTATCGGATTAGAGATGACTTTGAATGTTTTGGTATAATAATTTGTTTTGTTTAACAAAAGTATTTGAATAAATCTGAAAATGCAACCGCTAATTATTAATATTTTTTAACATCACGATCTATACTTAAATGACGATCATGATCATTTATGTATTTCCTTAATAATTTGTTTAATGAAAAAAGCCACGAAACAATATTTTAGTGGAAATCTGTAAAAAACTTTGCCTAAAATTAAATTTGTTTTAATGAAAGAGAGGAAAAATAGCGATCACACATATTTTTCCTTAAAATTACATTTTTATACACACCATTAAAAAAGATTATTTTGTCATTCCGTTTGTGTATCAAAATATTTGTCGTATATACATTTTGGGTCCTCATATGATTCTAAGACCATCTAGATCTAGATTTGTCCGTCCTTATGTTGAAAACACGATCCACAAATACTGTCTATTGATAAGATTTGTAATAAATGAACCTTGACCTAGCCTCCATACAAATGCCCCCCGGAATACTATTTGAACAGTCAGAAATATGTTGATAATGCGGCAATCCTAATATAATTTTGCACAAATTAGTTCTAAATACTACATTTGTCCCTAGTCCCCATAAAATGTCCCTCTAAGAATTGAAATTATTGTTACAATTTACAAAAAGCAATATTTTTATAGTTTTAATCACTAATGATGAAATTTTTAACCTTTTTCGAAAACCCTTCCATTATGATTTTTATAGTGCTTTATGTCACTTTGTTCGAACAGGTTGTGCATCTCCGTTTAAAATCTACCACACTTTTGGACACCTATCCACTTGACTCAGCACCAGGCAGTTTGGAGTAATTGCCTTTCTTGGTACAAATACCACATTATTGTTCTTTTACCACTCAAGACCTTTCTTACCATAGTGACAGGGTGTCAAATCAGGCCAACGATAAGCGGACACACTAAGAAGTCTTATGAATGGAAGCAGCCTTTTTTGTAAAAATTCCTTGATGTAAATTTCGGTATTTATAGAACCCTTTGTAACAAATCTTTGGCTTTTTTGTCGCAACTGCATATTGCTTGCCATACCAAGAACTTTTTGGGAAATTTTGTCTGCTTTTGTCGATCATCAGCAACATCAAAATGTTGACCCGGAAGCTGCGAAAAATCTGCCAGAACATACGTTTCGTCATCCATTATGCAGCAGAAATATTTTTTTTATAAAATTTGACTTCAATTTTCGTGCTCTGTTTTTGGTCTCTAAATTTTTAGCAGAGTTCCTTTCAGGAATTTTTTTAGCCTTGTAGGCTTTAAAACTTTCATTGGCTTTAACTTTTTGTACCAAATAGTTCGAGTACTGAGCTAACCGGGCTGCTTTCCTACCGGATGTGTTGGGAGCTCTTTAGAAAATGCTTTCTATTTATTGGCTTTAGAAACATCATGGGGACGATTCCTTCTACCTGAACCAGGTTTTCTATTAACGGACAAGTTCTCCCAGTACTGTTTAATAACATTTGAAACAGTTTGATGGCAGACCTTTGAATGCTTGGCCAACTTTTTGTAGGACCAAGTTGAATTTTGTTGAAAATATTTAATAATTTTTGTACGCACTTTTTTCTGGACTCTCATTTTAATCAGATTAACAACAAATTAACATTATTGACATTAAACATAATAACGGACATGCTTTACAAATTTAACTTGATAAAAAAAAGTGAAATAATACTTGGGTTAAAAGTTTTAATGAAAAACGTGTGTTAAGAATTTTACTATTTCAGTCCTTATCAGAAAAATATTTTATTGTCACATATTGTTAGTGGGTATACAAGATTCGGCACAGACGAAACTTTTACTTTTTTTAATTTAAAAAGGGTTATAATTGCGTAGATATATAGTTTTTCGGTCAAATAATTTGATAATTTATGTGAGATCCACAAAAATCGATCCATATGTATTTTTATGAATTTTTTTTTTTTTATAAAATAGATTCGTAATTGAATCATACTAATAATCTGTAAATGTGATCTTCAAAAATCAATTCCTCTGTAAGTGCCCACAGATGGATATGTTCTCCTAAAAACTAATGAATGAAAGATAATATATAAAAAGGCTTATAACTGCGTGAATATTATGTTTTAAGTGAAAATTACATTAACTCCTTCAGCCACGATTCTATGTGTATAAGTTTAAAATCAAAACAATTGTATTTTTTCTTTAATCAAGGTAAGTTTATTATAAAAAGTAAGAAAAATTAAATTAAAATATAAAAAACCTCCCCATTCCAAGGTTTTTTGTGGAGTGGAGTGGGTGTAAACTTAGCACCGTGGCGGTTGCCATTAAAAATAATTATGATACAAATTTTAAAAAACCACTGCAATTTACATTACTTTAAAATTAATATATTTATCTTACCAGAAAACATTACATGGGAGCTAAGATCAATTGTATGATTTCTGCATGTATATAACTGATCTGTATAAAATTGTGGTTTGATGTCGATATTTATACGAAATTTATATAGGTTAATACATGTTTTTTAAGTGGTCCTTATATGGGAAGTATGACCAGTTATGGGCCGATCTTCATATAATTAGTTACCGAGATTTTTGTGTACATCAGGATTATAGATGTACAGACATCTTTATGAGTTTTATTCGTACTTAAATGATTTTTGGAAGTGGATCTAAAATGGAGGCTATGATAAAAAATTCAATCTTCTTCAACTGAAATCTAAGTATTACAAATTAGCTTAATCGGCAATTAGATTCATTTATTTTGTAAATAATTAATTATAAAACAAACTCAAATGGAAAAAACAATATTTTCATTAAATTGGAATTAATGAACATTTGAATTAATTTCACTATGAATTAATGCATTCATAAAATTCTTTGCCAATGTAAGGCACTAAATGAAGCTTAAGATTTAGGATTTAGAAAACTAAATTCAAATTAAATTAGTTAATTTAAAGCTTTATTAAAAATCGTACTATTGTAAAAAAAATGTAAAGGATAATTTTAAACTGAAATAGCGATCAGTGATGTCCACTCGTGTTTTTTCTCAAACACAATTTTTTTAATCTCTAAAAATGTTTTGAGTTTTTCAAGATAGTTACAATAATCTTTGATTACATCGTAAATAATCGATCGATAAAAAAATCTGTGATATTAGATTTTTCACAAAAATTTTTTTTAACGCAATAGTTAAAAACTTTTAATCCATTCAATGTATTTGAAATATTAAATATTGTGCTCTCCGAGATCGCTATTTTTTCCGATTTAAAACGATTTATTTTAATGAAACCTTACAAATCCCGCATATATTGAGTTATGCGGAAAAATAACGAAAATCTCTAATTAACTTAGTGTTTCCTAACAATCGATCGATAAGGACAATCTCGGATTACACTCATACAGTTTTCTTTCGATCATTTATGATCTCAAAAATCTATTTTATAACAGATCATTTATGTGCATATTTCCACAAAAGTCGAAACTTAAGGAGTTGATTGCTTTATAAATTTTGAGATCATTGAGAAAGTAGCAAAAACCACTTTTTTTAAGTCTTGAAACTTCCATCACTTCATAAATATTGATTTTTACAATATAACGATCATCTGTGATCACACATACTTTTCCTCAAAAATTTATCTTAAACAAAAAACGGAAATATAGATCATATTTTGGAAACAAATAATGCTTCTAAATTTGTACCACTTACTACAATTCGTGATCACAAATACTTTTTTTAAATAACGAAATATTCAATGCAACCGTGTTGGGAAAATTACGGTAATTTTTGTGTGAAAAATGAAAAAAAATTAAAAGTAAAAGTAACTGCAATATAATTACAGTTTTATTTTTTTGGAAACTATCGTCATTCTCCTAAAAATTTACAAATATTACTTAATTTTTGTTTGGGAAAATAAAGACACTTGAATTTTTCTTAAAAACCATATTTTTAACGAAAAAGTAAATATTAATTTTCACGAGGAATCAACAATCCATGATCATGATCATCTAAAGAAAAACTTTACATATTTTTTTTCCCTAAAATAGATTCTTTTAATAAAGAAGATAAGAAAACTCAAAAAAAAAACTTTCAAATTGATTTTCTTACCACTCGCCAGAGATTTTATTTTTCGAATAAACAACAAGTTCTAATAAGATCTCTTCGTTAGTGTGTTTGCCCTGGTTACATAATGAACCCGACATTTACGGTGATGATAAAAGACTGTCACATCTGTCGAAACCACAGCCGTCACGAAAAGAGGAATTTAACAAAATGACAGTTAAACGACACAGCTAGGAGCATTATTTCGAACAACCTGCGAAGCATTCTATCACATCTTTATGCGATTGGAAACTGGCACAAATATAATTATGTGATTGATGTTTTGGTTGTAGTTTTGACACTTTATATTAAAGAGACCTGTCAATTTAATATGGCTTTGGTCTAGGTAAATTTATCTTTTCTGCACTCTGTAACATATCACAGAACTAGACAAATCATTCTAAACCCATCTGAATATATCCTTAAATAGAGCATTGTATAATCTTATAACTATTTTAATAGAGAATTTGATTGGAAATGACTGTAATCTCTAAATATTTATAATTTCCTTTCAAAATAGATTTTTCACATGTCAAAATCATAATACTTTTATTATCCTAACATACAGATACATGCTCTAATTTATCTTAATTCAGTTTTTATTTCAAGTTTTCAGATCATGAAAACTTGAACTCTTTCTCTCT
The DNA here is from genome assembly GCA_942486065.2 of Calliphora vomitoria. NCBI lineage: Eukaryota > Metazoa > Arthropoda > Insecta > Diptera > Calliphoridae > Calliphora > Calliphora vomitoria. The sequence goes on along the minus strand of OW818030.2, from coordinate 120,345,942 downwards.
CTCTAATTTTAAGTGTGAGAACAAACCTAAAAGATTATGTTAGATTTAGCAATAGTTGGTTACTTAATAAATAAATTAAAATTGTGTTTAAATAGTTTGAGTTGCACATAAATAAAACATCTCGTAATCAAACTCACAGTCGTCATACCGCTATTTTTGACAGCAACATGCAGCAAAAACCCGAAAAAAACAACCGACACAAACAACAAACCAAATGCTCACATAATCTAGATACACTTTGACTGTATTTTACTTATTTTATTTAGTTTTGTTTGCTGTTTTTTTTTTTATTTTTAGTTTTTTTGTTGGCCAAACTATGACTAGAATTTAAATAGCAAAGCAACAACTTGCAATGAAATGAATTTCAGAACTTTGTACATACTTTTAGTTAAGGAAGACTTATGGACGAGTCGAACTACCAGTTGTATGGAAACCAAACAGAAAAAAAAAACTAAATATATTTGAGTGTTAGAAACTTAGAAAAATATAGAAAAACTAGCAAACGTTAACACGTACTAGTAGAGTTGGATGCAAAACAAAAAAAAAAAAGAATTGGTAATATTTTTAAACATGAATATAATATTTTTTAATAGAAAATAAGAAAAAAAACAAGCCAACTACATAGTATCATGCAGGTATTTTTTACGACTGTTGTTTTTTTTGCTTGATTTTTCAAGAAGTCTAATGTTGTTGGTTGGAGGATTTTTATGTTTCTTTTTTCTTCTATTTTTTTTACCACTTTGTGTGTCTATTTGATGTTTTATTTTGTGCTTGTCAAAGCTTAATCACGCCTGATGTCTAACCTGAGTTATGTTTAGAGCATGTAACACATGACTTTAAACCACAAAACAATTCCATATGAAAAGTACAGAGACGCGGCCCCTTTTTTCGGTAGGTTGGTAAGTCAACTACTCAAACGGTGTTATGAAAAAGATGCAAAGAAATAAACACTGCCACAGCATCCCAGCAACAACTGAAAAATGAGGCAACCACACAATCTGCATAAAGTTTTTCTTTAACATCAAACAGTATCTTTGTATTTCTTTAACAAAATAATTAAATGTTTGGAAAACCATTAAACGAAACACTTAAGCGATGTAATGTTTACACTACACATTAGAATTTCGAGAAGTGCCATTCCATGCCGCATTTGAAAATGCATTTATTAGCTAAAAGACCAACTAACTATGACTAGACTATGACTAGACTATGACTAGACTATGACTAGACTATGACTAGACTATGACTAGACTATGACTAGACTATGACTAGACTATGACTAGACTATGACTAGACTATGACTAGACTATGACTAGACTATGACTAGACTATGAATAGACTATGACTAGACTATGACTAGACTATGACTAGACTATGACTAGACTATGACTAGACTATGACTAGACTATGACTAGACTATGACTAGACTATGACTAGACTATGACTAGACTATGACTAGACTATGACTAGACTATGACTAGACTATGACTAGACTATGACTAGACTATGACTAGACTATGACTAGACTATGACTAGACTATGACTAGACTATGACTAGACTATGACTAGACTATGACTAGACTATGACTAGACTATGACTAGACTATGACTAGACTATGACTAGACTATGACTAGACTATGACTAGACTATGACTAGACTATGACTAGACTATGACTAGACTATGACTAGACTATGACTAGACTATGACTAGACTATGACTAGACTATGACTAGACTATGACTAGACTATGACTAGACTATGACTAGACTATGACTAGACTATGACTAGACTATGACTAGACTATGACTAGACTATGACTAGACTATGACTAGACTAAGACTCCTTCGTTCAAATCGCAAAGTTCTGGGAAATAGAGAAGCAATCACTAATTGATTCTAATAGAATTTAGAAATATGGCTCCAGCTAAAGAGATACCGGTAATATGATGGGTGGCAAAATGATAAAATTACATACTTTTCGTTCTGTTTATCGATAAAGACAAATACTTTTGATAGTTTCTATTGGGTAAAATATATGTTGCTCAAAAGCTGTTAAGATAAGAATCCTTTACTCTCATGTGACCTCATCATTTTAACACGCATTTTAGTGGTACAAGTCGTACTTTTCAAGGGTATCACTCAAGTGACGCTCTCTTGTAACAAGTCTAGTATTCTAGTTAATTAGTATATCGAAGAATAAATATAATTTTAAATCGAAACAAACAAAAAACAACTGACCACAGACTTTCCAATCCCTGTAATAATTATAAATGTACTTTGCTTTAACATAATCTGCAGATTAAATAAATTAAAAACACAAGTCACATACGAAACATGTAGCAGTATTAAACAGAAACGATTATTTTCGAATTTAATCCATATTTTAACAAACTAAATCCTAGTTAACAGCAGCAGTGTAAACGCTTTACTTTAGTCATGATATTAAGTTTCAACTAAAAATTCCATACAATATAAATATGCAAGCTGTAAATACCTTTTAACATCACTACCAAGACTTCCTTAAAGTACAACTCTTCTCCTCTCATTTCATTTCAAATCAGCAGCCCCTTTGTAAAACCAATTCACCCACTAAATAAAGTAGAAATTCTTTAGTTTAGTTGAGGTTGGCTGGCAGTTGTTGTTTTACTTAAAAGCAACAACATACTCCTCTGTATCGAACATGTTGCTAAACATACAAATGCGTTCAAAACAAAAAAACAAAAAAGGTTTATTTGAGTTGAGTGAATATCCAAAGACGAGCAAGATGTTGCTGTTGTTCCTCTATATTTAGAGTTAGTTTTTGTTGTTGTAGTTCCTTAATTTTGTATGCAACACCACAAAGTGTGCCACTAATGCAATTTTGTATTTTGTTGCTGCTGCTGTTTGTATGTTGCCTCATGTTGTTGCCAGTTGTTGTTAGATTTTGCTGAGATGCTGTTAGTGGTTATACAGTACGTGTTTTGTTGTTGTTGTTGTTTGTTGTAACAGTAGAAATCTCTTTATTTCAAACAACATTCATATTTACCTGAGAATATGTTTCATGGCACATTGGTTTTATTTTTTTTTATTTTTTTTTGCTGTTGTTTGTTCTTGTTGCTGGCCAATTTCCTTTGCATTAGAAAAACAAATACAGCGAGACGTTTTTATTTTTGCGACCTCATCTTTTCAATGTTCAATGCATGTATGTTAAAATATTTTTTGTAGTAGTTTTTCTTACTATTATTTCTTCTTTGTTTTGTTCTCGTTTGAAAAACATAAACAAACTTATGAAAAAAATCTTTTAGAAAAATTACTTAAAAATATTGCAAAAAGCTTAGAGTTTAGCTGAAAAAAATATAAAAAAATATTAAAAGGATAAAAACAAACTACATGATTTTTGTACTCTACATAATGCCAAAGTTTGGTTTAAAATTTACAATGTATCTGGTAGAATGGCTACCATAGTAAAATATTACAGTTATGAAATGAAAAAGAGAACAGATTAAGAAAACTGTCATGATTTAAAGTTCCCGGAACCAGTCGTCACTATTTCTAATAAAGATGTTTCCCAACTCTGTGTTGGAATTCTAAAAGACTAGTACGTTAATCACCTAGTGCTAGACAACTTATGTAGAAGTTGTTAAAAGGGAATTGGACTCTTCATGCACGAGTATCCAATTTGAAGTGCCTGGTGATGCCGCCACCATGTTGTTTAATTGAAAGAGATACGGCGTTCAGGTCCAACCTAAGCCATATAATCTTTGTGATTGTACATGTAGGTTTATTTCCTAGTTATATATTGTATGAAACTCATGCGCTGTTTACACGTTAACATCAAAATGTTACATAGGAAATCTCTTTCTTGTAGCCCCTGTCCACGCGCCAATGTAAGTACGATTGGCGAATGCCTATTATTACAGCGATATACTTGATGTTATGTACACACCTTTCGTGGATTTTATACCAACTCGAATGTCAGTATAAAAAAGTATATTTCTAAGCCAGTTAGATTCGCTTTTTATAGTTGATTTCTTAGCCTGAATTTGAGATTCTAAAAGCCGTCCTTATATAAAATCGCTGCATGTAAATACCTACTCTAAACCTCTTTTAGAGCCATCCGTATAAACGTAAAGGCACACTGTATCAGAGGAGAGGCCCACCGATAATTCGGTTTTAGGATTGAGAAACCTCTTGTGAGAAAGGGTCTTGAATTGCAATAGTCATGAACGTTTTTGTAAAGAGTCTTTCATTAAGCGCTTCCTATCTTTAAATTTTAATAATACAAAATGTGTCTAAGATATCATCAACATTTCTTATTCGTTTGAAAAGCCTATCGATGCCATTATAAATAGAATATAATGTCGTGGAAATGTCAGCCGCGGAATCGCTGGTACTAAATTCCATGACTCTAGGGCATAAATCAGGCTGAATTTGACCGATTTGCGGCTTATTCACATATAACTGCGACTAAAGAAAACCGCACAAGAAAAAGTCTAACGGAGTCAAATCTCATGATCTTGGTCCTATGTAGGATGACCCTCAAAGCGCTCATGTAGAATGCCCATTGTACTATGACCTGTGTGAAACCACAAAGTGGTATCCATATCATCCATTTCAAGCTAATAATAAGTTGCTAATCATCGATCTCTAGCGCATGCTGTTGACAGCATCATGGATCGATGACGCCGTTAGTTCAAAATCCACACCAAACAATGACTTTTTCGGGATCTCATGTGGATTGGTATCGTCCCAAATGCAACAATTTTGTTTTGTACGTACCCATTCATCCAGAAATGGAGCTCACCGTAAAATGATCCATGTGCGCTGAACGTTTCCAAAACAGAACACTAATGTTGATAAAACTATTTAAGCATTTGTTGAACGCTACATCCGACCATGGTGATTTGACAAAAAAAATTCTGAATGGATTACAGCAAATTCGATGATGTAGCTTCAACACAATGGCAGCTATTAACTTCCAAAGTTCAGAAGTCCCTTTATAATTCCAATAATGTCAGTACGATGGTCGAGAAACTACCTTATTCAATGCAGGTATATTAGGTATAAAATCCACCGGCATCCAGTTTAGCATTGCAAAGAGACTACAAATTGAGATCTTGTCAAGAATTTCCCCCCGACAGAGACTCCATTGAATAGTAAGAATGAAGTATTAGATCCAGGATAGCATTGGATCCTGGGCAGCATTAAAATAGGAATCTAATATCTCCTGGAAATCCCCCTATCAAATAATGCAAAATATCTAGGTATTAAACTAGACTCTAAATTATCATGGAAACTGAATACTCAACATAGGGTTAAGAAGGCAACGGTGGCCTACTATACCTGTCGTAAGATTTTTGTAGAAAATGGGGACTTAGTCCCAGCATAGTTAAATGGATGTATACGGCTATAGTACGTCCAATTCTTACTTATGTATCTCTTGTATGGTGGACTGCAACTAGAAGGAAGTATGTCGTAGACCAACTATACAAAGTCCAGAGATCAGCCTGCATTGGTATAACCGGCGCACTAAGAACTAGTCCTTCAGAGGCACTGAACACTATACTGCACCTTGTGCCAATAGACCTTCACATAATGGCCACCTCTGCCTGTAGTGCAGCGAGGCTTCATGCATCTGGAAGTTGGAGATCGAGAACATATGGTCACGCGGGGATTCTGGACCTACTGCCTTCGATCGTTCTCCAACCTTCTGACTATATAAACCCATACACAGATTTTGATAGGGTGTTCAAGGTCTTAATTCCCTCCAGGAGTGAGTGGGGTAGGGGTAATCTCGTATACGAATATGACACCAGAATATATACTGATGGTTCTAAAATGAGCTGTGGTGTTGGTTCTGAGTGTAGTGTTTTCCAGGCGGAAATTTTTGCAATCATGGTAGATTGTAATCGACAGCCAGGCCGCACTTCTTTCACTGAAGGCCTACACATCTTCATCTTCACTAGTCAAGGCTAGGTCGTCTATCTGACATTACTTTGGTTTGGGTCCCTGCGCACAGTGACCACTACGGTAATGAAAAGGCAGACGAACTAGCCAGAATGGGATCTGCGTTAGATGCGGTCTCAGTAGCAATTCCACTGGGGACTATTAAAGGTATTATCTTCAGACACTTTCTTACAAAAGGACGAGAATAGATGGCGTAATTTAGACACATGTAGGGTAGTCAAGTTGATGTATGCATCTTTTAACGAAAAAATAACTATGCAACTGAAAACCCGGAATAGAACGGATATATCAAGGTTTTTGGCAGTATTAGCAGGCCACTGGACGTTAGGCAAGCATGCAAATCGCCTGGGTCTCCCTTTTAACGAGGAAACAGTTTTCCATCTTCTCTGCGAATGCCCAGCCCTGAGTGTCAAGAGACATAAATTCCTGGGAACAACCTTAGTGAGATATCCAGGTCTAAACTCAATGACCTACTGAGATATCTCACAGCTAACTACAGGTTGGGTCTAAGAAACTCGATTTTTGTGTATACATTCTACATACATTACGATGTAAACGACATTACATCTGACGAGTGGTGTGGTCTTGTCGCAACGGAGTCCCTTCGTCTCTACTTGATTGTTCGCATGCAGTGAACTACCACGTAAACCAACCAACATTCCAACCTGGAAAACAATGCATGTTCAGTATTTCACTCAGTCCACTGTCGATAATCCATTGACTTAGAATTTTGAGTTTCTGTGTCTCTATGATTTTTAGTTAATGGAATCCAATTTTCTGACTAGATAGTTGCTGACCAAATTCTACAGCCTTGGGAATAAGACGCCCCATTGAGTTGAGCCACTTTTGACCAGTCATAAGATCGAAACCTTTCCTAGACCTACTAAGTAGTCAGTAGGTATGCTACGAAGACAATTAGTAAAAATATGTTTTTATTTAAATATTTCTCAAAATATGTTGTTCAAGTAGCCTGAGACATGTTAGTGGCCTGGGAAATTCGTAATAACTTTTAAAATTATTGACGTACATATTTCGATTGTTCCACATGCAGAAAAAAAAATATAGTTGTGCATGGTTACTGTAACCATTTTAACATTTGTGCATGTTTACTGCAACCATTTCAACATTGTTAACAATATTCTAGTCACAGTAACTATATATATGATTGTGGTAACAATAATATGGTTAATTTACAATTTACATGATTGTATCAACCATATATATGGTTACAGTAAACATGTATATGTTTGTGACAACCATTTATATGATTAATAATTTTATCATAATATGTTGTTCTCAGATTATGATATCCATAAGTTACTGTGACTATAATATTGTTAAAAATGTTGAAATGGTTACAGTAACCATGCACAACTATATTTTTTTTCTGCGTGTACAATTAAATGGAAAAATAATTCTTTAATTGCTAAATTTCAAAAAGCATTATAAACAATTTTTTTTAATCATACGTCAATTTCCACATGTGACCTTTGGTTTCACAGATTATTCCCTCAAAACGAAAAAAAATTAAGAAATACGAAATATATTGTCATTGAATAAGTTCTCATAGGCCCTTGTTCTCATAGGAAAAATAAGTAAAAACTGAAACCAAATCAATTTAAATAGTGGTTTTTGAAATTATAGCGGTCTTTCCTATCTGGCTTATGGCCATTGCTGGATATGTTGTTCATTTGAGTAAAAGCTATTGTGAAAAGATTGCAGTGATCCAAATTTCTCTACAAAACATTGAAAGCAGTAGACTATCCATATCAGGAAGTTTTTGAACTTTGAATATTCAACATTCACTTTAACAGTTCCTCTATCAGTCCATAAACATTTGATTGAGTCCTCAAAAGCATATTGTTGTTTTTGGCTGACACTCATTTGTATATAAAGGAGAGTTTTCAATATTATTGATTTTATACCTTGATATACATCGTTAAATTTTAGATAGTTTTTTATTGGTTTATACAATATATGAATTCATTTGATCATAATCGAAGAATCCGTTGGGATATTAGGTTCCTATAGGCCATACAATTTAGCACAATATTATTTTAGCAAAGTCTATAGCACTATTCCTTGTAAGAATCCAGAAACACAATGGGTCAATTCACAAGGTCTCTTATGATGTCATAGTGTCCTAATATTTCAAAATGGTTTTTATTGCTTTTCAAGCAAAACATTTCCTAAAATAATACTACTTTCTATGCTATGTTTATTGTGTTATCGTAACCAACTAGCGGAGACCAACGACGAATGCCTAAGAGTCGGTTAAGCCGAGCCGACGAGTCGTGATATATTATGACAATATGACTGATAAGAGACCTTGTGAATTGACCAAATAACTTGACCAAATAACTCTAAGCTAAGAAATTATAGTTTCAGAGGGTCAAAGAACGTCAAAAAATCCTGATTTAGCTGAAAATTAATATTGTCACTGGGCCCCAAAATAGCTTCACTTACATATATGTTCAATATAAACAAAATGATTGTAGCACTCATTGCAAGTCATTGCAACATGTCACAAATGATTTCCATTTGTTTGTTGTATTCTCTAGTATTTACTATTTAGATTGTTTTTTTTATTATTTATTTATATTTTTCTACATTGTTGTTATATTTGTTGTAGTTTTTGTTACTGTAGTTGTTGTTTTTGCTATTATTATTGCTAAAGTTAGATGCATATAATAATTTATGATCGTGTTAAAGATGTGGGTTAATAGTACTTCAGTTTTTTTTTTCCTCAGTTTGTTCTCTTGTTGTCATAGTTTTTTTTTCATCCACCATTTTTTCGTTTATTATGAACTGTTTGTTGACATAATGAATGAGTTTTTAAGAATGTCAATTTTTTTTCCAGCAGATTATAAGGAAATACAAGTATTTAACTAGAAGAATTGTTGTCATTATTGAGGATGTGTAGTGTGGTAGTAAATCTATACATATGAAGTTGAAAGTATAGGATTAAATTGTTTAAGATTTTAATGAGCAACATGTAGTAAATTAAAGACTTTGGTGAGTATTGGAAAAAAAATTGGAGAAAATAAGTGAAATATTTAGCGAAAAATGGTAAAATATTGTTTGAAAATATATGTGTAAACAATAATGGAATTGCGATCTTAACAAAAATAAGATAACTAAATGTATCTAAATTAGGTTATTATGATAAAAAGAACACATTTAAATAAAAATGGGGTCAAAATATTTTTAAAATTTTTAGCTTTTTTGAAACGTTTGTACAACATAAATTTATTCAAGTATGTATATAGCTATGACTTTTTCTCATTCTTTCTGGCAACAAATGGATTTCGAGCCAAACTGCTCATTTTTTGAGGCCAAGCCAATTTCGGATACTCTGTTCTAAAGTTATCCCAGAGAGAGAGCATTCTGCATCGATCGAAACAAATAGTGGTCGGACGAGGCAAGGTCTGGCGAGGCAAAACATCTCAATCGCTTCTTTCTAAATAGTTTTTAACAGGTATTGCAGCATGTGGCCGAGCGTTGTCATGATGTAATATTCTGGTTTCATGTCTGGCCGGTCTTTATGGGGGTTTTTCGGCCAATGCTCGTTTCAAACAAATCAGTTGGCAGAGCAGCTTATAATAGTTAGGACCCTTTTGGTCGCACCATATGAAGACCTCCATGGATTTTTGTCTTTGGTGTCGATTCGTATTTGGTCGGGCTTCAAATACGATCTGCTACGATTCGGGTTATCGTAATGGATCCGTTTTTTTATAACGTTCAAGCAGCATTTCAGACATACAAAATCGGTTTTGAAGGTCTCTTGGCTTCAATTCGTGTGGTACCCAATTTCCCTGCCTTTGGATGAATACTGCTGCTTGAAAACGTTTTGAAATAGCTGATTGAGTAGCTCCCAATATCAGTTAATTCTTTATTGATGATATAATCTGGCCTGGGTATAAATATTCAATTAATTTCAGTTAGTAATCAGTTTTCATCATTTAAATCACATTAATTTCTAAGTGTTAACTTTAAAATTTTCTTACAAAAAAAGTTATTTATTCAAAAACAAAACTCATCTGCTCCAGTCATGTCAATTTGACTGCTCAGACCTCATCAGCAAACAAACAGAATGAAAAGTGTTAATATAGAAAACATAAAAAATATGGCATACAATTTAGGATCGTTTCTGCAAAGTTCTTATGATTTTGAACTTTTCGTGGAAGTTGTTTATTGTATTTGCTGAAGTATGTAATTTTAGGTGCTACGAGTACAACAACCATAATCTCCTCATCATTTAAAAAAATTAAAATAAAAAACAAAAAAATACTACTGTTTAACAAACATAACAAATGTCAAAGAAATTTATAGCTCACGAAGAATTTAAGTATGAAGCTATTTTTTATGGGCTAAACAAAACACCAAGGATATAATGAAATATGAGTGTAGAGGGTATATACGACCATAGAGCTCACTATTAGGCAAATAGAAAATTACTAAATAAATTGTTATATATTGTCAAAGTTTGTTGCCTTCCAAATTCCTCTTATACTGCACAATGGCTCAGAATCGAAATATTTTTTTTTTTTTTTAAATAAATCTTCCATTTATACCTAACTGATTATATTGACATGGAATTTCGGAATTTGAGTTTAAGTTTTGGTGAAAAACCCCACAAACCACTCTGGGAGGCGCTGGAAGATCTCTAAGGAAGTTACCTCTGATATGCAACATTTTGAAACGCTTGGTTAATCAAAAATTAAAAAAATGTATATTGCAATTATCGAAGTTTTAAATTTATGATTCATAAAATTTTTCAGTTTTCTTAGTAGAGCGTGGGCTTGCATTAGTCAAATAAAATTTTGACAATGACATTTAAAATATATTGAAATTTGCAACAGTTTATTGTATATCTTGTTGATGCCTCATCATGATGTACATCAAAATTGAGATCGAAAAAATCTTAACATACATATCTATATATATAAAATACTAAAAATGTTTCTACCTATGTCTGTTATAGACTCTGAAACTATCCAACCGATTAGCTCCAAACCAGTTTCATTGGAAAGGAAATTTTCCGAAGATGGCTTGAGACACCCAAAATACTACATAAGGTCTATTTGGTTCATTCGTAAAGCCGATTTTCGAATTTTTTCATACAAAATTTTTTCCCAAATTTGAACTTTTGAAAGTTTGTAAGGACTGAGATCGAAAAATTCTGAAACCACTAAACTTATTTGATTGAAATTATTATTACAATTTACAAAAAAAAAAAAACATTTTTATAGTTTTAAACACTAGTGATGAAACTTTGAACCTTTTTCGAAAACCCTTCCATTGTGGTTTTTATAGTGATTTCTGTCACTTTGTTCGAACAGGTTGTCCATCTCCGTTTAAAATCTACCACACTTTTGGACAAATTTTTTGTGCTCTACAATTCTCTTTTAACAAGAGCCCAATATTTCTCCACTGGCCTTAGCTCCAGGCAGTTAGGAGAATTTGCCTCTCTTGGTACAAATACCACATTATTGTTCATTTACCACTCAATACCTTTCTTACCATAGTGACAGGGTGCCAAATCAAAAAAATAATTTTACACACTAAGAAGCCTTATGAATGGAAGCATCCTTTTTTGTAAAAATTCCTTGATGTAAATTTCGGTATTTATAGAGCCCTTTGTAACAAATGTTTGGCTTTTTTGCCACAACTGCATATTGCTTGCCATACCAAGAACTTTTTGGGAAATTTTGTCTGCTTTTGGGTCTTAAACTTTTCTTCAACATTCCCTCGAGCATCAGCAACATACAAATATTGACCCGGAAGCTGTGAAAAGTGTTCCATACGTACGTTTCGTCATCCATTATGCAGCAGGTATATTTTTTGTATAAAATTTGACTTTAATTTCCGAGCTCTGTCTTTGGCCTCTAAATTTTTACCAGAGTTCCTGTCAGGAATCTTTTGAGCCTTGTATGTTTTTAAACCTGAATTATCTTTAACTTTTTGGACTAAATAGTCCGAGTACTGAGCTAACCGGACTGCTTTCCTACCGGATGTGTTGAGAGCTCTTTTGAACATGCTTTCTATTTATTGGCTTTAGAAACATCATTTGGACTACCTGAAACAGGTTTTCTATTAACGGACAAGCTCTGGGCAGTTTGGAGGAATTGGCTCTCTTGGTACAAATACCACATTATTGTTCTTGTTCCACTCAAGGGCTTGTTTACCATAGTGGCAGGATGCGAAGTCAGGCCAAAAATAAGTGGACACATTATGAAGTCTTATGAATTGAAGCAGCCTTTTTTGTAAACATTCCTTGATGTAAATTTCGGTATTTATAGAGCCCCTTGTAACAAATGTTTGGCTTCTTTTGCCGTAACTGCATATTGCTTGCCATACCAAGAACTTTTTGTCAAATTTTGTCTGCTTTTGGGTCCTCAACTTTTCTTCAACTTTCCCTCGAGCATCAGCAACATCAAAATTTTGACCCGGAAGCTGCGAAAAATCTGCCAGAACATACGTTTCGTCATCCATTATGTAGCTGGGATATTTTTTTTCTATAAAATTTTAGTTCAATTTCCGTGCTATGTTTTTGGCCTCTAAATTTTTAGCAGCGTTCCTGTAAGGAACTTTTTGAGCCTTGTATGTTTTTGAACCTGCATTGGCTTTAACTTTTCGTACCAAATAGTCCGAGCACTGAGCTAACCGGGCTGCATTCCTTCCGGATGTGCTGGGAGCTCTGGACAAGTTCTCCCGGTACTGTTGAATAATATTGGAAACAGTTTAACAGCAGACCTTTGAATGTTTGGCCAACTTTTTGTAGGACCAAGTTAGGTTTTGTTGAAAATTGACATTAAATATAATATACGTTTTTAGCAAATGTATGTTTATTGTGACTACCATTTACAGATATCTTTAAACTTGGCTAGCGTAAACACAATTTTATTACAAATATGAGAACATCTTACAAAAATCTTCGTATAGATACAAGTTATATAAAGAAAATTTTTTTTTTTTTTAATTATGCACTTTCAGACAACATATCACGTAAACATAATTTCTTTAAAAATGGCACCTCCTGGTCGAATAGGCGTTAAAAAAAATGATGTTAAATTTTAAAATGCTTCCCTCAGTTTTTTAACAAAACATAAGAACATTTAAAATGTATATTATGAAAAAATGTATTATTTCCAGCAGTTATCTGCTTTCAGACAACTATCGCATTGTTTGTATACCATCAAAATTAGTGTCAACTAAAACTTTCATTTAGATTGATAACAAAATCTTATGGACGTTAAAATATTTGAAGGACTTTTTTTATTTATCAACCATTTTATCAATCAAAATATACTTTTATAACCTCAAAAATATTCTTGAATATTTAGCATTATATTTCGAATTTGAAAGAATTGAATACAGCATCCAGCATAAAAATAACATTTATAACAAATGCAAATTTACAATTCTGCTAATCATCATTTTTTGAAAAACTAACTTATATCGAGTTTTTTGTGTAATATGAAAGAAACCAAGTAAGATTGCTATATTCACCTTTGTTGTGGATGCATTAATTGGCCACTTTCAGCGTATAGCATCCTTAATATATCAAGAAAACTTTTAAAATTTTTACATTTAATTGCTGAAGAACAGATTATATTGTAGAAGTTACAAACGAAATGACAATCCTATATATACCCTTCTGACGAAGGTGAAGGGTATAAAAACAACAACGTCAAACGAAACACCAAAAAAACAAAATACGCAAAGCAATGAAACCAACACACATCCAAACATACGTTTTGTTGCATTTTTGTCAAAGCATGCAATAAATTGTATTTTTTTTATTAAATTTTCAGAGGTTGTCTCGGATTTTTGCTCATATCTACTTTATTTATGGACGGATGTTGCTGAATTTAAATAGGAAACTTCTCGAAAGCATGTATGACAGAATTATTAAAGATTTGGATCCCGAAGAAATCTGGGGTCTTCAGAAAATTGATTTCAACAGACAGACATACGGACATGGCTTAATCGACTCCCCTATCTATAAGGAACCAGAATATACTATATACTTTATAGGGTCAGAAAATTATATTGTGGAAATTACAAACGGAATGACAAACTTATGCATACCCTTCTCACGAAGGTGAAGGGCATAATTATAATAATTATGTAAGGAAGGAATGTAATTTGCTATTCGTTAGATGCAAATAGGAGGGTGGGTAAATCAGTCCACGACTTTTTGAATTTCCCGGTTCTTAACTGAAAGGACAACACTGCTCCTTACAACAGCCATCTGTCAGTTGATTCCTCTCACATTTTGAACAAGCTACGTCATTTGGTTTATGTTTGGCAGCTATTGATAGCAGTCTACCTCGTGATGAGAAATTCGAAAAAAGTGAATATCATCTGCTTATTAACCATTATTTTTTGCTGAATAAAACCGTCACTCAAATAAAGTCCAACCTAGGGAAATAACATGAAAACTCTGCACCATCAATTTCAATGGTAAAAAAGTGGTTTGCTGAATTTCGCTGTGGCCGTACAAGCACGGAAGATGCCGAACGTTCTGGACGTGCTGTTGAGGTCTTTACACCCAAAACAATTGAAAAAATTACAATTTGGTGTTGGCCAATAGGAGATTGAAAGTGGAAGATATTGTGGAATTCAAAGGCATCTATCAAGCTTTCTCAGATATCGCACTATACGTGTTATTATACACGCAGAGAAAAAATAGATATATACTTGTTTACTGTCACCATATATATTATTGTTACAATCATGTGAATTGTAAGTTAACCATATTATAGTTACCACAATCATGTAAATAGTTCCTGTGACTATAATATTGTTAAAAAAATTTTAAAATGTGGAAATGGTTACTATAAACATGCACAATTATATTTTTTCTCTGCGTGTAGATGGAATCTCATCAAACGAGTTCAAGGTCAATTCAGGGGTACCGCAGATTATCTACTACTCTATTTCTTATCTTTATAAACGACCTTCTACGTCAAACTGCCAACCCTATCTACTCTTTTGCAGATGACAGCCTTTCATATGCATTCAATTATAGATCCAGCCTTTCGGAGATTGGGGCAATGAGGTACAACATGAATGATACGCTTAACCAATATCTTGCGACAATCTCTGAATGGGGTTGAGCGAATAGAGTTGATTTCAATGTACGCAAGACTCAATGTTGTAATGTTAATACACAAACGCACGACAGATCATGTTGCTCCATCTGTTTTTATGGGTGGTGTAGATGTTAAGGAATCAAAGCTCTTGACGTCTGTCGAAAGAAATAATTGAAGTGCGTTGGTTTTCTAAAACGGTGTAAGACAAACTTCACTCCACCTGATTAACTAAAATGGAATACAACTCTCACGTACAGGAGAGGGCGAAGGTGCTTATCGATGAGAGTAGGGTAACTCTTTGGAACATCGTCGCAATGTGGGTTGTGTTTCACTGTTCTACCGACACTACAATGGTATGTGCTCTGCTGAAATTGCTCCCGAAACCCGTAGTTTTTTTCGCAACACACTTTCTTCGGCAAGGGCTGCAACACATTACAGGGAAAATTCGTACTTTAGACTTACTGACCGTATGTGGAATAATCAAATGTCCACAAACACTATTCCCTCTATCCTCGCTCCCATAACCTATTTTTCCAGATCCATCTGAGTGTTGGTCCAAGAAAAAAAAAATATTCCAAAAAACGAACTTTTATCATTTATCTTGAGTGTAGTGATTTTTTCCTAGCAACAAAATTTTTGTCCCTAATTTAACACAAACTACCATATTTCATTAATTTGAGACAACATTTAATTGTTTTTATAAACCATCAACAAAACTATTCTCATTCATACAATATGGATCAATAAAAGATAATATCATTAGCAAATATTTTAAATATTTAACTGAAATACTTAACAGATATAAAAGAATTTTGGCTACATACATATTAATTGCCAACAGTTTGTTTTTGTTGCAAACAAACCCTACGAAAAACGTTGCAAACGCCATCACAAATCCTACATGCCACAAAACGAAAATTACAACAATAAAGCCAACACAATAATAACTATAGCACACCACAACAACAACAACAATAGCAATAGCAACAGCAATAATAACAACATAATATATAAATACCGCTCATAGACTCTGATAATAAAATAATTTTATGGATTTTTTGCGCGCTCATCATGCCAATTTTAATGGAGTTGGCTGTCAGTTCGTCAACGCGCGTTTACTAGGTGTGTAATACACTTATTTTTGTTACACATACTAACTAAATACAGACAGACAGACAATCACAAATATACATACAGATACATTTTCATATCTATCCTATGTATACGAAGTTGTGGCAAGTTCTGTCTGAGAAGTTTGTTGCATGAGGCAAAAAAATTCTACACTTGTCGTTTTTATTTCTTTCATACGCATTCATATGATTGTTGGCTGTTGTTGCTGCTGCTGCTGATCATGCTGTTGATGACGATGAGGACGATCATGATGATGATCTATTCTTCTTAGTGGTTGGTTTCTTCTTAATTTTTTGTTCATTGGCTTTGAGAAAGAATGAACAAAAATGAAATGAGCTTAAAACTCATTTATAGTTTTAGCGTTTTAAATAGTTGTTTTTTTCTTATTTTTTTTTATTATTGCTTATTCGCCATAATTGCAAGAGGGGTATTCAGTAGAACAAAGAAATTTTATATAAGTTTTCAATGTTACAAGAGTTATAGCTGATTTTTTGAAGACCATTAGGTCTGAAGGAATGATTTCTTAAGTACTATTTACAGGAAAATAGATAAAACTGTTTTGAAATCTTAACTTAAGGTGTCCCGTTAGGTTAGTTTGTCTGTTTGGTGGTTGTGGGTTCGACTCCTGCCAGAAATTTAGCTTTCTTTTACAACAATGTTACTGTGCTCTATGTTACTATGCCAATTGAGTTAGAATATTTATAATTTGTAATTGTAGGTAACTTAGCTCGATTTTGTTTATACTTAATAGTTTAAAAAGTTACTACTTTGTCTATTTTAAATATACGCTGTCCTATTTCATGACTATCCCTACTACCGCAGTGACCACATGTGCACTTTACACATTCTTACAATTTGCGTTTATTATTTTGTTATGGGATTTTTGTTTCGTTGTAGTAAAATTCCCAGTTTCTTGGAATTCACAAGGCGGGGTTTCATTTTCTTTTCAAAAATGGCAAAAATAGTAGAAAAAAAAAAATAAACTATGAAAACCAAAAGCCCCTGTGGAAAATTATGCCATATTAAGATGTAGTAAACTAAAGTATAATGAAATATTAAGAATTAACTAATTTTATGGTTGCGATTATATGAGAAATTAGATTGATTTAGAAGTCTTTAAAATGCTTAAGAAATTTTTTTACTTTTCCACAAGTGGTTAAAGTAAACTAAAAGAATTGAATGAAAATCATTTACGACAACATAATATCCAAAGTATTTATCAATAGTTATGGAAGAAAACGCAAGACCTTATAAGACCCTGCAGTGTTTGGGAACAGTTTTGTGGATTTTCAAATATGTTTTAGGAAGGCTTTAAACAAGGGATTTTTTTTAATTTAAAAACCGTTTCTTGATTTGAAAAATCGTTTTTCACTAAAAACTATTTATTTGCATATAAAATCGTGCTTAATTGAGAAATATGTTTAAGAAAATTTAAAAAAGTTAAAAAAAAATCCCTTACAGATCACTTAGGGTGAAAATTAGTTATATATTAGTTATGTGACTAGTGATTTTAATACGTGCATGTTCTATATACCGGTTATATGGAGTTAGTTACCTTACTAGCTTCCAAACTGGTTACTTGATCAGCTACATAATTAGATATTTAAACATGTAGGGGAGCTACATGTTTATACACTAATACCCCAGGTTGCGTCGCTATTGGGGCTGGAGAAACGCGACGCACACCGAAACGAAGCACGATTTTCCATATATTTCTATCGATTTTCATTTAATTGGTTCCTAGATTCATAATTTTTGCTGAAAAAATAGATTTTTCAATACCAACATTTTCATATTAACTACGCAAATCGAAGTACTAAAGATGCAACTTCGAAGCCATGCTACGGAAACTGAAACAAAAATTATGCAAATCGAAGCACTATTGACGCAATTTTGAAGCCATGCTACGGAAACTGAAACAAAATCGACGCAACTTCGAAATCACAGAAATTTTAAAAAGACGCAGTTTTGAAACGAAGCGACGCAAACCGGGATATCAGTGTACTAGACAGTCCAATAACCGATTGCTTGTAAACAAATCTCTCCAATGAATTGCTTATGGTGGGTAAAATAACTACTTTATAAAGTGTCGTAAAAAATAAACCTTTAATGTGACTACACTCTAGGTTACTTGGGTACACTAAATTGACAATTGGCTTCACACTAGGTTACATGGGATGTCTGTATACTAAAGCAAAAATAAATTAATCTGTATGAGAATTATATCAACGAATTCCTCATAAAAAATGCCGTACAAAATCAACGTTTAACCCTCCGACGGTTGAGTCATCCGTTGCCCTTATACGAAGTACAAGGTGGCGCAAAAGTATGGCCCCTAATGTCAGTTCTCTTTTGACATTTGTGTAGTAAACACATGCGAAATACACGTTAATAAACAATGTTATGCTACACTGCTCCAGAACGCGGAATATTGCTGACTATTTATTTGACCAATAATCGGTCGGTGACTTTGGCACAACGTGAATTTCGTCGCAGATTTCCTGGCCGTCCAACGCCTACTGGTGAAACACTGCGACGTTTAGCTACTCGCTTCGAAGAGACTGGCACAACACGAGATGCTACCAGGCGTGGCAGACCCCGGAGTAGCCGTTCTGTAGAGAATATTGCTGCTGTAGCCTAGGATGTCATGGAAGCGCCGTCGACATCGACCAGACGACTTGCCACGCAAATGGGTATCAGTCGATGGTCTTTACAGCGAATTTTGGTACAAGATTTGAAGATGTTTCTCTACAAAGTCCAGACGGTGCATCAGCTGTTAGCTGCTGACCGCCAATCGCGTCTAACATACGGTCAAGCCATCCTTAATCACCACCAAGAGGAAGATGATTTTTCATCAAAAATAATCATGAGTGATGAGGCCAATTTCCATTTTAGCGGGTATGTAAATAAGCAAAATTTACGCTTCTGGGGCACTGAAAATCCGCGTGTAACCCACGAAGAGCCATTAGTCACTGTATGGTGTGCTGTTTTCGCTGAAGGAGTCATCGGACCTTTTTTCTTCGAAGACGTCGCGAGCCAAACGGTTACTGTGAATGGTGAGCGCTACAGAGCAATGATCAACAAGTTTTTTTTGCCGCAACTTGATGAATTGGGATTGGAAAACATGTGGTTCCAACAGGACGGTGCAACGGCACACACTGCACGTGCCACAACCGATATGCTCAAGTATGCATTTCCCGGGCGCCTAATCTCCGGTTTTGGCGATTTGCACTGGCCAGCAAGATCGCCTGATTTGACCGCTCCAGACTTCTTTTTGTGGGGCTTTTTGAAGTCGCGGGTTTATGTCAACAAGCCTTAGACTCTTGCAGCTCTTAAAGACAATATCCGTCAAGAATGTGAGGACCTATCGCCGGAAGTTTTGGCCAAAGTGATGGAAAATGCCATAAAAAGGGCTCAAATGACAATCAACTGTGGCGGCGGCCATTTACATGACATCATATTCTCGACATGATGTAAGAAAAATTAAAAGACCAAATAAAAATAATCCACAAGAAGAATCAAAGTTTTTAATTTTTTTTTTTTTAATTACAGCCAAAAAACTTCGGAAGTTTACTTTTGCGCCACCTTCCACAGGGACCTATTTCTATTTGTATGGAATTTTATATGAAAACGCATTTTTTTAATTTTTTTTTTCTGTTTAGTACGTGACATTAATTAAATCACGCAATTACAAAAAAACAAACCAGACATTCCAACTTTCGTATTTTTTTTTTTTTTAATTTTGCCCATAAAGTCCACATTTGGTTCGGAGCTGGTAAATAATTTGGAAACATCACAGTACCTAAAACTGTTGCAAGTTTTGAAATCCCAGTTGAGTGATTCTATAACACTTAATCTAAATTCAAAATTTCGATAAAGACATAGGTTAAATTCGAAAAACCTATTAGCAATTTTTAGCCGTTTTCTATTTTCAAACTATTCCTGTTGAGATGCCTTTCAATTTCAATTCTGGTTTTTCCATAAAAAAGCTAAAATTAAACACATTATTTATTTACAATTTGAAAAGGAATCACTTTTGGACTCGAAAAAGATACTGCTTTGAACATTTTTTATGTCATATTTGTATTTATTATTCAACTATCAAAAATTAAATTGTAACGAAATCGGGTATAAATATTGTGCTAAAAACCAGGCCATTATATGGCGAACATGTTAAACTTGAATTTACCTAGAATTGTTACTGAGAGACAAAAAACCTAAGTATTGCCACATTGTCATTGTCATATTATAGTTTAGCTCATTATGTTGTGAAGTTTTTAAATAATTTATCAATGACATAAGTCTGCTGCTATATCGTTTATTAACTTTAAATTTTATTGCATGAACCATCGTAGAATTATAGATAACAGCTGTTCATAAAGAGTGTTCATTATGGCATCACCTATCTGCAAAATGGTTTCATTACAGCTTAATGCTTCTACTGTACCCTAAATGGGACCAATATTTCCAAATTTGAAACAAGCCCTTCATAAAACAAATATGGTATATTTAAATGTATTAAAGTTTTTTTTTAAATAATTTTAAATTTCCCATTTTTCGCGGGAAAAATATTTAAATTTCCAGGGAATTTCCGACAATAATTTTATGGGAAATCCCGGGAATTCCATTCTCGACAAATTTTTGCTACATTTTCCAATAATTTGTAAAATCATTTGCGTGTCATTGCAGTTCTAATCGTTTTTGATTTATATTATACAAATTAACTGTTTTCAATAAGTTTATTTAAATATTATTGTTTAATTAATGTTATTAAATGAAAATTGTTTGAACATCTGATGTTATAAATTGTGCTGAAAAACAATAAATTGAAATATCAAGCTTTAAAACTTACAAATTTCTTAATCTTTACCTCATTTTTTGTAACAATTTTATCTGCAATCATCAAAGGAAGTTTTTGCACGTATTTATACCCTACTCCACCATAGTGGCGAGGTTATTTGTGCTGATGTTTGTAACACACAAAAATATTAGTCTAACATCCACCTTAAAGTATATCGATATATCGATTAAACAATGTCCGTACGTCTGGCTGGCCATATAAACATTGTGAACACATTTGCCACCTTTTAAATAAAACTGCCTGAAATCGGTCCATGCTTTCACCTATACAAATGTCCCGAAATAGAATTTTATCGGCCATAAATATTTAATTAATATATGTATCTACGCAAATTTCGCTCCAAATAAGTTTTTTTTTCGCTAATAAATTAAAAAAAAAAATTTTTTAAATTTCGATTTTTGATTTTTTAATTTTGAAAACAGTCACATAGATTTGTGACTCAACTTTTAAGAATTAGTGCAAAGCATTGTCGAGTCCATTTTTAATCGAGCAATTGATGACTCTTTTTGGTGAATCTCAATGTCCATGGAGAAAGATATTATCGACCCTAGTAAGGGTAAATCAATTGTGTTATCACTTAAGATTTGTGGATCCGTAAGTCTACCCTGGACTCGACTGAACTACCTCAGCCGACGATAAAACCATGTTATATATTTTCATATGAAAATTCGATTTTTGGTCAGAAATATAAGTGATCACTGATTGAGCTCGTTTTCTCGATTAAATGCTTGTTTGCAAAGTTATTAAGGGTTTTAGGTCAGAAATATTAGTGATCGCTCCCTTTCTCTATTAAACAAAGTTATTAAGGGTTTTAGGTCAGAAATATGAGTGATCACTGATCGAGCTTTCTCCATTAAACGTTTTACAAAGTTAATAAGGATTTTAGAGAATTTTCATATGAAAAATTTATTTTTGGTATGAAATATTAGTGATCACAGAATGAGCTCATTTTCTCGATTAAACGCTTATTTACAATGTTTTTAAGGATTTTAAATTTTTGGGTTTTTTCATATGAAAAACGATATTTGTTACGAAATATGAGTGATCACGTATGGAGGATTTTAGATTTTTTAGTTTTTCATATGAAAAATTGATTTTTGGTACGAAATATGAGTGATCACTGATCGAGCTCCTTTTCTCGATTGAACGCTTATTTACAATGTTATTAAGGATTTTAGGTTTTTCAGAGTTTCCATATGAAAAATCGATTTTTGGTCAGAAATATGTGTGATCACTAGGGGGCGGATTTTCATGCATTTATTATTGGAAAATATGCGCCTAAAATATGCTTCAAAAAAATCAAAATATGACCTAAAAATTTAAAAAATATGCACTTATATTTTTGTTCAGAAACATAAAATAATTAACTATTGATCGCGCAATGTCAAAAAAATCTATCGTTTTAATGAAAATATCATGGTATCAATACTTGTTTAAAGCGATAATCATTAGAGCTTCTATTTTGCATCTTGCCTTTTAAAATCAACAATATTTTGTAGTCATATAGTGTGGGAAATGACTGTCAGGAGCAGTAACTGTGTATGCGAAGTTACAAAATCTTTCGATAACGAAATATCTTATAAATCGAAATTGCAATGAAAACAAATATGAATCTTTTCGATACATTTATTGATTTTTGGTATTTAAAAAAAATTAACTTTTTTAAGCAACATTTTTGGAAATGATAATTTTCAATTGCTGACAGAGAAATGAAGAACATAATGTCATTTATTTATTTGTATTTATTTCTTCATTCGGTTACAGAATCCTTGCCAATAGGCCATAATCGGTTCAAATTATACTACTCACAAATTGGTTATACATACAAAATAATAATAATAATAAAGTTAAAAAAATCGATATATAATTTAAAAATTAACTAATATTAATGTGATCAGCCAATAACCAATTAAATTAAAGATCATTAATTAGTCCATCAAAATAAAAGTAAGAATACATACTAAATATTAAATGGTAGATTCAGAAATAACATTAGGTTCGGTAAAACATAGTTGAGAATAAAAACAATAAACAGAATTTTTGACTACAAAAGTCTCAAATTATACCAAACAAAACTCATTGTATAACAAATTCGACAAACAAATTTTTGTCCAGACAAAATGTTGCCCATTGATGACAAAAAATTATATTTTTTTTTAAAAACATGGAAATATGCATATAAATATGCATTTTGAAGTAAAATATAACAAAATATGCTTTATCAATAAAATATGCAAAAATATGCACTAACAAATCGATGCCATTTTACAGCAAAATGTGCGATTCGGATAGATAATTAGTCTACATTGTATTTGGACTTTCGAGAAAAAACATGCATTTGCATATAAATCCGCCCCCTAGTGATCACATATCACATATCATTAAATGCTTGTTTACAAAGTTAATACGAATATTAGATTTTTGAGCATTTTTTAATGAAAAATCGATTTTTGGTCATAAATAGGAGTGATCACAGATCAAGCAGCTTTTCTCGATTAAGCGCTAATTTACAATGTTTTAAAGGATTTTAAATTTTTGGGTTTTTTCATATGAAAAACGATTTTTGTTACGAAATATGAGTGATCACTGATCAAGCTCAACATAAAATTTTGTGAAAATGAGCGAATTCACTTAATTGTGAATAAATTCGAACAGAATCAATCGATTTTTATGATCGATATACCATTTTAATCTTATTACATGTGGCTTGGCGATAAAGTCATAAATCTGAACAATTTCTGCCGTTTTAGATTTTTCATGATTTTTTTAAAACAAAAAAATTTTCTATTTTCACGTAAAAAATATATTTTTTGCTTCAATTTGTTATTATAACTCCGAAACTGCTGAGCCGATTGAAATGCAATATATATGTGAAAATGTTTGCATAGCATGGGAAAAATGTATTCAAAATTCAATCAATCGAAAGAAGAACATTAACTACTCAATTTTATGTATATTTTAGGTATATCAAAAAATTAAAATTATGTGAAAATGATATGATAATCTTATGCTTTGTAGAAAAATAACTAGTTACAACTTTCACAGTAAGTTCTAACATGAAAACTTGTCTCAGTAGCAATATAGCTATAGCAAAGTGCACAATTTCTAACCTTCGAAACTGCAGGGTAAGTAAAAACGTACTACGATAAAATATGAACGAATAAGTATACACATAAACACTCTTACACAAAGTAACGAAAGCGCTTTAGCGCTTAAAATATTAACTCATCCAACTCTTGTGAGTTTCTCTTGTATTTGTCAGATCAACTGTGTGAGTATATGCCATTATATTGATTCAAGTAAATGAAATCGATAGGTTTTTTCTCTGCTTCATTTAAGAATTCACTTTTTATTTTTTTTTTTTGTTCATCTTCCTTTTTTACGATCTGCAGGGGGTAATTAGCACTTTGTGCAACATTCTTCCTCTCCAGGTTTAAGGGGAATGAATGTTGTTGCTGTTTAAGCTATTTCTGATGGTAGGAGCTGCTAGAGTTGCTGGATTTTATGCTAAAATATCAATAAAATATATTTGCTACTTTACATAAAAATGAAAACTAATTATAGGGTTTTGAAATGAAACAAATAGGTTGTGTTTGTTTTACAAAAACTGTATATAGGAAAAATAATTAAGAATTTCTTATGGAAATTATTTTAATGGTTTCGTAAGACGCCATTTTATGTATTTAAAAGCTGAATTGCTTAATATCAGCCATAAAAAAAGAATTGAAGTATATTATTCATACTAATTGGCGGCTCTGTTAGAAGGTCATTGTAAATTTGATCAACCCTGTAAAAAATGTCTATCCAGCAGCTATTCCCTCAGTATTTAAGTAATTTAGTTTATCCAAATTCCATTAAAATTATGCAAACTACTATTTACTTCTTGTGTTCCATCCTGTCTGCCATCCATCTAAGTATATCAGAGGTATCAATTTCACTTTAAAAGCAAACATGCATTAAATTAGTTGCAATTAACGAAACATTTTAGAGCCAGTTAATGTTTTCCCCCCCTTCTTAACCCCACTTTCTTAAATTTTTGTTAATGTGAGATATTTGCAACATTTTTCAATTATGATAAACACAGCAGATATTTCAAAATATATCATTAATCCAATAACCAATAAATAAGACTTATTAGAGTAGACGCCTTTGATGTTGTTAAACTGAAGTAAAGCAAAAAAAAAAAAAACAAAGCTGGAAAATACATTTTCCTTAAGTAAATAACTGGTTTCAAAAACTAAAGAAAAACATACAATATTTTCGTATTTATATTTATATTTGAAAATCTTTTAATTGGTATTATGAAACCTATAAAAATTGTTGATATTTGTTGTTTTATTTTTTCAAAAATGTTTTACTAAAACCCGAGAGGAGAAAAAATCAATTATATGCTGGTCTTTAACTGACCAAAACGTTGAAAACATTAAAGTGAAAAAAAGAGGAAAAAAAACCAAGTAGAAAATCTAAAAAAGAAACCAAATAAAACTTGTACATGCATGCATGATACGAAAACTCATTCATGCTTATAATATAAACACTTATAAAAGCGATAATATGAAATTGATTTCATGTGGGAATTTGCTGAAAATTAACAACAAAAAAAAAAAAAACACTTAGAAATAAAAACATCTTAAGAAGTAAACAAGTAAGAGTTAGCGCCGAATCTTATATACCCACCACCAATATAATACCGGTAGCGGTTTGTATAAAAACATTTATCTTTTTCTCCCGATTTGTTTAGTTTTACTATTGCTAGAAAATATTTGTGGTAAATTTCAGAATTATTTGTGCTAGAATTTTTATCAATATCGATATTTATGAGAGATCATGTATTTTTCTGTGGGTGTTTTATAGGAGCTACAACCAATTATGGGTCGATTTTCATAAAATTAGGCGAGGCGATTCTTGTATACATGTGGATTATTAAGTTTAAAAGAGACTAATGCAAATTCAAGTGACCTATTATGAAGCTTTTGATCAAATATGGACCGATATACACAAAATCCAGCAGTTTGATTTTTGCATATATTTTACTTATCTGTGTGAAATTTTGGTTTGAAATCTATATTTGTAAGATATTTATATAGGTTAATTCGTTTTTCGGAAATGTTCTTTATACGGGAGCTATATCCAATTAAGAACCGATCTCCACAAAATTAGATACGGCGATTTATATGTTAACCTTCTAACCGTTAAGAACGCCTCAAGGCGGTCTTCGATTTTTGGGCCCCAGTGCTGTAGTAAACATTTTTCGCTTTAAAATAATGAAAACTGTCTGTTTTACATTTGATATACTTCCCAATATATTCTCAAAAGTCGTTTTTCAGCTATTATCAATCAAGTTAAAAAGTCAACAAATTAGCATCGAAAATTAGTTCGCAAATTTGACTATTAAAAAACAACATTTAGAATAAAATGATCGAATTAAAAATTGTACGGTAAGTAGACAACATTTTATATTTCTCAAGGCGGTCTTGCCGGTTTGTGTGTACAAAAATATCCTACTCTCTTACATTGTTGTTTCACCTCTATTGTTTGCTTATGGTTCTATTATATCCTTTTGTTTTACTATTTTGTTAAGGATGGATATTACTAAACGACCATATACGAAAAATATCAATTTGGAGCAAATGTCTGATGAACAATTTCTCGAGTCATTGGAGCTACATTAAGTGTTTGGAGATTCCTAAATTTATACACCACATCCTGTATTTTGATAACTTTCACAAATCGAAGCCGCTGTTAGTCTATTTACGAGCCAGAGAAATTTATGGTTTGGGCACAATGAGAGGTAGTAATTTTGATCGTCATTGTTGATCATGATTTACTTTTGTGTAGGCTGCGAAATGAACAAAGAGCAGAGCTGATTTTGAGTAGAATACATGACCTGAATACATGTAGTCGATGTGAATACTTTATTATGAAAGGTTAACAAATATGTCCGCCCGTCATCGATATATGTATGTATTGAACGTTTCAGAATAACTAATCCTGGCGAACAGCAATCAAAGGTTCCTCGGTATGATAGAAAGCAGAAAAAATTCATCGAAATCAATTGCCCTTAAATTATTCGAGAATACAATGATCGCATGGGTGGAGTAGATCTCATGGATGGTCTCCAGAATCGATAACATATTTGAGCTAAGACATGTGGACATGGTCTTTACAAATGCATTAATTTTAAACAAACGTCTGCAGACCGATGAGGCCAGTGCTTCCAACAATGTGTCCGATTAAAGAACTGCTTTTATAGCTTCCATATCTGCATGAAGAAATAGCTGCTGGAATTGCGGATGTTTTAACATTTTTAGATTTTATTTTGAAACACTTGTATATTATAAATTAATTTAAGGTATGTGCCATTGTTAGCTATGACCTTTTCCCATCTTTCTGGCAACTTATTTGATTCGGAGCCAAAAGAACTGCTATTATTTTGAGGCCAAGAACGATCATATTTAAGATACTCTGTCCTGAAGTGAAGTGTATTCCAGAGAGAGCATTCTGCATGAATCGAAACAAATATTAATCGGACGGATGAAAGTCTGCACTATAGGCCGTGTGAAGCAAAACTTTCCAACCATTTCATGATAAATAGCTTTAAACAGCTATTGCAACATGCTGCTTCATGTCCGGCCGTATATTCTTGTAATTTTTCGGCCAATGTTTGCTTCAAACGAGCAGAGTACTTATCCAATTTCGGATACTCTGTACTAAAGTGCATGGATCGAAACAAATATTAGTCGGACGGAGCAAGGTCTGGACTACAAGGCGAGTGATGAGAACTTCCCAACCACTTCATTCTAAACAGTTTATAACAGCTATTGCAACATGTGGTCGAATGTTATCATAATGGAATATTAAGGTTTCATATCCGGCCGCATATTCTGGACATTTTACGGTAAATTTTCGCTTCAAACGAATAAGTTGCATTCGGTACAGGTTCCCTGGGATGGTCTGGCCAGATTTCAGCAGCTCATAATATATAGGACTCTTTTGGTCCCACCAAATTCAGAGAATTACCTTAGTGCCATGGATATTTGGGCTTCAAATATGATCTCTTACGCTTCGCGTTATCGTAATGAATCCATTTTTCATCGCAATTAATGATTCGGTGCAAAAATTATTTGCATTTATAGCGTTGAATCAGCATTTCAGACATACAAATTCGTCTCTCATCGTATGGTGCCCAACTTCACTGCTTTTGGATGAATCCTGCTGCTTGCAAACATTTTGAAATTGCTGCTTGAGTAACTCCCAATGATTTTGCAAGCTTTTGTTGTGTTTTACAACAATCTTCATGGGGTAATGCCTAAAATTCTTGTTCTTCAAACTTTTTTTGGCTGGCCTGGAAGGTCTTTGTCTTCCGTGTCAGAATCATAATTTCTGAACCGCTCAAACCATCTCTCGTACGTTGAAACCAATGAAACATATGCACCATAAGCTTCGGTGTGCTTCAGCGGCACTTTTTTATTAAAGAAGTAAAGCAAAACTTCCCGTGTGTAACGCTTTGATGGCACAATTCGACATTTTCGAAGCAAAAAAAACTTTTTTGGTTAACACTATAATGTTCAATAACTAAATGAGAATAAATGGTATAAAAATGATATAAAAGTTATTTAAAACAAAAACCGAGTTCAGAAAATACGCCATCTATTTTAAGTCCCGCATTTTTAAGTCATACACCCAATATTAAATTTGGTGCAAGGAATTCTATATATATTACGATTATTTGTTTCGACTTTCAAACTGGTAACGATATATGTAAAAGATTTATGAGTATTGAAGTGATTGTAGGAAGTGGACTATATATGGGGGCTATGGTTAAATATGGACCGATAAAAATTTGTGTTAACATAGAACTTAGGTTTATATGGATACTGCTATTATATGGGCATTTATGTACCATATAACCATATTTGAATGAGACTGGGAGAGATCATAAACCGATTCTTGCATTCTCAACAGAAATTGTGTTTTTATCAAAAGAAAAATGAAAAACTATTTTCACAAAATTTGGTGATAAATAAATACCATTTTTTTTGTAGGTTGTGTTACAGTTTGGTATATAAATCTATTGGAGTTACTGAACCCCGTATGTCCTTTACTGGAGGTCCTATCATGCCAACAACAGACGAACAGGCTGATGAACTTAGCTAGAACGTTTTAGAATTTTATAAGGACTCAGAATATATATACTTTTTGGTTTCTATATGTTACGAACAGAATGACAAACTCAATACAACCCTAATTTTTTTGGTAGTGGGCATAAAAAGAGCCTGTTGCTTGTTGTTGAAGTGTGTGTTGTGTAATAAATAAATTTTGTCTACCAAATCAATGGTAATCATCGTTAAATGTTTGTGTTTTTCCGAGATAAATATTAGCCAAAGAAACCAAAAATTTCAAAAAACAAACAAACATCTTCAGAATCATCATCATGTTTTTTTTGTTTTTTTTTTTTCGAAAACAAATACTTGAAATTATTGTTTTGTATTTCGAAAGGAAAAGTTTTCCAATAGCTCAGGCTCGTGTGAGTAAACATTGCTCATGGGTCATTAATTAAATATAAATTAACAATGTTTGACATTTTATATTTATTTTATTTTTTTGTTGTCTACTACTATTTGTGTATGTAAGACCAATTATATTATTTTCTCATACATTTTGCTGGTGTGAATAGTGAACCATGGTTACAGGTTGCCAGGGTTTTTTCTTTGTATGTTTTGAAGTCATACATACATATATAGCAAGAAAAAAAATTTACAAGCTGGACATTTATTGACAAGTATTGTCAAATGCCATCAAAATTAAAACATGTAGTGTTGTTATTTGCCATAGTGTTGGTATTTTTCCAAGTAATTCCTTTGTGAAATAGTCAAGGTATACATATGTGTGAGAAGAGAATATGACAGGTAATTGACATACAAAATTGGGGTTACAGGTTTTATAGTGTTGCAGCAAAAAAAGATTTGTTACAAGAATCAAATTGGTCCATTGCTAACATTATCTGCAGCGTTTAAAATTTAGGAAATATGAAAATATAAATAATAGGTGCTCTATTTCGAACTAAACACCAGATAACCTATAGATTACAAAATGAGGTGCATAGAGCTTAAAGGAATGTGTAGGTAAAGTTCAAAGAAATTGGCGTGGGCTATAAATGAAATGGCGCGGGCTCTATATTTACTGCCGACAATCCATCAATCCGTCTGAATCGTTTTCATTATTTCAATAGAAAACCGCCATTTCTATTTATTTATGTTATATTATCATTAAAAATTAATTATTTAAACAATTAGCACACCATCTACAACCAATTCCCAAAACTCTACACATTGTGTGTGTTCAGACAAACAAACATTTTACACGCTTCTGTAAAAATGGTCACGGTCTTAACAGCAGACAATCGCTTAACTAAAACATCAATGAAATTTTCGAGTGCGTCTCAAAGCAAACAAACTAATCAAACAATTAATTCATCAATATTCTTGCAGTGTGTGTGCATTTTCACATCTACTTACTAACTTTTTACCTGTGTGGTAAATTAAATAAATAATTATCAAGACAAACTGAGGAAATTTTCTTCAAACTAAGTAATTGTCTAGGAATTGGTTTGGAAAGTAACAACTATATTCGAAATCTAAGTAAATATTGAAATAAATAAAATATTGATCGGATTTTATGGATTCTAAAAGGTTTTTTTATTTTAACATCTTTTCCGATTGATGAATTTGGGCTAAAATTTATGAGGATTGAAAGTTGATAAAGAAATTTATGTGGGGTTTAGATTTGGTTTAAATTATGATTTTAATAAAGGTCAATAACAGGTTAAATAAAGGAAATCGTAAAGGTTTCTATACGTTTTTTAAATATAAATATTTTGAAAAAAAAAAGTTTACTTTTAATATATATTATACAAATATTTAATCTATCTTTATATAAATTATTTAAAAGTGTAATAAATTAACTATTTCTGACTTTCAAATTTTCAATTCGATGCTCATTTTAAGAAAAAAAGTTGTTATATTTATGAAATAACTGTATTTGAGCAACGACATTGTATTGCAAAAAGTATCTTAATTTACCACTTCTCTTTCTTTGTGGTAACACAAAATTTGATATGGTTTGGATTTTATAAAAATTAAAATTTTATATGAAAATACCCCGGTTTGCATCGCTTCAATTTGCGTCGTTTCGAAGTTGCGTCTTTATAAAATGTCTGTGATTTCGAAGTTGCGTAGATTTTGTTTCAGTTTGCTTTGCATAGCTTTGAAGTTGCGTCTTTAGTGCTTCGATTTGCATCGTTTTTGTTTCAGTTTGCGTCGCATGGCTTCGAAGTTGCGTCGTTAGTACTTCGGTTTGCGTCGTTAATATGAAAATGTTTGTATTGAAAAATCTATATTTTCAGCAAAAATTATGAATCTCGGAACCAATTAAATGAAAATCAGTACAAATGTGTGGACAATCGTGGTTCGATTTGCGTCGTTTCTCCGGTTCCAATTAGCGACGCCAACCGGGGTATTAGTGTAGTGTAAAATATGCAGTTTCAATTGTATATAACTTTTGAACTTCTTAACCAACTTTGACAATATTGATATCATAGTAATACATAGTAATCCAGGTTATTTCAATCCGTTTGAAATCTCCACATTTTTCATATATTCTGGATCGTTATAGATTGCAGAGTCGATATAGCCATGTCCCTCTATCTGTTGAAACAACATTCTTTAGCCCCCAAATAGCTTACATACATGATTCATAAATCAATATATCTGCTATAATCCCGGTTCGGTTTCTGTTCAAAATCGAATAGGTAAAAAACCCCAAATTTTTTACCTATTTTTAGACGATATGGATATCTAATGATAGATATTTCCAAGTCCATTCCAACGACGTTTAGAACTCTATAGAAACTTGCACTTACAATGGGGCAAAATCGGAAAAAAAATTTAACTCGATTTACCAATAAATTAAAAAAAAATTAATCTTTATTATATTTTGGTGAAGAGTATATAAGAGTCAGCGCAGCCTTGTTGTGTTAATATATTCTCCTTTGAACAAAGGATAAATTAAAAAAAGGAACCTTCGATTTTCTAAAATTTTCCTTAATTTTAAGCCACGAGGGGATCTCAATAACTGCGTCTAGAGCCGCAGAAAAGGAAAGAGAACGCGAATCACGGCTTCAGCAAATGCGTCACAGTGCATCTTCATCGAGAGATGTGGGGACACCACAACAGCATATCGCTTCAAGAAAAAGAATCGATTTAAAGTTGGCGGCATTTAATTGCAATAGGGATGATGCTACAATAAGAATGAAGACTACAGGAGTCACAATGACGTACTAATTGGCGCAATGAACAAACTTTTTGCTTACATTGCAGTGTTTTTAAGTTCCCTATGGAATACCCGGGAATGTGCTCTTCATAAGTAAACAATGGCGGCTTGAAGACCAAATGTACCACAGAATGGAATCATTACTACCGCTTCCCAAACTGATGCGAAGTTTCTTCAAATTTATTTCAATGGAAATAAAACTACAGAAGCCGAGCCAAATCAAATAACATGCGTGTACATATGCTGCAAGACCCTTCCGACGAAACATTCTCAAAACAATTGTTGTACATTGGAAATGAAAAAATTGCCGACGAACTTCTGCCAAATGCGAAGGAATATTCAAGCCGTTGCACAATGGGGCAGAATCAAAATTTTTGGAAATAAATCCGGCATTTCTAAACCGCTAATCCTATCGAGATAAAATTTGACGTGGACGTAGCCAAAAAAATGCATGTCAATATCTCAATTAGATTCAAAAATATACAACTTTAAAACTCAGTCCTTTCAAAAATATTGTACATTTTTATATTTTAGTATAAAATGTCAGAACCATACAAATTTTTTATTATGAAAAAGTGAAATAATTTTGAAGGACTGAGTTTTAAAGTGTCATATTTTTGAGTCTAATTGAGATGTTGACATGAATTTATTTTTCTAAGACCAAAAATTAACTTATCTAAACAAAAAAATTAGTTCGGAATAAATGTGGATTAAATTGATCTTAATATTTGCAATTCTATTAAAATTTTGACACAAATTTTAGTTTTCGAAACTCAATAAATAAGTAATATGTAATAAAATTTTTATTTATCGACAGAACTCAATGACATTTTTATGGTTTTCTACATTTGTCGTTCTAAATAACAAAGTGTAAACAACTTGCAAAGGGAATCTCGCAATTACTATAAATTGGATCGAAAATCCCAAAAATGGTATTTTCTACAATTTCACCCACAGGATCCGCATGTGGGATCGGAAAATATTTTGAGGGAAAATAGGGAACACATCGAGGTTTCCAAATTTGCTTTCTGATCCCAGCATTGGAATTTTAGAACATGTGGACCAAAGTTTAAATTTTGATAAAAAAAAAATTAAAAATTCCGTAGCGCATAGAGGCGACATATTCGAAAAATAGGACATGTTTTTTATACCAAAATGTTCTCCGTGAAGATACATTACAAAAAAACATAAAAAATTTTCTTAAATAAAGTTTTTTTTTTAATAAAAAAAACAGCAAAAATCTACTATTTTTATAATTTTTAAATTGAAAATTGTTTATTTTTGAGTCAATTCGGTCCAAAAATACGCCCTATATTTAAAAAAAAAGGACCAAGTTATGACAAATTTTTTAAATTTCAATTTTCAAATGCATATAATTGGGAAATTATAAGAGATAATAGAACGCACCAGCATGTTTTTTTAAGAACTAACCGAGCGCTTTCCAAAAATATAAAATCTTTGAAAGCGGTTGGGAAACAAAAAAATGTTACGTGTTTAAATTTTTACATGTCGAAGGTTAAAAGTTAATACATTTTTTCAAATATATACCTAAAGTTAAATTATCTCGAAAAATGCTTGTAAATGAGCAAGTAAAAAACCAAACTAAAGCTAATTTCCAAATTCTGGAGGACTTTAAATTTTATATGGCCATACAAAAGAAGAATTCAGAAGATTAAAGGCACTAAAATTATTTTTTTTATCGAAATTTTTCATTTCGTCCCAAATATGAAATTATTTAAGTAAATCAAGTTGGTTCCGGTATTGTTTACTTAGAGAAGAAAGTTAAATAAATTTCATATTCTTTTCTTACTGTTGACAACATCTTTATGAAATCTATAAGTTTTTTATATTAATACCACTGACTTTTTCAAAATCACTGTGGTTGGTCTTTCCGCTCAACAAAAAAATTCTACTCAAATTTCATTACAAAAGTAGAAGATATCACAGTAAATATTTCTAATAAAATCTCTTACAGCTAAATAAACTACTAAATATTATTACCACCTCATATCCTTGAACAAATGTCAACTTAATGCATCCCAGGTATTGTGCGTACGTACGTACCATAGGTATCCATACCCACCGCAACGACATTTTTTATGCACTTTTGCCATCACATGTGTTTATTTGTCCATTTAATGGCAACAGCAGCTTAAAAAAGACAATTCAGAGACAATGTCTAGTTGTCGTTGTTGTCGCTGTCATTGTGGGTATTTCTCCTTATTTCATAATTAATTTTTATAGCAAAGTTATTGACTACTACATTGTCATAATGGCCAACAAATGGACTATTTAACTTGTCTCATAACTGTTGTAAAACGGTGGATAATTTTCAAAACTTATGCTAAAACGTACACAAACA
This sequence comes from Calliphora vomitoria, assembly GCA_942486065.2. Lineage (NCBI taxonomy): Eukaryota > Metazoa > Arthropoda > Insecta > Diptera > Calliphoridae > Calliphora > Calliphora vomitoria. The sequence goes on along the minus strand of OW818030.2, from coordinate 120,311,210 downwards.
CATAAGCACTTGCACACGGATATAAAACTTAACACTGACACACACACAATCATTTGGTTTAAATACTTACACACATGATATTTATACCAACAATTGCACGTACAAAAGCAACAATTCCAATAACACAAGCAGCAGCAACAAAAAAATCATAATAAAATAAACTGAAACTTAAGTGATTTTTTGTGCCGCTGCTGCTGTTGCTGTTGCTTTTTGTAATATAGATGCTGTTGCAAGAACAGCAACAACCCCAACATTAGCAGAAAAACAATTTTGCATACAATGTTGCCACAAATAAGCAATATTCGCCTCATATACCATTTATTTTTATGATCCTACAAACAAAAATAAAAAGAAAACACTCAACAAACAAACAAACAAACAGCCAACAAAGTGCCTGCTGGAATCAACAGGCAGTAAAAAGAAATACTCGTACTTGTCAGAAGTTGAAAAAGAAAAGACGCACACTTGAAAAAAGCAACCAAAATGAAACCAAATGAATGACCATTATGATGATAGTGTTGCGTTGATGACCATATTGATTAAAGCTCATGTTAAAGGGTTTTTTTTAGGTTTTGAAATGTTTTATTTTTTTGTTGTTCTTTACAGAAAACATAAATGGTTCCAGTTGTGCGGAGCTCGATAGCTTGATATTTCCTGTTGATGATATTTAAACTTAGTTTTTTAATAGACCTTTGAACTTGAAGTGCAGAAATGATAAACGATGCTAAAGACTGTAGGGGGAAAATCAATTTTCTCCAGCTCTGTTGAAGTTTAGTTATTAGTTTTGTCAGTCTAAATAAAAAAGTCTTAAATACTTATTAATTTCAAGTTTTTTTTCTTATTTTGGATTTAAAATTTTCCTAGATGATTGATAACTTAAACTGCCTAAAAATACCGATATCATACAGATTATAATTCTATAAATGAAATAAAATGTCAAATTTTTGAACATACGACTTTTTCGATTTTTTATACTTAAGCTATTTATTCTTTTTCATGTAAAAAACTATATGTTTGCTAGATTTATTGATGAAAAATTCGAATTTTTTAGGAAAACTTTAATCAAAATTTCTGCAATATGGAAAAAGAAAACAAACAAAAGAAAATGTCAAAATGATTGTGGTTTGCAAAAAGAGACAAATGCTTATATACGACACTCGTTACCTATTGATAATGTTATATTTTCTCTCGCTCTGCAAACTACAACCATTCAAAATTTGTTGTATAACGTCAAAATAACATTCTGTTTGATATCACTTTTCTGACAACTGTTATTTGATGCATATCTGCATTAATCTATTACTTTTATAATGTGAAACTTTTGAAAAATCTACTTGATTTTCAAAACCCTCATTTAATTTTTTATGGCAAGACTCCAAAATATTGATTTTAAACTCTTCAATTTCTTCAGCCACTCAATATATTGATGCACTCGTAGAAAAATAAGTTACCAGGAGCTAGATTCGGGCCGTGGTAGAATTCAATTTTTAAATCTTAGATGAGTTTCCCAACATTTATGGAAGATTTGAATTGAATAGAAAACAGTTTTTTTTTCTTTAGATTTTCGTTGAATCATGAATTTCCTCGTTCACAGCATGTGATTTAATGGGCTTGTAGGCATAGACTCCTAGACGAATGCAGCGTCTTCCAGGCAGATATCATAGCGATTGGGAAAGCCACGGATTTAATAGGCCACACGTTTCAGAGGGGTCTATAGTCACAATTTATATTTATAGTCAAACAGATGTCATATGGCATACTGCTGAACTGTAATAGGGCTCTAGAAGATTGTATAGTTATTGGAACTATACGAAATTAGATTGCGTTGGGTACCAGGGCACTGTAACATACAGATAAATGAGATAGCAGATAATAGAGTTCGGATCTTGAATATATTAATAGGGACTGGGTGGTTAAACCTACTACAGCCACTAACGTATGCGGAATAAAATTGCATCAAAACACAAAACGCTATATTTGTTTCCAACAATAAAGCAAATAATAAATAAAACTTTTATAAAATAGCCCATTGTATTAATTTAATGTATGTATATACAGGTGTTGGAAATATCGATGTTTGCACTTTTCTGAGCTCCTATTTCAGTTTCATGGTCTTAGAATTGATGGTCAAATCAAATTTCAAAAAAATCAAAATTTGCAATTTACATCTTTGATTACGATTTTTATTCTAAATAATCTACAAAAACTCTTCTATTTAAAAAGGTCCAAAAACTCTCAAATTAGTTTTAATTTAAAAACAATAGGAAATTTGTTCAATTTAGAAAGTCTGGAATTTGAAGGGTGATGGAAAACACCATAATCATCTGGGCGTGCCAGCTGGATGATGGAACAGTTAAGAAGAACTTTCTTTTTAAAAAAATAATCTCTGATGTTTCTTTTTATGAAATGATTAATTTTATGCACACATTTCATAATATATTAATTAGAATTGATGGTCAAATCAAATTTCAAAAAAATCAAAATTTGCAATTTACATCTGATTGATTAAGATCCATATATATTTTTTTAGAAAAAAGATAATGTTCCACGTTGCACGTCTTATCAATAGTAGGTTTATTTACTTTCAAAAAAATCCACATCTCTGCCTTTCACTGCCACTTGATGTAAAATATAACAAATTGTTCCCGATAAAAATAGATAAAATATGGAAAAAATTTAAAATATTTGTTCAAGGTAGTTCTTATTCTGTTAACATTTTGAAATAAATAAAAGCCAGATTTTCAAATGTGATTTTAAAGTATTAAGGAAAAACATAACGTAATTTAAAATAAGTCTTAAAACACTAATAGCTCATGTACTTTTTCTTTGGCCAGGTCAAAATTTTTGTTGCAATTTCATTCCGCATACGTTACTATAGTTTGATCTTCGAAGTATTTCGGGCCATGTCCAAGGCTATTTGGGCAAAGTTAGATGCAAAGGCAACCATAATACTAATTGGGTTGGATAGGAAAAGTATCAGGTCTTTAGTAAGAGCGATAACCGGGCACTATTCAATTGGAGGCTTTATTGGTAAATGGGACTTCTGTAGGTTGTGTAAGGATATTGAGGAACTACAAACAGTGGATCATATTCTGTGTAACTTGCCTAGGGTCTCATGCAATAAGGGCTAAAGTAAAGATTACATGACGAACTAATGAATGTAGCTACGCAGAAAAAACAGATTCGTAATAGCAACCGAATTTGTTGCCAATTGAATGATTCGGTTGCACACAATGAACTTTTCGGTTTCAGCAACAGAAAATCAGTGCATAAAGTTGAATTTTGATTGAAGCAACGAAACTTTTGTTACCACTTCTAAAATTTTATATACACAACTGTAAAATTCGGTCACTAAGGCAGAAGCATTCGATTGGCAACAAATTCGGTTGCTATTACGAATCTGTTTTCTCTGTGTAGATATGATCTAGGAAATCTATTAGGCTTTATCAGAGGAATAGGCTTGCTATATTAGGTAACAAGACTATTTCTTGTACTTTTTCTCTCTCTTTGGACTTCAAATCTAGTTCACACCTAGTAATATTTCTAAAGGGTATCAAAATTGATCCTATGGGTCTCTTCTCCCTTAAAATATATCTATCTATTAAGGCATAGACATTTGGCTTAAAATTAAACAAATATAGATGTACAATTAAGGAAAAATGCCGGTTTTGTCAAAATCATTTTAGCAAGCTTATTCTGCACAATTTTAAATAACTTAAAGTTTTCTTTTAGCAGGTTGTGAAATTTCAAGCTAGATCTTATGAATGTTGATTATTGTTTTACTGCTTCGATGTCTTAAAGAATGCCCAAAAATTCCATTATGTAATGGCAGAAATCGATAGATACTTTCTACGACAAGCATTAACAGATCTCCAAGTTTAGATCATTGCCTTTGGATAATAGTAATTTGAACCAGATAGACTAGTATTTCGGCAAGATTTAATGTTGAAAGTAGAATTTAATGAAAAATCTGGCAAAATATAGGATGTCAAACGGTATAAGCGTACTAACAAAGAGGAATGTCAGGTAAATTCAGTCGATCGATAAAATACCCACATATTAAGTATTAACAGTTTGATCATGGACCTTCGGTATCATACCGATGGCCTAATGATTCCACATGTAGATTTATACTAAAAAGGAAAAGGGAGTTGTTTCAGAGACTGTCGATATTTAGCTAGAGCGTCAAACGGATTGTCCCTGAACAAAATATATGACAATATTCTTTTGATCGTGCGCAAACAAATTCAGTATAATAGAGTTTAGCTATTGTACGGAATTGCTGTAATGCTACTTATCAGAAATATATAAGGGGGATTTCATGTTAAGTGAACCAACTTTTGCAATCGATGTCTTCCGATCGGGATGAAATTTGCATAAAGGTTAGTTCTATTGGATAGTAATTCAGACAAAATTTGTTTATAAGATCGCTCGAGAACTCTCTGAGTTTGGCAGGTGTTTTTTCTCATCCATGTAACTTATTACCTATTGTTCTTAGCAAAATGTGTCCCAAATAGTTTAGATAGCTATTTCTTCAAGCTTTCGATAAAAAAAATTAAAATTTTTTTTTTCCGAAATAAAAACTTCTTTGACTTCGCTCTAGGAAATAAATTATACATGACTGAGAAAATAAACAAAGATATGTTTTTAAGACAATTATAACTTGAACTTTATTAAGTTTATCAAGACAATTGGAACATCGATTGAGTTAAGAAAAAATATGATTTCAATAATCGATAATCAGTAAAGCCGTTGATATTCATTCAGGTTTCGTTTTTTTGATTTAAAAAAACGAAATCTCGTTGTCTACTTCAGTCAATTTGTAATACTTATTTTGTTTATGAAATAAAGTTAAATTTTAAGCGACTTAATTAGATGCAACTTTAATTACTTCCATAGATTTTAGAAATGTTGTATAATTGAGATTTTTTTAACAACAAAAGAAAAACTCATTCTAATTAAACAAAATATGCAGTAGTTAGAAACGAAACAACATTTTTTATACAATACAATAAATCCAAAACCCAGCAAACCAATTATTTTTGAAATTACAAATACATTTCTTAAGTAAAATCTTTTTCTGATAACTTTATTCTTCAAAACTGTTGTTGGGTTAGATTACTACTGTTAAACTCAGTTAATATCCTTTAACCATTTTCCATAGCCCCATGTACACCATGACCCATTTGATGAGTGAGCGGCACAGGATAGAGTTAATAAAACATAAAGTTTTATTTAAGTTACACAATTAAAAACCTGCAAAATATGCAGCGATGTTTGATGATGTTCATCATGGCGAGGAGCCGTGGAAGGCCATAAAAATGCATAAAACAAAACTCAAGAGGTTTAAGAGAATCAAAATGAAGAAAAAAAAATATACATAAAGTATAAAATTTAAAAAAAAACATACCAGCGATTTGCAACAAAAAAAAAAAAAGTAAAAATCATTTTGTGAACAACACATTTGTATTTTGTAGCTGTTGTACGTTTTTTTTTTTTTTTTTGTTTATCCTCATCTGAATGTATCGACGATCGATCGATCGTTTTGTGATTTTCAGCAGTTTTTAGTATCTTGCAAAGTTATTAATTAAGGGAAACACAGCAACAACAAAAGCATTAACAACTGCTTTAGCCACAAATATAACGACACATGGAACAACACCAGCATATAACATGGAACAACAACAATAACAAAAACGCTGGAAAGAAACAGCAATATGGCATTGCCACCAATCAAACTGAAAATTTTTGGCTTAGCTGAGTTAGTAACGAATTAAAGTCACTCTTTCAATATTATTCAAAGATATTACTGCTTCGAAAATCAGTTGAGTTTATCATAATTTTAGTGAATGAACCGAATCCAAGGAAAGTTGAGCCAGCTGAATTTGACTGAATTTTTATAGAGTACTAGCTAACCCCGTTCTTTACACTACAACAATCGTAGTAATACTATGAAAGGATTTTTTAAAAAATTTATTTTCATTTAATATCTATATGCTTTTGCCATCGAAAGTGTAAAAATATATGCCTGTGGTTATCTAATAACAAATAATCTTTAAACACTTATGATGTCAAATAAGAACTGATCTGATCTTCCTTTTTAGACTGTAAAGAATAATAAAGATAAAGTATGAACAATTAACCCCTTTGTATCTCATTCACTCAGAATCATATATATGCTCAACTTAAGGTTTCAAAAAGTTGCATTAGAAAGACGAAAAAGTACCAATAGTTCTCCTTATGATTGATTCTAAGATCACTCTGATACACATCAGCTGACTTTTAGGTCGATAAGTTTAATCATTTAAAATATTAAAAAGGTAGCCTTAGAAGAAAAACAAGCAATTTCCCTTTTCAAACTTGAAAAGGGAAATTGGGAATATTTTGCGGATATATTTTTGTGATGTGGATATGTGCCAAGCGATTCCAATCTGTTTTCATATTTTAAAAAAGTACCAACCAGTTTACACGGGTTTGTCTCAGTCTACACCTTCACACTCGATTTCCAAATAACACCCTGATTTGGCTTGATAATTTGGAATAAAATGTTTTTCCCGTTTTTACCCCTTTTTGGTACTTTTTTGTCCCAATTGAAATGTTACATATTTTATTTAAATAAATTTTAGTATCGTAGTGGGAGGTCATGATAAAATATTCATATGTCTATCTATGCCAATTTATAGAAAAACATATTGAGTATATGACTTAAAGAGGCGGGATTTAAAATAGATGGTGTATTCTGGTTTTTGTCTTTACTAACTTATATATCATTTTAAAGGAAACATATCTGCAATTTAATCTCACTTAGTTATTTAACATTATAGTGTAATAAACAGGAAGTTTTGCTTTACTTCTTTAATTTGAAAAAAAAAAAAATTGTAGCTGAAACACACCGATAGCTCACCGAAGCTTATGCTGAATGCGTTCCATCTATTTCATTGTGCGAGAGATGGTTTATGCGGATCAAAAGTGGTGATTTTGACAAGGAAGACAAGAATTGGAAGCATTCCTCCATGAAAATTGTTGTTAAACTCATTGTGAGCTAATCAAGTTGCAATTTAAAAAAATCTGCGAGCAGCACGATTTATCCAACAGCAATGAAATTGGGTACAATACGAAACCAAATATTATGGTGGATGTGTTCAATCGGTTCCAACGTGCGAGTGATGGTTTGTTCGGTTTAGAGTGGTGATTTTGATATGGAAGCTGAATATCACTCAGGCCAGCCAAAAAAGTTTGAAGACCAAGAATTGGAGGCATTACTCAACGAAAATTGTTGTCAAACTCAACAAGAGCTCTCAGCTATTTCAAAACGTTTGCGAGCAGCAGGATTCATTCAAAAGCAGGGAAATTGGGTACCGTACGAGTTGTAGACGAGAGACCATGAAATACGATTTTGCATGTTCGAAATGCTGCCTGAAAGCTATAAAGTAAACCAAATCATTACTGGCGATGAAAAATGGATCCATTATAATAACCCGAATCGTAAGAGATCGAAGCCCGACCAACCAACCGAATCAACACCAAAGCCAAATATCCATGGCGCTGAGGTATATATATATATATATTTGTTCCTGTTAACTCCTACAATCCTACATAATCGATCGATGTTTTATTTGATTCCAACGTAGATGAAGATGAGATGTTTCTATTTCGACTTGCCATTTCCAGGTATGAGATGGCCTTACTATTCGTCGACTGCCTTGCGGATTCCAGACCATGGCTTGTCTTGCAATATCTGTCAATGGTTTCCGCAATGTATGTCCAATCCAACACCATTTATCTCGAACCATAATAGATCGAAGCCCGACCAACCAAACGAATCAACACCAAAGCCAAATATCCATGGCGCTGAGGTATATATATATATATTTGTTCCTGTTAACTCCTACAATCCTACATAATCGATCTGATGCACGATGTTTTATTTCATTCCAACGTAGATGAAGATTGAATGTTTCTATTACGACTTTCCGTTTCCAGGTATGGGATGGCCTTCCTGGATCGGTTTCCAGATGGATCGGTTGTTTTCTGGCTTCTGATCATAGCTCGTTGTTCGAAATTGTTCTGGGTTAATATACATATATGTAGGATCTTGCTTAAGAATTTATTTACGAAAACTTGTACGGATTGTATCTCACGTGATGCTGCATTCCACATTTCGCATCGATATAACAGTGTGGATTTTACGTTCGAGTTGAACAGATTTAGCTTTGTACGTCTTGATATGTACGATGAATTCCACACCGGCTAAAGTTGTGCGAATGCTTGACTTGTTTATGCGGCCTGTCAGCCTTAGAACCCCCACAATATATTGACCCGGAAGCTGCGAAAAATTTGCAGGAACATACGTTTCGTCATCCATTATGCAGCAGGTATATTTTTTTTTTATAAAACTTGACTTTAATTTTCATGCTCTGTCCTTGGTCTCAAAATTTTTAGCATAGTCCCTGTTAGGAACTTTTTGAGCCTTGTATGTTTTTAAACCTGCATTGAATTTAACTTTTTGAACCAAATTGTTCGAGTACTGAGCTAATCGGACTGCTTTTCTACCAGATGTGTTTGGAGATCTATTTATGGACTTTAGAAACATCATGTGGACCATAACTTCTACATGAACCAGGTTTTCTATTAACGGACAAGATCTACATATACTGTTTAGTGACATTGGAATCAGTTTGACCGCAGACCTTTGATTGTTTGGCCAACTTTTTGTAGGACCAGGTTGGGTTTTGTTGAAAATATTTAATAATTTTAGTACGCATATATACATATTATGAGTCTTATTATCTTAGAAGTTACACCTTTACATTCCAATGCATTCCATATCGCTGAGTGGTTTAATGTGTCAAATGCCTTTTCGAAGTCTATGAAAGTGAGGTGTAGAGGTGATCTCTATTCCACTCTCAAGCTATTTACATGGTCGACATAGGATTTGTGGGCGCGGAAACTTGCTTGTTCCTTTCTTAGCTCAGGAAGAAGAGCAGTTGATAGCCTTTTGTTAAGTATATGTGCTATCACCTTGTTAATCATACTTAAAAGTGTAATCCCTCTCCAATTTTTACGTTCTGTGAGGTCCCCTTTTTTTGCCAAATTTATGATTACACCTTCAGCAATTTATGATTACACCTTCAGCAATTTCCTCTGGGAGAAGCTCCGTAGGCAGGAGTAGCCTAGCACTGGTTGTTGCGTCAGTTGTTAGCATCTCTGAGGTAATGTTCTGTATTTGGTGATACCATATGGGTGCTATCTATTATGTACTGTCAGAACATCACATGAAATCTGTACCGAACGTAGCTGGAAAGACCATTGACCGAAAAATTCCCATAATATGGGGTCAGACAAGAAACCGTAATATTCCATCATTACAACGCTCGGCCACATGTTGCAATACTTGTTGAAAACTATTTAGAAATAAGTAGTTGGGAAGTTCTGCTTCACGTCTGATAGTCCAGACATGGCCCCGTCCGACAATTATTTGTTCTGATCGGAGCAGAACGCTTTCTCTGGGATACGCTTCACTTTAGAATAAATTATGCGAATTTGGCGCGGAATGCATATGTTGCCAGAAACATGGGAAAATATCATTGCTAATAAATTGTACAAATGTTTAAATAAAACCTAAAAATTTGAAAAAAGTTCGTGTCATATGCCCAATATTTTATGAAAAATGTACAGAAAAAGTACCAAAAATGAACTTTTTGTATTTTTTAATAAGTAAAGAATAAGATTTTAAATATAGTTCTATGTTTATTGGTTTAAAAGGTACATGGGGTAGCAAAAAAGTACCATAATACTGTTGTTACCCGTTTTCTCCCCTAAAAGTTTCGAATTTCAATGAAGTACCCAACACCTGTCTGGTAATTTTTTAAGTAGACTTTCGAATTTTCTTCTTAGTAGATCTACATAAGGGAGGGGGGTACATATAAAACGCCTTTAGGGGTTTGGTCTGGGCGATTTTAAATCATTAAGTCACTCAGTAACGTTTCCCGTTTATATACATAGATAGATATATTCATCTGTTCCGATAGCCAAATGGCCTTCAAAACTTGTCATTGTCGATTTGTATGCTGGAAGATTATAGATATTGACGTAGTTTAGTCTTTTTACAAGAATTATTAGTGGCTAAATCGATGCTACTTATATTATGCCTTATTAATGTCTTCAAAAGGTTAAGTTATTTCCAAAAATCTTTAATTTTTTTTTTTCATAAACTTCCTTCCACTGCTGAAATTATCGGCATAGTGTAATCCTTTTTATTTTCATTTAGAAAATTTTAACCTGTCTCCTGTGCCTCAATAAATTTAATTATTCACTCATTATAAAATATGGAAAATATCTAAACAACGCGTGTATATTTTGTTGTACTTGTAAATGACTGATGTGCGAAAATTTCGATTGTTGGCAGGCCAGCGCAGCCATCCACAGTGCGGTTGCACAGACACAACAAACATACAACAAATAGACGGACATACGGATGGATGGCTGGACGGACACACAAACCAAACAGACAGACAGACAGATGAAACATAAAATATATCTGCATATATAGATACATATGTTTAAAAATGTTTGTTGCCATATAGAATGAATGTTGTATTTGTATTTTGGTAGCTAAGGATTTCTTTTACATGCCAAACAACACACAAAATATTTATGCACAGATGTATGTGCTGCACACACACATATATTTTGTGGTGTTGGTGGGTTGGTTGTGTAACAAGGGAGTCAGTCTTCAACGTCTTGTTGTGGCAGCACAAAAACCCACCAACAGACAGTTGGGCACAGTGGGAATTTAATTGAAATTATTACGATTTAGTGGAAATTATTGTCAAATGTTTATTGTTAATGCAACAAATTAAATGTATCAGGGGAGCACAAGAAATATTGATATGAAATAAAGCTGACTGGAATATATAAAAGATAAAATTGAGGAATATTTTTCTTATTGATAATTTTGATTTAAAATACAAAATTTTTATTTTTTTAAGATCTCAAATGAAACAGCACTGTAGTAATTTCAAGTTCATTAAAAGATGAATCAAGTTTTAACTTGATTCGAGATTACGCCATTTATACTTACTTTTCGCAACTACCATATAATGTAAGCTAATTAAGCTGTTGAGATTTTCAATCATCCCTGCAGAATGTAAAGTAGTTAGAAGAAATTGACTGAACAGAAAAACATGTGAATTGATTGGACATAGACCAAATGAAGGACAAAACGGAATGTAGACATTTGTTGCAAACAGATCTCAACAATTCTATTTTTCTTGTAAATGTTTGTTCAAAATATGCTACAGACTCTTGGATTATTTATATAGTTTTCAGATTTCTGTAAAGAACTTTCATTGACTTTCTTAAAATTTAATGCAATTGATCAACGTTTTCCGAAAAATATCAAACTTTCTAATTTTTTGTGACCAAAGATAAAGGTATTTTTAACAAACATAGAAAGAAATTGCTCAGTTAAGTTCAAGTTGGGATGACATCCCATATACATATTGTTACGTTTTAACCTTTTTAAAACGTTGGTTTATTTCCTTTAAATAGACCGGATACTTTTGATTGCAAAAAAAAAAAACAGTTTTAGTAGTTTAAAATTGTAACAACTCTTTATTTATTTAAAATGTACATCAACAACAGTTCAAATAGTCACTCAGTGTCTTTATACATGTTTATTAATTTGCAGAAATGTACACGCACTTTATAATGTACAAGGCAGTTGATGTTAACGCTAACAGCGCCTATGATCAACTCAACTCACGACTGCAACCTCTGCCACTATGTATACACACGCCATCTTTCTGGAATCTTCTACAATGCTCTTAATGGACAAACTAGTATGTTCGATTTCTAGAGCTTTCGATGTCAATGTTAGCAACATAAACATTTAGTGTTGCCATACTTATAAACAATGCTAATAACCGCATGTATTAACATTGTAGATAAGTAGAAGCTTCTACTGATGGACGTGTTTATAAACATGATAAATGTTAACGATATGTGTAATACAAGATATGTTACTTTCTCACTGAAGTGTACGTCTCTAATCTTTACAAGCAACTGTCGACCACTCCAATACTGTTGTACTATCTACACGGAAAGGTTAAGATAACCCTTGGAGGTATAACCAGATCTGTGAAGACCTTTTGCATATACAAGTGTCTACAACTTTATTGTTTTTCGTGTTAGATACAAATCCTTTCCTTTTCTGGCGCAGCATCCACCAGACGCAATGAGCAGAAAATCATACCTATTGTGGATCTGGGTTTGGCTATGTCTGAAGGTCTTAAAGCCGTCAGTATCGACGAGGAGCCACGTTCGTCGAGATCCACTATATTTTACAGGTCAAAGGATGGTCAAGTACTCCGCCGGCCACTGGTAGACCTCGAGCACACAACTGCGTCACTGTGGGCCGTAAAGGCCCGGTTTCAGGCACTGTGATACATATTTAAATCGTGAAACAAAGCCCAGCAGATATGCCGTAGATATGCTCAGCAGACTCCGCGAACGTGGACGAAACCTGTGACTGAAAACGAAATATATGAAATTTATTGGCCTTACTTTGTTTGCCGGCATAATTTGGACAAAAAGTCAGTCTGCTCCTGAGTTGTGGGCCAATAATGGAATTCCTATCTACAAGGCAACGATGTCTGATATCCGGTATAAACAGATTCTCAACTACATTCGATTTGATAATAGCAATACAAGATCCGCTCGAATAGTATAAAGTAAATCGGCCGCCATCGACGAGGTTTGGAATATGCTCTTAAACAACTTGGAAAGTCGATATGTTCTGCGTGGCCAGATACCTGTTGATGAAGAATTGTTTCCGTACCGAGGCCGCATGCGCTTCACCCAATATATTCATTCAAAACCAGCCAAATATTGCATAAAAATATGGTAGGTGTGCGACTCCAACTCCAATTACCCACTGAAAGGAATAATTTATATTGAAAAACAAGCAAACGAAGCACGTGCGGCAAATCCAGGCGAGAACGTTGTTCTGAAATTGGTGGACGAACAATATATGCTGATCATTTTTTTGTCATATGATTTTAGCCACGATTTTGATGACAAAACGGTTGGCTTATGTAGGAACCATGCGAAGAAACAAAGTCTGCATACCGAAGGAGATGTTGGATCCTAAAAGAGAGGTATTGAGCACTTTATTCGGTTACCACAACTAAGCTCTCACGTGCCAAAAAAGAAAAAAGTAGTGGTTCTTATCTTAACGGAGCATTATAATTCCGCCGTAAACTCATTGAAACCAGCGCAGACGCCATTTCAAATATTGGATTACAATAAGTACAAATCCGGAGTGGACACCATGGATCAGATGGTTGGTGGTTACACTTGCAAACGATCCACAAACCGATGGCCGTTAGCCTTGTTTTTCAATATGTTGGACGTTGCGGGATTGGCTGCATTTATCATTCATGATAAGTTGGAGCATGTCAAGCGAAACGATAGAAGACGTGTCTTGTTTATGGAACTGGCAGAACAACTGGGGATCTCTCACACGAATCCAATTGTATGAGGTATGAAACACGTCAAACAATCAATGGCGTTATTCGGTGTAGAGGTAAGCATTTCATTTATTAATTTATTAAATTAAAATTCTAAATCAAATTTTAATTTTTTTTGCAGGTAGCTGCAGGCTCGCCGATATATCACTTTGTTATAAATTGGACAAAAAGCAGTTTGTTTACATCATTCACATGCCAGGTATTCGTGCCTTGAATGCCGTACATAAAATTTGTTTTGTTACCTTTCAAATAAAATAGCGTATGTAGCTACCTAAGATGTATTAAAATGTGTTTCTGTTGTTAATTTTTAGTTTTTCCTAGCATAACACATCTAGGACAACTGACTATGTATTTCCATACAAATCCCACATAGGTCTACACAGACCTGGTTATACCGTTTAGCGCCAAAAAATCCATATACCTGCGAGAGTTAAAGGACAGTTATATACCATAGTTGATTAAATCCAGGTTTACATTGCCTTCAAAATGGTGTCAGCAGAAGATGAACCTCGATTATTCTCACGGCAGTTGAGAGTAAGTCGTCCAATTAAAATCTCCCTTCGTTCATAGCAGAATTTATGGCGATTTTGTTCATTATCAGTTATATGAGAGTCTGAGTGGAAATGCTCGAAAATTATCGTCATTAAATCCTTTCTCGTTTCAACAAGAACTTTCAACATCAGTATCCTTCTGGTTAAATTGATGATATCTTCAATTTCAATTTACGTGAATTTAGAAAATCTTGGATTGAAAGCCCTGCGAGTCTCAGACGATTTTGAATAGCTGGTAAAAAGCTGCTTATCTATAAGAAAGTTTCGTGGAACATGTAAGATAGATTTTTGGAAATATATTAAGTTGAGGTTATTGTTAAAAATGTTAACCATCTTCATCATAAGTTGAATTCCCGGAGCATTAAGATTCTTCAACATCAGAATTAATATTTTATCTGTCAATCGCAGTAGAGAGTTAGGCTTATAGATGATCTGTGTAACCGTTTCTAATGTTCATAGATCACACGTGTATAATCTATGAATATCATCTCTCTTCTCTTCGAATACCTCTGCCACCGCTCGGACATTTTACACCAGTTGTGTCAGAAAATCACATCATTATATATACCTTTCAGAGACGAAAGAATCATCGATATATCATTGATATACTGTTGTTGAAGTATCTTTAAAAATGTTGGTCTTAACTATGGTGTTAATAGAATTTTTTAGTTTTGGATGTAAATAAAATTGCATCAAAATTCTTTAACATTAGCATGCAAATTCCATGTAGGTCAATAGCCAGGGACATTAAGGCTAATTGATGATATTTGTTAATTCTATTGAGAAGAGTTCATGAATCCTAGGTGTCGGATCTGTATCCATTTGAGTCTATTCAGCATGGTTCAAAAGACTTCGCAGGTATAAAGTACATTCTGTAGTAAAAGTTTTGCTGAACAAGCTGTTTACAAAATAATGTTCTATAAATCTTTGAAAATGCTGATAATAAAGACTCTTATAAAATGCTACTTGGTCGCATTCATTATCTTTTGATTTGGAAGTAGAACGAATAATGCTATAATCAAAATCTGATCTTAGAGAAAACGCGGCTTACAATATGCATAGTTTTCCGTCATTTTAAGGGGTTGGTTCTTATTAGGCATTACTTTGTAGGAACTTACACTTTAATCCCAAAACTATCATTGATGTTGATAGGTTGACTATTGTTTTAAAACGCGGTTGTGTAAATAAATAATAAAAGTCCTATGAGAGCAGATTCTAACTTTGAGGAATGTGATGAAAGATAGTCGATTATAAAAAGTTAATTTTTAAAATAAAACTCGTTTCTTAAAATTGTAACTACATAATTATGTTCTTATCATTAAACATAATTATTTTATTTTAAGGTTATGTTATATGAAACTCGTATAGATTATCCCTTGTTATTTGATTCTTCATTCAATTAATTAAATTAAAATTCGCTCACCTAACCACTGTTAAATGGCCAGACAACGAAGAGGCAAGTACATTCATACAACTTCCACTAATACAACTACAAACACAACCATACACATTCCCATATTTACATACATTTGTAAAATACTCGTACAACAGTCAGTGTTAAAGCTGACGCTCCTTTTTGCAACAAACATCGTTAATTAAGCAAAACATATATTTCGATTTTGCATTTCAAAAGAAAAAAAAACTTTTTTTCTTCTTTTCTCTCTCTGGCAATTTCCTTTTCAACTGTACAATTGTGCAACACTGTGGCAAAAGCCACAAAAACAGGTAATTTTAACAATTTTTTTTTTTTTCATTTGGTTTCATCATAAGCTTAAAACAATTGCTAGACATTTTAATTGTTGTTGTGAATGATATTTTTTTGTCTGTTCAGCAGCATATTGATTGTCCATAAAAATCCCTTGGCATTGGGGATCTTAAAATTTTATCACTACATAATGTGGTCTAAGTAGTAACTACATACTGCAAGTGGAACTGTTTTTTTTTCGTTGCTGTTACAAAAGAGATTCACTTTTTTCTGTAGCTGGTTTATTTTAAAGTTGGGCTTAATGGTGGAGCTTGTTGGGTTTTAAATTCAATGATTATTTATGATGGCATCTCGCTATTTGCGAAGCATTAAAATAATAATGAGTATGAATATGAATTTAATTAGTTTTGCTTAAAGTTTACATTGAATTATAATTAATGAGGACTAAATGATGAATACGGTGGTCTTTATTAAGAACTTTTATAATTTTCAATTCTTCCAACAACTAAATCGGATAACGTTTACACATTTTATGTTTCGAGTTTTTGGTTTAAGGAGCAATATTTTTTTAAAAAATTTAAAAAATAGATGTTGAAAAAAAATATAATTAAAAATGTTTTTATACCCACGATCATGTTTGTAACACATGAAATTTTCCACAATTACTATATTTTGATAAGGTTTGTTTGACATTGAAAATTGGAAATATCGGTCCACGATTTCAACAAACCCTTACACAAATGACCCAGGAATACTGTTTGAGCAGTCATACATATGTTGAGGATCAGTCCATAATTGACACTACCCCCCATATAACCCCTATATCAGAAACATTTTTTGTTATCAATAAATAGTTTATAAATAATGTTGTTAACTTAAATTTGAACATAATTCGGTTAAAGTTTTAAGAAATTAATCACTCCATCAAAGTCTGTACAGCTGGAACCATAACTGACCATAAAACAAGCTACTTTATTAAACACACTAAACATTCTATTTTGATTTTCAATGTTGGTCGCGTTCGGGTCCTTTTTAAAAATTTGTATATTTTATCTTTCTTATAAAACTAACACTTGACGCCGGAATTTAGACAATTAGGCAGCTTAAATGGCGTATTCATTGAAAAATACAAATTTTTATATATACTTTACTCACTATGTATTGTCATTTCTATTATAATTACATTAGTCCAACATATATGTACTGATATATAAAATAATACATATGAAGTTCTTTGTAGTGTATGAAATTTTGTGTTGAATTTTGTTGACTAATCGTTATTACAAACAAAACGGAAGAATATGTCGCGTTGCAAATGTCACGTGACAAATCATATTAAAGTTTGTAAAATAAAAACCAATGCATTATTCTACGTGAAGCCGAAAACGAGTTCTTTTTTTGTCTCATTCAGGATATTTATTGTTAATATATTTGGAAACAGCTAGTGCTACAAATAGGCTACCGAATAATGTAAATAAGAAAACAAAATTGCATATTTCTTTACTTTTTCAGTTCAGAAGCATACGAATGTCGCGTTCGGGACCATGCAAATTCCCATATGCACGAAATCGATGGTAATAACCGAAAATGTTTATAAAGGGTTTTTCAACAAGAGGTTTTATTTTGGTATTCAAAGAAAAATTGCATTTTTTGAGATAAATGATCGGATGTTTATTTCATAATAAAGAGGAAGGTATGGCGTTAATAATGAAAAACAACATCAGCCAAATGGCCACCACGACCACGCATACAGGACCATATCCTTTTCATGAAATTTTCCATAACCAAATCGTAAAGTGGCTACCCTATGTCCTCGATAGCCACACGAATTCTATCTTTGAGGTCTTGATTCCACGCTCGGCTGTAGGCGTAGACCTTATCTTCACGTGGCCCTAAAGGAATAAGTCGCAAGGTGTTAAAGCACAAGATCTCGGTGGCCAATTGTGATCACCTCTTAGAAAAATAACACGGCTCGGAAACTTTTCCCGTAAAAGAGCAATGGTTTCGTTGCTTGTGTGGCACGTAGCACCGTCTTGTTGAAAGTAAACGTTGTCCAGATCAATATCATCCTACTCCGACCAGAATACGGTGTAATGACGTTTGTGGAATGCCCAATTCCAAAGAACGACGAGGAATGGACAAACCTGGGTTTTCTTCAACACTATGGGCTACAGCAGCAATATTCTCAGTTGTTCTTGAGCGACGTGCACGGGTTTTATTCTTCAGATCACTATCTTGTCCCAACAGCTCGAATTTTTCCACCAATTTCTGTATTGCGGTCCGTCAAAGTGCTTCACGACGACCCAAAAATGCTTTAGTTTTGTGAACTGTGACTGCAAGCACCATTTTGGTAGTGAATTTTAATCATTTCAATGCGTTGTTGAAGCGTGTATCGTTCAATATTTAGTAATGGCGTAGTTTTTATATGTCAAATGTCAAAGAATAAAAGCTTCAAAAGTGACAGCTACCGAAATACCGGGTGATTCAAAATAACATCTCTTGTTGGAAAACCCTTTATTTAATCATCTATGTACAAATATAATACAAAAACTATTTTTGATTGGACTTGATTGAACTTAAAATTGAAAAAAATAACACAAAAAAGTAAATTTTAATCAAAAAAATTTTTTTATTCGAAATATCAATACATGGCATTAGCATTTGAAAATGATTTGGGTTACGAAGCGTATTCTGGGCGTCCAATTTTTCGAGCATTGATGGCCGTATGTCACAAATAACACGAACAATGTTGGCCTCCAAGGCGTCAATTTTTGCTCATGGTGCTGTAACGATCTCCATTGACCGTAACGCGAACACCGGCTTCATTTTTGAAGAAATAAACTACGATGATGCCACCACAAAACAGTGCATTTTTCTGGATGTAATGGAGTCTGCAGGATCTGTTGCGCATTGGTCTCACCCACTCCGTATACGTGAATTTTATTATTATTAAACCCGTTAAGACAAAAATGAGCCTCACTGCGATAAATTATTCGTCTATAAATTGCGAGAATCGATGACTCATTTTCAAACTAAATTTGGATAAGTTGATAGCGTTATTCAAGCGTGATGATTTGTTAGAGTATACTGAACATACGTGTCAAAAAGTGAGTGCAGTATGACAGTTATTTTGACAGCTAACCCTTTATTAATAAGTATTTTACCGATAGTCTTCGATTTGGATAAAATTTGTTGAGTAGGTGAAGGAGTGTTGGCAAACATGAAAAATTTATTTGCTCTTATTTTTGAAAACTGTGAAATGATTACGAATTTCGTTTAAAAGATTTTGTTTTAACTTAATATTAACAATAAATATTTGAATCCTGTAACTAAATTTAAAACTAATTGCTCTCTAACGAGAGAATTGATTGACAAATGAATCTCATATTACAGGGGCTTTACGAAGAGTTGATCTGGTTTGTATCTGTGCTAGAAGTTCCATGGGCAGCCGCTCCTCAAGCAGCTCACTTGGGTCCATTCAAATCTGATCCCTTTGTGATAAAGTCAAGCAAGCGGATTCGGGTGACATTGTAGTTTCAGTATATATGTATCACTGACTTTCTTAAACTCAGCCTACACTAGTGGTACTTCCAAGTCCCTGTGGATATTTTTATTTATTATGTAGCATGGTGCACCAGTCATGGTCCTAAGAATTTTCGATTGGGCCCTCTCTATAAAATCAATATTGGCGTTACTTGTCGTTTCCCATAATTGGATTCCATATGTCCAAATTGGTTTGAAAAGGCTTTTATACAGGATGAATTTACAGTCAAGGCTTAATTTTGATTGGTCACTTATTAACCACATACAGAAAACAGATTCGTAGTAGCAACAGAATATGTTGCCAATCGAAGGATTCTGCCTTAGTCTGCGAAGTTGTGGCTACAAAATTTTAAAAGGGGAAACAAAAGTTTCGTTGCTTCAACCTAAATTCTTCTTTATCAACTTATCTTCTTTTGATAGAACCGAAAAATTCTATGTGTGCAACCGAATCATTCGATTGGCAACAAATTCTGTTGCTACTACGAATATATTTTCTTTGTGTTGTATGAATACAAAGGTATGTAACATAATCGGAATGAGGCATATGTACATTTTTATGTGTGGCAGGTGGACTATTTCCCCTCCTGAGCGCAAACATAATATGTTTGCGCTTATTCACCAGTTTTGCAACCATATCTCCAACTTATATTGTTCTATAAGTATAAGTCTTCTAGTTTCTAGCTAATTTTTTACAAGTCTCAAGCTCATTTTTGAGAACTTTTTGGATTTGCTTTTAAATCTAGCATTTGTTCCGCATTAAGTTTTGGCAGCACTGCTAGAATAAGGGCCTAACTAATGTGCAATTTAGCGATTTCCTTTATAAAGTTTTTCCTTTACATGTTGCTGAAATATACGAGTATTAATTTTCATTTGATGTTGATAATCGTTCAATTATGGAAATCCAATTGTTATGAACCGTGTGACCTTAATCAAATTTAACAAGTTTTTTTTTTTTTTGTAAAACGTTTGCAACAATTTCTAATGAAAAATTGTTGAGGCAACATTGTAGAGCTTGAATTAACATCTTGTATTAATTCAAACATGTTAAAATTATTAATAATCCTTAACACATTATCCTCGTGCAACATTGTAGAACAGGAAGCCTACGCAATATTTAACTCTGTGATGATGATGCTGCTGCTGTAGCTGTAGTTGGTGATGCTTCTGCTGTTGTTGGTGGGTTGGTTGATTGTATAGTCTTTTTGTTTAGTTACCGGCTAATATTATGCAAATAATGCAATTCAAACACAAACAAACACTCTGTTGCACACAATCACACTCAATTGCTAAACTGTAAGGGGCCACCTCAATAAGCAACATGTAGTCGAATTGAAACTTAAACAAAAATAGTATCGCAAACCTGCACCACCTCCTCCTCTCCCTCCTCTGTTTTGTGCTGATATTTGGTCAACAATCTGTTTTGGAATAATCTTGGAAGTTAAAGGCAACACAGACAACCAGCAACCACAGCAGCTGAGGGCAGTAGTGGTGGAAGAGGGCGGCAAAAGGAAAAAAATATATGTTGAAGGTGAAGAAGGCGCAAAGGAAGACAAGGAATCATTCTAAACAAATAAATCGGCGCATGAATTATGTCAAGTATTTGTCTTGTTGACAGTAAATATGGGAAATCAACACACAACAAACAAAAGAGACACACATGAAGAAAACTACTTCAACAGAAATTTGCAGGCCCAGCAGGAGCAAAAGATTTCAAACAACAGATACAGATTGTTAATGTTGTTGTTGTTGCTGTTATTGCTATTGTTGCTGGAACGTTCCTACAAACGTTCGTATGTATATTTCTTGCCACAATATGTAGATGCTGGGAGTCAGTGAATGAGCGAGAAGTAAACTGTTTGTAGAGCTGAGTGAATGTAGCTGCTTGGTTGGTTGTTTGTTTGGTTGCGAGATGGACGGCTGGTTGACTGGTTGGATGGATGGATGGATGGAATTAACATTGAAACTGAACTTGTGGATGGGGACAATAGCAGCAAGAACAACATTAACAGCCACATGTTGTTCCTTTCTTAAATTGTATACGCACAAGATGAAATGTTTATATCACTAGTTCATTGTGTATGCATTTGTATGTTGCATGTATGTATGTGTGTATTTGTAGTTTTTGATATTTCAAAGGAAGAATGAAAAGGAAATCTTTGAATGTTGCTTGTTCAAGATAGATTGATGGTCTTACAATTGGACATATGCATATTACAACAAAATATTGAGATCTTTGTTTTGTAAAAGGGAAGAATGATTCCTCGGCAAGGTAAAGGAAATTTGAAAACTTTCTAAAATTACACTAGGATACAAATTAAAATTTTTAAAAAGAGCTCCCTTCGCCTTAGAAAACCATAAATATGTTAGCTGTGATACAATTTGGTGGCATTTAACTGAAAAATAAGAGTTTTACAATTCCTTACACAATCCTGCAAAAGAAGACACTCAACTAAGATATGGGAACTTACTTAGATTTTAAATCCATAAACAGTTTTTAAAACACTCAGCTAAATTCTACGTTTTATCAAAAAAAAAAAAAGAGCCGTTTTACAAGTACACAGAAAAGTCTGATTCTTAGTAGCTACCGAATTTGTTGGCAATCGAATGATTCTAACTTAGTGACCGAATTTTACATTTTTGGCTACGAAATTTTAAAAATAGTAACCGAAGTTTGGTGGCTTCAACCGAAATTCTTCTTTCTCAACTAACTTTCTTTTGATAGAACCGAAAAACTCTTTGGCAACTAATTTGGTTGCTACTACGAATCTGTTTTCTCTGTGTAGTCAATGTATCCCGTAGAGTCAATAATTGTCACTACTGTCTGATCACTTGGCCGACTCGAATTTATGTATTTAGGTCATTCGACACTAATGTGCTCTTTGTAGTGCTAAGAGAAGTCATTTGCTTACATTATGTATCACATGTAGCCAAGCTTAGAGCTAATTGTCTTTTAAGTATCTGTAAGTAATCTAGAGTATAGTCACATAAAACGTTTATTTTGTACAGCACTTTACAAAGTAGTTATTTTACCCACCAGATTGAAACTATTGGAGAGTAGTCAGAGGAAGCAGTTTGATATTGAACTGTCTATGGCATGACTTTTAGACTAACATATTAGACTAACGTATATGTCTTCCAGTAGGGATTTCCGAACTTTGACAGCGTCCATTTTGTCGAATTGGCTGTCATTTATTCAGTATGTTTTGCCAAATCACCATGGACGGATATATCGTTCAACAACATGTGCAAATGATAAAATTGTTTTATTAAAATGGGTGTTCTGTTCGGGCAAAATTCCGTATGATTCCCCATTTTACACAATGAGGCCCATTTCTAGATGAAAATTGTCAGGGACGATACCAATCCACATGAGATCCTTGAGCATCCAATGCATCCCGAAAAAGTCACTGTTTGGTGTGAATTTTGGGCTGACGGAATCATCGGACCATTTTTCTTTGTGAACGAGGTCGGCTAGGCCATCACCGTCACATAGATTTTATAAACACTCAGAATCATTTGTGTAAAAGTTGAAAAATATCCGCCCACTTTTACGCCCACTTCCGATACAATTTGTATTGAAAGTGACATAACTCCCTTGATTTTTAATGCATCAACTCAATTTTCACAAAAAATATATATTATAATTGTAGAATGGGCTCCTGAAAATATATACCTGATCCGCCCACTTTTACGACCATCTCCCATAGAAAAAAACTAATAGAAAAAACATGAATAAGTAATTTATCGTACTCCAATTTTTGATTTGCACCTTTGAGCGAAATCTATTTATAAATTGATCTGAAGACAATAAAATATTATGCATTATGTCTTCATTGGTGGCTATACGTACAATTCTTCGCGAATGATGTAATCTATAGGCTCTATAGTATTTATTCCTCGCTTCCTGAGCTTCCTCGGACAGTATACCTGATACAAATAATCAAATAAAATGTAAAAAATAAAAATGAAATCATTGAATAAGGGTCATACCTATTGTCAGAATAGCTTCTGCTATAATTTTGATGTTGTTTATGTTTTTTTCTTCGAAAATCTTTATATGGCACTTTTTCCAACTGTTTTTAATGCAAATCTCATCTATGATAATTTTCATTTACGAAAATATACAACAAAGTCAAATGATTTTACCAAAAGATTATTCAATCAGTAAATTTGCATGCCATTTTAAGCAAGCGAAAATATATGAATTTCGAGCGTGTCTGTCCAAACAAATAATAAATATATCAGCCTAATATTACGGAACCATAATATTGAGATATCTGACAACAAAATACCCAAAAATTATACAAATCTGCAAACATGAAAAAAATTAATTAAGGACACTCTTCAACCAATATGCTGCGCTACGTGAAACACTGATCATGCCACATTGAACATTCACATCATCTCCACGGCCCATCGAAATCGTGCGATTTGACCCCACTAGACTTTTTCTTGTGGGGTTTTCTTAAGTCGCAGATCTGTACGAATAAGCCACAAACCACAGTGGCCCTCAAAGTCAACATAACCCATGTAATTGGTCAAATTTAGCCTGATTTATGCTCCAGAGTAATGAAAAATTGGACATTTCGGATGCGCACCAAAAATTTTACGATGTTATATACTGTTACGAATGTGCATTGACGATTTGAATTTAACGGTCTGTAACGACTGCCTGCAGCATTCATCATGTTTGAAAGCACGTCCATCAGTAGCATGCGGCATTGTTTGTAAGTATGGCAACACTAAATGTTTGGGCTGCTGGCAATGACATCGAAGGCTCTGGAATTCGAACATACGAGTTTTGTCCGTTAAGAGCATTGTAGAAGATTCCCGAGAGATGGCGTGTGTATAAATGGTGGCAGAGGCTGCAGTCGTGAGTTGAGTTGATCATTGTCGCTATTATAGTTAACATCAACTGTCTTATACGTGTATACTGGTACATTATAAAGTGTGTGCGTGTGTATTTCTGCGAATTGATATACGTGTATAAAGACACTGAGTGACTATTTAATTCTGTTGTTGTTGTACATTCTAAATAAAGAGTTGTTACAATTTTGAACTACTAAAACTGCTTTACATACAAATGGCGGTGATATCTCACTCACACTTTTTTCTTCCAAACTTAAAGATAGGAATCGTTCAATGAATGACCCTTTATTTATGTAGCTGATCAAGTAACTAGTCAGGTTGCTAGTTAGATAACTGACGCATGCGCTTTGTTATCAGACAGTCTATTTGTAGTTTATATAAGGACAATGGACCCTCTGCTGAGGACACGTACATGTCATAATAATTAGACATGTAGCTATTTATTTAACTGGTGGTCACTCTAAAGTATAGTTAAATTGCGGACAGTCACACAGAACTGGATAGTTTAGATCAGAAGAAGACACATCCATACAATTGTTATTTGTGGGTGTTTGAGTGAAAGAGAAATATTGCAGTTAGAGAAAGAATAAATCAAAATAATTTTTACCTTATTTTGATTTATTCTTTCTCTAAACAAAAAATTATACTCCAAATTATACATTTCTTTGTTTTTTAACGTCTTTACATTCGATCAGTACTTTACAAAATCATGCTATACTTATGACATAATTTTATAATGTAACACTCATTTGAAACATAACAAATTTAATTCGTCAGCCTAGCGTTCTTTCCCCTTACATCGTTTTTTTCAACTTAAATGTTAAAAAGATGAGAATGTCAATTTTTTAGAAGTAGAAACAAAACAAAAAGTTGCACAAAAAAAAATCCTAAACATATTTTACCATTTGGTTACATGTTTGTTTATGCAACATGTTTGACTATTTCTTTTAAAACAGACTTTATGATGTTTATGTGAAATATTTTCCAATTCACAATGAAAGACACACAAAAGCGAACAAAAACAAAAAAAAAAAAAAACAAAAAGAATCACAACGACAGCTTAAATTCAATTGTGAGAAATTCTCGATATCAAAATGTAATGTAACATATAAGACAGCCTACTCAGGGCAATTGCTTTATGAGGCAATATTATAAGAAAGACAAGTTTTCCCAAAAAATCATTTAAAAATTATTTCATTAAAATAACATTTTCATGTACTGTATCAAAGAAACTAAAAACAAAGTTAAAAACAGAAAATTGAAAGTTTCAAGTACGTGGACAATCAAGCATGATTGTGAGTGAACATTTATGATGCTAAAGACTAAGAACTACGACCAGGTTCTGTTTATATTTTTTGTTGTGTTAAGAGAAAAATTAAATTTTAAATTGTTTCAAAATTATATGAGCATAAACGCATGTTCTTAAGTGAGTTTGTTAATGTTTGTTAAAATTTTGAAAATGAATTTAACGGTTACAACAGTTTTATTTTTTTGGTTTGCTCCCCTTTGGAAAGTAATTGCAAATACATACATACATTGATGTTTTTATTTCTCATAATTTCTGTAATTGCTTTAAACAACATGGCTTGAAAATTGAATTAAAGCTGATTGTATTAAAAATACATGCAATATGCATGTTTGGGAAAAAAATACATATTGATATTAAGTATTAATAATCATAAGAGATTTAAGATTTTCTTTCTGTTTGTTATAGTGTTATAGAGAAAATTGCAAAGGAATTATATGCTGAATTTAATGAATTGTGAATTATTTTCAAAATTGGGTTTTGTTTTCCCACAAAAGGAGTCAATATATCAATTTTTAAAACAAATTTTAAAAATAATCCAATTAAAACAACTAAGAGTGCTAAGGAGTGAGATCGAAAAATTCTTAACATACATATATGTTAATAAAAATGAAACCACTAAACTTACAGTTTTGATTTTTTTTATTTGATTGAAATTATTATTACATTTTACAAAATATATTATTTTTATAGTTCTAATCAAAAGTGATGAAATTTTTAACCCGTTTCGGAAGCCCTTCCATTATGGGTTTTATAGTGATTTCTGTCACTTTGTTCGAACAGGTTGTCCATCTGTGTTTAAAATCTACCACACTTTTGGACACTTTTTTTGTGCTCTTCAATTCTCTATTAACAAGAGCCCAATATCTCTCCACTGGCCTTAGCTCCAGGCAGTTTGAAGGATTGGCCTCTCTTGGTACAAACACCACATTACTGTTCTTGTACCACTCAAGACCTTTCATACCATAGTGATAGATGCCAAAACAGGCCAAAAATAAGAGGACACATTAAGAAGTCATATGAATGGAAACATCCTTTTTTGTAAACAATCCTTTGTAACAAATGAAACCATAATATTCCATCATGAAACCATAATATTCCATCGTGGCTTGTTGCAATACCTGTTAAAATGTATTTGTAATGAAGTTTTGCTTCACCCGCTTTATAAATAGTCCACGCAGAACGCTCTCTCTGGGATACGCTTCACTTTGAAACAGAATATCCAATATTGGCATGATTCGTTCTTGGCCTCAAAATATGAGCAGTTCTTTTGGCTGGGAATCCATATGTTGCCAGAAAGATGGGCAACATATGGGCAATACTTTAAATAAATAAAGTAGAACCAGAGCTATGGACCAAAATGCATGACAACCTCTAAAAATATTGATATTTTCTAAAATTATTTTGCACACGTTTTTCCTATAATAAAACGACAAACTCTGTTGAAAATAATAAGAGTCCGTCTATTATTTCTCCTAGGCTCCATACAAATTTCTTCCCGGAATATGACTCTATGATACATAAATGCCTATAGTATTGTAGTATCTATGTATATAAAATTCAACAAAAATAAGTCTCATGTGAAAACAAATCACAATACATACTACATTTTCAGCGTAGTACAAAGATCACTTTTATGTATGTAAGAATCAAAACCAAACTAATGAATTTTGTGAATATCGGTTCATATTTGATCATAGCCCCCATAGTTCACTTTCATACACTTTTTATAAATATCATAATCAGTTTAATCTTTATGTACACAAAAATCGTGATACCTATTTTTATGAAGATCGGTCCATAATTGGACATAGCTCCTATATAAGGACATAAGGACTTCCGAAAAGCACATTAACCTGCATAAATGTCTTATAAATATCCATAGCGAACCAAAATTTTTCACAGATCCGTTATATGTTTGTAAAAATCGTACTACTGGATTTTGAGATGATTTATAGTTGGTCATACGTTCCAATTCCGAGAATAACTATCTCCATGATAAAACTCTTGTAAATATCGTTATTGAGGCGAACTTGAAACAAAATAAGCATCAAATACATAGATATCAACAAACAATATTTTATGACGATTAATAACTAATTTAGAACAAAATGTACGATGTCCGAAGTTTAAAAATAATTAAAATACGTGGAAACCTAGAAAATCGAAATTTGCCACAAATTGTTGTTGTTAACTTATGTATTCAAAATTAGGTGAAATCATTAACAAGTTTTGGATCAGCATATATATGAACAACTTTTTTCCCACCACTATATATGTATATTTTGATCCCAATAACATTTAAAAGCATGAATTTAGAATCAAGGTGAAAGTGAGCACTTATAGTTTCTAGTACTAAGTAGAAAATATAAAACTAAGCAAATTGGGTAATCCAAATATATGTGAATCCTCATTTACTTTTTCTTTGAATCGAAATCAATTTTTAAAATTTCCTTTAAAAAAGTTTTGAAAATTTAAAATATTGAAAAAAACATTTTTTTTATATTTTCAGCTAGTAAATCAAATTATACTTTAAAATAAAAATTTTAAAAATTGTTTTCAAAAATTAAAAATTTTTTTTTTTTCAATATTTTAAATTTTCAAAACTTTTTTAAAGGAAATTTTAAAAATTGATTTCGATTCAAAGAAAAAGTAAATGAGGATTCACATATATTTGGATTACCCAATTTGCTTAGTTTTATATTTTGATCCCAATAACATTTAAAAGCATGAATTTAGAAATCATTTTTTAAAATTTCCTTTAAAAAAGTTTTGAAAATTTAAAATATTGAAAAAAACAATTTTTTTAAATTTTTGAAAACAATTTTTAAAATTTTTATTTTAAAGAATAATTTGATTTACTAGCTGAACCGGCAAACGTTGACCTGTCATACAAATTATGTCTAGTGAATATTTTGGTTGTTAAATAAAATATAACGAATGTATTCTAAGTGAATTTTGGCATTTTAGGTATTTTTGATGTCAAATGAAGAGAAATACAAAAAAAATTTTTTGGCGAAAAATATTTAAAAAAACTGATGAAAATTTAGGATTATAGGTAATTTTGAATGCCAAATAAAAAATGCGAATAAAAAGTTTTTGACAAAAAAATTGTAAATACAAATTCTCATGTGCTAGCGGTATGAAATATACTTTACGACCTATTTTCATAGCTTCCAAATATACATACAAAATTTCATAAAAATCGTTTCCGAGGAGTTCAAACACAAATATTGTGACACGAGATTTTTATATATTAGATTAGTGAAAGGCATTTTCTAAACTTATTTTTTAAAATTTAAAAAAAAAAATTAATTTATTTGAGAAAAAAATTGTATAACAAAAAAATTTTATTTGGTGAAAAAAAATTCGGGGAAAAAATATTTTTCCCGATTTTGACCAATTGTAGGTTCAACATACCTTGGTACGCCGTTGCAAAGGTCTTTGAAATATCTATTATTAGATATCCATATTGTCTATATTAATGACTTAGTAATCCAGATATAGATAAAAAATAGGTCAAAAATCGAGGTTGTCCCGGTTTTTTCCTTATATCTCTGTGGGCCGCTTATATATTTGTGGGGCGCTTGTATAGATTTTAAATAGCAACCGAGACGGAAGAATTCCCGATATACTGATGTATAAATCATGTTTGTAAGTTATTTGGGGGCTACGGAAAGTTGATTTCAACATACAGAAGGACATGGCAATATCGATTTCGCTATCTATAGCGATGCAGAATGTATATAATTTGTAGGGTCGCTAATGAAAAATGTAGAAATTACAAGGAGAATGAAAAACTTATATATAACTTTGCAAGTCATAATGAAGGGTATAGAAATCCTCTAAATGTTATCCGATTTTCTTAAGATTTAAGATGTCGGAGAACAATTTTAGACCTAGGAGGCATAAAAAATTCTGAAAAGTTCAAACACACTAATGTATACAAAAAACATAAACCGAAAACCTCAACTTCAATCTTGTTTAAACATCTCAATACAATGTAATATAATTCGTTGTTTTTTTTTGTATAGAAATAAGTACTATTTGTTCTATTTGTAAATTATTCATGGTAATTTTAAATACTTAATAATTTTTGGATTATTTTGTTATAAATATTATTTCTATATACAAAGAAAAAAAAAAAGAAGAAAAATCTCTAATAAACCACATAATAAACAATCTGGAGAACTTCTTTATGCGCATGACTAACGATCATGTCTATAACAATGGCATAAATAAACTTTAAGTTATTTACGCTTATTTTTTTATTTTTTATATTTAGCTTTTGCCTTTGTTGCTGTACAATAAATAGTAGACGTACCTTTGGGTCAACTTAACAAATTCTAGAATTAAGTCTGCAATAATATTTTGTTATGCGAACATACCAGGCTTTGAAGGAAAATACGTTCTTTTTTTATAAGTTTTCAGATACTAAAGGTGTTAATACAGCAAAATAGTGTTACGAAAAAATAAAGAAGAAACTCAATCTATGGATTACAATCAAAGGTGATTTGAACACGATCACGCAATATTTACGTACGTTCAGAAAAAAAAAATAAATAAAAATATGGGAAGCATAAAGTATTGGTGGGGGGAACAAGATTTTTCTTGGAGTTTTGAATATGTAGTTTAAACATCGATCTTTTGAGAACTAAGAAAGCTCATTTTTAAAGAATACTGATTTTGAGTTCATTAGCAAGGGAATATATTTTAAATTTAATGCAATTTAATTCCAATCGGATAAGCTAGATAGAAATGACAGACTTATTTCCAAAATATTTTTTATTTAAATTTTGTGTCTTACATTTTGGTTTATTACTTTTTTTGTATTGAACCAATTTTGAAAATTTTCAGTACCATACTGCCTATGACAATGACAAACATTCTTGTTTATCATTAATTTATTTCGGTTACCTATTTTGGATGTGAGCGTGTTTTACACACACTAGAATCAAAAATATGTACACTTTGTAGAGTATTTAAAGAATATTTCTCAGTTTTACCCACAGACTAATAAATTTATTAATGAGTTTGCATCCAACTTAAATTTTGTAAACAAAATTTAGTATCTAGCTTTTAACCCGGTAGCTCACTGTAAGTTGTAAAGGGACTTTATTTAAAGTAAGTCGCAGAAGGTGCATTGGCTATTTATTTAATTGCATTTGCAATGAGATTAACTTTTTGTTCCCTGATGAATATTAACAATTAGCAAAGAAATAAACCTTTACAACCAACCAATAGCACATACAAAAAATGGCCATAAAGTGATTACCAATGTAAAGCCTAAATAATGTACAACATTGAATCATATAGATTTGAATTTTTTTCATTTATTTTTTTTTTACTTTTTTGTTATCTAAAGCTTGTGTGCGTGTGTAGAGTTTGTAAAAGGGCACAAAATGTTGATTATGTATTTTAATAATCTTTATTTGGTTACCACTTGATTGGGAGTAAAAAGCAGCAAATACTTTTCTGTCTACAGATGATGGCTTAATTTGACCTCAACAAAATAATCAAAAATAAATTAACACATGGTGGTTTTATTGAAAATTTTCAAAAAAAAAAACTTCAGTTAAAAACTTACGAAATTTTAAAAATTCTTTAAATAGAGAGCACACAAAACTACGTATACTAGCTGCTTTTGCTATTTAAATGTCTTTTATTATAAATGTTTGAAGTGTACTCCCAGAGGTTTTAAAAGCTCTAGATAATTTGCCAACTTATCATGCAATCACAGGCTCATATTCTTATACTCAATAAAGTAAAATGTCGCACCAACATATACTTCTGTTAAACATTATTAATGTTGTACAAATTAAATGAAATGTTATTGCTACATTTCAACAAAGATTTTTTTTAACTTTTAGTAAAATTAAAACAAATGTTGCTGCAACATGTTGCTAAACAATTTGTCAGAAATATGTTGGCGCAAAAGTAATCCTCCTATCAGAAAATGCTATAAATTTTGCGATTGGCCCCTAATGTCAGTTCTGTTTTGACATTTGTGTAGTAAACACATGCGAAATACACGTTAATAAACAATGTTACGCTACACTGCTCCAGATCGCGGAATATTGCTGACTATTTATTTGACCAATAATCCGTCGGTGACTTTGGCACAACGTGAATTTCGTCGCAGATTTCCTGGCCGTCCAACGCCTACTGGTGAAACACTGCGACGTTTAGCCGCTCGCCTCGAAGAGACTGGCACAACACGAGATGCTGCCAGGCGTGGCAGACCCCGGAGTAGCCGTTCTGCAGAGAATATTGCTGCTGATCGCCGTCGACATCGACCAGACGACGTGCAAAGCAAATGTGTATCAGTCGACGGTCTTTACAGCGAATTTTGGTACAAGATTTGAAGATGTTTCCGTCCAGACGGTGCATCAGCTGTTAGCTGCTGACCGCCAATCGCATCTAACATACGCTCTAGCCATCCTTAATCACCACCAAGAGGAAGATGATTTTTCATCAAAAATAATCATGAGTGGTGAGGCCCATTTCCATTTTTGCGGGTACGTAAATAAGCAAAATTTAAGCTTCTGGGGCACTGAAAATCCGCGTGTAACCCACGAAGAGCCATTACACCCGCTCAAAGTCACTGTATGGTGTGCTGTTTTCGCTGGAGGAGTCATCGGACCTTTTTTCTTCGAAGACGTCGCGGGCCAAACGGTTACTGTGAATGGTGAGCGCTACAGAGCAATGATCAACGAGTTCTTTTTGCCGCAACTTGATGAATTGGGATTGGAAAACCTGTGGTTTCAACAGGACGGTGCAACGGCACACACTGCACGTGCCACAACCGATATGCTTTTTGTGGGGATTTTTGAAGTCGCGGGTTTATGTCAACAAGCCTCAGACTCTTGCAGCTCTTAAAGACAATATCCGTCAAGAATGTGAAGACCTATCGCCGGAAGTTTTGGCCAAAGTGATGGAAAATGCCATAAAAAGGACTCAAATGAGTCCTTTTTATGCCATTTACATGACATCATATTCTCGACTTGATGTAAAAAAAATTAAAAGACCAAATAAAAATAATCCACAAGAAGAATCAAAGTTTTTAATTTTTTTAATTACATCCAGAAAACATTGGAAGTTTACTTTTGCGCCACCTTGTACATATTTTGAATCATATAAAACAAATGTTGCTGCAACATGTTGCTTAACAATTTGTATATGTTGTTTAGGAGTTCTTCTTATTATATCTATTAATTTTAAAATAAATTTACAGTGGTTCAAAGCCAAACTAGGACACCTAACATTTTATTTTTTAATATTAAAACGCAGCTTGTTTAAAAATGATACATGAAGACAATATATGAAGGGTTTATTGGGTAAATTGTCCTCTATCGGATGGGTATTTAAACAAAGGAATTATGTTAGATGGTAAGAAATTATGGGCGGTAAGACAAATAAAAAGGTCTCTTTAACTTCGCCAATCAAAGGATTTTTCTTTTTAGAAAGATGTGTTGTTCGCAGACGAGAGAAAATTTAACATATTTGGTTCTAATGGAAAACCATATTTATGGCGAAAGGCTAATGAGGAGCTCTTACCCAAACATGTTAAATCTACTGTAAAGAATGGTGGTGGATCGGTGATGGTTTAAGGGTCTTTATTGGCAGCTGGTCCAGGTTCTCTTCATTTCATCGAAGGCATAATGGACTAAAAAATGTATTTAGAAATTTTGAAACATTATCAAATCAAAAACGGAGTCTTTCAAACAATTTCTGCTTCTACCAGGATAACGACCATAAGCATAAAGCTTATAATGGCAGGTCGTTGTTGTACAATTGTCCTCATTTAATGGAGACACTTGCCCAGAGCTCTGACATCAACCCCATCGAAAATCTTTGAAGCTACCTCCATAATAAACAACATTTCCACAACATTTCCTCTAAATAGGAATTGAAAAAAATTCTTACTGAGGAACGAAAAAATATTGATTCCACGGTTTGGCGCTAACTAGTGAAAAGTATGCCTAAGAGACCATAAATGCGTATTCAAGCAAAAGGATTCCATACAAAGTATTGATTTGTATGGTATTGTTACTATTTTAGCATACCATGTTAAATGTACGAGTTTGGCTTTTGAAGACTTTTTTGTTAATTCTTATTTACAGTGTTAATTAAATCATTTTACTTTTATTTTACATATGAATTGAATAATGAATTACATAAGCTACAAGCCTCCCAAACACACTTATTATATAACTGTAACAGGTAAGCCGAAATGAGGAGATGTATACAAATTTCCTAGTGTACGAGTTTGGCTTTGAGCCACTGTATTTTTGACACAAAGAGTTTCCTCAAAATGATGCTGCAATATTTACCCTGATAATTAAGAAAACAATGCTAAATAATTTTTGTTTATTTATCATTCATTCATTCACAGGAAAAAATTTTATTTTCATATTTCAAAAAAGCATTTTCTTAATTTTGAAAAAAACAAATGTTGCTAAGAAAATATGTCAGCTATATATGGCTTAAGTCCATTATTACAACTTGTCTTTATGTTCGAAATAGTAAAAGTTAACTTTAAGCAATATAAAAAGATACCCCTAAAGTTAACTTTTACTATTACGAACATAAAGGCAAGTTATAATAATGACCCTTAATATTTTATGTTAATACAAATTTATAAAGTTTTACTACAAATGATGAACATGTTTAGAAAATTGTTGGTTCTGTTTTGTTTTTCAACATGTTGCTGCAACGTTTTCTCTTATTTAAATGAAGCTATTTTGCAATGAAGAAATATGATATCGAATTTTATAAGCAATTATATAACAATACGACAAAGTTTCTCAACATGTTGCTGCAACATATTTTGTAATGGATTTCGGTTATGGTTTGAAACCATAAACTATCCATTTATGGTATTGTTCAAGTGGTATTGTTCAAGTGAGCCACGACCTAAGGAAGCATAGCTGAATGCTACCGGGCGCATCCACAGATTGCGGATAGTGGAAAGTTCCATAGATATGGGGAACAGCTGCTATGGCAGTCGCGGACAATCAGCGGTTCCGAGTGGAGAGTCTCAGAGGGTTTTCGGTTGGCGCCGGACTCCTAGCAAGTTCTGAGTGCCTACTATACTTAGAACGTCAAGATGAGTGATTGGCGCCTTCAAATAACAAATAGCCAACAACTGCCAGCGGCTGCCCCTCGTGTTAGAGGCGCCTGGAGGCGGGCATCTAAGCCAGCCCGCCTCGAGGATATGCTGACAGCCCCAATTCCAGAATCGTATGCAGCTACTATCTTAAACAAACCGATTAAAGTAACTGGAATTAATAAAATTAATTTATTATACATTTGATTTATAATCACATCCTGGACTAAAAATAATAAAAAAAAGTGTCAGCCACATGTTGAGAAACGTTATATCAAAAATATTGTTGCGTGTAGATTTTTTTAAATGTTTAGATTTTATTTTGAAACATTTGTACAATATAATTTGTTCAAATTACTGGCCATTGCTAGCTATGACAATTTCCCATCTACACATGAATGCCGAGCCAAAACAACTGCTCATGTGAGGCCAAGAACGAATCAAGCCAACTTCGGATACTCAGTACCAAAGTGAAGCGTATCCCAGAGAGAAGATTGAAAAAATATTAGTCGAACGGGTCAAGGTCTGGATTATAAGGCGGGTGAGGCAAAACTTTCCAACCACTTCATTCTAAATAGATTTTAACTGGTATTGCTACATGTAGCCGAGCGTTGTCATAATGGAATATTACGGTTGTATGTCTTGCCGCATATTCTAGGTATTTTTCGGTCAATGCAAGCTCCAAATGAATCAGGTGCGTTCGGTACAGGTTCCCTGTGATGATCTGGTCATATATCACCAGCGCATAATAGATAGGACCTTTGGCTCCCACCAAATACAGAGCCTTACCTTACCACCATGGATATTTGGCTGGTTGGCCGGGCTTCACATACAAAATATTGCACTTTGTGTTATCGCAAGTAATGATTCGGTGCAAAAATGATTTTCTTTTTTCGTCTTTTTAGGTCTCCCGGCTTCAATTCGTATGGTACCCAATTTTTGCGTTTGGATAATTTAAGCTTCTCGCAAATGTTTTGAAATTGCTGTTTGAGTAGCTCCTAATCATTATGCAAGCTCTTGTAGACTTTTACAACAATCTTCAAGGAATAATGCCTCCAATTCTAGATCTTCAAACTTTTTTGGCTGGCCTGGGCGATCTTTGGCTTCCGTGTCAAAATCACCACTTCCTAACCGCACAAACCATCATTGGCAACTTGGAACCGATTGAACACATTCACCATAAGCTTTGGTGAGCAATCGATGTGCTTCAGCGGATTTTTTTTTTTTCAAATTAAAAATTAAAAGCAAAACTTCCCGCATATAACCCTTTGTTGGCGCAAAAAAAAACATTGTTTACACTATAATCTTCAATAATTAAGTGATCAAGAATGACAGATATGTACACTTCAAAATGACATATTAGATATTAAAAACGAAAGTCTAGTTCAAAAGTTTAGTTTAGATCCTTGGTAGGCAAATAGAGGCATTTGATTTGTATGCATGTATGGGAAAACAATAAAATATCCGCAACAATATCAAGCAACTGAATGAAATATTTGAATTTTTACACTCTATTGTTTATATTCGGGTTGTTTACGTGGAAATTGACGAAAATCTTCGTAACCTGAAGAGTATGGACGCCTACCAATGGTTTAGATAATTCAGTCATACTTTTGAAATCAACATGTTAAAAATAAATTTATAAATGTTTAATTATAAGCCAGCTTATATTATAATAGAACATTGACCCTTATTAAATAATTTATAACTTAATTAGGAAACAATAAATATCATTATTAAATCACATTGGAATTTGCAACTAAACTATTTATAATCTTTCCAAAAAAATACACACACATACATAGATTTTGCTAATTATAATAATCAATTCGAAAATTCAAACAATTCTTTTCGCTAGATTTCCTAACAAAGCTAATTTTTACATAAATTTCTAATTAAAAACAATTTAAGAAATGAAATGTGAAGAAAAAAAAAAATACAAAAAATCAATTGATTAAAACCACCCATGATGATTTGTTTGCTAATCACAATACAACTGGTATGCATGTTTGTATCTATAAAATAAAAATAAAAAACAAAAAACAACTATTTCTGGTATTTCCTACATACACAGTAGCTGTTTTCGAAGCTTAAACCTCATTCTAATTATCTCAGTCGTATTAAGAAGCCAGCTAACACTGAATACTAGAGACACAACTAAATTCTAGCAGTTTATTAATGAGTTTTATATGGTTTTTAAATTATTTGTTAAGTTCTTATCGGGAAATTTATTAATTTTGTTTTGTGACCAAAACGAAAAACGAACGTCAGCACTAAAATAGACAAAACAAGCTTTTTAAAACTGAAACAAGAAAAAAAAACAAAACAGAAAAAAAAAACTCTTTGATGTTTTTCAACGAGTGGTAGCATAAACTAATGTATTCTAGTTTTTAAGCATTTATTTCGATAGTTGTTGTAACATACATGTAGCTGAGAGAAGAAAAAATTCGCATAATTTTTAACTAAATTAGTTTTGACAAAGGGAAGGAAGACAATATATAATAAGGAAAGATTTGGAATTTAACTTTTCAAGACAATGACAGTGTTGGCTTTCCAAAGTTAACAGTGTTAAAAATACTACAACATAACATGTAAACTTGTATACACATTACAACAACAAGTCAAGCAGCAGAACCAATGTTGAAATTAGTTTTATTAATTTGTTAGAGTTTGTCTCACATTTTGATTCATAACTTATTTTCCTCTGCATTGATTTTCCCGATATTCTATATAATACTGCTTAGGACAATGATAAATATATTAGCAGAATCTGATTCTTTTCAGTTTTGTATTTTGGACAGAGTGTTTTACAAACACAAGCAGATGAGATTTCGTAAAAATCAAAAAAAAAAATATTTCTCAATTATATTGTAATTTATAGTACAATGTTTTAAAGAAAAATTCTATGCAAACAAATGATCACTATCTAATATAATTAGTTGCTTCGCAATATGATCTCAATAAATATCTGCCAAAATAATAAAAGGTCTTCCTATAGGGACCTCCGAAATTTTAGAGTTGATTGCGGCCTTATTGTTGAAGCTACAACTCACCAAACAATCGTCCATTATAGCGTTCCATAAGACGTCCAAATGGTGAGATTGTCTTAATGCTGTTCAACCATTTTACGGTGAGGTTGATTTCTGAATAGGTACGTCAACAAAAAAACTGTAAAATTTAGGAGAATTAAAATTCACATGAGATCCAAAAGCGTCCAATGCATCCCGAAAAAGTCACATTTTGGTGTGAATTTCGGGCTGGTGGCGTCATCGGTCCATATTTCTTTGAGAACGAGGTTGGCCAGACTATAACCGTCACGGCGAGTGCCATAGATTGATGATTACAAACATCTTTTGACCTGAATTGGACAATCTGGACACCAACTCATGCCATGTTGGACATAAGTTGGCTTGAAAGCTAACCAGAGCACTCTGACGGTAAAGTTTTGCAAAAAAAACATAAACGATGACTTCAAAAAATTGTATTGTTTAGCAAAATGCCAATAGATGCCAATAAACTATGTTTTGAAGACTATAAAAAGGTGGTTAGAAAAGTGACCACTAAACTGCAAAGAGTTAAGTGTATGGTCATGCCACGTGGAGGTGATGTGAACTGGATCCCGAGATCGTGCGATTTAATCCCGTAGATTTTCTCTTGTAGTATTTTCTATGCTAATAAGCTACAAACTAAAGCACCCCTCAAAGCCAACATAACACATGCCATCGTTCAAATTCAGCCTGATTTATGCACCAGAATCATGAAAAACTACACATTTCAGATGCGCACCATCCAGACAAGGCGCGGCGGACATTTGCACGATTTTATATTCCCTGTACTTAATTAAAGTACAAGGAAGTATTATTATTATTTTTGGTATATGGTTTGCTTTATAATTCTAGAGTGAAACAATTTCCTACTCAAACTTCAAATCAGGTGTTTGATAAATGTTATCCTTCAGAAGTAGAACAATGTAGTTTTCTCAGATGTTTGGTACTGCAGTAGCCGCCAATGCAGTGACAAAAATTATATTACAAAACTGCAAGATTTCGCAAATTTCATGTATGTTATTGATTTGGAATAAATAAGTTTGAGTAGTGGAAAAGCTAGGATATACATTAGGCTGGGTCTATTTGTATGGACGATCAAAAAGTAAAAAAATCGTATAGCAGAAACGCAATCTACGGAAAATTCTAAGAAAGTTTCCTCAAGAAACGATAGGTCTAAAATAAAATTCTATCTTGCGCATTTCGTCTTTATCCAATAAAAAAACTAAAAAAATAAAAATAATACTGAAATATCATTGGAAGAAATACGAAATGCGCAAGATAGGATTTGATTTTAGACCTATGGTTTCTTGGGGAAAATTCCTTAGAATTTTCCGTAGA
The DNA here is from genome assembly GCA_942486065.2 of Calliphora vomitoria. NCBI lineage: Eukaryota > Metazoa > Arthropoda > Insecta > Diptera > Calliphoridae > Calliphora > Calliphora vomitoria. Next base: position 120,272,210 of record OW818030.2, on the reverse strand, counting down.
ATGTGTTTCTGCTATACGATTTTTCGTGAACAAAATTGACCCACCCTAATATACATATAACAAGGTGTAGGGTGCATGATTTAAAAATGCGGTATTTACAATAGATGGTATATCTTTTGAACGCGATTTTTGTTTTTATCTCTCATTTATTTTCACTTAGTTATTGAACATTAAAGTGTAAACAACCAAGGTTTTTTTGCTTCGAAAATATCGAATATTGTATCAACGATTCATTATATGCGGGAAGTTTTCTTAACTTCTTTAATTTGAAAAAAGTACCGCGAAGCACTCCAATTGCTCACCAATGCTTATGGTAAATGTGTTCTATCGGTTTCAATGTGCCAGGGATGGTTTGTACGGTTCAAAATTGGTGATTTTGATACGGAAGTCAAAGATCGCCCAGGCCAGCCAAAAAAGTTTGTAGACCAAGAATTGGAGGCATTACTCCATAAAGATTATTGCAAAACTCAACCCGAGCTTGCAAAATCATTGGGAGCTACTCAAGCAGCAATATCAAAATGTTTGCGAGCAGCAGCATTCATTCAAAAGCAGAGGAATTGGGTACCATACGAATTGAATCCCAAGATCTTGAAAGACGATTTTGCATGTCCGAAATTATGTTTGAGCGTTATAAAAGAAAATCATTCATTACTTTCGATGAAAAATGGATACATTACAATAACCCGAAGCGTAAGATATCGTATATAAAGTCCGACCAACCATCCGAATGGGCACTAAAGCCAATTGTTCATGGCGATAAGGTAGTGATCTGTATTTGGTGGGAGCAAAAGGGTCCTATCTATTATGAGCTGATGAAATCTGACCAGACCATGGCAGGGAAGCCGTACCAAATGCAACTGATTCATTTAATGCGAGAATTGGTTACAAAATGCCCAGAATATGCTGCCAGACATGAAACTGTAATATTCCATCATGACAACGCTAGGCCACATGGAAGTTTTGCTTCACCCGCTTTATAGCCTGAACCGTGCCCTGTCTACTATTTGTTTCGATCGATGCAGAACTCTCTCACAGGGATATGCTTCACTGTGGAACAGAGTATCCGAAATTGGCTGGATTCGTTGTTGGCCTCAAAATGTGAGCAGTTCTTTCGGTTCGAAATCTATATGTTGCCAGAAGGATGGAAAAGGTCGCAGCTGACAATAGTCAATACTATAATAAAAGCTAAAAAATTTAAAAAATTCCAATAAAACATAATTCGATTTTGAAATGCTCGCAGTAATACAAATTTTTAAATAATTTTTCCTTTATAATATTTTTCTTAAATATTACTTTTCAGAGAAATGTAAATGCATTACAAACCTTTTAAAAGTGTTCTGTATAACTGAAAATTAATTTAAATACGTTTTCCTAGAGTTCATGGTCGGTTTTATCAGAAAAAATTGTTTTCCAAATTATATGTGCATAATCTGTTTACAATTCCAAATTCAAATCTGTTATCTGAAATATGCAAGGTATTTTTTGTTTCAATATATAAATATAAAACACAAAAAATGTTTCTACCTATGTCCGTTATAGACTCTGAAACTATCCAACCGATTAGCATCAAACTGGTTTCATTGGAATGGAAATTTTCTGAAGATAGTTTTAGATACCTAAAATACTACATTAGGTACATGCGGTCCATTCGTAAAGCCGATTTTCGAATTTTCCCATACAAAAATTTTTCGCAATTTTGAATATCTATCTATATATATAAAACACAAAAAATGTTTCTATATATTTCCGTTATAGACTCTAAAAGCATCCAACCGATGAGCTCCAAACCGGTTTCATTAGAAAGGCAATTTTGTGAAGATGGATGGCAATTTTCCAAATTTGTTTCCAATTTTAAAATATGTTAATCTTAAAATGTTGTATGTAAGCACCTCTCCCGACGTGTAGATCCACTAAGGGGGTAAAATCGATATCTCTATATCTCCGGAACTAATAAAGCTAGCACCTAAACTTTTTTTTACTTTAAGATTAAATGGCAAATTAAGTATTAAAGTTATATGCCGGGATATTCCACAGTTATCCTGTCTCTACTTATACCTTCGTGTAAGAAGAAATTTTGATTTCGAGTTATTAAATAATGGTGCTCCATCGGATTATTCTTCACTAATGAGTTTTGTATGGTCCTCTACCAGATTCTCCATCAAAAATGAGTTTTATGTGGTCCTCTACCAGAGTTTCTTCAATTGAGTTTTAATGGGTCTCCTCCCATAAGTTTTGAATGTTCATCTACCAGGTATCTCTTCACAAATTACGTATATCAACTGTGTCTTCTCATAACCTCAAATCAACGGTTATAACAAACCGAACGCATGTGGATTAACATAACGACTCAAAACTGTGAAAAACAGTTATGCGATGTATAAAATCAATACCAATGCGAGATGAGACGCTGAACTTTCGAAAGCCAAACAACAAAAATCGGGCTGACCGTCCTTAAGAAATAATGACGATGACGCGCAAGTTGTTCTTCAACTCAGATCTACGACTGAAATCCAACTTAATCTAAATTTATGCATGAAATAAGTGGACAGGTGTGTGGTACGTTTTGTACTTTTAAGGGGATAGAATGAGCGAAACTCGAGTTTTAATACTTTTTTGTATCCCATATCCCAGAAATAAAATTTAAATTCTTAAAAAATTTTAAATGGACTCTGGCACTTCTTTGAAAGTAGCACACGCCGCTAGTGGTATATATTTTTGAAAACTGAAATTATGGAATTGAGTTTTCAAAAAAGTTTCCAAAGTCACTGAGTGTATATCTTACGAATGTCTCAAGGAGCTTGTTAAGCTCTTCGATCCTTTTGCTCATATGACCTAACGAATTTAGACAGATTTTTTAGGTATTGGACAATGTCAGGTATTTCTCAATTAGGAGTGATAAAATTTAAAAAAAAATTTCGCCTACAAAATTATTATTGTTTCTCTTTTGTAACAAAATCTATACACCCGATTGGGGATACATTCCACAAAAGAAATTAGCTGCTTTTGTCATGATGTCAACGCTGGCGTCGCTGTTGCAGCATACGCTGTCGCCATTGTCATTAGATACTTTAACAAAGTATGCGCATACATTATTAAGTATTAAACTAAAATCATTTAAACAATTTAAGTTCACTGTGAACATATGTAGTCGTTGTTGTTCTTCTCGTAGTTTTTATATGTATTTTAATATTAAAACCAGGGCCCCTCAATATGCTGCTGCTGCTGCTTACTACTCTAAGCGAGCAAAGCAAGTAAGTGAACAACGATCACAAGCACTGGTATGTAGATCAGCTACTCACATTTATAAAGACACACCACCAAATTGAGCCGAAACATACTAAAGGAACAACAGTAACAACAACAGAATTTTTAATATGAACTTACTAAATGAAAATTATGCATGGGTTAAAACAGGTTCTATTCTAAATAACAAAACAAAAAAAATTTAAATAAAACAGAAAACTGAAAAAAATTATTCAATATCTGAAGAAAAAAAAATGGTTGGCTTAAATGTTTAAGTTAAAATTGTTGCTGGAGTTGCTGTTGATTTTTTCTTAATTTAAGCTGATGTTCAGTAGCAATGACATGTGATAGTGTATTGTGTATTTTTTTTTTTTTCTTTTTGAAATGAAAAGAAAAGAAGGACGGACAGTCCAATGGACAGACAGACATACCTTACCCAGACTATTAAATGAAGCTGCAGATCATTTGCTTTGAATATAAAGCGTTAATATTAAATGAGCTGGCGCAGATGCCAACGTTAGCGTAACATTTCATTTTCTAGCAGCCCAACATAAAAAAAATACAAAAAAGTAAAGCGGTAACATAAAATAAGAAAATTTATTAAACATTTTCAATAAAATTGACAAGAATTTGTTTTCGTAAATATTGATTTTTTCCACTATATTCCACCATATATGAAGTGAATGAAAAAAAAGCAAGAAAAAATAATAAAGATGAAACTTGTAATAACCTAGCTGGCTGGCAGCATGACTACAAGACTACCTGGTATTAGCACTTGGCAAAAACAAAAACCATTTCAAAACCATAAGAAGTTCGTAAAAATCGTGGTAATTTTGTGGCGAATCATCTCTCGCTCTCTTTGTAAAATCGAATATAATTGATAAAAAGTAAGATTTTCGTAAACAAATTTTATTAATTTTTTAACAGCGCCATTGTTTCAATCTACTTTTATGTCGTTTATTATTAGTATATCCTGGATTAATACTTAATTCAATATGGAACTGTCGTGGAGTTTTATTTGAAAACTATTCCTATTTAATTGTTTGTTGTCTTTCGAAAGGGGGTCTGTAGAAAATAACAATTACAATTGTATATTTCTTTTTAATGGTAACTACTCCCATGTTCAAAGGAATGAGAATATAATGTACATTAACAATAAAAAAAATAATTAGAAATACTTGTGCCAAAACACTGTAAACTAAGAAGAGATATTAAAATGAATTGTTTGTGAACAATTTTAATTTTGAAAAACTTTAGACTAATCAAGTGCAAGGATTAAGGAAGTAATTTATTAAAAATTATTTTTATAATAAACAAATAATAAAAATTTAGTCAATGAATGTACAAGGTGGCGCAAAAGTAATCCTCCTATCAGAAAATGCTTTAAAATTTTGCGATTGGCCCCTAATGTCAGTTCTGTTTTGACATTTGTGTAGTAAACACATGCGAAATACACGTTAATAAACAAACGCGGAATATTGCTGACTATTTATTTGACCAGTAATCGGTCGCTGACTTTGGCACAACGTGAATTTCGTCGCAGATTTCCTGGCCGTCCAACGCCTACTGGTGAAACACTGCGACGTTTAGCCGCTCGCTTCGAAGAGACTGGCACAACACGAGATGCTGCCAGGCGTGGCAGACCCCGGAGTAGCCGTTCTGCAGAGAATATTGCTGCTGTAGCCGAGGATGTCATGGAAGCGCCGTCGACATCGACCAGACGACGTGGGTATCAGTCGACGGTCTTTACAGCGAATTTTGGTACAAGATTTGAAGATGTTTCCGTACAAAGTCCAGACGGTGCATCAGCTGTTAGCTGCTGACCGCCAATCGCATCTAACATATGCTCAAGCCATCCTTAATCACCACCAAGAGGAAGATGATTTTTCATCAAAAATAATCATGAGTGATGAGGCCCATTTCCATCTTAGCGGGTACGTAACTAAGCAAAATTTACGCTTCTGGGGCACTGAAAATCCGCGTGTAACCCACGAAGAGCCATTACACCCGCTCAAAGTCACTGTATGGTGTGCTGTTTTTGCTGGAGGAGTCATCGGACCTTTTTTCTTACTGTGAATGGTGAGCGCTACAAAGCAATGATCAACGAGTTCATTTTGCCGCAACTTGATGAATTGGGATTGGAAAACATGTGGTTCCAACAGGACGGTGCAACGGCACACACTGCACGTGCCACAACCGATATGCTGAAGGATGCGTTTCCCGGGCGCCTAATCTCCCGTTTTGGCGATTTGCCCTGGCCAGCAAGATCGCCTGATTTGACCGCTCTAGATTTTTTTGTGGGGCTTTTTGAAGTCACGGGTTTATGTCAACAAGCCTCAGATTCTTGCAGCTCTTAAAGACAATATCCGTCAAGAATGTGAGGACCTATCGCCGGAAATTTTGGCCAAAGTAATGGAAAATGCCATAAAAAGGACTCAAATGACAATCAACTGTGGCGGCGGCCATTTACATGACATCATATTCTCGACATGATGTAAAAAAAATTAAAAGACCAAATAAAAATAATCCACAAGAAGAATCAAAGTTTTTCATTTTTTTTTTTTTTTAATTACAGCCAAAAAACATTGGAAGTTTACTTTTGCGCCACCTTGTATATAGTTGCATAGCACATTATTTAAATTTAAATCAATGCAGTTTTGAAGTCATTACTTTCAGAGAATTTTAAAATGTTGATTTCGAAAATGAACTTTCCTTCCATACTTTTCTTCGAAAATGTACTTTTCTTCAAAAAGTTACTTTTCTTCAAAAAGTTACTTTTCTTCAAAAAGTTACTTTTCTTCAAAAAGGTACTTTCATTATAAAAAGAACTTTTATTTATAAAAATTGGAGTGAAAAAGATTCTAAGCCAATTGTGGTCAGATTTTCTATATAATAAATATCAATCTAAATTGTACTATATCGGATATATTAATGTATCAATCATGGTTGTAAGTTATTTGTAAGGCCTTCGGAAAGTTGAAGTTTAAATGAAAAATGTGACTATTGCAAACGAAATGGCAAACTTATACATTTATACCCTTTCCACATATGGAGAAGAGTATACAAACAACTTAACTAGACTTAAGCCTACAAAAAACGCCCCTTTAATTAGTTAAATATTTTAGTTTTGTTATAGGCATTTAAAATTGATGTTAAAACCAACTAACTTTAAATTCTCATAACAAAAAACTTCCAAATTTTGTAATTCCAATTAAACGACATTCAAAATCATTTAATCATACTTAAAATTTTTATTAATACTCAACAAAAACTGTTGATGTATCTTGACCTTTTTAGATGAAACAAAACAACACTAAATAAACAACAATAACTACACACCTAAATCATAAATGATTTTATGTCTTTTTAATAAAAAAAAAATTTCAAAACTTTTTTATTAATCATAATTCTATTTGTTAGAAAATTTATAAATCAACAACACAAAAAACAACGACAAATTTGTAATAAAAACATGATTAAAACTAAACGAAAGAAAAAATAAAATTTATTAGTTTAATATTCAAATAAAATTTAAATATTTAATCATTTAAACCAAACAACAATGAACAAAATGGGGAATTCATAAAAGAGCATTAATAAAACAAACTTGTCAAAGTAATTTAAAAATTAAAAAAGAAATAAAAATGACAGCTACAAATATGAGAACAAACAACAAAAACAAGATTAATAAACTTTTTACAAACGATTTTCTAATTAGAAAATCTGTATGTTTTTTTCTTCACTTTGTAAGTCTTTAAAATGAGTTGAAGGAAACATAAACGAATGATTAGTTGTCATTTATTGACAAATTTTCTAATCTCATTTTCGGAAATCTCAAATAACAAATCTTGGTAATAGAAGACAGCTACATGGAGATCAATTGAACACACAACAACAACAACTGCTATTTTGTTGTACATATTCTTAGCTGTCGATTTAGATAGAGGGAGGAGTTGTAAATGAGTGAATGTGAGTGATGTGGTGGTACATTATTAGAGGGTGGTATTTAATGTTTGGAGTGGATTAGGAAATATTTTAAGAATTGTTTAGTAGTTCTGACATTTTTGTCATTATGTTTGAGAGAATGAAGACCTTTTTTCCAAAAAATTATTATTCTTGAAAAAGGTATTTTTATTCGAAAAACGTATTTTTATTACAAAAAGAAACTTTTATTACAAAAAGAAACTTTAATTACAAAAAGGTAGTTTTTTTTACAAAAAAGATACTTTTTTCTAAAAAGGTACTTTTATTCAAAAAAGGCACTTTTATTACAAAGAGGTACTTTTATTACAAAAAGGAACTTTTATTACAAAAAGGTACTTTTATTTCAAAAAGGTACTTTTATTACAAAAAGGTACTTTTAATACAAAAAGGTACTTTTATTACAAAAAGGTACTTTTATTCAAAAAAGGTTATTTTATTACAAAAAGGTACTTCAATTTCAAAAAAGTGCTTTTATTACAAAAAGGTACTTTTATTACAAAAAGATACTTTTATTACAAAAAGGTACTTTTATTACAAAAAGGTACTTTTATTACAAAAAGGTACTTTTATTACAAATAGGTACTTTTATTACAAAAAAGGTACTTTTATTCAGAAAAGTTACTTTTATTCAAAAAGGTACTTTAATTCCAAAAATATACTTTTATTCCAAAAATATAATTTTCTTCAAAAAGATACTTTTTTCCGAAAAGGTACTTTTATTCCAAAAAGGAACTTTTATTCCAAAAAGGTACTTTAATTCCAAAAAGGCACTTTTATTCCAAAAATAATATTTTATACTAAAAAGGTACTTTTATTCCAAACAGATACTTTTATTCAAAAAAGGAACTTTTATTCAAAAAATGTACTTTTATTCGAAAAATATACTTTTTTCCAAAAAGATACTTTTCAAAAGATAATTTTCTAGAAAAAAATACTTTTCTGCAAAAAGATTTTCTTCAAGGTGGCGCAAAAGTAAACTTCCGATATGTTTTGGCTGTAATTAAAAAAAGAAAATGAACTTTGATTCTTCTTGTGGATTATTTTTATTTGGTGTTTTAGTTTTTTTTTGCATCAAGTCCAGAATATGATGTCATATAAATGGCCGCCGCCACAGTTGATTGTCATTTGAGCCCTTTTTATGTCATTTTCCATCACTTTGGCCAAAACTTTCGGCAATAGGTCCTCACATTCTTGACGGATATTGTCTTTAAGAGCTGCAAGAGTCTGTGGCTTGTTGGCATAAACTCGCGACTTCAAAAAGCCCCACAAAAAGAAGTCTGGAGCGGTCAAATCAGGCGATCTTGCTGGCCAGTGCAAACCGCCAAAACGGGAAATGCATCCTTCAGCATATTGGTTGTGGCACGTGCAGTGTGTGCCGATGCACCGTCCTGTTGGAACCACATGTTTTCCAATCCAAAAGAACTCGTTGATCATTGCTCTGTAGCGCTCACCATTCACAGTAACCGTTTGGCCCGCGACGTCTTCGAAGAAAAAAGGTCCGATGACTCCTCCAGCGAAAACAGCACACCATACAGTGACTTTGAGCGGGTGTAATGGCTCTTCGTGGGTTACACGCGGATTTTCTGTGCCCCAGCAGCGTAAATTTTGCTTATTTACATACTCGCTAAGATGGAAATGGTACCCGCATGATTATTTTTGATGAAAAATCATCTTCCTCTTGGTGGTGATTAAGGATAGCTTGAGCGTATGTTAGATGCGATTGGCGTTCAGCAGCTAACAGCTGATGCACCGTCTAAACTTTGTACGGAAACATCTTCAAATCTTGTGCCAAAATTCGCTGTAAAGACCGTCGACTGATACCCATTTGCGTGGCATGTCGTCTGGTCGATGTCGACGGCACTTCCATGACATCCTCGGCTACAGCAGCAATATTCTCTGCAGAACGGCTACTCCGGGGCCTGCCACGCCTGGCAGCATCTCGTGTTGTGCCAGTCTCTTCGAGGCAAGCGGCTAAACGTCGCAGTGTTTCACCAGTAGGCGTTGGACGGCCAGGAAATCTGCGACGAAATACACGTTGTGCCAAAGTCACCGACTGATTATTGGTCAAATAAATAGTCATTAATATTCCGCGTTCTGGAGCAGTGTAGCGTAACATTGTTTATTAACGTGTATTTCGCATGTTTTTACTACACAAATGTCAAAACAGAACTGACATTAGGGGCCAATCTCAAAATTTATAGCATTTTCTGATAGGAGGATTACTTTTGCGCCACCTTGTACAAAAAGCAACTTTTCTGGAAAAATATATTTTTCTACAAAATTATACTAAAACGACACTTTTCTTCAACAAAATCATCTTGTTGTAGAAAAACATATTTTTGTAGAATATTAGCTTTTCTACAAAAAGATTATTTTCTTGAAAAAAGATACTTTTCTGCAAAAATATACATTTCTATGAAAATATACTTTTCTATGAAAAGATACTTTTCTGTGAAAAAATACTTTTCTGTGAAAAGATACATTTCTATGAAAAGATACTTTTCTATGAAAAGAAACTTTTCTATGAAAAAATACTGTTCTGTGAAAAGATACTTTTCTATGAAAAAATAATGTTCTATGAAAAGATACTTTTCTATGAAAGGATACAATTTACAAGAAGATACTTTTCTACAAAAATACATTTTTCCACTTTTTTACAGAGATCTTGTAAGATTCTGCTATCATACAACCAGCAATTAACAATAGTGCGCTTTATATTCGTCTTCAGCTTTAGACTTATTAATATATAATTTTTTTTTCTAGGCACATTATTGCTGTTAAACATATTAACAAATAAAATGTGTGGGCCATAATCTAATTGCGAATCGATAAATTCAAATAATTCAAAAATGAAACAAGTTCCGATATGTTGCTATTGCTCTTTAATATGACTGTTATTGTTGTTGTTATTGAAGTTTTTGTTGCTGTTGCTATTAATGTTTATGGTTGTTGAAAAACATTGAACAAAATCATTACAACCATTTTGAAAACTACAAGCAAAAACAAAAAACAAAAAAAAAGATTGTCTGTGACGAAAAAATGATTTGTGAATTACAAAATACATTTGAAGAACAAAGTAACTACAACATCAACATCAAACAAACCCAAAACAAAAAAATAATATTAAAGTTCTCTAGTCTGCAGCATCCGCTACATAGAGATGCAAACTCAACTAACAAAATCTATAGTTTAATATAAAACTTAACAATTTTGAAATTTTGTGGCTGGATTTTGAGGAGCATCAAATGAAAACCTTATATTTGGTTGTTGTTCTTATTATTGTGGCAACAACGCCCAACCACGCAATTTTTGTAGATGATTTTTGTTTTCAGTTTTGTTAGTTTTTTTTCTGTGTGTTTAGTTCCAAAGAATATAGACAATCTATCAGTTTTAGCAAATCAACGACTAAACAACATGTGGTAACAACAACAATATTGTAGAAGAAACAATTTATGATGTTGTCGATGTTTGTATAGTTCTTAACATTCATATGAACTGATGTACGTATGTATGAATATCTATGAATGTAGAGAGATTTTTCATGGCTTGTTGCTGCTTGTATGTGTGTTGCAAATAGAGAGCTTTTGCTTTTTGTGGCAAGATATTGAACCTGAACACACAGTCAGACAGACAGCCAGAAATTGAAGAACAGAAATGTTTTTTTTTTGTTTTTACAAATGCAAATAATGTTTGATGTTGTTTGTTTGTTTTTTTCTTATTTTTTGTTCAATGTTGCTTGATGATGACGACAACAACGACGACTATGATGATGATGATGGGATTGTGTACAACGATATCATGTTTTTTGTTTTTTCTGTTCTTTTTTTTTTTTTTTTTTGGTAAGTTTGTTTGTATTGTTCGTAACCAATATGTCTTTAAATATGGCTAATATTGGTTACATTACATTATTAACAAACATTTAAACATCCAAACATCCAACCAGCCATCTATCTATCCAGCAAGGCAAACAGCCAGCCAGCCAGTCAGCTAACCAACAAACAACTACAACAACTGATTGATGAATTGTATTTGTTGTTTGAAGGTAACCATATTCAAATTTTTCTTATTTTTTCTATTTGTTATTGTTGTTTTTGTTTTTGTTTTAAGTTATTTTGACATATGCAAAAATCTACACTAAAATCCAAAACGTACAAAATTATAAATGTTCTCTTGTCATATTTAAGAAATCTACGCAATATTGTTTAAGAGGACCAACAGAACCACATCCATAGCGAACCAAAAGCAGAAAAAACAATATGAAGAACATTATTGAAAGTCTTAAAATTCTATAAAATATTTCATCTAGGAAAAAAAAAACAATTTTTGTTTTTGTAGTTGTAATTTTTCCTAGATAAAGATCAAAACAGCTTATAATACTAGAATTACAAAAATTTAGCATATTAGATTATGTACGTTTAAGTATTTGTTGCTTTGCATATTTCATTGTAAGATTAATTTTGATGAATTCCTTGAAAGTTTCTTTTTTATTTTATGGAATCTTCAAAAGAAATTGTGTGCGAAATTCTAATAAAAGGAAAGATTTAGAGTTGCGGTAAGGGGAAGGCTAAGAGTAAAACAAAGGTTTAGACAACAAAGTTTCTTAAAAAATTGAAGTGGTTAAATGGAATTTCAATGTAGATCGCTAAAGAAATGTGTAACAAATCAGGGTCTCCCTGTAACAGTTATGGAATTGCCTTTAGATAAGTGTTATTTATATGGTTTCATTAGTTATGTACATATATAACAATTAAATGGTCCATGTATGTAATGGCATCACATGAGAACGGCTGGAGCGATTTTTTTTTTGTTCGATTCGAAATTTTCATCAGATGGTTTGTAAAGAAACAAAATTCAAAAATTCGCAAATTTAAATTTTTAATATATTGGCTCCTTTTCACTTCTCTTGCCTTAATAAGAGACATTTTTTGAAGAAACTTGAAGGACTAATATTATTATATAGCCACCGAGTGAAGTCTTTTTAAAACATTAAGTTTTTAATCACTTTTGTTTCAGAAAACTCAAATATATACAAAAATGTACAAATTTCCAAAGGGGGCAAGGTTTGTGGAACTTCTGAGGAGTAAATAAAGGATTTTTATATAAGTATTTGATATTGTTGAAAACTACAGGACTTGAATATTGATATTATAGTAAAATTAAATAAATTTATAAATTTTTGGGACGTCATTTACTTCAAGAACTTAAAAAATTATCATATGGTGGTTTTCCATGATGAAAAATATAAAATTTGCATTAATGTAAAATTTTAACGGTTAAGGATATCATAACAAAATTAGTAAATAATATAGACTCAATTATCCTTAAATCAACGACATTATAATTTTTGAAATTTTTTATTTTCAAATACCAAAATTCCTAAACCGGGCAAAATGTGTTCCAAAAACTGAGTTTTTTTTAGAAAAGTGCCTACTGTGGCGTTATTTACAGTGTGATAGTAAAACAACTTTTTAGATATTTAAGAAGCATATAGGGTTATACAAATATGAAGTTTTTTCGAGGATCGGCGATTGCCTTTTTAGAATTTTTTACTCAAACCTGAAATTTTTTAACAATTGGCCAAGTTTGGATAGGTCTGGGGGTGTTGTGTCAGCGTGAGTGAACCAAAATTTACTTCACGCTCTCTTGCATTAAATTCTCTTTCCAGATCATATAAAAATTGAATATAGTCCCGAAGAAAATTTTTTTCTACAAAAGAAAAAATATATGGGCCTTTTTGGGAAAAAACTTAAAAAATATGGCACTTTTTACATGTTCCAACTTTGGATGCGTTTAACTTTTTAGAGGGACAAGATAACTGTTAGCAAGTTATTCCTATTTTATTTAGAATTTAACAGTAATGTAGCTGATATTTTAAAAATAATTTTCGACAAACCGTTGGCCCGTCATCTCCAAAAAACCATAAAAAGATCGAGAAAACTTAAAAAAAAATAAATAAACCTAAATATCTCTTCAACTAATACAGATAACCTACACAGGTAAGCATATTTTTTCCAGATCTTCTTAAGCACTATTTACATTTAAAATTTCAGCTCATTCCGGTCATAAATGGATTTTTTGCAATTTTTAAAAAAAAAAAATTGAGACCCGAGGTGACAAATTTTGAGGGGTAACGCACCGGCCCATATTAGTGCTAGAAAGCTGAACAACTGCAAATCAACTCGGAAATACCTCAGCTCCAACCATGTGAAATTTCGTAACAATATCTTAAATGGTTCCCGAGATACCGATTTATTTCCAAAAAAAAAAGATTCTAAACCACTGCTTTATGTATATAAGTTTATAATCAAAACAATTGCATTTTTACTTTAATTAGGGTTCATATATTATGAAAAATAAGAACAAATAAAAATACAGCCAATGATTTTTATGAAAAAAAGTGGTTAGTTTATTAACCACCATGACAGTGGTTAAAGCGTATAAATTTGTTTGAAAACTTATCATTTTGACCTAACACGATTAAGAAGGGACTTTTCTAAATAAGAGAACAACAACTAAACTATTTTATATTTTATATTCATTTGTATATATTAAAAACAAATCCAACCACAAACATAGGTTTACTAAAACAAAAAAGAAATTCCTTTAACTAAATGTTTGTTAGAAAAAAAAAAAACATCCTTTTTTTTATACACCTAAATATAATTAAATTAAAAATTGTTACTAATTTTTTTTTATTTAATCTAATTTTTAATTTCTGAAGAAAACAAGCGAAATAGCTGTGTAGGCGAGATATTCTCCAATTCTTTTATATCATTTAGTATACCCCCACCTTCTGTGTAATAAACTGGCTCTTCCAATCGACAGTTTTTTCACCATTTTGCTTCACAGCAGTTTGGGTAGCTAAGTCAATAACAGAAGTAATAGCCAAATTTGATCACATTTTAACATCATATTTTAACTGGAGCCTCGAAGGTATGACGCCTAGTGCCATCATCAGATCGACTTGCTCCAAATAATTATCTTCTTCGTCGGGTTGAACACTGCAGACACATTCCCATCTGAAGTACACACGGCATTCTTAATGGTTAATAGCGTATAAATTTGTTGGAAAACTTATCATTTTGACTAAATTTTCTGAACAAAACAAACGAAATATCAAATCTTTTATATCATTTCGTATTCTGCGTAATAAAGTGGCTCTTCCAATTCACAATTTTTTCACCATTTTGCTTCCACCACAGTAGTTTGCTTAGAGAAGTCACTAATAGAAGTATTAGCCAGATTTTATCATATTTTAATATCATATTTTAAATGGAGCCCCGGAGGTATGTCACATAGCACCTTCGAACAAAATATCTTCAATTTAATGTGCATGGAGTACACACGGCATCCTTACAAAATAACATAATATTATGTAGAAAAACACATTATATAAAACCTATTTCAGTGACAATGGTTAGTAATCTAACCACTCTATTACTTACGTTATTTATAGTAGAATATATTACTCCTTCAGCACAAGTTAACCAAACACACACTAAATAACAAAGTAAATTTGATGAACAATAAACACTCTGACCTTTTTTATTGAATGCGGGAAAACCCCTTAGAAAAACTTCGGTTTACAATATTTTAAAATTAATTTATTAATCCAACCAGAGCAACCTGAAAGCAAAGTGTTGCCAAATGAACTTAAACGATGGCATAAAAAATTTAATTGTTTAGCTAAATGCCAACATTTTTTTAAAGAGATTGCATGACGATTTTCGACAATTTTGTTTATTTACGAAGCCATTCAGGTGGAAATGCGCTTCATCGAAGAAGACGACTTTTTTAGAAAAATTGACATGGACTTCACTTTGCTCCATTACCCATTCAACAAATTGGCGGCGATTTCCATGGTCTCCTCGTTTGAGCTCTTGATTAAGCTGAAGGTGGAGGTCTTTTGTCAAAATTCGCTGCGTAGTGCTTCGTGAAATTTTAAGTTCTTGAGAACGATGTCGAATTGATGTTTACGGATTTTTGGTGACACTCTCGTTTATAGCAGCAATGTTTTCAAGAGACGAACCGGTACGTTGACACACAGAAATCTGCTGTCCACAACCTACCTAGTTTCTTAAACTTTTTTGACCGCTCTTAGAATGGTTGACATATTAGTTGCACTTTCTCGACTGAAAATTCTTCGAAGTTTGCGAGCGGTCTCAGAGTAACTTTCCTAATTTTTTTTTTAATAAGTTTTCACTTTTATAATGCGTTTTTCTTTTGTAACATATTTCAGAGTTGGAATACTTTTTACAACTTTTTTTTGCTATTTTTCGTCAAAATTAAAATCTAAAGGGTTTTCCAACAAGAGGTGTTATATTGAATCACCTGGTATATCGGTAGCTGTGACATTTGACAAGCAGAAACTACGCTTATATACTACACGCTTCAACAACGCATTGAAATTATTAAAATTCACTACAAAAATTGTGAAAATCTTGCAGTCACAGTTCGCAAAACTAAAGGATTTTTGGGTCGTCGTGAAGCACCTTGTCGGACCGCAATACAAAAATTGGTGGAAAAATTCGAGCTGTTGGGACAAGTTAGTGATGTGAAGAATAAAACCTATGCACGTCTCTCAAGAACAACTGAGAATATTGCTGCTGTAGCCTAAAGTGTTAAAGAAAACCCAGGTTTGTCCATTCCTCGTCGTTCTTTGGAATTAGGCATTCCACTAACGTCATTATACCGTATTTTGCATAAAGACTTGGGTCTTAAAGCTTATAAAGTTCAGTTAACACAAGAACTCAAGCTGAGCGATCATCAACAACGTCATGTCTTTGCTCTTTTACGGGAAAAGTTTCCGGACCGTGTTATCTCTCGAAGAGGTGATTACAATTGGTAACCGAGATCTTGTGAGTTAACACCTTGCAACTTCCTCCTTTGGGGCCACGTGAAAGATAAGGTCTATGCCAATAGTCCAGCGTCTATTCAAGACCTCAGAGATAGAATTCGTGAGGCTATCGAGGACATAGGGCAGCCATTTTGCGATTTGGTTATGGAAAATTTGGCCATTTGGCTGATGTTGTTTTTCATTATTAACGGCATACCTTCCTCTTTATTATGAAATAAACATCCTTGATCATTTATCTCAATATCTTTGAATACCAAAATAACACCTCTTGTTGGAAAACCCTGTATAACAATGAATGTTTTTCAATCTGAACAGATGGCTAAAAATACATTTTAACCACACTAATGTTATGTTCGAGACATTGATAAAATTAAAATTCATCAGGTGTAACATATTAAAATAACCAAATTAATTATGTTTCACACTTACGGTTTCGCACGTGACCAACTTTATATAATTACCAAGATCACAAATCTTATATTTTTGAGCAAGTTTTTTTTTATTTTAATTGTATAAAACCTTTCTGTTTGTACTCAATATAAGATGAGCTTTGTTTGTACTTTTAAGTTACCCTCTTAGCTGTTAAAAAAAAAAACACTAAGGAGGGATTATTTGTCCGCGATATAATCATAACGCCATCACTAATTACAGCTTGTACCTAGAACTGCCGTCGACCTACATATATCTTCATACAAGAAGGCGGAACTCCCGAACTAAACTCCTAAGTTTTATGGTCTCCACTAATTCCTAATTGAGTTTTATTTGGTACTTCGTCACGAAAAATTATAGGTTACAAATTGTAACCAAAACGAATGCATGTGATCAATGCAAAAACTTCGGGAAACCGTAACGCAAGACAGTTAGACGACGCCAACCATTAACCAATGCGAGAGTGAAACGCAAAAATCCCTAAGGCTAATGGATCTATTCGTACCAGTTTCAATAGTCTTCCTCCATAGGGCGAAAGTAATACATGTGCGAAATTATATCAAAATATTTGATATGGAATAGTTCGTTAATGATTCGTTCGATCGTTGTATAATGCGACATTAACGCCGAAAGTTCCATCGGTTCTGTTTTTGGAGCAGGTTGCGGATACCACGGTTACTAAGCCTGAGAAGTGAAACACAGCTTAATATATGATTTTTTGCCGAATTATGTTTGGTACCAGTTTTTATCCCTTAATAAATTAAAACAATTAAATACCCAACAATTGCTTTTCTTTACTATTTTAAGAGGTGATCCATCTCAATTCCTTGTCTAAAATACCATACGATATATTTTTTCTTATTTTACAATTTATTTCTCACAAATTTCATTTATATTTATTCGTTTTTATTCTACACATTAAATTAATTTATGTTATGCTATAATTCGAAAAAAAAAAAAAACAAAAACATTAACAAGAAAAAAAGAAACAACTATAACATACGGTCATGGTCGTTTGTTGGTGGCAATTACCACATATTTAACAAAATTCATTGTGACCAAGAAAATCCATCAAATTGTTCGTTCTGTGTTCATTCATTCACTTAGAATTTATGTCAGAAATAAGAAAAACTGATTTGTAGAAGAAATATATTGTAAACCAAGTAAAAATCAGCAGTATAACGAGCAAACGTAAGAATATTTAAATGATCATAGTCGTCATAAAAACATATGTCTATCTAAAAGTGTCCGTCCTTCCGCCCGTATGTCCGTCCATCGGTTCGTTCATTCGTTCACATATGTTGTATAGTGTTGTGTTGTGTGTATTTATTTCAGTGGAGATCAAGAATTATTATAAACCTAAACCATGATGTATTTTTGACAAGTCGTTGGCAAAAGTGTGGGTGTCATTTTGGAGCATACAACAGACAACAACAACAAAAAAAAAACAAAAACACTCACTCTTAAATGAAGTTGGAGGAGGTGGTGTTTGGTAGTGGTGATGTTGGTTATTTGGTTGCTGGTGGTGGTGCTGTAGCCAGCCACCAAACAAATGTTTAAAGTCTTTAAAAAACACAAGTAGATTCTATGAAATAATCATATGCATGTGAATTATAGAATGGTGTGTATTAAAACGAGGTTAGTTAGAAAAGTAATTTTAGCTTATAATTTTTATATCCATCACCTTCGTGAGATATATAAGTTTGTCATTCCGTTTGTAATTTTCACAATATAATTTTCCGACCCCATAAAGTATATATATTCTGGATCCTTATAGATAGCGGAGTCGATTTAGCCATGTCCATCTGTCTGTCTGTTGAAATCAATTTTCTGAAGACTCCAGATATCTTCGGGATCCAAATCCTCAATAATTCTATCAGACATGCTTTCGAGAAGTTTCCTATTTAAAATCAGTAAAATCCGTCCATAAATAACGGAGATATGAGCAAAAAGCCGAGACAACCTCTATTTTTGGCCTATTTTTGATCTATATCTCTATTACTAAGTCATAAATATACACAATATGGATATCTAATGATAAATATTTCAAAGTCCATTGCAACGATGTATATAAGGCTATAGTAAGTTGGACCTACAATGGGTCAAAATCGTGAAAAATATTTTTTAACCCGAATTTTTTTTCACAAAAACCAATTAAAAAAAATTTTTTTAATTAAAAAAATTTGGAAAAGAACTTAAAAAATAATTTAAAAAAAAAATATTTTTTTTTAAATTGTTTAAAAAAAAAAATTTTAATTTTATTTCAAAGTATAATTTGATGAAGGGTAGATAAGATTCGGCACAGTTGAATATAGCTCTCTTACTTGTTTTATAATGGTACTTTTTTTAAGGTACTTTTTAAAGTACTTTTTAATTAATTTGCACCTAATGACACTACTATTAAGTATTAGCTTGCATGAAACTTACACATATCATCTCTAGATAACTACCAAAGATGTGTGGAGACCTGGCTGTTAACCAGGGGAAAACGAGGGAACAATAATGAGATCTGCTGCGTAATGCCTTATAGAATGTTTACATAGGAAAGATCTGAAAATGTAAGCCTAATTTAAACTATCCTTTAGAGAATGATATTAGGGAAAATATTTTTAATGAATTCAGAATAAAACATAAACAATGAGAATAATTGTGCCACTTTGTTTTGTATTGTTTTTGCTCGTGAGCGCAAATTGTACATTAATATAAACGTACGCAGCTAGAAAAGTAAAGAGTAGAACAACATTGAAACATTCTGAGAAAAAACGTTTAATAAACGTTTGGTAATTGATTTACTCATTATGATAGAGAACAGAGTACGAAAACAAACAAGACGTTTCTCTATCTGTTTTGTACTCAAAACAGCTATTTGTTACGTCTACTCTCTTTGTCACTTGAAAACTTTTTGTTTTGGTTTTGCTCATAAACATCATAGAATAAATGCAGAGAACGGAAGGAGAGATGAAAAAATTACTCTCATTTCACACATACGGGTGATACAATAAGAAAATATATGCAATACATTCTCATGCATTAGGTTTTTGACAACAGACTTTGGTTTTTGGCTCTCAGTTACCTATCTAGTTGTAGTCTACGATAAAGATCTTCATTAGTTTTGTACATTTTTCAAAAGTTTGCGAAACGTTTTGTTTGTTTTCGTACTCTGATCTAAAACAACAAAGCCATTCATGAGGTTTATTTGTCCATTATTGCCTTGATTGTTTATTTTTTAAATCGTAATTTGAGCATGAAAAGATAAAAAGCAAAAATGTCCTCAAAAAATTTCGTTTGATTCATTGTCAGAATTAATTGACTACGACGCTATCGTCCTTGTCCGGAAAACCAATATTTTCCTTATACCGTGTGTTTTCAAGTATTCTTTCGGAAGTGGCTTCCAGAAGTATTAAAAGCCGGCTTCCAGAAGATACTTGCAGCAATTATGTGGAAACATAGGTTTGTTGTTAGCTGGAAGTAACTTGAATGACTTGCTGTGAAGAAGTCGGATATACGTCGGATAAACGGTTTGTGGTATTCTCTTTTGTTTTAAGTTTTGTATTGGGTTTTTTTTTTTTTGTTCTTTTCCAAATTTTAAAATTTACAAAAATAAATTCGTGAAAGTTAAAAAACACATTTGGTAATTGAAAGACAAGAAAGATATCCCTAATTATGCTACACGTCCTCAATGTCATTAGACGTTTTTAGGAAATTTATCAGCTTCATGGAATCTTTGGTCCGCAATTATTCGTGTAATGTATTTTGGAAATTTAAATCTACGCGCCGAAGCACCCAATTTCTCACCCAAACACTTCTTTATTTGTTTCTTTTTTTTTAATTTGTTGTTTCTTTTTAATTAATATGCTGCAATGGCAGCTGGCACTCTTATTTTGCCACAAGACATTTTTATACTGTTATTCATAAAAAAAGCAAACTCTACTGCAAGCAAACTTTTTTGCAAGTTTCGGTTTGAGTGGAAACACTTCAGCAAATACCTGCAGAAGTTCTTCCGCAAGTGAGTTGCTAGTGGACACACGGCTTTATAGCTTGCATAAAATTTAATACTGTCTGGAAGAATAACTATCCCTTCTTTCAGAAAATGTATCATGGGCTCCAGGCTTACTTTGCATTTATTTCTGATATCAAAATAATCATAAAATTTCTAATCCTAAATTTTACATTTTCATATTTTTTGTAAAGGATTGAAATGGAAATATTTGGAAATGAATTATTAGAAAATAGGCAGCAATAGCCATTTTAAATAAACAATTTTAACAAATTTGTTATATACTATTGGTCAATTCACAAGGTCTCTTTTCATGTCTTAATGTCCTAATATTTCACAATGGTTTTTATTGCTTTTCAAGCAAAAATGTTCTGTAACTCAGTGATGACATATTGGAGATGTACGTGATTTTTATGAATGTTTGAAAGTCCACAAATGTTGATGTGTGACCATAAAACCTGAAAACAGTGCCTATAACCTCTAAATGTTGCTTAAAAGCCTTTTCAGCTTTCCCTCATTTAAGCAAGTATATTTTGTATGCATAAATACAACAAATGTTATGAATTTAGCAAATGCGTGTTATATTGTCTTTTTTCTTCTTATTTTGTTTTTATTTTTTTGCTGTTTTCTACAACATGTATGTGTTTTATTTTTTGTCTTCCAGTTGTTGACGCAGTGTTGCAGTATAATCTGGCAAACAATGTTTGTGCCAGTGGCAATGTTTCCTTTTTTTTTGTTTTGTTTTGTATATTTTTTGCTGTATTCTTGCGGTTAATCATGTTGGTGTTTAGACATTTGTTAACTATAATTGTTTAAGCCATTGGCTCACAAAACACCAAACAATAAGAACAACAATATGCAAATGTCAAAATTCTAAAGTTTTTTTTATACTTATGTGAAAGGGAATTTGGTTTCATATGTTTGGTTGGCAGAAATTTTAAAATATTTTTAAGTTTAGCACTAATTGCCTTAATACTTCTAAACTTAAACTTTAATGTTAAATTATTAAACAAGAAAAAAAAAAAAAACAATATTAATCTATCTACACTAATCTAAAACTTTAACACAAATTCCTCTTTTTTTTTTCTAAAATGCCAGTTATTTAAAGTTGTTTTATGCTCAAAAGCAAAAAAAAAAAAAAAAAGCAACATGATTTTCTTTTAATTCTGTTTTAGTTTTTTCTTTTTAATCTCATGTGCATTTTTAATTAGTTAGTGACCCTAGTTCCTGTATTTAACACAACATTTGCATATATTTATATGCTTACAGAAAAATATTTTGCATTCTGCAGTTAGTTAGCCATTCATAACTACAATTTTTCGATTGAATTTAAGATCAGTTTTATGTTTGGCTGTTATGACTACTGCTGCTGCATTAGTTGCCATATATTCTTCTACTTAATTCATACAAAAAAATAAATAAAAATTGCTCAGCCGTTTATCCAGTTGAACAGTATCATACTGTGCCTGGCTGGCGTTAACAATTATTTTTACATGTTCTACTAATTACATATTAATTCTTGAGAGATGCAAAATTTTACATAGTTTTCAGGGTTTTGTAGATAGATAAAGCAACAAAAACCAAGGAATTTAAGAAGTTGTAGGCAGTTTTTGGCATTAGCATAATTTATGCTTGCATCTCAAGTCTTTTGTTTTCAGTACATTACAATCTAATTGGAATGTTTAAATTTGTGGGCTTCTTAATTCAGTCGGGAACATTCTAAAGATGGCTTAATGACTTCCATTGTGATATTCATGAGAAATGAATGACCTAATGGTTATGCTGACACGACCTAAAACTTTCTCTTTGAGTTGTGTCACAATATTCCCCAGCTATATTGGTCTGATACAACAAAGATCTACTGGATTGCACAGTTGAGCAAAATCAAAACAGTTTTGTAGTAAATTTGCCATGAAATATCAAACTCAGAAGCAGCTCTATGCGGTCTCAAAGGAGGTCATCTTAAACATTGAAACATATATTGTGGTTTGTCTAAAATCAAACATTTTTATATATTCTTAATAAGGCCTTTAAAGAACAAAGTATCATGTGTTTTTCATTTCTTAAATCTAGAAAATTATACGAATTTCAAAATTCAAACTTCAAAATCTCTCTTGATATTTGACCTATTTTGTCATAATATCGTTCAAT
Organism: Calliphora vomitoria; assembly: GCA_942486065.2. Classification (NCBI taxonomy): domain Eukaryota; kingdom Metazoa; phylum Arthropoda; class Insecta; order Diptera; family Calliphoridae; genus Calliphora; species Calliphora vomitoria. Next base: position 120,249,549 of record OW818030.2, on the reverse strand, counting down.
GTGTATAAGATTAACGTGGGTACCTAGGCCTAGCCTTACAGGATAGCATCAATGGGTTTATCACCGTCACACAGTGGTAAAGAAAAACAAGTAAGAGAGCTATATTCGGCTGTGCGAAATCTTATATACCCTTTAAAATACAAATTATATTTTAAAATACAAATTATAAATATTTTTAGGTAAAAAATAAAATTTTTTTTTTTAATTTTTAAAAAAATTTTCAATTTTTTTTTTAAAAAACTTTAAAATTTTTAAAAAAAATTTTTAATTTTTTTTGAATTTTTAAGAATTTTTTTTTTAAATTTATTAATGAAATAAAAATGTATGAAAAAGAAGATTTTTTGTTAAAAAAAAAAATTCGGGTAAAAAAATATTTCGACCCATTGTAGGTCCAAATTACTATAGCCTTATATAGATCGTTGCAATGGACTTTGAAATATCTATCATTAGATGTCCATATTGTCTATATTAATGAGTAAGAAATCCAGGTATAGATCAAAAATAGGCCAAAAATCGAGGTTGTCCCGATTTTTTCCATTTTAAATGGCGACCGAGCCGGAAGAATTCCCGATATATTAATGAATCAATCATGTTTGTAAGTTATTTGGGGGTTACGGAAAATTGATTTTAACATAGAGATGGACAGACGGACATGGCTATATCGACTTTGCTATCTATAACGATCAAGAATATATATTCTTTGTGAGGTCGCAAATGAAAAATGTAGAAATTACAAACGAAATGACAAACTTATATATACCCTTGCCACTCAAGGTGAAGTGTATAACAAGAGGGAAATAAATCTGTCATTTCTAAATGGATAGTCCGGTTTGAATGAAATTTCACATGCGCAAAGAGAAAGTGTTGTCGAATTTAAGTTTATGTTTTGAATTAGGACCTCATGGGCCCACCAGAAAAGCGGTCAGGGATCCCCAGAGTAGGACCCTCAAGTATGTTCATTTTATGAAACAATCCTATTTCTTCGATTGTGTTCTGATTTCAAAAAATACTTTTTTCTTTTTAAAACTTCTAAGAAGATATATAAGAAATTTATACTTTTTGAAAAGCTAACTTTACAGCAAATATTTTAAATGAAAAACTTTTTGATAAATTATGATACCGAGGGGACCAGGACCATACAAAAAACGCCTATTTTGTTTGAAAAATTAAATTTTAGATCAAAAATTATCAAATCGGATAGTAGATATCAAAATATACTAATCCATTTTAAATGACCAAATATGTTCTTAATTCTTTTGTAAAGGGTTCCGAAAATCTCGCCCCTGATATGGATATTATATCCCAAAAACTGAAAAAATCCAAAAACTTGTTTGGAAATTGTGGGATTCCTGATAACAAATTTCAAAATTCAAAAAATCTATCTAACTGTAAAATTCCATTAAGAAATATTGATCAAATTTAAATTTAAAGTTTGTATCTTCTCAAAAACTCAAAAAAACTCATAAAATTTAATATAAGTAGGAAATAAGTTTAAAAGTGAGGTCTGCTAGACTCCACATCAGCTATAGTGTTGAAATTAATGCACGTCAGTAGCAGAAGGCTATGAAAACCCCATATGAAAAGTATAATGGGATCAAATCGCACGATCTCATATCACCTTCATGTGAGATGACCATGCCCTCAAATCGCTCGTGAAGAATATCTGATGTGGCACGTAGCGCCGTCCTGTTAAAACCACTTGTCGTTGGTGAACATATCATCCAACTCAGACCAAATGATCTTGGTGATCATACATATATAGTGCTCGCCGTTGACGGTGATGGCCTGGCCAATGTCGTTCTCAAAAAAATATGAACCAATGACGCACAAATCCATACCAAACAGTAACTTTTGCATTGGTCGCTCTTGTATATCATGTAGATTGATTTCGTCTCAAGTACGACAATTTTGTTTGTTGACGTACCCATTCATCCAGAAATGGGGCTCACCATTAAATGGGCGGAGCTTGCGGAATGTTGTCCGAACAGAGCACCTATTTTGATAAAACAATTTTATAATTTGCTCGTATTGTTGAACGTTATATCCTTGGTAATTTCACAAAACAAACTAAATAAATGACAGCCAATTTCACAATTCAACGTTCGGAAGTCCCTATTGGAAGACTCTTTAAAACTTAATTTCCATACAAAGTTTGAAAAAATTAAAATTTTATTATGAATAAAGGAGTTTTTCCAAAAACCCCATTTCAAGCTATTAATAGAGCACTAGAGAAATCTAATACACGTAATTCTGGTCAATAACATGCCAACAGTTTATGTGCAAATATATTAGTTATCTTTATTTTTAACGAATTTTAATTTTATTAAAATTGTGTATATCTCATAAATTAAATCATTTCTAGCTCAAAGAATGCTTAAAATCTAAATATTTTATTGTATTTAGCATACAACATATGAAACCCAACGAAAACCTCCAAAAAAACTGTCTTCAAAAATTATTTTCTTTAAATGACCTAAAAACGAACAAAACCAAAAAAAAAAAAAAACCCAAACAACAGCATTAAATAAAATGTAATTTAAAATAAATATTTCTTATTTTACGTCATTTATTTCCTTATTATTATATTGTTGTTAAGGTTGAAGTCGAAGTTGTTGTTCCTCCGTTTTTTTTTCTCGTTTTCGTAAATAATTTCCATCATCATCTTCATCAACTCGCAAATATCAGCGTATCAATCACTTTCAACAACATTGAAGCCGTCATCGACAAAACAGCACAACACATTTTTTTCTTTTTTTTTTTGTAGTTTTAATTTTTGTTGCCTTTAGCAAGTGTCTGAGAAAAATTTTGTGTTGTTGTACGGTATGGTACGGTAAATGTAACACAGTTACCAGGCAACAAAGTAGAAGGGATATACACTCAAAAACGGACTCGGACTGTTGCAACATACTCGTACATAATAAATTGGATGGACATGTAACATTATTTAACAGTACCTTAATATATTGCAACATTATTGCAAAAACTACCTATATAAATATGAAAACAAAAAACTCCAAAATGTAAACTACAATAGTGTTAGTAATGTCATAAAGTCTCAAAGAAATGAGTTTCATGTTACAGCAAGAATCAAAAATTATTAAATTTTTATTATAATTTGATTTTAGAATCATCATCAGAATTTCTCCTTTTATCATCAACCTTCTAAAAATTATTTTCAATTTTGTTTTGAAATTCCTATAAAGAAAATTGAATAATTCTTTTACCATATATTTTTGTTTTTTTTTTTGCTGTTCATTTTATTCGTGGTATGTTTACTGTTCTTTTCTTATCATAAAGGTATTAACTTAATTTTGTAATTTTTGGATACTTTTGGTAACAGCAAAATACACAACAAGAACAAAATACCCAAACACTGCAGCAGCATCAGGAAAGCGCACAAACCAGCAAAAAAAAACTAAATAAAACAGAAATAACAGACGAACAGACAAAATTGCTTAAAAATTGCCACTAAGTGCATGTGTGCAAAGGAATTTGAATTTCACACACAATTGTTTTTTTTTTTTTTTTTTTTGTTTGGTTGCAACTTTTGATTCTTAAGACTTGATTTTTTTTTCTGTTTTCATTGCTTGTTTTTTTGGTGGCAAGTTGGTTGCTTTGTTGGTCAACATATACAAAAAGAAAGAATATAAAATAAGAAAAAAAAATTTTGAGGAAAAAGAAATGTTTTACGTTTAAAATACAACATGTTGTTTGAAGAAGTTGCACTCTTTATTTAGTAAAAAGAAAAAATACACAAGTTGCACTATGGAAGGGAAATAACTTATATGACAGAGTTTAGTAAATGTGAGGTAAGCACTTTGTTCTGTTCTAGTTCAGTTCTAGCTCAGTTCTAGTTCAGGTTCTAGTTCAGGTTCTAGTTCAGGTTCTAGTTCAGATTCTAGATCAGGTTCTAGTTCAGGTTCTAGTTCAGGTTCTAGTTCAGATTCTAGATCAGGTTCTAGTTCAGGTTCTAGTTCAGGTTCTAGTTCAGGTTCTAGTTCAGGTTCTAGTTCAGGTTTTATATTGATTCTAGTTCAGGTTCTAGTTCGATTCTAGTTCAGGTTCTACTTCAGGTTCTAGTTCAGTTCTAGTTCAGTTCTAGTTCAGGTTCTAGTTCAGGTTCTAGTTCAGGTTCTAGTTCAGGTTCTAGTTCAGGTTCTAGTTCAGGTTCTAGTTCAGGTTCTAGTTCAGGTTCTAGTTCAGTTCTAGTTCAGGTTCTAGTTCAGGTTCTAGTTCAGGTTCTAGTTCAGGTTCTAGATCAGGTTCTAGTTCGATTCTAGTTCAGGTTCTACTTCAGGTTCTAGTTCTAGTTCAGGTTCTAGTTCAATTCTAGTTCAGGTTCTAGTTCAGGTTCTAGTTCAGGTTCTAGTTCAGGTTCTAGTTCAGGTTCTAGTTCAGGTTCTAGTTCAGGTTCTATTTCAGGTTCTAGTTCAGGTTCTAGTTCAGGTTTTATATTGATTCTAGTTCGATTCTAGTTCAGGTTCTTCTTCAGGTTCTAGTTCAGTTTCTAGTTCAGGTTCTAGTTTGATTCTAGTTCAGGTTCTACTTCAGGTTCTAGTTCAAGTTCTAGTTCAGGTTCTAGTTCAGTTCTAGTTCGATTCTAGTTCAGGTTCTACTTCAGGTTCTAGTTCAGTTCTAGTTCAGTTCTAGTTCAGGTTCTAGTTCAGGTTCTAGTTCAGGTTCTAGTTCAGGTTCTAGTTCAGGTTCTAGTTCAGGCTCTAGTTCAGGTTCTAGTTCAGTTTCTAGTTCAGGTTTTATATTGATTCTAGTTCGATTCTAGTTCAGGTTCTAGTTCAGGTTCTAGTTCAGTTCTAGTTCGATTCTATTTCAGGTTCTAATTCAGGTTCTAGTTCAGGTTCTAGTTCAGGTTCTAGTTCAGGTTCTAGTTCAGGCTCTAGTTCAGGTTCTAGTTCAGGTTCTAGTTCAGGTTCTAGTTCAGTTCTAGTTCAGTTCTAGTTCAGGTTCTAGTTCAGTTCTAGTTCAGTTCTTGTTCAGTTCTAGTTCAGTTCTAGTTCAGTTCTAGTTCAGTTCTAGTTCAGTTCTAGTTCAGTTCTAGTTCAGTTCTAGTTCAGTTCTAGTTCAGTTCTAGTTCAGTTCTAGTTCAGTTCTAGTTCAGTTCTAGTTCAGTTCTAGTTCAGTTCTAGTTCAGTTCTAGTTCAGTTCTAGTTCAGTTCTAGTTCAGTTCTAGTTCAGTTCTAGTTCAGTTCTAGTTCAGTTCTAGTTCAGTTCTAGTTCAGTTCTAGTTCAGTTCTACTTCAGTTCTAGTTCAGTTCTAGTTCAGTTCTAGTTCAGTTCTAGTTCAGTTCTAGTTCAGTTCTAGTTCAGTTCTAGTTCAGTTCTAGTTCAGTTCTAGTTCAGTTCTAGTTCAGTTCTAGTTCAGTTCTCGTTCAGTTCTAGTTCAGTTCTAGTTCTAGTTCAGTTCTAGTTCAGTTCTAGTTCAGTTCTAGTTCAGTTCTAGTTCAGTTCTAGTTCAGTTCTAGTTCAGTTCTAGTTCAGTTCTAGTTCAGTTCTAGTTCAGGTTCTATTTATGTTTTTAATATTTGTCAATAGTAACCTGCATCGGTATTAAAAGTTACCATCTTTTTTGCTCAGCCAACCCCATAGTGTTCTCTTTAAATTTGAAAAAAAGGAAGCAGTTTGGTCCAATGATACCAAAAAAAAGCAACAAAAAATAAACTCCCAATATTGTTGCTTTACAACGAATGCTAAAAGTTAAACCCAAAACTTGCAGTTATTCAGCAAAAATCAAAAGCAATTCACAAAAAAGTGGATCCCTCTTTGACTTTATACTACCAAAAAGCCATGGATGGTGTTTTAGTTTTATTTCGTTTTTTCTGGTGCAACATTTCGTCTTGATTTCCTTTTTGTTTTGGTTTGTACGAGTATTTATGTGTTTTGCTGTTCGGTGTTTTTTTTTATTTTTTTTATTTGGGTAACTTCTATACAAAATTACCTTTATGTACATATTTTGACCAAATGGGCATGTCATCATCATAGGCTCTATTGAACCCCAAAATAAAAAAAAAAAAAATAAAAAACACAGAACCTTAATACTATATTCAGACACACAACACCATCATACAACATTCAGTCAATCCATTCTACCAAAAAGAATTGTAGCAGAATCTTAGTTAATGTTTTTTGTTTATTTTTTTGTAATTTTTGCAAAATGCTGCAGTAGACTTGTGTTTAGTTTGGTCCAGTTCAGTTTTGTTGTCTTATATAGAGGAGCAGATTGCAGCAAACTTTTATGTGGAGTGGTGTAGTGGTGATGCAATGGCGGCAGCCAAAGCCATTTAGCAAAACTGAAATTACATTTTTTTTGTTGTATTTTTTTGATGTTGTTGCTGTCTTGTTGTTGTTTTCAAAGGTTTTTTTATGGTATATTGAAGAAGCTACTCTTTTTGTGAAATTGTTGTTGTTGGTTGACTGTTTGCTTGATATTTTGTTGATGACTGTTTGTGTACAAAAGATCATCAATGGAAATGATGTACAAAAGAAAAGAACAACCAAATCGACAGACATAAGGACGTAAGGTTGGACGGACGGACGGACATCTTATAGCTAGGTCTGAAAAAAAAACTCAATAATAACATTCCGTAATGTATTTTTTTTGTAAGGAAAATTGTATTTTGTTTAATAATAAGGTTTTGTTGAATACAGCAAAAAAAAAAAAAAAAATAAAAAAATTCTTTTCAAGAATTCAATGAACCGATTGCAAGATTAAGGGAAATATTTTCACTAAATAGATGAAAGAATTTTAAGAATTTATTTTTGTAGATTTGGGGATTTAATGATTTTGTTAGCTTGACTTAAAATTGTTTCTCAAAAATGCACTTGCTTTTATTTTCTTAGGGGTTTAGTGTGTTTTATTGGGAACTTTGTGTTGGTATTAGAATTATTACTGATTGTATGAAGACAAGAAAATTTGTTGCCGTTTATTTAAATATTTCATTTGTAGAACCTTAAGGAAAGTAATAATTTTTCAAGGCTTTTTGATTTTTTCCCATATTGGTTTGGATAACAATCTTGAAACACCAACTTTAAAATGTATGTTATTCGTTTAACATTTGGCCTTCCAGTGAGCTACTAGGCAATGACCAAATACCATAACCACATTTTTAAACAGACGAAGAAATCAATACTACGGTGAGTGTAATTGAAAGTAATCTCTCAGTTGAGGCCCGAGCTGTCAATGACGAGATGAAGATATCGAGAATGTGTTCAATTACACCATTCCATACGCGGTAATTGTAATGTAAACAAGTCTGAGTTGGGAATATTTTTGTTGTTTTCTAGTAGTAGCTATTTTGGTCACAGAGGAACATCGCAAGAAATTCCCTCTTTCAATTTTTATCAGGTTCGAAATTCAGAACTTAATATGAGGAAAGCCACGGTATTACATTCAACAAAAAATATCACTCCATAAAAAGGAACATTTTATAAGGCTTTCTAATCCAACTTTTCAAATAGATTGATGAATATGGACTTGTCACAAGTAACAAAATGCAATTTTTGAGTTTCCACCCATCATTCTGAACAATAGTGATGTAATCTACCTTATGTAGCCAAATTTCATGGATCATTACGGATAGAGAGTAGAGTTCCAAACTGAATGTCATAGAACTGGAAAATAATCCGGCAGTAGCTCTTAGTTCTGCAAGAGTATCGTAAGAAAGATTGAAGATCTAGCCCCAGAAATCATTCATCTACTCCGCAATTATTTGTCCGATTCTTATGCTACCAGTACTCATTGAGCATCATTCTAGGATGTCACTAGATTTGTTGGGGAAGAAGGTGTCGAGTTAATGACAATTCTTCAACGTTGAATTATGAGTTGTTGTAGAAATAACTGCATCCATTGTGAGAGTAAGGATACTTAATGTTCACACTGGATGGTGGATCACATTTTGCATTTTGATGCATACTACATTTTCCATATGACGCTGATAACGTCCCTTGATGTTAGGTGACATGATATTCTTGCAAGAAGGAGAGGATTATTAGATACAGAGATCTCTTGGGATAATCTTCTGGATTATTTCTGGTAGGTTGTCGTCAAACTTGGATCGAATCTTGTCTCTACAAGTACTCGTCGTTCCTTATGGTTGAGAAGTCATCCGATTCTTCTGTATGTGACCATCATTGTCACTTATTCGGGGTAGAAAGTGCCGATGAAATCGAGGATACTGAAAGTTCATACGACGCTGATAACACACCGTGATGCTGGGTGACTGATATTCTTGCTAGAAGGAAAGTTGTGTGGATTATGAGATTCAGGGATCTCTAGAGATAATCTCCTGGATAATTTATGGTAGGTTTTCGACAAACTTGGATCGAATCTCGTCTCTACAAGTACCAATTCTGACTTCAAGTCCTCTTCGTTCCTTATGCTTATGAAGTCATCCAATTCTTCGATATGAGGCCATCATTGTCACTAGATTTGTCGGAGAAGAAAGTGTCGATGATATCGAAGATACTGAAAGTTCATACTAGATGGTGAACCATACGCCCCTATTCTCCATACCGAATGTTGTGAAATGACTTGGATTGGACTTTGTCTCCACAACCGCAAATCCAGCCGTGATATCTCCCTGTCTGATTGCTGAGTCATCTGTTTCTTCTGTATAATGCCGTTATTTAATAGCACTAAGAAAAGCATTGACATATATACAAGGTGGCGCAAAAGTAAACTTCCGATGTAATTAAAAAAAAAAAAGGAAAAACTTTGATTCTTCTTGTGGATTATTTTTATTTGGTCTTTTAACTTTTTTTACATCAAGTCATGCAAATGGCCGCCGCCACAGTTGATTGTCATTTGAGCCCTTTTTATGGCATTTTCCATCACTTTGGCCAAAACTTCCGGCGATAGGTCCTCACATTCTTGACGGATATTGTCTTTAAGAGCTGCAAGAGTCTGAGGCTGGTTGACATAAAGCCGCGACTTCAAAAAGCCCCACAAAAAGAAGTCTGGATCGGTCAAATCAGGCGATCTTGCTGGCCAGTGCAAATCGCCAAAACGGGAGATTAGGAGCCCGGGAAATGCATCCTTCAGCATATCGGTTGTGGCACGTGCAGTGTGTGCCGTTGCACCTTCCTGTTGGAACCACATGTTTTCCAATCCCAATTCATCAAGTTGCGGCAAAAAGACCGGCACAGTAACCATTTGGCCCGCGACGTCTTCGAAGAAAAAAGGTCCGATGACTCCTCCAGCGAAAACAGCATACCATACAGTGACTTTGAGCGGGTGTAATGGCTCTTCAGTGCCCCAGAAGCGTAAATTTTGCTTATTTACGTACCCGCTAAAATGGAAATGGACCTCATCACTCATGATTATTTTTGATGAAAAATCATCTTCCTCTTGGTGGCGATTAAGGATGGCTTGAGCGTATGTTAGACGCGATTGGCGGTCAGCAGCTAACAGCTGATGCACCGTCTGGACTTTGTACGGAAACATCTTCAAAACTTGTACGAAAATTCGCTGTAAAGACCGTCGACTGATACCCATTTGCGTGGGACGTCGTCTGGTCGATGTCGACGGCGCTTCCATGACATCCTCGGCTACAGTAGCAATATTCTCTGCAGAACGGCTACTCCGGGGTCTGCCACGCCTGGCAGCATCTCGTGTTGTGCCAGTCTCTTCGAAGCGAACGGCTAAACGTCGCAGTGTTTCACCAGTAGGCGTTGGACGGCCAGGAAACCTGCGACGAAATTCACGTTGTGCCAAAGTCACTGACCGATTATTGGTCAAATAAATAGTCACCAATATTCCGCATTCTGGAGCAGTGTAGCGTAACATTGTTTATTAACGTATATTTCGCATGTATTAACTACACAAATGTCAAAACAGAACTGACATTAGGGGCCAATCGCAAAATTTATAGCATTTTCTGATATGAGAAGTACTTTTGCGCCACCTTGTATGTCACCAGTGCTCTTTATCTTCAACCTCGGATGACACTACATACATATGTTAGGATGAACTCAATAATTTATCTACGTTTAACTTTACAATGCAGTAGAATAAATTGCTTCTAGGATACTTAAAGTATACACTGAATGGTGGATCAAATCTACTATATTTTGATATATACAATTCTCCATACGACCCTGTCCCGAGATGCTTAGTGAAACGGCATTAATCCTTGAATGAGAAGCATTGGCGTGGATTATGTAAACCAGGGACAACTTGGAATAATCTCCTGAATCACTTCTGATAATGAAGAGAGTTTTTTAGAATAAGAATTACTTAAGTCTTGGAGCACAAGACTCTTATCTTGAGAAGTTCGGCCTAAGAACTACTTCATTCTGTAGCCACAGGGAATGTCGCTGCGCATGAATTTGGTTTATCAAGTAAATACGAGTTTTGGTTGAAATGGAAATCATGGAACTAGTCTCTTGTAAACTAAGATTTAGGACTAAGAAGCTGGCGATGGGTTGAGATCTGTTAGTCAGAGAACCTTGGCCACATCTGAACATAGGGCATTATAACTCATTAATAGGGTCATCTGAAGAATTTGCGACAATTTTGATTGAAAATATTTTGCTAGTAGCTGAGGAAATGAGAACTAGTAAAATCTTCAACATGTTTAATACCACTGCTAAATTGATTTAAACTGAAACTAATGATCTTTGTGGGATCTGTGGTATTCGGTATGAACTGTGTGACGTTTCATTCTTTGTACACAATGTATAATGAGTATTATAGCGATCTCTTTAATTTTTCAATGGGAACTCTTGGAGAAGAATGTCCCTTTCAATTACCTAACCATTACCAAGCAAAAATTCATAGGGCACTTGTAAGTCTATAATAATATTTAGCTCAACATTTTTTATTATATTTATACATTCCCATACATTTAAGTCCACTACTACGTTCTCCTAAAATTTTGGCACTTAAGCCAATTTAGCAAAAGTCTAATTTTCTACATTAAAGTGCAAAAAAAGTTAAATGAAAAAACCCAAAAAAAAAAAAATACTTCACAATTAAAATGAATCAACACAAAGCAATGACATTTTTCTTCAATTGTCATGAGCCAAAGTGCCAAAAAATAATACCAATTTTATTTTAGACGATGTTGTTCTTATTTAAGTTTTTTTTTCATTTTGTTTTGCTTGTGTTGTTGTTCTTTTCAACTCAACAAGTAGCCAGGAAGAAAAAAACTGCCAAAGGAATAAAGAAGAAAAGAAAACAATAAAAACAACAGCAACAATTCCTCTGCATTTAAGCAAGAAAACCAAAAAAAAAAGGCTTAAAAAACTAAATACAAAAAACACAACACAGCAGAGAGCCTCCACAGAAGTGGACGATCAAGAGGAGAAGGAAAAAAGGAAGGTAATTTTTGGTCAGGCATTCTTATACGCTTGATAACACACCTCAACCACACACCAAAATACCAAACAATATCCGAATACCAACAAAAACAACAATAACAACAACAAAGCAAAAAAGAAGAGGTAAAATGTGCAATGTGCAAAAATCACATACAAACACACCAACAAAACTACAATTATGAAAAAAGGAAATTCACCACCAAAAAACAAAAACACACACTCTCTCATACAAGAGTAACAAACATGTATAAAACTACTCTCATAAAACTGATACCAAAATAACAGCAACAACATATACAAGGAGATACAAAACAAACAAAAAAAGCCAATAAGAAAATTAAAGCAAAACTCCAAAGACAAGACAAGAAGTAAAAACAAATACAACAATAACATTGCCACTAACAGCAGCAACAACAACACAACTAACATACGAGAAGCAAAATCAACACAACGCAACCTGCTGCTCCAAAAGAATAGATGATTTTCAACATACTTTTAGCTTAAACAACAAAAAAATTAAATAAAATATAAAGAAAGAAAAAAAAAAACAAAAACAAAACCCAAAATGAACTTATCCTCATCACTCTCCGTACCTCATTTGGTACCAGTCCACACTACAAAAACATACCCAACAGCTTTACAAGTAGTCAATGTATCAGCCCTCTAATATCTAGCTTGAAGTCAATTCTCATTCTCAAAGTAATCTAGAGTGCAGTATTGCACTTTTTTGTGAGTGATACGTACAAACTGCGTTTATACAAATTGTGCTTATATAATTCTCATACAGTTTATATTCGTTTTGCTCAAGTATACTTACTTCAGGTCAGGATAAAAAAGGAAAAAATGAGAGAAAATAAATTCAACTTTATTTTCATTCCCCAAATGGTTGACCCGGATCCGTGCCTGTCCCAGGTAATCTAGCGTGTAGTCACTTTAAACGTTTATTTTGTGCTGCTCTTTAGAAAGTGGTTATTTTAACCAACTGGAATAATTTATTGGAAAGTAGTCGTAGGAAGGTTTGTTTACAAGTTATGGGTTTTCGGACTGTCTAGTAGATGTCTTTTTGAGGTTGATTAGCTACCGCTTTACTATTGAAATTACTAGTTATGTAGCTAACCGGTATGTGAAGCCAATGCGTTGACTACTTCGTACCAGCTATTATACAGTCTATTTGTAATCTGTGTTGGGTCATTTCACACATACATATTAAAATAACTAGTCACTAGTCAAATAACTATTTATGTATCTACTTGTCATCCCAAATGATACTTAGTTAAAATCACTAGTTCGGGAAAGTCACCCAGAACTGCTGGGATACAAACAAATACATATGTATGTACATTCATATGTATGCATGTGTATACATGTATGTACAAGTATGTGTGTTTGTTTGTTGCAAACAAATAAAAATAAGCTTATCGTACACGTTCCATGATCCTTGCAGCATCTAAGCAACAAAAACGAAAATTAAGAGAAAAAAAATAAACGTAAAATAAAATTGTATGAAAAAAAAAAAAAAAAAAACAACCCAACCATCCATCCAGTTTGCCACCGCATACCAATCATCAACAGCAACATGCGGCCTCAACATTAACAACAGCAACTAGGTTTTTTTTTATATTTGGACTTCATGGCATGGCACTATTACGACGAAGACTACAACTACTACTACTACTGATTCGTATAACTGCACAGTGGTTCACAGTAATCATAGTACAACAGTACCTATAAACAAATTTTTATGAAAACAAAAATTAAGGAATTAAATTTCGAAATGTCCTTGTTCAAAGGACCTCAATCATACTAATTATCCTCTTTCTGATAAAAATGATTTTTGAATGCAATAAAGGGTTTTCCAACAAGAGGTGTCATTTTGAATCACCCGGTATTTCGGTAGCTGTCACTTTTGAAGCTTTTCTTCTTTGACATTTGACAAGTAGTTTCGCCATTACTAAAAATGGAACGATACAAGCTTCAACAACGCATTGAAATTATTAAAATTCACTACAAAAATGGTGAAAATCTTGCAGTCACAATTCGCAATACTAAAACATTTTCGGGTCGTCGTGAAGCACTTTGTCGGACCGCAATACAGAAATTGGTGGAAAAATTCGAGCTGTTGGGACAAGTTAAAGATGTGAAGAATAAAACCCATGCACGTCGCTCAAGAACAACTGAGAATATTGCTGCTGATGCCCAAAGTGTAGAAGAAAACTCAGGTTTGTCCATTCCTCGTCGTTCTTTGGAATTGGGAATTCCATAAATGTCATTACAGTGTATTTTGGATGATATTGATTTGGACGACGTTTACTTTCAACAAGATGGCGCGCCGCGGCGCTACATGCAACACAAGCAACGAAACCATTGCTCTTTTATGGGAAAAGTTTCCACACCGTGTTATCTCTCGAAGAGGTGATCACAATTGGCCACCGAGATCTTGTGATTTAACACCTTGCGACTGTTTTCTTTGGGGCCACGTAAAAGATAAGGTCTACGCCAACAGCCCAGCGTCGGTTCAAGACCTCAAAGTTAGAATTCGTGAGGCTATCGAGGACATAGGGCAGCCGCTTTGCGATTTGGTTTTGGAAAATTTTAAGCGTGATCGTGGTGGCCATTTGGTTGATGTTGTTTTTCAATATTAACGGTACCTTCCTCATTATGAAATAAACATTCGATCATTTATCTCAAAAAATGCCACTTTTCTTTGAATACCAAAATAACACCTGTTGTTGGAAAACCCTGTATTAGAATAAAAAAAACTTTCAGGGATTATAATATCAAAATTGGACAATTACACAGAAACGTAAATACATTTTTTCAAATATATTAATAAATTTCAATTAGTTCCATTCTGAATTTTATATATGTTTTTAATCGTGCAATGGTTCATATTTAAGGAAAACCCAAAGCAAATGGAATTTATAGTTTTTGAGATATCCTTTGTTCAATGACGATTTTCAATCTTATATGCTGTTTTGATGAAAAGCGGGTTTCAAGAAAAAACATTAATATCGAATACTCATTAGCTTTGATATGAGTTCAACAATAATAAACTCAAAATATATTTATTGCTTTGCTTGTGGTATTTCTTCAAAGATAGGAACGCTAAACCTATATAAAAACCAAACTAAATTGAATTTCGATATTGTGGAGAACTTTAAATTGTGTATGGCCATGAAATATATGTGCACAATTTTTTTTTTCAAATTTGGAAGATCATCATAAGACTGTATCATTTATGTTTATTCATGGAATAATTCCACTGCAATTATTCGGAATATGTTCATAGAACTTTGAGATTGTATAGAATTATAACCAAATTATGTCCAATGACTAATAAATTAATAAATATTTCTGAATGAATATCAAATGAGGCCCGTCCTTCAAAGCCTAATTTGGATAGCGTTCATACAAATGCTTTGTGCTAGCTGTTGGGTATCCAACTATGTTGCAATCAATAAAATGTATGAATTGTTTCTCTTCTATTCTATTATGATCCTTAGATATCATAGTGACACTTTTTGTTCAATAAGAGAACACCAAATTGTGATACATTTGCCATAAAAGTGTGATAAATCGGCGATAGCCGTAGGAACCTGAAGTCTTTCACCAGAATAGAACTATCCGCAGCAGTGGAAAACAACACCACTCTATGGAGAAAGTTCGTTATTGAGTACAATGTCTAGATGTGGAATTAATTTAAATTAAATTAATGAGTTTTCCTAGCATCAATATAAATGCTGGTTCAACAGAATAAAATATGTTCAATTTGTCACTTACTTTATATTACAGCTAGCTAAACCCCCTCAGCGTTGCTGGCCTTTAGAAAACATCTGCTTTATATTGAATCTCGATTTTTATATACAGTGTCGGACAAACCAATGCACGGACTCTCCCGAGGTGCTCATATAACGAAGTTGTAGCAGATATCTATTGCTCTTAGAAAAAGGGAAACGAATGTATTTAAAGCAAATGGATTCATCTTAAGACCAGAGGATATACATTTGGTCAATTCACAAGGTCTCTAATCAGTCATATTGTCATAATGTCCTAATATATCATGACTCGGCGGCTCGGCTTAACCGACTCTTAGGAATTCGGCGTTGATCTCTGCTGATTGGTTACGATAACACAACATTTTTTGTTTGAAAAGCAATAAAAACCATTGTGAAATATTAGGACATTATGATATGATAAGAGACCTTGTGAATTGACCAAATGTTTCTTTTTTTATTTGGAGTAAAAATATATATATTATTTGATGTGTCAACAATTGACCGTGTGAAAAACATGAATTTTTCAAATGTAAGCCAGCAAATAGTCAACGATTGGCCTTGTGCTTTGTTTATGGTTATAACAAAGGCAAGACGAAATGGGAAATCATTGGAAATCATCGAAATCAGTACGTCTTCGCCTTTGAATCTGCCACCGATTAAATTCGGTGAGCATTTTTTGACTGTCAATCTTGTTCCGTTGCATAGTTTTGGCGTGTTTAAGTTACGGAGAAGCATTATCGGTGATCCAACCTTCAATGTTAATACATGTGGTGGCTTTCCAGCTGGTTCCAATGAAGTATGATAATTAACGGCTTGTTTTTCATTCATTACTGTGTCAATTGATTTGTATTTTATTGTTTCGCCAGGTAGTTTCAATTGAATTTGCTTATTGAGCTAGTAGCACGTTTCCACAGCCAATCCGAATTTTTGTAGTTGGTTGTAAGACTTGGCAATACCTTGTAGATATATATAGCTTTTTTACCGATCAACACAAATTTTTTTGGACGAAATTAATTTTTTTGAAGAATTTTTTTTTTTTTGCCGAACAAATTTCTATACTCGCAGAAAAAAAAATATAGTTGACCATGTTTACTGTAACCATTTCAGCATTTTTAACAATATTATAGTCACAGTAACTATCTATATGATTGTTGTAACAATAATACGGTTAATTTACGATTCACATGATAGTATCAACCATATATATGGTTACAGTAAACAAGTATACCATTTTCATGACGAATAATTTTATTATAATATGTTGTTCTCAGATTATGATATCCATAAGCCGAGAGCAACATAATATTACCATATTATGGTAATATTATAAATGGTTGTCACAAACATATATTTGTTTACTTTAACCATATATATGATTGATACAATCATGTGAATCGTAAATTAACCATTTTGTTGTTACCACAATCATATAAATAGTTACTGTGACTATTTTTGTTGGAATGCTAATGCCTATTTAAACTAGTTTATTGCTTCGAGTATCTCAGGATTAATAAACCCAAGGTCCCAGATCATCCTAAACGTACCCAGAGCTGGCTGATATATTAATTGATACCACTGTGCATATTATTGTCATGGTATGAGTTTATTTTGAGCAAGTAGTGGTTCGAGATGTTTGTCTTCTTAAACAAAAATCGAAGAACGAAGAAAAACACAAGAAATAAACAACAGGAAAACCAGTTTTGTATGTTAACATATGAATATATTGCGTATATAACAGCAACAGCAACAACAAAAGTAAGTATTTGTTAGTAAAAAAAAAAACTATATGTGAATGTATGTGAATGTTTACAACTCTATGTACGAGTGAGTATTTTATAGACAGTGATACGACTCGTAGTAGCCAGGCCTGGTATGCAATTTTGGTCTTGGTGTATTTTGTATTGTCTTGTATGCCAACATGGGCTCACAGAGCCCAAGAAATATGCTGCTGCTGATATTCGCTCGTTTGCTGTTTATTTCTTCTATACAGCTCCTTCTGCTTCTTTTTCTTCTACTTGATCATCATCACCAACAAACATCATCATGTGGAGTTTTGTTTTTCTTATTTTTTTTATTGGACTTTTTCTTACAATTTTTGTTGTTTTAACAAAACATTTGTTTTTTTTGTTTTTCTGATTGTCATTCGCTCTTTCATGGCATATTGTTTATATTTGTCTGTTGCCTGTGTTTGGTTTGTTTGTTATTGTGGTATCTTCATTAATAGTTCGGTTTGGTGGAAAAAAAAAAATAAACACACGAGAGCTAATAGAGAACTATTGCTGGAGAGCATGTTGCAGAATGGTGAGTGTTTGTGTTAAAGTGGCCAAGAGAGCAGTTACAGCATCCCATGTAGGTTTAGGTTGTAAAACAGGTATGGTGAATAGTTAGTTGTTGGTTTGTTTGTTTGTATGAATGTTTTTTATTTTCTTTTTTTTTATTAATTAAGATTTTTGACTCTCATATTTTGTTGTTGTTGTGCTATTCACTATAAAAACAATTGAGAGCTAATATAAGGGATACAAACACATGTACTAAAAGGGTCAGTGGCGTTAGTGGAATTTAATGGGGGGGCTATGGTTTTTATTTTTTTTTTTAGATGAATATTTGTGTAAAACAAAAGAGTTAGGAAACGAATTTTCATGTGTTTGGAGGATTTTATTATTTTGAATTAAAATATTTGAAATATAAGCAATATATTTTTCTAAAATTAAGTAATTCTAACCAAAATTAAATATTTAAAAAAAATAATTATAAAAAGTAACCAAAAATTTTTTTTGGAAAAAATTTTTTTCGTAATAATTTTACAATTAAAAAATTTTTAATCATAATTTTGTGATATTTGTTTAGTGAAAACAATTTTGTGATATATTAATTAGGTAAGATTTATTTAGTGAAATATAAATTTGATGACATTTTTTTATTAAAACCAAAATTTGGTGAAATTCTTTTGATGAAAAATTTGGTGAAATTATTTTAGCCATAACAAAATTTGGTGAAATTTTTTTTTAGAAAAATAAAAAATTCGGTCAAGTTTTTTTTAGAAATATAAATCTAGTGAATTTTTTTTGCAGTGAAATATAAATTTGGTGACACATTTTTAGTGAAATATTAATGTGGTGAAATTTTTTTTAGTAAATTTGGTGAATACTGACTAATTACACTCTGCTATCGAACACATTGAAAGTGAATAAAAGTCGAAATAAATCGGATCTTATTTTGACAGTAGGCTTATATATCACTTATTTAGCACTATAATTTGTGCTAAGGTTGAGTTTGGAAAATTTTTGGTTTTCAATATAACTGAAAAAAACCAAGGAACGGAACAAAAATAAAAAAGCGGTTTCGGGACCAACAATTCAAACGCCGATTTCATCAAAACAATTGCATTTTTACTTTAATTGGAGTTCATATATTATGAAAAATAAGAAAAAGTAAACATACAGCCAAAGGTTTTTACGGAAGAAGGTGGTTAGTTTATTAACCACCATGTCAGTTGGCATTAAAAATAACATTCTGCTACAATATCACACTTTTTGTTAGAACTTGAAAAGCGACCTAATAGGGGTTGTAGGCCTAGGTGAGGACATTTTAAAACCGTTTTCAACGATTTTGAAACACCTTCTCAATTTTGAGTTATTTTGTAAAAACTGTTTTAGGGTAGGTCGTAGTACTTTAGTACCTCTAACTCACACATTTTTTGACCAATTTAAAAATTTTAGGCAATTATGGACAGGAAAAGAATTAAGCTTTCATAAAATGTATGCATTAAATATATATTCAAAGAAGAAAAGTTTTGCATTATTTTATATTTTTTTTTTTTTCGTAATTTTTCAAATTCAACAATATTTACTTTAATTTTTTACTGTAAAAACCAATTTTTTTTGCACAGTGTTTTAAAGACAATTTTATATAGATAAAACTCTGTTATTATTTGTTAAAATCGGTTTATATTTGCAAAAGTTATTAAACTTTTTTAAAAAAAGGTCTAAAAAATTTACATTGTAAATTAAAAATTGTAAAAATTTTTTTTTTGTATAGTTTTTTGTACTTTTTTTATTCATATGCGCTGGGGAAGAAAATACTAAAAAAGGTGTTAGTAAAAAGTTGAATAACTTTTACAATTTTTATCTGATTTAAAAAATTTAAACCATGTTTTGTTAAAAACTAAATTTTCGTTATACATTGGTATAAATTTGTATAGGCTTTAATATCAAAATAAGCAATGAAAATCAACTACAATCAAAAAAGTTCATACATTTAATTTTTAGATATTCTTAACATAAACAATACTTATTACTGACAAATATATCAAAAAAAGCACCTTGTTTTAAAGCAAAATCAGTTTTCTTTCCAAACCCATTAAAAAATTTAAAGTCGGACAAAAATTGACTGAGTTACAAAGTTGACAACATCATTGAAAACGGTTTTTTTTTTTAGAATAATTTTTGAATTTGAGAGTGTTTCTGGAATTTTTAGACACAATTTGTAATGTACCCAGCAAGACCTATAACCTACGCAAGGAAATATTCCAAGTTTTTTTTTCACCGTATCACCGTGCTGCTATGGAAGAATCGCAACTTGGATTCAGTGAACGTATGGGTACTTGAGAAGCGTTTTTCTGTGTTCAAATATTAATTCAGAACTGTTGAGATGCCCAGAAAAATATTTTTATGTGTTTTGTAGATTATGAAAAAACTTACGATACGGTCAAACATGACAAACTAATAAAAATTCTAACCTCTATTGGAATACATAAGCAAAAACTAAGCTGCATTAAATACCCATATTGGAATCAGTCGGCACAAATTGATGTCTGTGGAGAAGAAACTGACGAAATAGCCATCTCAAGAGGAGTCAGACAGGGTTGCATACTATCTCCATTATAATTCAACATATCGCACTGGTAGCTCTAAAGAGACTCAACTCAAAATTGAAAAATTTTCAGTAGAGGCAAAAAACTGTTTTTTTTTTATTACATTACAATGAAAGTTGAAGATGGATACAACTGTATTTTTTGCGAAAGAGTAGAGAAAATGATGTAAGATTTTTACAGTGCGTAGATATGACCACTGTACATCGATTTCTTGCTAAAATTGAAAATTTTAAAATTTTGATTTGAGTGCATTTAGAGGAACCAGTGCGATTTATTCTGAAAAAATATAAAAAAAAACGTTGAATATACAAAATATAGAAATCGAGCAACGGGATACGGAGTTTTAAATATCTGGGAGTCCTAATAAATGACCAGTGAAACCCATCAAAGGAAATTAAATGCCGCACAGAGATGCCGAGAGATGCCTTTTTTAAATACAACAAAGTGTTGACCAATCACGACATCAATGTAGCAACAAAATTAACCTTCATAAAATGCTACATATTATTGTGTAGAAGTTTATACAGTTTAAGCCTCGGATGAAAGAAAATTGGAGGCCTTCGATATGTGTATATACCGTCGAGTTCTGAAAATACCATAGACTGCCACAGTCTGCAATGATGAAGTATTAAGAATCATGAGAGTCAACCGAAAACTAATATCAACAGTAAAAACAAGCTAGAAAGTATAGTCGGTCAAGCCCGCCTAGTTTTCTTTTAAAATTTATTTATGACTAATTATTGACCAATTGTCATAAAATTAGGTGGCATGTCTTCTGTATATATCCAACTTTTTCTGTGTTGAATTTTATTTGAATACCAACATTTTTAAGAAATCTATACCCGTTAAAATGATTTTCGGAATTGGGCCTTATATGGGACCGATCGTTACAAAATTTGGTGACGTAACATATTTGTATTGAATTTGATTGGATTAAGAATTTTTTTTAAAGATTTGTGCTAGTTAATGTGATTTTTGGCAGTGGGCTCTATATGGGAACTACGACTAATTATGGATAGTTCGCCACAAAGTTTGGTGGTGCGAATTTGGCTTATATATAACTTATTTGTGCTGAATTTAGTTTGGATATCTATGTAACTAAGATATTTATGAGTGCCTAAGTATTTTCAGATAGGGCTAGGAGAAATAATAGACCGCTTCTTAACAAATTCAATAGGCATTATCCTTGAGGATAATGCTTTGTACCAAATTTTGTCGAATTATGTTTAAACTTTCGAGTGTAATTTGATTACAAGTTTTACATAGACAGACGGACAGACGGACATCGCTTAATCGACTCCTGGTACACTCTAAGGTGGGTGTTGGGACAATATTTTTGGACGTTACAAACATCAGCACTAACCCAATGATGATGAAATTACATTTCTGAAAAAGTTAACTTTTTTAGGGATAAACATTTTAAGACATTTTTTAAATAAAAGAAAGATTTGGGGGCACTTTTTACTGAAAAGAAATTTCGGTAAAATTTTTAGTACAAAAAAAAAAAAAAAATTCGTGAAATTTTTTTGGAGGCATTTTTTACAGAAAATAAATTTTGTTAAAACTTTTTAGTAAAAAAAAAAAAATTGGTAAAATTTGTTTATTGAAAATAAAAGCTATTTATGTGTAAATAAAAATTTGGTGATATTTTTTGGTAAACAAAATATCTGCAAAGATCTTTGAAACAGCTATCATTAAATATCCATATTGTCTATATCCAAATATATATAAGAAATAGGTCAAAAATCGAAGTAGTCTTGGTTTTTTGCATATATCTTAGCCATTTGTGGGCGGAATTTCTCGATTTTTAATATAAGTTCAATATATAGACGGAGAACATCACTAGGCTGTATCGAATCTGCTATAGCAAATGATTACTGTAGAAATCACAAACAGAATGAAAAACTTATATGTATATACCCTTGTCACTCACAGTAAAGGGTATAAAAAGAAAAATATGTTTGGTGAAATTCTTCTTAATGATAAAAAAATTGTTGAAAATTTCTAGTAATTCCTTAGGCTATATTTTCAATTTTATTATACCAAAAATTGTTAGCACGCCCCTGCTTTTAAAATATCCTCACATAACAACTTGGCATTCTAGCACCTTTGAGTTAATTACCCATACATATTTATTTTTGGTTTTGTATTTTTAAACATTTTTAATTAATTTTCTTAGTTTTTTTTTTTTTTTTGTTTGTGTAAATAAAAACTATTAAATAAAATAACCAGAAATAAAGCCATCGAAATAACTGAAATTGTTGAAATATTTTTACAAAAGTCCCTGGCACAAACGCAAAATGTGTCTCTCGTTTTTTCTTAGCAAAAACTCAAGCTCTATTTGCAAACTATAAAAAAAACTTATACAAAGTCTTTTGTTTTTATTTCCAACAAAAGGAAAAAAAACTATAAAAAAAACAACCAATTATTTTTTCCAACAAATTCTGCAACTTGTTGTTGTGGTCCTAAGATACTCCAAAAAAGGGCCCAACTTTAGTGAGTCTCTGTGTGTGTGTGTGTTTTTTTTTTAATTTTTTGGAGTGTCTTCACAAAATTTCTGCTTGTGTTGATGGTATAGAAATTCATCTTGTGTCTTGTTCTTGGTCCGTAGTGATGCGTATGTGTCTCTGCATGATAATTTCTTCTACTAAGATTTTTTTTTTTTGCCGTCGTTGATGCTGCTGCTGTTCTTGCTAACGTTGTTGTTGTTTTTCCTTTATATTGTTGTTATATTATATTATGGCTGTGTGGCTAATTGTGGACCTGTCGTCAGTTTCTGTTTTTTTTTCCATTTGCTATATTAAAACAATTTTTTTTTTGTTGATTTCGTTTTAAATTTTAAAATTTTTATTCAACTAAATGTTAGGAACAAATATAAAAAAAAGAAAAAAAGCCAGTCAGTGTGTTATGCTGTTGCTTGTAGTTGAAGTTAGATGGTCTTTTTTTTAAACTCATTTTGTCTTCTTATAGGAGTATAAATTTCTGTTAGATGAATGCAATCTGACAATGGTATGAGCATAAACAGCAGAAGCAGCAACAGCAATATCATTGGAGTAGCAGCAAACAACAGAACAGAATGGGTACTTTCGACGAATACAACTAAACGAAAACGTCGATGTTTATAGATGTTTGTATATATGTTAGCACTTGGATCCATGTGTAGAGGAATAGGAATATAATATTATTATTATTGAATATCAGTAGTGGCTGCAAAACAGCGGCTAAGAATGGTTATATCATGCTGAGTCTGAGGGAATGTTATGAATAATATTAGTACACAGTGGAAAAAGTTAACATAAACTAAACTATTATTATTATAATAAATGTAGCTGATATCAATACTTCAGTAGATATTAAAAATTGTACTTATTATAACATTTTTATTTGAAAAGGGGTATCAATTGAATCCATTTGCTGTTTGGCTTATTACACATTTGTCAGTTCATATCACTTTACTAAAATGGATCAGAAAGATAAAGGTTCTAACTGATATCTTTAGTTAAACAAATCCTTGTAATAAAATGTTCACGACTTAATGTCATATTTGGTCAGACTTGAATTTGCATGTCTCTGAAAAAAGCTATATGCTCATGAGGAAGATTTGAACTATCAGGCAAAAGCAAACAGAAATAATTTTATTAAATACAATTGTCCATTTCACAATCGGTGTCGTAGCCTTGTCATTAATACTTCTCAAACAGATTTTTTTGAGACAAAAACGAAACATCAATAAAAATAATTACGACATACAACGATACAACGCCACGACACCGATTGTGAATTGGACAAATGTCACTGTACACGCCGCCCATTCTAAATGAATCCAGTTATCTCAGTTTTTAGAAAAGATATATAGACCCTAGTAATAATGTTATTAAGATGTAACCATGGTTGTTATGACCAATTACATTTGTCCTACATTTTACCTACAGATTCCAAATCTACAGAAACTCAAAGGTAGCTCTTCGCTCATCCAGCCTAACATTCGGTTGTTTGTTCCAGTGATCTGAGAGCCAAGTGATCCTCATTAGAGTTGGGTTTTTAATGAACGAACAAGTTCAATTGAACTATTTAGCCAAAAGAAAAGTGTGAAGTTGTTCATACTTATTGTTTTTTATTGTACTTATTGACATTACCTTAGATGTTTGAAACATATTTTTTGAGAAACTCTTTTTATTGGTATTTAAGTTATTTTAATTTTATTAAATTAACTTTGTTTTCCTCATTGTTAAAGGTCATGATTATAACAGGCCAAATTTATTTCCAAAAGTAGTAGTCCTGTTTATTTTGTTCACTGTCTGTAAATACATTGACCAAGACGTCAGTTGTTGCTGGTTTATCAGCAAAAAACAGTGATTTCTCGCGGCCCCCTGTATATTTGAATGCAACTTTAAAGGGGTGTAGTAAATTCGCCTAGTAGCATTCAGTTTGACTATTTCTAAATATTGCGATCAGATAATTTAGTCTTTTCTGTGTAGAAATCAAGTTATCGCTAAATTTTGATTTCAATAAATCATTGTTATGGTCACCGGAACGTAGGTAGCTCCATCTTGCTGGATCAATGTCATCCATATTTTTCAAAAAAATCATAGATAATGGTGTGGTAAGGATCTCCATTGACCGTAACTCTAGCTGCGGCTTCATTTTAAAAGAAATATGGTCCAATGATGCGTGTAAATTTTTTGGATGCAATGAAATCTTTAAGGCCTGTTGTTGATTGATCTCACTCCATTTGCGGCAATTTTGTTTATTAACAAAACCGTTAAGTCAAAAATGTGTCACAGCGCTCAACACAATTTTGCGATAAGCTAATCGATGACTGATTTTGAAACTAAATTGGCATCTATTCTTGACGATTTGCCAGAGTATATATTTTTGACAAATGTCAAAAGGTGAGTGCACTTTGACAGTTAATCCTTTCGTTATTTCTATCGAGCTTAACCGTCGGAGGTATAGGGGCTTTTTGGCGCTAAACGGTATAACCAGATCTGTGCAGACCTATATGGGATTTGTATGGAAATACATAGTCAGGTCTCCTAAAAGTATGTGTAAATTTGTTTGTTTGACATTCAAGAATACCTGGCATGTGAATGCTGTAAATAAAGAGGATTTTTTTGCAATACATGCAATGAAACCACAATTATGTACATGCATTATTAATGTGTGAATACCCTTACATTATACATAGAAAAGAGCTATCATATGTAAAGTTTCCATTTTTAATTTTTCTTAACGTACAAAGTAGTCATAGGTCTGCACGGACCTGGTTATGACTTTTGAACCAAAATATTTAAAAATCTGGATTATGCCGAAATCGGTTTGATTTTTTTTTTCATACACAAAATATGTTAAAATACATTTTAAGTGTAAGTTAACTTATAATAAGACATCAAATGTAGTATATTTTGACACAGAGAGCTTCAAAATCTCAGCGAACAACATGAACTGAAGCTGTTCCAGATATCTGGAGCCAATAACATTCAAGGAACTGAAATAGCAATGCTAGTTCATTGAATGTGAGCGGATTTTGGGTATAAATACACTGAAAGTAATAAAAGCTTAATGAGAACTCAAGAACAGAACAATATAATCCATGTTAGCTCCTAAGAAAATTTACGAATAAAGATGATATCTGAAGATTATGTGGCGATGGAAAAGGCTGCAATATATTGTACTCGATTTAATTATATTGCACTCTTATCGAAACTTATGGCTTTTGGCGTCGGTAATGACTTCTCTCGATTTATATCGAATTTTCTCAAAGATCGCACTATAAGAGTTGTTGTAGATGGGATCTTATCAAATAAGTTCTAGATTAATTGAGGGGTACCGCAAGGCTCCGTTCTTTCTCCTACTCTATTCCTTATTTTTCTAAATGACCTTCTAAGTCAAACTTCCAACCCTATCTATTCTTTTGCAGACGACAGCAACATTTGCCATTCATATTCATTCAACTATAGGCCAAGCTGTTCGGAGATCGGGGTAATGAGGCAAAACATGAATGATACACTTAACCAAGATCTTGTGACAATTTCTGAATGGGGTTATGCGAACAGAGTCGATTTTAATGCACGTAAAACTCAATGTTAATACATACACGCCCGACAGATCATGTTGCTTTATCTGTTTCTATGGGTGGTGTAAATATTAAGGAATCAGAAGCTCTCTATGTTCTAGGCATGAGAATTTAGTGTGATGTTCACTGAAAAAAACACATTTTTCAAGTGTCGAAAGAAGCATTCAAGTGCCTCGGTTTTGTAAGACGGTGTAAGAAATACTTCACTTCATATGATCTCCTTACTATTTACACCACTTATATCTGACCCAAAATGGAATACAACTCTCATGTATGGGCCGGTGCTTCGAAGTCTATTTTGGAGTTACTCGACCGCGTACAGGAGAGGGCGAAGGTGCTTATCGGTGACAGTAGGGTATCCAGCTCTACTGACTCACTGGAACATCGTCGCAATGTGGGTTGTATTTCACTGTACTATCAATACTACAATGGAATGTGTTCTGATGAAATTAGGGAACTCGTTCCCGAAACCCGTAGTTTCTTACGAAATATGCATTCATTATCGGGGGCTCATCCATTCGTGGTCGATTGGTCAGTGGATCGCACAACACACTACAGAGAAAATTCGTTTTTTAGCCGTACCGTCCGTATGTGGAATAAGCTTCCTGTCGAAGTATTTCCTGTGCCTTTCAATGTAGGAAAATTCAAATCAAATATCCATAAACACTGCTCCCTCTATCCTCCTTCCCATAACCTATTTTCCTATTTCCAACACAATGCATTGCATGAGTAGGGGTCATCCCCTGAGTGCTGGTCAAAGCAAAAAAAAAAAAATGTAATAAATCTTTATTTATTGACAAAATTCAATTAAAATTTGTCATTCTAAATAATAAAGTGTAAAAAAACTTTTAAAAACGTCATAGGGAATACCGAATACCGAAATATCCCAAAAATTATATTTTTTACAATTTTACCCACATTTCCTTAGGGGCTGGAAAAATACTTTGGGGATAAATAGGGAACACGTTTTCAATGCTTTCCGTTTCCTAATCACAGAAAGGACATGTTTTTTGTATTAGAATGTTCTCCTTAAAGATAACTTACAGAAAAACATAAAATTGTTATATGTTCTTAAAGAAAGTTTTTTTTTAATAAAACAAAACTGCCAGTATCACTTTAGGTTTAAACATAACTTAACATTGTGATAATGGGGTTTAGTGTCTTTTCGCCCAAAAAACAGCAAAATTGCTCCGAAATTTTTTATATATTATTGGTAATTTAATTGTATAACTAACAAAACAATTCAAGTCCATTTGGTCCAAAATTACCACCTATAGTGGTAAAAAAAGTGGACCAAGGTATGGTAAAATTTTTAAGTTTAAATTTTGAATTGCGGAAATTGCACACGCAAGCATGTTTTTCAAGACCTAGCCGAACGCTTTCCAAAAATATAAAAATCTTAGAAATCAGATGGGAAGAAAAGTGGCACGTGTTTAAAAATTTTAATAACTTAAACTCCCGATCGGACCAGGCGTTTAAAATGACAGATTTATTTCCAAAAAATGTTGATTCTGCCCTAGTGTGGATTGCACTGTCCTAGTTCTTGGAGTATCGTGAGTCTCCACATATTCTTTGGCCGACCACGGCTTTTTGAGCCTTGAGGATTCCACTCTAGCACCATCTTTATTATACTGTATGGATTCATTCTGATATTATGGCCGATTTACCTTCATTTCCTACATTTTATTTGTATTAGTATGGGTTCCCCGTTGGTAAGGTTCCAGAGGTCAGCGTGGCTGATGATATTAGGCCAGAATATTCTGCATATGATTCTGAGGAATACCTGTAGGTTTTGCGTGATGGTGTTCGATACTATCCAAATTTCACTTCCGTCCAACAGAGTAGAATTTACACATGCGTTAAACCTTTCCGTTCCCGTTTACACAAATGTGTAAGTAAATTTAACGTATTTTGTAGAGACATTTATATATTAGTTTACGGTGTTTTTCAAATTTTTAAATAGCTTGGGTTGGAAATGTTAAACATTCTATGATTGGTTCGTTTGGATATCTGTGAACTTCTCCATTCGAGAGCGGCATTTGGAAGACTACGTCCAGTTCATTCGAATGCCGCTCTCGCTTTATTGAGCGTCTCTTTCAGCGCTACCATTCGTTGACACTGTACTACCTGGATAGCAGAAGCTTTCTACGTGCACAACTGGTTGGTTTTGTAGCACGATGTTATCGGTACCAATGTTGTTAATTAGCTTTGGTTTTCTTGATAGTTACCTTAAGTTCAACATTGCTTGCTAATCTTTCCATATCTTCTAATTTTGCTTGTATGTTGAAGATTTTGTAAAAGAGTAGACTAATATCATCCGCATAATCCAAATCCTCGAGTTGGGATGAGAGACTCCATTTGAGAGTATTACAGAAATAAATAATAATAATGATTAGATATCAATGGATTCTTACAATGTGTCGGGAATGTTAAGATCTTAGACCGTTAATATTTTATGAAATTATCGATATATTTGAGTCTAAATGAAATCTATTCAAAATTTTAATTCAGTGATATTTTATATATCTAGCTCCACTATATCGGGATTTTAAGTAAGCTCCTAAATAACACAAAGTATACAGTGGTGTCAAATTTGATGTTTCAAAAACTCAAAATCAGTTGATAGGGCAGTTCTTTTAAAAAAGGAGAGCAAATATTTTGTACTACAATATCGGTGATATGTTAAAGCAAAACGCTATATACAACGCGAGTATGGTAGACAAAATAATGTGATCAAAACAAACAAAGAAATTAGCAAAACAAT
The DNA here is from genome assembly GCA_942486065.2 of Calliphora vomitoria. Taxonomy (NCBI): domain Eukaryota; kingdom Metazoa; phylum Arthropoda; class Insecta; order Diptera; family Calliphoridae; genus Calliphora; species Calliphora vomitoria. The sequence goes on along the minus strand of OW818030.2, from coordinate 120,220,726 downwards.
GAAAAGGGCAGTTTATAAAGAAAGAGACAAATAGAAAACGAGATTACTTTCTGTCTCGTGCTAAATAGTTAACTATTACATCTAAGGGTTTCCTCCCACAAATTTTTTCCAGTGTCTTATTCTTTCTTTTAATTTTCTTCAAATGATTCTTATTGTAATTTTTATTTTGTATTATTTTAGTTGTTGTCTTATTACTCTCTTTATGTAGTAGTTTTTTGTTGTTCTTGTTGTAGTTGTTGTTTTTGTTATCTTCTCATATTACTAATAGGCTGCATGTTTTGAAAATGATCTTTAGCTCTCCATCTTAAATTCCCGCTCTCTCTCTGTTATGCTCAACTCTCAAACTAGAACGCGAACGCTCATTTTTCTCAGCCATCATCGACAACACAATGGTCACAGGTTATAGTTTTTTTTTTGGTAAGATAATGGTGAGTGTTTTGTAGTTTTGTATTAACCAACTCAATTCGGGCATACACACTGGCCTTTGGCTCTAATAACCCATGTGAGTTTTCGTGGTGAATTTCTGAGACTTGTTGGAAGGCCCAACAATCTCCCTTATAAGAAAACTTAGGCTGTATATTACTATAAGTTTTTTTTTTGTTTTTTGTTGTTTTTATGTTGATGTTTAGTGTGTTGTTGTTGCTGTTGTTTGTAAAACTGAATGTCACCACACTTGCTTGCAGCATTTTTACCAGGTATGGCATGTTCAGGTAGAAAACATAAACTTTAGTTCTTCGTGTGCTTGCGTTACAATATCATAGAGATACGGATTTAAGAGAGAAAACAAAACAAAACGAACGAACGTCTGTGGAAAAGCGCGTTTTTTTTCTTGCTTGTTGGTTGTTATTGCAAAGAAAATTAAGTGAATTTATGCAAATCGCAAAATATATGAAAAAAATAAAGAAAAATCTATATATGTTTATAAGTGAGAATAAGCTCAAGCCAATTGGATAAAATATTTGCCAAGTAATAATACAAAATTACAAGTAATTAAAAGAAATAACAACAACAAATTTTTAAAGAAAACAAGTGTTTTAAGAAAATGAAAAAAAAGCCTTAAATGAAAATCATGTTATGGCAAAAATTAATTGAAATTCTTTTAAATAGCTAAAGAAATATTGTTCAAAAAAAATATGGAATAATTTAAGAAAATAACCTAAAGGAAAATTCTAATATAAAGAAAAGATAAGAGAAGTGAAGATTTTTTTTTAAAGCAAGAAAATTATTTAAAAAAAAAAAATTAGTTTTAAAGGAAATTTAATTTGTTTTACTGTGAATATAATGCTGCTACAAAATTAACAAGTTCCCCCAAAATTTTGACAAATAAAACCCCAGACCCCAACTATAGTACACCAGCCAACCAAACAAACAAACCAACATCTAAAGCACGACCATAACACCAACCATTTCTGCCTAAGAAATGGAAAAAAAATTAAAAGGCGAAAAGAAATATTTTTCAACGAGTCAAACGGGTTCTTAACGCTCTTACATACAGTGAAATATAACAAAAATAAGAAAAAAAATAAAAAATAAAATACAACAAAAACAACTCAAACTCTAGTTGCCAGCAAGTTTGGTGTTTTTATATATAGTGTTTTTTCAGCTTTCTGCTTGGAAATTGGAAAAGTATATATACACAACATAAAAATCTATTTAAAAGAAAAAATAACAAAAAATTTATAAAAATAAAAAAAAAATCTATACAAAAGAATAACAACAAATATGTAAAAAAAAAGGTAAATTTGAAAGCAAAAATTATAAAAATCCAAAAGAAAAAAATTTTTTAAAACAAATGTGAGAGAACAAATAGTGCAAACCTATTAAGTGTCATTGCAAAGATTTTACAAGGAATATTTCATTTCATTTATAAAATGTGTTTAATTCAACAAAATCGTGAGTTTTCTAAACTTATCTTTCAAAAAAACAAAAGATTGAAGAGGCAAACATTCATGTGACAAGTTTGAAATTCAAGTTTGTTGTGAAAGGAGATAAATTTATATGAAAAAAAGGTCTTAAACCAACATTGAGGCTTTTATTTAAAAGCGTTAAAATTTATAATAAAAAAATTATGGCAAAAAAAATTTGAAAAAATTTCTGAAGTTTTGAAACATTTTCTTTTATATTAGGAGGCTTTTAAACTATACACAGAGCAAACAGATTCCTTGTAGCAACCGAATTTGTTGGCAATCAAAAGATTCGGTTGCACACATTGAATTTTTCGGTTCTAGCAACAGAAAATCAGTTGATAAAGAAGAATTTCGGTTAAAGCAACCAAATTATTGTTACAGATTCTAAAATTGTTGTTACCCCTGTAAAATTCAGCCAGTAAGGTAGAATCATTCGATTAGCAGCATATACGGTTACTAGTACGAGTCTGTTTTCTCTATAAAGTGTTAAAAAGTTTAATAGTTTTGAACAAAACTTTACAAATGCTGGAATATCCCCTTGAGTTCATTATTTGCAATGAAAAGTTTTTCAGTTTTATTTTGTTGATAAATAAGTTTGCATAAAATTGTAAACAAATTTAAATTTATACTAACCCCCAGTAACACCAAGTCTGGTTATGTGTTAACTAATAGTTATACTGACAGTTTTCATACAAAAATCATTTTAACCGACAATACAACTATTAGTTAACGCATAACCAGGCTTTGTGTTAATACGGGTAAGTAATAAAGGAATAATATGCCAGCAAAAGTAAAAAACTTCTCAATAAGCATTTTTACTGCAACTCTAGCAAGTGTAACATAAATTCAAGCTGTATCGCAGTCGTTCAACAATAGTGTATTAACTCAAAAACTTTTAAGTGTTCAGGAGAGTCACAAAAAACAGTTTTCTTAATGCTTAAGAAAGTTTTCTTTAACAAAACTTCTGCAGTATTAAGAAAATGCATCAATTATTGTATTGCGCTGCATATCAATGTCATTTTTTCATTGTCTGCAGATAATGTTATATATTGACTTTTGCCAAAAACATAAAATAAAAAAAAATTGAGTGAATAATAATGAACGAGAGCGATATGTTTTTTTTTAAATATTTTTCAAGTTTAAAACATAATTACATTTGCATTCAGGACAAATTCCAACAAAATTTTCAAGTGCTTGAATTTTTGCTGCTTTGGTGCTTATTGGGTTTATAATAAAATCTACTAGAATTTTGTGTTTATTGTGAAAATATAAGAATTTGAAAAATATGTGACAACTGGTGGCTAACATTTTAGGTGTGTAAACGTTCATAAGAAAAAAATGTTCTCCTAACGTTGGATTAAATATATAAAACTTATTACAAAATGGCAATAAATCGTTTTGAAAAGTCTTATCTTTGTTAAAGTGCATACTTTGTAAAGAATTAGTGACAAATTTAATAATGTAAATTCTTGTATTTTTAACACAGTTCAATTTAAACTTAATGAGGAATTTAATAAATTATTTAAATTGGAAATAAAAGTTTTTGTTGCACAAATTCGAAAGCTTCATTCTTTACTTTGTATAATTTTAATAAGTGATTTAAAACCTCTAGCTTTTTTTTTTTTTTTTTTTTTTAAAAGTTTTCTGTTGATAATGATTGAATTTTGTACAAAATATGTTAAAATATATTGAGACTTATTATACGAATCTTATTACCAATTAAGTTCTAGTTAGTTTGAGTTTTAGTGATATTTAAAAATATGAAGTATTATAAAACTGTAAAGTGATTGGAAATACATTCCATTTTGCATTTGTCCAAATAGAAAAAGGGTAGGGTAGAAGGGGGATCAATCGCCATAGGGGCACATCTGCTGCCAACACCGAATAAAACTTAAAAACCGAGTAACCGATTTTGTTACATTATCAAGTTATGATTTCGTTTATTGGATATGTACCATCCCTGAAAGTTGGAAAGATTAATTTTACATATGATGTAAGACAGATGCGATTAATTGTTTATCAAAAAGCTTTGAAAATATTTCAGCGTGAGAATTTGTTGTGATAACTTCTTTTGTTTTTTTGTGATACAAAAAGTAATTGTGAACAATAAGTGAAGTACGAAAAAAATGTATATTAAACCTCAAAACTGCCCCTGGGGTATATTCGCAAATATATCACTGTGATATAGAGCAAAATTTTGATAAAATATAGAAAAAATTAATCACAAATTGTTAAAAATTTTGTTTGTTAAGTTATGTGAATATCTAGTTTGTATGCTTTGTTTTATGAATTATGGTATAAAAGAGTAAATTACGTTTAAATTTTGAATTAGTTTATTTATAATCTGCCACATCCCTTTGGCGTATTTAGCCCATGTGTGGGGTGGTTTCAGTTGTATAGAAATGTTGAAAAAATATGTATATTAAGATAAGATAGGCAAGATTGAAATTAATAAAACTAAAGCTAACATATCTAAGTTACCGAAACTTGGAAAATTTTAAGTATATGTATTGTGGTTTTCATTTCAGATCGCCTAAAAAAAAAGTGGCGTATGGTCCCCCTTCTACCCTACTCATTTAAACGCTTAAGTTTTCCATTTGTGCAAATGTGCAAATTTCGTAATTTTGTACAATTTTATGCAGGAAATTTCAGTTTGATAAAAATTTCACATAAAAGCTTTAAAACAAATTTTTCAAATTCTATAAATTTAAATTCAAAAAATGTCTAATGAAACTTAAATCATTGGAACAAACGATGGTAAACATAGTTTGGAAAATGTTGCTTATGTTCTAGCTATTGGTAATACTTTCTTATGCAATGTCATTCAAGCCAATCATTCTGTGCAGTTTTTTTTTTTTTTTTTGTTATAAATAAAATTAAAAAGAAGCCGCTGATTCATCAAAAGCACAATAAATTCTATTTTGCGATATCTGAGTTCAAACGAATTTCCATAATTTATTGATAGCTTATATCTGAGTGTGTAAAAATGCACAGATTGCACAGGTTCCGAGGCATTTAAGCATTTACAAGAGCATCCTTAATATGTTTCTGTATTCTTTGAAATTTTTTAAAATTAAATAAATTATCTTTCTTAGGAAACTATATCGCTCAGTTGCTGCAACAACGTCATAATTCAAAAAATCTAAATTTCAAGTTAATAGCACCATTACATAGTAAATAAAATCTTCTGAACTAGCTTCTAAAATAACAAGCAGGATCGCCATGGAAGCATTTTGTCCTAATTTCATAAGCTATCGTTTATTAATTGAAATAACGTATTATTTTAGTTGTGCGTTGCCATTTGTATATTCAACATTCTAGAAAAGTGAAATATTTTGTGTTAAAAAAAAGTATCGGTTTGAAAAAATAAAAATGCGTCTCCTGAAAAAATACATATTTTGAGTTACGACGATGTTGCGGCAAATGAGCGATATGAACTCGAGACTGCATTAATTATATATTATTATCAATTATAAATTTCGACAAATATCATAAAGTAATAGTTTTAAAATCATATCGCAAAATACAAAATTACTCTTTTAGAATGAACGAAATAAAATTTTTAAAATTTTGTTTACACTTTATTCCTCTTGGTAAAACTTCAATAAAATTTAAAGTTAAACAGAAATTTGACAGTGAATAAATTTAAAATTTGTACGAATAAAAAGGAAAAATCAAGTACTAGAAGTTCTTTAAGAACTAGCAAAATCCCAAAATAATATAACGAGTTGTGAAATAGTGAATATAAAAATCATTGTATAGATCACACACATATTTACCTCCAAAAAATTATCGCTGATAACTGTTAAAACCAATTGATGAAATTTACTTTGACCACTGGAAATTATTTTAAAAATTTTAAAAACTGCAGTTTTTGGAATTTATTAAATGTTCAATATAAAAACGATATTTTGTATAAAAATCGTAAAATATTTGTAAAGTAAAATTTTATTAACACGTGTATAGTGTTACAGTGATTTATAACTATTTCTGTATTTTATTTGAACAATTGCGATTAATATTTTAACTAAATTTATAATGAATTTCTACTGTGATTGAAATGATTTTTGTAAGTTCTGATTGTTTTTTCTTATTAGAATTTTCGAATACGAAATCTTGCTATATAAAGTGAATGTTACCTGTGAAGAAATTTCTGTGCAAATATTATCATCTTGTTGAATAACACATTATTTTCCAAGATATTAAGCCTTATTGTGAAAAAGCGCGACAAATATCATAATAATTCTTAAAATATGTTTTCAAAAAAGAAACCACACACAGAAAATAGATTAATTGGGGGGATCTTAATCGAAAATACGGTAGATTTGTTTTCATTTTAAAATAAAATTATGAAAAAAAGAAAGTATTTGTTAAAAATATTTGAGAAGTAATAGAATAGATAAAAATTTTAAATATCATGTGAAACAAAATCACTAGCTAGCTGAAATACTTCACTTCTGAAGTAAATAGGTTTGCTCCCACCACGAAATTATACTAAGTATATTAAAGGTCACTGGTATTGTTTTAGTCAGTATTGTCTCCTTAGAAGTATACGTCCCTTTATATATCACGAAATACAATTAAATGGTCCGTGTTCATTCTTGGGCGATTATGTGACTCCTTGGCGAGAGTAAAGTTCGCAATAACGGTAAAAGAATTACCATATAACGTTGTCAAATATTCTCTCAATATAATTTACTTCTCCAAATAATCAACAGTGCCTTCATGCCTAGGAATATTTTGATATTTTGTTGGTTGGCAAAAATTCGAATAATAGATGTATACTAGGTACATTTACTGTTTGCTGTGTTCAAAATACTTCTTCGTCCTCCCTATCCCTCAGGGAGGTGGTTAAATTCTAAACGTTGCAAGAGTTACTTTATGAAGGAACCTACCTGTATTTTTAACACTTTTTACAATTGCATATGAAAACATGAGAAAAGTTAGAACAGGAATTAAGCTGATTATTTACCAAGATTTATCATGTAGCTTAATGTCAAGTGGAAACACAAATTTAAAATTTTTTAATAAATTTTTGTTTTTTTTAGAAAAATATCATATTTGATAATTTCAAACATAGTTTTAGACCAATATGTTGCATATTTCCAACCAAATCTAAACTCATATTTAACTGACTAAAATTATTTGGATTCAGGGCTGCTGTAATTAAAATCAATGATTAAAATGCATGTTAGGCTACTGTTTCCGAAGTAACTGCTATTACCATTACAGATAAAATAACGAAATTTAAATTATTAAAAAAAAACATTTATTTTATAAAAAAAAAAATTAAATTTTGGAAACAAAAATTTAAATTTTCCAAAATTTTCCAATTATTATATTCACATTATAATATCCACATTAAAACTACTGGTATTTTTGCTCTAATGAGATAAAAATGCCCAAGCATAATTGCATTGACTCTTAAGTTAAAGTTTTATTATTTTGTCAGATATATAATATTAAATTTTAACAATATTATATTATGAGAAGTACCCAGCAAAAACTTACATTGCAAAGTAATGAGTTAAAAAGCTAATATAACTACTCTTCACTACTTATACATTGGCATTTTAACTAATTATTTTAACACGGTGATGTTATTGGAGGCAAGTACTTACCACCTTCGCTTACAAATAGGGAGTAAAATAAGTCATTACCACATTCGCTTACAAATAGGTACTTAAATAAGTTATTACTTCGATGTGAATGAGACAAAATCTTGAATGAAATTGAAATATAACATACAAAATATTATTTTTCATTTCATTCATTGATTCCTTTTCTAAAAGCCATCAATTTGTATTAGATTTTAATCAACAACAATTTAATCAATAAAACGTTAAAAGCGTTTTATTATGAAATAATTCAGAATTTCGTAAATCAACTCATAAACAAGTACTTATGTATCAGATTATATGCCAGCTATTACTAAACTACTTATGTATATGTAATGCAGGTGGTATGAAGTAGTCATTGAAAAGTAAGCTGTTCAGTAATTGAAAGTCATTACCAAGTTTTTGCTGGGTAGGTAGGTTAATATGAAATGGTTTAATTTGTATTTTTTTACAATTGAAAATTATCCAATTTTATTCATTTTCAACAACTTAATTCTTGAATATATTGTCTGATATAGCAATGCAGGTTTTTAGAAATTTAACTTAAGCAGTCATATTAAATTTGTCTTTCCGTTTATAATACATAGAAATATTTAAGGAGCTAGCTGGCTGAAATTTTCCAAAAATACTCTCTGTCTCACCTAGCCCCCATAAAAATGTCCTCAACTTTTGTGAGAATTGGTCAATAATTACCCAACCCCCTTTATAACCCCTATATCAGAAAAATAATTTATTGTCACATATTGGTTATTTTATATTCAATTAAAAAATAAAATAAAAAAACATATCTTTTTTTCAATCGATAGTTCATTCGGAACTAGTTTGAATTCTGTTCAACTAGCTCTTATAGAACTTTAAAGTTTTACTTAAGAGTCACAATATTGTTCCACTGAATGGGTTCTACAATTGGTTGCCATATAACTAGTGAGCTATGTGAATGTTATTAAATAACCTGATGCAATTTTTTTTAGTCGCTTTAGTTATTTGAAAACAATATCTGGAAATAATTAATAAAATTTAGTTTTCTAAACTGATGCTTGTATTTAATTTAAATAAGTTTATAGAAAGATAAAGAATAAATATTTGAATTAGATTTTCCGACGTTTGCAACAAGTCAAAATCAAATGTATTAACTTTACAAGCAAATTTATATAGCTTGCAATATACATTGTACCATAGAGAATTATACATAGAGACGCGACACTCCGATATGTAAAACAAAAATACAACAAATCATATGTTTGATACAAAAACAAACTACATTGACTAGCAGGTATTTTGTTGTTGCAAGAGTTAGGTTTTTGACAATTACGTCTCGTCTCTATGTTACTCTATGCATTGAACTGTCCGATTTTTAGCAGTTTTGTCTTAATATTGTGAAATAAAATTTTGTAAAGTTTAAGGTTTTGAAATCTATGTTAAATATGGTTATTTTTTACTCTAATATTTAAAAGTGTAAACCTCTTAAATGTTAAAAAAAAAATGTTTAAACTAAATAAAATTTCATTTTCTTAAGCAAATTATATGCAAAGAATTTGTGTTATAATCATATTTATATTAATTTGAAACTCAATAAAACCAAGAAAATACACATACACATAGATTTATGAATACTTTTGTGGTTTATTAAAAAAACCTCAATGATCAATACTTATCAAGGTGTTTTTGTTTTGCTCTTAGTATTTGATATAAGACAAGCTTTAGCTTGTCAGTTATTTACAAAATCAGACAAATATTTTGTTTTAAAGTGATGTTTAATTACCAAATTCTGACAGTTGATTTTGATATATAAGAAATCAGTTGTGAATGTTTTTCAAAGATATTCAGACCTATGCTACAAAGCTCATATTACGATTCATGTCGATAAATTTTGGATTTATTCCTAAAACAAATTCATATAAATATTAGATCGAAAATTTTATCTTTTAAGCCAAATGCTTTAGAATAAAATAAAAAAAACTTTAAATTCTTAAGAAATTTGCAATTTGAATGAATATTGGATATCTCCAGATCACAACTAACATTTCCTCGATATCGAAAGCATTTGTATGAAAACTACTCGATACAATATTAAAGAATGATGCCTTAATTCACAAACAAACTCTGAAGAGCCTGAAGCATAGAGAAACAACAAGAGCGGAAACTATAAAAAAACTAAAAAAATATTTTACTCAAAATAATTACACATACGAGTGTTGTTTTTGTTTTCCCATAGTTTTTTTTACTAATACATTCTCAGCACTTAGGTTTTTGACAACTGAGTTAGGTCTTTGACAGGAGAGTTTCCGCTCTATGTATATTTGTCTATGGCCTGAAGTAATTAACTGTTTTGTGTCTAAATTCTCATAATCGAAATTTTGCTGTGATTGTTTTTAATAAATTTTTTCTTTATTTTTTTTTTTTAAATTTCGAGTTACTGTCATAAAATTATTTCTTTAAAAAGTATGTAAAAGTATTTTATAAAGCAAATAACGAATTTTTTTATTTTTTAATTTTTTTTTTTTTTTGGGGAAAATATGACTTGTCAGAAATTTCAATATTTTAAAGATTTAATTTGTTTATGATTCAAATTATTGAGCATTTGCTTAAAATTTATTAACGTAACTTAATATTAGTATTTAATTTTCTTTAAGAATTCTTTTATAAATGTATTTCTTTTAGTAAAACAAAAGAATCAAGAAGCCAGCTAAAAACTATAATCAAAAGAAGAATTGTCTATGAAACAAGCTAATCTAGCTTATTTACATAAATATTTTAAAAAAAAGGTTACAAAATAAATAAAAACAAAAGATTTTGAAATAAGAACATACCTGTTAAACACAAAAAAAATTTAGCTTAACCTAAAAAAAAGAGAAAACAAGAAGAAATAGGTTAAAAAGGTTTTAATAATGTTGCATATATAATTTGAATACTTAAAATATTAATATAATCGAGGTTTAAAGGTTGATTCGTTGGAGCTGATAATTGTGGTTTTTGTAACATGGTCTGAAGATGGCAATAATATTGCTACTTCATATTAGAAAAAAGTATTGTCAGCTGGGAGGTGTCAATTATTGACCGATTCTCACAAAAGTTGGTAGAAAGATTTAGGTTCATATAAAACTTGTTTATGTCCAATTTCATTACGATATTAATAGTTATAAGACGATTATGAATGTTCAAGTCATTTTCTGAGGGGGGCCTTGTATGGGGACTAGAGACAAATGTTGCCTGATTTTCGCCATACTTTACAGTATAATTTCAGAGTACTTAGAACAAATTTGTGCAAAATTTGTATCAGGATTGCAGCATAATCAACATATTTATGACTGCTAAAACAGTATTTCGAGGAGACATTTGTATGGGGGCTAGGTGAAGTCATGGACTGATAATGCCCATTTTCAATACCAAACAAACCTTGCTGACTGAAACAAATATTGGTTCTGTCAACAAGGTTTCGTTTGGACCATATCGTGATTTCAACAAACAGTCAGATAGACGGACAGACCGACGGACATATCTAGATCATCTTAGAATCGTACAAAGACCCAGAATATATATACATTATGGTTCTAAGACCAATATTTTGATTTATTACAAACGGAATGACAAAATCAATATACCCCCCACCTTTTTCGATGGTGGATATACAAAACCAAAAAGTAAAATTTTGTATGGCTTCTTTTAAAGAGCTAGACATTTATTTTAAATTTGTTTACATGTCAGTTATTCGAAATATAGAAGTAATCTTTTTTATAATTTTTTTAAACAAAAGAACTTAATTTAGAATTTTTAATTGAGCATATTTGAGAACTGAAATTTAAATGTGATTAAAATAGCAATAAACGTCTGCTACAATATTTAATGTTTTAAAATTAATAAATTTATATAGTTATTTCATGATTTATTACAAATCCTATCCTTTAATTTAATTTTATCGTTAAAATTATAACATTTTGTTTTATGACATAAAGATATACTTATGTATATAGCTATAAAAATTAATCCAATTCTTTAAATTTTCTTGATTTATTTGTTAAGAAAATAAACTTATTATTTGGTAATAAAAAAAACGAGCTGTAAAATATCCACAGGGGTTTGATGAAATTGTTCATTTAAATTGTCAATAATTTTGAATTTCTCTATTAGTTTAATAAAAGTTTCAAAACTAAAACATTTAATAAACCTTATAAGAGCCATTATTATTTACAGTATTGTATAGATTTTTTGTTAAAAATACAAACATAAAATTCAAATTGTTTAATAAAAAAAATTTTTTTCTGTGAATACAATTATTTGTTTTAAAACTATAAAACAATTTTTAATAAAGGAAAATGTATTTTTGTTGTTATAAACAATAATGTTTTGTAAAAGAGAGAAAATAATAAAACAAAACATAGAAAAAGAAAAAGAAAGAAAATTGTATGACAGTAACAATAAAACTAAACCATAAAATCACATTAACAAGATTTTGGAAGAAAAGTTTTATGCATTTTTTTTTCAAACATATAAAATGTTAAATTATGGTAAATGTCTGAAAGGAAATAAATAGTGTTTTAGTGCTGTTATAAAATTAAGAAATATCTATAGTTTTCTATAATAAATTTAATTAAAAAATAGGGTTTTAAATGTAAAATTTTAATAAATTTACTAAGTGAAAAAACAAAACTGAGAAAAATAGATTTGTTTAATGGAAAATGATGTTTAATATAAGGATGCGTCATACGCCAAACCGATTAACTCCACATTGTGAAAATTTGTATATTTAATAAAAATATTCTTATAAATAGGTATAAACAGCATTTAATAAGAACCGTTGTAAAGATATTTAGTAATATATATAAATCACTGAATTATAGTTTACCCCAACCTTTCTCATGGTAAACTATAATTCAGTGATTTATATTTATTACTAAATATCTTTACAACTATCCTTATTAAGTGCTGATACTGAGTTTGTGATTCCGTTTTTAACACATGATATTCTAAGACGATCTAGCCATGTCCGTCCGTCTGTCTGTATGTTGAAAACACGATTGAACCCACGATTAGAAAGGGGCTAGCTCGCTACAGTTTTTCACAAATACTGTCTGTTGCTAAAGTTTGTTTGGTATTGAATTCAACTAGCCCCTACACAAATGTCCCCCATAATACTGTTTGAGAAGTCATACATATGTTGATTATGCGGCTATCCTCATAAAATGTTGCACAAATTATTTCCAAGTATTCTGTTAATTATGGTGAAAATAGGGCAACATTTGTCCATACTACCCATACAAAGTCCTGCTCAGAAAAAGACTTGAGCATTCATAATTGTCTTATAATAACACTGTCCAACAGCATTTTTGTAATAGAATAGCGACCTTATCATTCTGAAAGGGCATGTTGAGTAGATAATTTTTGTATAACAAACTTATAGTCCAGCTGGTTTGCGTTTTTTTTTACAGTGGGTCAAAGGTTTAATTTTTTGTTCGAAGGAATACATTAAACTAAATGAAAAAAATGTTGTAAATTAATGTCTAAGAGAATTCTTATTATCAGAGTTATATAGAGGAATTTTATGAGGATAATTTTTGTGGAAGATATTAACCCTTCATCTCCTCTCTTTAGGGGTCAATTTGACCCTTTTTTGGAGAAAACCAAAGAAAGCCCTTTCAAAAAGGACTTTTAAGTATTAAAATATTAGTGGGGGTCACCAAAGATACCAAAGTTCAATGTTTAATCCTCTAACCCGCAAAAGTGCCTCAAGGCATGCCTTACAAAACACCAATTATCTCAAAAAGTAATTATAATTTTTTTTTTTCAAACTTAACGGTGACTTTAGTTACAGATTTGTTAACATTTCCCTCGAAGGTCGAAATGCATTCTGACTTTTAGTTGTTGTTCTATCAGCTATTTTGTGAGTGATGTCATAATTTTAGCACGTGAAATTTTATGTGTGTTTTTTTTATATTTTTAAATCAATGGTTTACTATTCGAAATATATATATATATCTTTTAAAGATATTCTTCTTTTAGTCTATGAATTTGTACATGTTAAACAATTGACAAAAAGTGTATTAAGAACGCAAAAACTAAGGGGTGCCTTAGGGCACTGTTGCGGGTTGCTGCTAAATTTATTGGCGTTTTATATTGTATAGTTTTTTTACTTTTTTGTTATATTTTTTGTTATTTAAAAAAATGATAGGAATGGCAGATAGAAACCGCAGACGGATTAAATTATCCACCTTGACTCATGATCAGTTGGTACTCCACAAGAAGATCCACAGCCAGGTAGTTCAAAAGTTGGTGAAAAAGCAAAATATGTAGTTAATGATGTCCGTTATGACAATATCGATCACTTTCCAAGCTGGTTAGGCAATAAAGCTGGTGCAAACTATGCAAAAAGTCGGAAACACAGTGTGTTTGCTCAAAATGCGATCTTCATTTATGTTTCTCAAATGCCAAAAATTGTTTTTATGAGTATCATCGTAGAAAGTAAAAGATATTTTCTTAATTTTTTAACTTTTTCATTAATTTTTCAATAAATTGGTATTAATGTTTACATCTTATTGTTTTTACACGTAAGCCGGCCACAATGCCCTGAGGCACTGTTCACCTTTTTGCACCTGGTTCCTAAACTTAATTTGCAAATTAGTTTCTGGTGGCTGTTCTGAGTTTATTGGATCATTTTATAAATCGCCAAAAATCCATTTATGATCCGAATGGACTATTTATATTTAAAATATAATATATAATATATAAATATATATATTGAGAAGATCTATATATATAACACTCTTACTTGTTATTCCAAAGTTTGCGTGGATGGGTTGAAGAATAGGAGATGTAATTTAGATTAAATGTTAGGGGAAGCTAATGGTAATGGTGAAATATCTTTAAATTAAATAAATCCCAACAAAAATTAGTTATTTCCTTACAAAATGGTAAAATTCAATTACTCATAATAATATACAGTTTAATAATAATAAGAAGATTAGGGACAAAAAAAAAATGTGAAATTACTTTAGAAAAAAGTATAGTAATTCGTAATTCACAAGCAATATATATTAATCAATACAAAAATGGTAAAGTTTTTCTCCTCTGGGGTGTATAAAAAAACCGGCTAGCTCTGTAAAGAATTCGTGAATTGCCCGCAAATGTTTTCTCCTCTGAGTTGTATCAAAAACCAGCTTCGTCTAGTAAATATTTCGAAATAATTCTGAAAATCTTTTTGCCCTACAATGCATGAAATCGTTACTTACTAAACGAAGGTTCTTTTTGATTTATCCTAAAAACTTCCTTAACAAATTTAAATAACCCCAAAAAAATTTCATTGGAAGTTTTTCATTTGGAAACTTTTTCATTTTGAAATAGTCCCCAACAAAAAATAACGACTTATTAAGCTAGTTAAGTAACCAATTAGATAGGCAGTAATGCAACTGAATCTTTGTAAACGGTACGTGAATCCCATGCGTTGACTACTTTGACCAACTTGAGACGAAATCTTTGCAATTTATGTAGAGTCAATTGACTTTCGTGTAGAATACACACATGTTAGAGTGACTAGCTAATTATGTAACCAGTAGTAAACTGATGGGCTATTCTAACGGTAGTACAATATCAACTAGTTTAATGCGCACTCCTCTACACCGTATGTGTGGAAAACAACACACAAGGATAAACAACGGATGTTTTTTTGAAGGTAAGATGAGGGTTAATTCTGAATAGAAGGAAATAATGCAATGTAAGATAATGACATACAAATAACTTGTCAATTCAGATTCGTAGTAGCAACCGAATTTGTTGCAATAACGATTTGAATTTAACGGTCTGTAACGACTGCCTGCAACATTCATCATGTTTATAAACACGTTCATCAGTAGCATGCGGTTATTAGCATTGTTTGCAAGTATGGCAACACTTAAGCTGCTAACATTAACATCGAAAGCTCTAGAATTCGAACATACGAGTTTTGACAGTTAAGAATAAGCTAGACTACTCGAATGAAGATGGCAGTGTGTATAAATAGTGATTGCGGTTGCAGTAGTCAGTGCGTTTATCATAGGCGCTGTTAGAGTTAACATCAACTGTCTTGTACATTTAAGTTTATACATTATAAAGTGTAAATTTCTGCGAATTGATAAACGTGTAAATAGACACTGAGTGACTATTTGAGCTGTTGTTGTTGTACATTTTAAATAAATAAAGAGTTGTTACAAATTTTAAACTACTAAAACTGCTTTTTATTTTCAATCAAAAGTATGCGGTTTATTTAAAGGAAATAAACCCCCGTTTTTAAAAGGTAAAAACGTAACAATATAAACGAATGTTAGTTACTCGTTGTTTGAAGTTTGATTAAATTGGATATATCGAAAACTTTCCGTCGACTGAGTTCAGGTTCGCCGAAAACAAAAAAGCAAGTCTGACATATGTATTCCATTATCATTTGAGGCATCGTTCGCATTCTATTAGAGTTAAATGAAACCCATATCAGGAATATTTAATACATTTTATACAAATATAGTTCAAACAGGCTTTGGAACTAAGTTTCTATGGAAAATTATTGGATAATTGGAAAACCTACCTAAAAAACTGTTATTAAAGAAAAATAGTTAAAATGTTTATATTAAAAAATAGTAGGTATCACCACATTAAGATTTTGTCCAAAAACAGTTTATTAATTTAAATTATTGTAACTACAAAGTTCTTTGTTTAGTTTTTGTAACTGTTTTCGTGATGTTGTTTCTGTGTTTCTTTATTCAAATATGAAAAATGAGTATATTTAAAGTTCAAAGAATGTCTAGCTGTCGCTCAGTCTGTCTGTGTTTCCATCTTTAAACCTCTAACAATTTGAAATTTTAACACCTCTAACCGTTTTAATACATTATCTTCTAACATTAACTAAACTAAAGTGTATTATAAAATGATTTTATAATACACAATATTGTTATTTATACACACATGTTTAAGTGTTCTTTTTATACATATACATATGTATATAGAGTTATTATTTGACCCTAAAGCAAAATAGTCAGTAGGTAAACTATATGTAACGCATCTTTCAAACTCACAGTGGTACATATACTCATATACTCATGCTCTTATACATATTATAACTCACTGTTGCCAGTACTAACTTGGCTGGTGGTGTTGAAGACCTTAGAAAAAATGCCGACGCTACTTTTTTTTTTTTTTTTGTGTGTTTCTTGTTTAGGCTTGTTGCTGTATCTTCTTTGTCTTTTTTTTTTTTTTAAATTTTATCTTAGTTCCTAGCAGCAGCCCAGAAAACAAAAAGTAATTTTTCAAATAAACCAGTAAATAGTCATATTTGGTGGTAAAAGTTATAAATGTTGTTTAGTCGGGGGGTAAGAATGCAGCTACATAGGTTACCACTATTCTTTATACCCGTAAACTATTTTGTCTTTAAATTAAAACGATTTCTTGCTTTTTGTTTTTCCCATCTTTCTACACTTTTCAGCTTACAATGTTGTGAACTGTATTTATCAGTATGATGATTATTTTTTTTGGGTAAAATGAACAAATAAATTATAAGTGTTTGAGAGAGTAATTACTAAACAAAATATTTTTGTTAAGATAATTTTTGTTGCTTTACTTCTTCTAAAGCGGAAATTTCGCCTAATTAATAGTTAGAGGAAAAAATAAGTGTGATTTTTGTTTGTCTATTACTATCATTACTAGTTTACTTTAAGCCATTTTGTGTTTTATTAGGGTTTCAAAAGGAAGTTGTTCCAATTTGAAAATTTCATGTTTTCAAAATTATGTTATAAATTTTAATTTCTGTTATTTAATGTTAGTCTCTTTGTTGTTTTGTTATTTCATAAATTATAATTATGATAATTAAGGAAATTTAATACTTTTAAAAGTTTTTAATAGTGGAAATATATAGTATTAGTTTTATGGGCTTCGTTAAGGGTTCAAAAAGCTAATAAATTAAATGACAGTTGTTATAATAAATGTATAATATACGAGAGGCTTTCTTGGAAATAAAACTGTTACAAAATACTGAAAAAAAAAAATTTATTATCATAGAATTTAGTTTTTTTTCAGAAAAATATTGCGTTTTAATTTTAGTTTTTTTTACAGGTAATAGCTTTAAAATAACATTTCTGTTTCTTTGTGAGATCAGATGCAAAACATTCCACAATATTCCACCAAATTTATTGAGTGTATGACTTAAAAATGCGGTATTTTTTCAAATTTTTTAACTTTTATTTTAAAACATTTGAACAATATAAATTTATTCAAAGTACTAGCCATTGTCAGCAATGACCTTTTTCCATCTTTCTGGCAATGGATTCCGAGCCAAAATAATAGATCATCTTTTGAGGCCAAGAACGAATCAAGCCAATATTGGATATTCTGTTCCAAAGTGAAGCGTATCCCAGAGAGAGCGTTGTGCATCGATCGAAACAAATGGAAAGTACTATTTCCAACTTCAGAGTACTAAAATGGAAAACTCAAAATGCGAGATTTTTTCAAATTTTTAGCTTTATAAATTTACTCAAAGTAATGGGCATTGCTATCTTTGACTTTTTCCCATCATTCTGGCAACATATTGATTCAGAGCCTAAATAATTCATCATCTTTTGAGGCCAAGAACGAATCAAGTCAATATTGGATACTCTGTTCCAAGGTATCCCAGAGATAGAGTTCTGCTTCGATCAAAACAAATAGTAGTCGGACGGGGCAAGCTTTTAAGTATAACTAAATAGCTTTTAACATGTATTGCAACATGTGGTCAAGTATTGTCACGAATATTAATGTTTCATGTCTGGCGGCATATTCTGGGCGTTTTTCGGCCAAGCACGCTTCAAACAAATTAGTTGCATTTGGTACATGTTCCCTGTGATGGTCTGTTCAGATTTCAGCAGCTCATAATAGATTGGACCCTTTTGCTCCCATCAAATGTAGAGTATTACCCTAGCGCCATTTATATTTGGTTTAGTGTGGATTCGGCTGATTGGCCGGGCTTCACGTACGTTCTCTTACGCTTCGGGTTATTGTAGTAGATCCATTTTTCATCACAAGTAATGATTCGGTGCAAAAAAAGATTTTCTTTTATAGCATTCAAACATCGTCTTTCAAGGTAGTTCGGCTTCAATTTGCATTGTATAAAATGTCCCTGCTTTTGATGAAACCTGCTCCTCGTAAACGATTTGAAATTACTGCGTAGCTTTTACTGATTTTTCAAGCTCTTGTTGAGTTTGACAACAATCTTCGTGGAGTAATGCCTCCAACTTTTG
The DNA here is from genome assembly GCA_942486065.2 of Calliphora vomitoria. NCBI lineage: Eukaryota > Metazoa > Arthropoda > Insecta > Diptera > Calliphoridae > Calliphora > Calliphora vomitoria. The sequence goes on along the minus strand of OW818030.2, from coordinate 120,201,976 downwards.
GTTTTCAAACTTTCTTGGCTGGGCTGGGAGATCTTTGTCTTCAGTGTCAAAATCACCACACCTGAACCGCACTAAACGTCTTTCGCACATTGGAACTGATGGAGAACATTTGCCATAAGCTTTGTTGAACAATCGGTGGGCTTCAGCGGCACTTTTTTTCAAATTAAAGAAGTAAAGCAGAACTTGCCGCATCAGAGATCAGCAATTGCTATTGATACGTACTTATGAAATTATAGGTACAAGTAAATTAAACTACTCTGACGTACAAGTACCCACAATAACGTTGATTTATAAACATGCCTAGCATTAAATATGAATCCGACGTCAACATCATACTCATACGAACTTAAATATGTTTGATTTATAACCTCAGTCTGATAACTTTAGGAAAATACTCATGATTCTCACTATTGCTTCAACTCGTTTGACTCATGCATATTTTTTTGTATAATTATACAGAAGTCGGCAACACTGAAATATACAACTTCATAATGAGCATTTTAATGATCGTATTCGAATCATACCTATTTTGCAGCATCTATACAAATTGAATTAATTAGAGTCGAAATCAACAAATTTTGTTAAGTATGAGTATTATGATTACTTCAAACTTTACGAGTGAATATGAGGCTCGACAACATTGCAATAAATATGAATGTGTACAAGAAATTTTGAGTCATGAATCAACTCTACTCACTTTTTCACTACTCATTGCTGATCTCTGTCCCGCATATGACGCTTTGTTGGTACAAAATTCGATATTTGGAAACAAAAAAAAACTTTGTTGTTTATACTAAAATTTTCAATAACTAAGTGAGAATAAATGACAGATATGTACCCATCAAAATGAAATATTAGCTATTAAAAACAAAAACCGCGTTCTCTTATAAATCCCGAATTTTTAAGTCATTTACTCAATATTAAAAGTGACATGTCACTGAAAAAAGGGGTAAATTGTAAGCTTTTAGACACTCTGTGATAATTCAAGGAACTAACCCAAAAAGAACCAGTGTTGTTTCGGATTTATTGAAAAATTGCATCCAATGAATTGATAAATTATCTACTTTTTGTCTATATAGGCAATTCCATGTCATCGTACGTGACATTTGTACGCCTATAGAGTGGAATAGATTTTGCAAAAATAAGAGTAGCTGAAAAATAATTAGGTCTTTATGTTCCATTCAGAGGGTATTATATTTTAAAAAAATAATAAGTTCTTTCGAAACATTCTTGTCCAAAATATCGAGCGAAATAAGGGTATATCGTACGTGACATAAAACGGATGTTGAGGTACATGTAGAAATATGGGAAAATTTGCGAATCGTGAGAGGCGTTAGGTTTTCTTTTAATTTTGTACACTAAACCAAATATTTTTCCTCTACAATCCGTCATATTTAAATAAAAACAATCTTTGGATGATTTTATAATAAATAAAATTTAATATCGTACGTGACATACCATACGTGACAGATTTTTCTCTTATAGTAAAACAATGTATATTCTGTAAATACATGTATACAAAAACAAAAAAAAAATAAATAGAAAATATATATTCGGTTCCAATGAACAATTTGATAATAGCAAAAAAACAATCAGAGTCAAATTCATTTCATACTACATGCTAATTGGGAGCTTAGTTTTAGCCGCAATTTTAGCCTAAAACATACCAATTAAATTAAATAACTAAATATAGTCACTTTAAACTATTATTTTTGCACTTAAAATGTTGTAATAAGCTCTAAATACTTTCACATAGTAACATTTTAGTGCTTTCTTCTATTCAAATCATCTTGAAAAAAAGTTTCATTGGTTTTTGTTTTTTCAGTCGTGGTAGTCTTTCTCGTGGAATTGCTCATATGGGAAATTGAAGTTTTGAAATCGATATCTTCCGATTAGGATGAAATTTGCACCATGGTTAGTTCTATTAAATAGTAATTCAGACACAATTTTTCAACAAGATCAGTCAAGAAATTTCTGAGATAGAGGGGGTCAAAATATGACATTTTGGCCAAGCAGGTGTTTTTTCTCATCCATATAACTTATTACCTATTGTTCTTAGCAAAAGGTGTCCCAATTAGTTTAGATTAAAAATAATAAATAAAATTGGAAGACATCGATTTCAAAAGTTCACTTTTAAAATTTTGATAAAAATTTTCCGCAGGTTATATAGGAAAACGGAAAATTCTACGAAATTTCTCTAACGTTGGGGACAAAGTCAAGCTTTGTATATCAAATTTGTTTATTTTCAAGACATATTACACAATAAATTATTTATTCATAAAACACCCTTTTGGAAGAAACATCACATTTCACTACAAAAAATGCTGTTCCTAGTGCAAAATACATTGAAATTACATATGTGTGGAAAATCCACTCATAAGGGTAGTAAACGTCACTCTCGTTAGAAAAATATTTTTTAATCAATTAATGCGTTTCTTGTGCTAAATTGGTTTAGTGAGAAAAGACAAGAAATTTATTGAATGGCTCAATGACAGGATGAGATGAAAGTTTAACTTCATTGAATCCTTTATTTCAAAAATCAATCAAGATGCAAAAAATTCAAAATTGAGTTATTGGGCTGATTATTGTTTTTTAAAGATAAATGTATCGTTTAATAAAAAAAAAATAAGTACCACCCATATTTTGGTGTAGCAAAGCCGGGAAATCAGTGTTTAGTGCAAAAGCAAGTCTTTAAAAAGTGCATTTGTCATTTTACTTCTTAAGTTCCTAATAAAATTAGAATATTTCGCATGAAATTTACAATAGTGATTTTTGTTTGTTACAGAAACCAGTCAAGTGCAAACTTTATATTATTTTTTAAATATATCGCTCATTTGCTGCAACAACGGCATAACTCAAAATCCGTGTTTTTTAAACTAAATAATACAAAATGTGTGCCGTTCTATAGTATTTCATATAGTTTTAGCAGTTTTCAAAAAAGTAGTTTTGTTGTAAACATCAAAATTAAAATTCATGTTTTCTCGTATATTTGACAAATAAAAATTTTGGTTATATACAGATTGGAAAGATATTAACATCTACTATTTAAATCAGGTTTTATTTCTGAAATCGCATGATTTTTAAGAAGTAGTAAAATGTCATAAAACACTCACAGCCGTTTTGATCGAAACGACTTTTTTTGAATTATGATGTTGTTGCAGCAAATGAGCGATATGTTAATTAAAATAAAAATTTATATTTTTATCAAACAGTTACACAAAGGTATAACTTTCATAGGAACAAATATCAATATTGTAAAAGATTTCTTTGATTTTCTCAAAATTAATAATTTGTTGCTTGACTGGTTTTTGAAATAAATAATTTAGTTCTGGTGCTTATACTTGATATAAGTGCAAATATGTTAAGGTTTTACTGAAAGTGTAATTAAGTTCAGAGACTAATAGTCAGGAAAATTCACTGTTTTGTATTTCATTTAGTATAGAGCAGTATTTTTTAATATCTAAATAAAAATCAAATATTTAAAAACAATTTTTTGTAAAAATAAACTTAATAAGATAAAGTTTTATCAAGTGTTTCATTGACCATTTGTTTGTTCTTTGACCATTTAACAGACCATTTGTATTAAAACTTAGTTTTACTGTGATCACCACAATTTCTTATAAAATAGATTTTTTGCAATTTTGCAAGAAACTGTTTTAGGGCAATATAATCTAGAAGTTTTTTCTTCGTTATACAATTTTGCAGCAATTTTAAGCATTACTTACTTTTTTTCTTAATAAAGTGACTATATTTAAATCTCTATTAATCGTCAAAAACTTGTTAGGTTTCATATGTTTAACAACTAATTAATACATCACATTTCATCACTTTCCACAGCAACCATGTGAAACATTAATACCTCCCTCAAACAAAAGACACCAGACACCTACTTTCTTTAGAAGAGTGGAAAACAAGCAAAAACAAACTAACAAACACTCATGCTGCCCACAATTGTACACAAACACTTTAAAACACATTTATTTACACATTTCTTTTTTCTTTTTTTTCTACCACAAAGACATTTAAGACTTTTATATGTTTTCTAAGGCTGTTTGAGTTTTCTATTAACGACGACAGCGACAACACGCAAATCTAAAATTAAATATTACGACAAATAAATAAAGATTTTGTTTTACTCCACAAAGAAATCTTGGGGGTAACAACGTTAACAAGAAGAGCTAGAAGGAGGTTTATGCCACACATCAAGAAATTGGATTAAATTGCATACATAAAACTTGAGAGTTAGAGAAATATATAAGTATAAACAAATATTAGTAATAATAATACTTAATAAAAAAACAAAAACAAATGTATTAATTGTGCTCAATTAATACGTATATGAGTAGCAATAAAAAATTGTTGGTTTTTACAGTTATTAGAGCCACAAAACCAAATTGTTTATGGTGGAAATAGTATTGGTAATAAGAGAGCTATAGAAATGTCAACACGTTTTATGGATATATGTATACTTAATTATTAATGTAGAAATTTTATAGAATGTTGTAATTTGTTGGCAATTTAAATAATGGGTGTTTAAAATAGAATTTTTATATAGTTTTTATGTTTTGTTAGAAATTGCTTGGTTTTTGTAAAAAGCAAGTGTTTTATAGAATTAACCCATTAACGCCTGAGCCCAGATGACGAAATTTCACACGCACAATGTTTATGATATTTATATTGATATGGATACCCGTTGCATCCAGTGCAACCAGAGAAAAACTTTAGTTGTACATGTTTACTGTAACCATTTCAAAAAGGTTACAAGTTTTCATATTATGTTCACTGTAATCATTTATATGATTGCTGTACAAAAATATCATACTGTCAAACAAAATTTTAAAATATTGAAATAGTTACAGTTCTCCTACTCTATTCCTTATTTTTCTAAATGACCTTCTACGTCAAACTTCCAACCCTATCTATTCTTTTGCAGATGACAGCAACATTTGCCATTCATATCCATTCAGTTATAGAACAAGCCTGTCGGAGATTGGGGCAATGAGGCAATATATGAATGATTCACTTAATCGGGACCTTGTGACAATCTCTGAATGGGGTCGTGCGTATAGAGTCGCTTTCAACGCCCGCAAGACTCAGTGTTGCATGTTGACACAAAAACGAACGACAAACAATGTTGCTTCATCTGTATTTATGGATGGTGTAAATATTGTGTAATCAGACGCTCTTGATGTTCTGGGAATAAAAATACAATGTGACGTCCGCAGGTCTAAACACATATTTCAAGTGTCGAAAGAAGCATTCAAGTGTCTCGGTTTTATGAAACGGTGTAGGAATTACTTCACTCCATCTGATCTCCTCACTATTTACACCACATATATCCGACCGAAAATGGAATACTACTCCCATGTATGGGCCGATACTTCAAAGTCTATTTTGGAGCTGCTCGACCGCGTACAAGAGAGAGCGAAGGTCATTATTGGTGACAGTAGGGTATCAAACTCTATTGATTCGCTGGAGCACCGTCGAAATGTGGGCTGCGTTTCACTGTTCTATCGGTACTACAATGGAATTTGTTCTGATGAAATTAGGGAACTTTTTCCTGATACCCGCAGATTTTTACGTAATACACGTTTTTCGTCAAGAACACATCCCTTTGTAGTCGATTGGCCAGTGGACCGCACAACATATTACAGGGAAAATTCGTTCTTTAGCCGTACTGTACGTATGTGGAACAAACTTCCCGCCGAAGTGTTTCCTGCCAATTCCAATGTGGGAAAGTTCAAATCGAATGTCCACAAACACTACACCCTCTTTCCTCCCTCCGTTTTTGTAGACACTCTGTAATTTATATTTCGGTGTTTATTGTGCTTTTTTGCCACAACTGCAAATGGCTTGACACACTAGAAACTTCTTGGGGAGTTTTGAATTTCGTCCATCAGCCACATAAAATTCTTGACACGGAACTTGTGCCAGTACATAAGTTTCATCGTCCATCACACAACATGTGTATTTTTTTTTATAAAATTTTACTTCAATTTAGTCGTTCGCTCTTTTGCTTTTAAGTTCTTTAACACATTGCGATCTCGAACTTTCTGAACTTTATACGACTTTAACCCAGCATTTCTGTGCTCGAAAGAGTTGTTTGACTTCTTTTGTCTTACCAATATCTGTTAGACCTTTTTTCTTACTGATCCAGGTTTTCTTTCAATGTTGAGGTCTTTTTTATACTGTTTAATGGCTTTTGAAACAGTGTGACGATGAACCCTCAAATCTTTGCTATTTTTTTTTTTTTTTTTTTGAAAGCATTGTATTTCATTGAAAAATTTTGACCGAAATAAAAGTTGTAAATGAATGATTTAGAAAAGATAATATCTGACACATTTTTAAAAGCAAACGTTTTTAGAACCCGAAATATACTCCCAATTAAATCATACCTATGGCGCTTCAAAGATGACCTACCCAGATGAGTAGCCTTTTTTAAACGTTTCCGGATTTCCATTCCCCCTACTTTTCAGAGCCATTTATATTAACATTTTATGAATTTGTAAAATTGCCGACTTTTCTATATGAAATTTGTTCTTAAGTAGTCCTATTCTTTCTTTATCACCTGATCTTCTAGAATTATTCTAAAAACGCTCTATTTTTCTAACCATCTGGCGTTAATGGGTTAAAACTGTCTGAACTAGACAAGTTGTATAGAAACATATGATGTTTTTAAATGGAAATTAGCTTTTAAAGATTTCATTTTTTTTTAGGTTGTCTTACATTTTGGTTTATAACTTTTTTTCTACACAACGTATTGTGCTGATATTTAATAGCGAACTGCTTAGGATAATGAAGAATATTCAGTATGAATCTTATTAATTTCGGTTTCATATTTTAAACAAGGGAGTGATTTACACAGACTTGCTAAATGCATTAACTGCTTCAAACATAATTTCAGACATAGCTTATCTACAGAGAGTATTTGCGAAAAATTGTACCCAGCTAGCTCCTTTATTTTGGGAACTATCGTGTTTTCAACAAACGGACATAGCTAGATCGTATATCAAATCATATATATATTTAGGACCTGCGATGAATATTTCGATGTGTTAGAAACAGAATGACAAAATCAATAACTTTTTTGATGGTGGGTATAGAAAGGTACCGTGAAAGAACTACCCAAGAAAAAATTAAAGAACCTCCACACAATTTTCCACACAAATTGGGTTATTGTTTCATAATGACATAACTTTCAATACATTAGAACTTTTTCACAATTTTTTTTATTGGGCCATATATCATAATGAAATAATTCCCAAATGAAAAAACTTCCAATGAAATTTTTTTTTTTGGGGTCTTGGTCAGGCGCAAAGGATTTCTTTTCTGGGATATAACAAAACCCGGGCTTCCTTAGTAAAGATATCTTGTGGTGGCGGATGAAACTGTTTTCTGAAAATCATTGCGTTCGGCCAAAGGGCGGTAATGCCAGAAATCTTTCTTAATGATTCCGTCGATGGACTGCTTCGGTTTTTATACACCCAAGAGAAGAAACCTTTTATCAGTATTGTAAGCATTAATAAAAACATTACCTCCGAATTGGGTGTTAATTAATTTTTGTTGGGAGCAATTTCACATTCGTTGCGACTAATATATTTTAATTATTATAAAACCGCAAATTATTAGGAGTAATTTAATTTCATCCCTTGAGAGTTATTTCTCTTTTTATGGTTGAGATTTAGTTCATTTTCATTGAGATTTATTTGAAAATCTGAAATTGATTACTTACTTCTTGCGAGTAAAATAACTAAATTCTTAATTGCAGTACAAAAAATGTATAAAGTGTCTACACTCTAGATTGCTTAACACTTTGACGACATCTAAGAAATCATCTCCATTTGCTCGTGGGTATTAAAGCATAATTAGGCGAAGCCATATTACTTACTTCATACTAATATCGTAGTTATATTCCGTAGTTAGCCGACCGAGAGCCGAAGTATTTATCTTGTCGGATTGTACTTACTCAGCAGCTAGTCACAGCCAATAAGTTGTAGTTAGCCGACCTAGAGCCGAAGTATTTATCTCCTCGGATTGCATATATAAGCTATATACATCCATAATTAGTAACCAGCCGATCGAGAGCCGAAACATTTATCTCGTCGGATGGTAGTCATTACCTAGTCACAGCCAATAAGTTGTAGTATGCCGATGAGATTTGAAAATTGTATCTCCTCGGATTGCATACATAAGCTATATTTATCCATAATTAGTCGTTAGCTGACCAATAGCCGAAGCATTTATCTCTTCGGATTGTATTAATTAGCAAGCCGTAACTTATAGAGCCAACGAATTCATCTCCTTGAACTTTCCCATAAGAAGTCGTTAGCCGACAGAGAGCTATTAGAAGCCTCGTTCATTAATAAACATATTCCAAATATACAAGACAGCTCTGTGGTAAAGAAGATTTCAAAGGAAGCAGATCTCTGAAGAACCTCAACAAACTAAGCATACCCCGGAGGTAAACAAAAACTGCATCCCATATTTCATTTTATAAATCGGACTTTTCAACAATAAAGACAATTTCCATGAATTTTCACTACATTTATATACAATATTATACCCCTGTTTTGTAAAAAACGTTTTATAAGAAGGAAAAAATTGAAAAATGTAAAACCTTCAAACCATGTTAATATCTCAATTTATGACTATTTAATATATTAATGAAGCTTGATTACGGAAACAAGTTGTCATTTTAAATAAAATGAGTAAAGTTTTAAAGTAACTAAAAACACAACAAAGTATAAAAAGTATAGCATGATACTTAAATGATTCCTGGAAAACAATTTACTATAAATTTAAAAGCATTTAAGCAACATAAATGTTTATTATAAAGTTTTCAATATGAAAAAAACACAAAAGACTTTTATAAATTGAAGGGAAAAACATAGTATTTTATGTTGTAAAATTGTTTCAGCTTATTCATCTATACAACTAATTAAAGCATTATTACATTTATTGTTGTGGTACTTATTGTATCATTAATTATACAATCTTCTTAAAAAAATTTGTTGTGTATTTTTTATTTATTTTTTTTATTTATTGTATATTTCATCTTCATTTATTATTGCTAAAAGATTAACGCATCATAATTGCCATATCTAACAAACATATACGAGTATCATTAAAATTAACATTACTGCCGTAGAAATGAGAACACAGAGCCCACCTGAAATTGCCACTTGAACATGCAATCCAAGGCATTAAAAAAGATAGATCAACAAACTTAAATTTCATATCTTATCAATATGAAAATAACAAAAAAAAAAATAACATACAACAGCAAAAAAACAAATACAAACCGACACCAGGACAGACAGACAGACATACATATGCCAGGGATGGACAGACGGACGGACGCAGCAACAAACAGAATATTGCGGTATGCCAACAACACAAGAAGTAGATGAAAAAAAAGAAAGAAAAACTTTATAATAATAATGAAATTATAGAACTCAAAAAACTACAAATACAAATAAAAGTGTAATACAAAATTGCCTGCATTGTAAAGAGTATGGGGTACAATATTTTATTTTTTGTTCGTTCAAACATACTTCTCAAATCTATCTGCATTGAACACAAAAACGGAAACCATATGCACTTGCCAGCAATGAAGCATGGCAAAATAACAAAAAAAAAAAAAAACTACACTATTCATACATATTTTTATTTTTGTGTACAATTTCTATCTATTTGAGTTGGCAAAAAAAAAAAAAAAAAAAAAAAAAATACAAATGAAAAGAAAAAACAAAAACCAGTATTACAAATAAATAAATATAAAAATACTGTATAGTACAGAAATACAGACAGACAAACGGATGGACGGACTTTTAGACAGACAAAAGTAACGTCATCTCTTTATACATACAGCTAGAAAACAGAGCCTACATGCATTTAAACATGGCCATATAGAAAAAATACATTTTGTAGTTTTAACCATGTTTTTTCGAGCGCATACTCGTCGTTGCATTGGGTTTTTTTTTCTCATTTTTTTTTTTTTGTATTTGATGTTGCTTGAGTTTTAGGGAGAAGAGGATGCGGCAATGAAAATATGGCTTAAAAACATGAGGTGTTAAATCAAAAATATGAAAAACACTCACATTAGATTGGTTTGCTGTTTCTTTTTTTTCTTAGTTTTTTTTTTTTTTTTGTTAATGTAAAAGAAAAAGTTTTTACATTTGGAAGGCCAGTGCCGGAGTATAGAGCATCTGAAGAAAATATTTAAATGAAAAACTAAGTGGAAGTTTTTGTTATATAGTGTGTGTGGTTGGGAGAAAAAGTTTTTTAAGCAGCTGGTATTAGCAGGAATAGAGATACAAATATAGTTGTACTTGATCACTGCAATCATTTCATTATACTTATAAGCTTTTAGACTATGTAATGGTCTCCATAATTATTTATATGATTGAGGCAACCATATAATATGTCACATTATTGCATCATTGTTATCATAATCTGAGAACAATATAATATGGTACAATTCTTCATTATAAACATGATTGTCAAAACATATACCTAATTACTACAATCATATATATGATTGGTGCAATCATATGTATCGTAATTGTAACTTATTTTGGTATTATTTATGAAAAACTTGTAAACATTTTGAAATAATTACGATGATCCTGTACAACTATATTTTTTCTCTGCGTGCTGTGGGGAAAGGATGCAGTAAGGCAGACTTCCTGCAGGCATTATTTGGCACACACATGGAAAAAATCGTTTAAATTTTACACGCCATGTCATTGAAAGCAAGACTTTGCCAACTCGCTACTTGTTAGATGAATGATAGATACTACAATCATATATATGATTACTGCAATCATATTTATGGTAAGTGTAACATGTTTAGGTTGCCGCAATCATATGAATATTTACAGTGAATATAATATTCTAAATAAACCGGTAAAATTGTTGAAATAATTGCGATGATCATGTACAACTATATTCTTGTTTCTCTGCATGAAGCGGGGAAAGAATGCAGTAAAGTAGACTTCCTAAAGGCCTTACAAGGACAAAATCGTTTATATTTAACACGACACGTCATTGAAAGCAAGACTTTCCCTACTCGCTACTTGTTAGATGACTGATAGAAGGCCCATAGCTTTTTAGTAACTGCAATAGGGCCAAAAATACTAAAACGAAATGTGGTATCTTTTTTGTAACTTGTAAAAAATTTAAATAAAAGTGCATACCACTCAACTATTATGGATATTTTTGGTAATTCGAACTCTTAAGAGTACTTTTTTATAACTTGCGTAGTTTTTTCTTATTTACACGTTTTTTTCAAAGTACCAAATGCAAAAATAAGGGAATTTGCATTTTATTTTTCATATTTCATTACAGATTTAGTTATACCCATGTAATACAAATTTGTCACAATAGATTTTATAAAGTAATCCTAAAAGGTAATATTTGATCACTCCTTTCCAATAGAACTTTAATGAATTTTAAAAAATTTTGGCGGGTAAAAGAACTGAAATAGTAAAGAGAAAATTAGTGGTTTAATTCTTTCTTAAATTTATGATACAATATTGTTTGATTTTTTTAAAGTAATAAGTTAGCAGTTTAAAATTTAGTTCTCAACTTGTTGATTAAGGCATGGGGGTCTTAATGGTACTTCTGTCTTACAATGAATCATTTTTAGTTACTATATTTCTTTATTTCTTCTACCAAGAAATATTAACTAATCTCATAATTTTCCCCATGAAGTATGAACTTACAAATGGACGACTTATTCATATTATGTTTATGACTTAAAAATGCGGGACTTACAACAGATGGCGAATCTTTTGAATGCGGTTTATTGTTTTTAACAACTTATATGTCAGTTTGAAGGATACAAATCTGCAATTTATTCTCATTTAGTAATGTTCAATTATAGTGTAAGCAACAAATGTTTTTTTATTTCGAAAATGTAGAGTTTTGTGCCAAGTTTTGTCCTACTTCTTTAATTTGAAAGAAAGTGTCGCTGAAACACACGGATTACTCACCAAAGTTCTATCGGTTTCAACGTGCGATATATGGTATGTGCGGTTCAAAAGTGATGATTTTAAAGACAAAGATCGCCCAGGTCCGCCAAAAAAGTTTGAAGACTAAGAATTGGAGGAATTATTCCATCAAGATTGTAGTCAAACTCAACAAGATCTTGCAAAATCATTGGGAGCTACTCAAGCAGCAATTTCAAAAAGTTTGCGAGCAATTGAGTACCATTCGAATTGAAGCCGAGACACCTTGAAAGAATATTTTGCATTTCTTAAACGCTATAAAGAAAATTTGCAGCAGGCCAACCAGTCGAATTGAAACCAAAGCTAAATGTCCATGGCGCTAAGGCAATGCTCTATTATGAGCTGCCGTATTTTGGCCAGATCATCACAAGGAACCTGTACCGAACGCAACTGATTCGTTTGAAGTGAGCATTAATCGAATAATTCCCAGAATATGCAGCCAGACATGAATCCGTAATATTATATCATGACAACGCTCGGCCACATATTGCAATACCTGTTAAAAAGTATTTAGAATGAAGTGGTTGGGAATATTTGCCTCACCCACTTTATAGTTTAGACCATGACACAACAACATAAGGTACACTTATTAGAAACTAAATTCTCAATTATACAATTCTTCTAACAATAGAAAATATGAAAAAAAAGTATGAACAAAATCAAAACCAAAGTTTGACGTTATAGGGCTTAATATGGAAAACTCTGCCTAGTGATTCTACCTTCTACAATTATTGTATCATGGTTTAGAACAGACATACGCAAAGAGCCACCTTAAAAGCTCTCTGGTTTTATTTTCTTTCACACGTACGCTAGATACAACACCAAACACATACAAAAACTATACATTGGTGTTAGTGTGCAAAGGCACCCTGCAGTTCATTGAACTAGTTCCGCTACGTCGAATTAGTTAGCCACTGAGAACTACCACTAGTGAATTTTCAACCCACTCGCAACGTTATTGACTGGTGAATTTAACACGGGGATGTCATTGCAGGTGGCCGATTGGCACACTCTGCATAACACTTCACTATTAAATTCAATAGTACGAATACACCAGCATTTGAGAAAAAAATTAAAAAATAAATTTTTCAGAGAGCGGGGTTGAACACATAACCTCTGGTTTTGTAGTCAAATGCGCTAATCACTAAGCCACAGGGCTCTTTTTTGTACTGCTCTCAATTTGTTATTAAGAATTACATGTGAGTCTACTCTCAATTTTTGCTTTTTTTCATCATCAGAGAGAACGAAAATACCAAACGGCCACATTCAGCATTACATGTGGCCATCAAAGTGGTATATTTTAGAAGACTTTACCAAACGGCCACATTCAGCATTACATGTGGCCATCGAAGTGGTATATTTTAGAGGATTTTATTTTACTTGAATTTATTTTCAAAAACTTAAGGCGAATATCCGACCATTGTTTGTTACTGAATACGCTGGCGAAATGTAGTGCAAATTATAACCATTTAACTACCACTTTAGTAGCCACAGCGAACTAGTTTCTTGTGCAAGTAGTAATATAGCTAGTGTAAGGTTTCCAATTGGCACTTTTCAAACTGCTGGGCAATTTTACGCTCTGCCGATGTCTGGTTTAGACCAGAGGGTACAACTAGAGGCGCAACTGAAAGTGAGCTGAGAGTAACACTAATTACTCTCTTCACACGTACTTGTGATATGTGAATACTTGTGAGAGAATTAAACACATGAAAATAGTTGAAATTCTAACTTCGATTTTACGACTAAATATAGACCGAACCGCTTTATTACACTTCTACACAATTGTTTGTAAATTATTTTAATACTTTGCAGGACACTTTTATTTCCGAAACACGTTAATTTTGCTCAAATGATTTATTAATTATTATTTTTTAACACTTAATTTTATCTGTGGTAGAATTTAATTTATGGAACAGAGTTTAAATTTTTGGTATTGAAAGTAGAAGAATATGTAAATAAAATAAAATGTAAACATTTTTATAGAACTCTGTGTGTCTGGTGAAAATTAAGAAAGCACCAATACAACCTCAAAACTATGTACTAATACATTCTCACGGCCTAGGTTTTTTCCCTCTCAGTAACGCTTCTATGGATATATTATTCTATGGTTTAGACCATGCCCCGTCTGACTAATATTTGTTTCGATCGCCGCAGAACTTTCTCTCTGGGATACTAGATTATACGGTATTGGCTTGATTCGCTGTTGGCCTCAAAAGATGTGCAGTTCTTTTGGTTCGGAATTCATATGTTGCCAGAAAGATGGAAAAAGCTCATAGCTAACAATAGCAAATACTTTGAATAAATTTATATATTGTACAAATGTTATAAAAAAATAAGCTAAAAATTTGAAAAAATTCCGCATTTAAAAAAAAAATCACGCAATATATATGTATGATCCTAAAGTCTGTGCAAGGAGGAAATTGATTGACACTTTCTCTAGCTGTATTTTTTGATTACTGTAAACTAGTAATCTTGAAAACATGAAATTATACACATATTTCCCTTAGTTTAGCAAAGGGGAATTTAACAGTACTTTTTCTTTCTTCTAATTGTACTTTTTTCTGCCTATGGTTTCTTTTAAATTCAAAAAACCTTGAAATCCTAAATTCGTTATAATTTTTCTAGAATGAAGTATGTACCAATAAATAGGAAATTTGTGGTACTACTTTGTGAATGGTAGTTTTTGATTTTAATATATATATTAATCTCGAAACATGATGCTATGAAAAATGTTACAGAGTACAAATAAAGAGGGAAAGTTTTGGTACTTTTTTATTTTAAAAAATTAATGAACCTAGAATGAGGTTATCAAACATATTCATGAGTGAAACATGCCTTACAAAGAGGCATATATTAGTACTTTCTTTTCATGATACTTTTTAGTCTTTCTAAATTAATGAAACTACAAACATGAAATTACTTACATTCAAATCTACATTTTTCTATTTATTTTACTGAACATTTGGATCAGATAAAAATCATTCAAAGAGGGATTTAGTGGTACTTTTATATTTTCTAATGGTACTTTTTGGAGTTTTCTAAATTAATAAACTTTGGATTAAACACTAATTGCAATATAAATAGAGTATACAGACTAAACAGATTCGTAGTAGCAAACGAATTTGTAGCCAATCGAGTGATTCTGCCTTTGTGGCCGATTTTTACAGTTGTGGCTACACAATTTTAGAAGGCGTCGCCAAAGTTTGGCTGCTTCAACAGAAATTCTTCTTTATCTACTGACTTGCTGTTGATAGAAACGAAAAATTCTATGTGTGCAACCGAAACATTCGATTGGCAACAAATTCGGTTGCTACTACGAATCTGTTTTATTACAATTTCAAGATCTCGACTTCCAAAACACAATGAAGGTAGTTTCATTTCATTAGGGCTGTAGTCATCTAAAATTTTACATTCCATTATTATTTAACCAAAAAACAGAATGACACTTTCCACTGCACCAACAATTTAGACAAACACAATAAAAAATGCAAAATTAAAAAAACGACACACAGAAATGTAAAAATGTGATGATAAAAATTTGAACAGAAATGCATGCAGGCAGTTAGTCAAGCAGACACACATGCACCGCATGCTGCAAAAATCCACAAGAAAAACAAAACAAAAAAAGAGCAGTTCAACACAGCAACAACAAATGAAAATGATGTTCTTAATGTTAATGTTGACTGGCTATGTTTTTGTTGTTGTTATTGTACGGAACTGCTACTACTCAAATGAAACCAAAGGAATAAATAACAACAAAACGGTATAAAAGGAAGCAACAGTGACTGAAATGAATTGAAATAATGCAGAGAATTAAACTAAAGCAGCAGCAGCATCAAGCGAAAAACTTAAATTGACAGCATGATTAAATATTTAGAAATTTAATTTAAATTACAAAAAAAAGAAGAAAAAAACTTCAAGCCTAGAGAATTCTTTAAATAATTATTTTAACCTTTAGAGAGGTTTTATGGTAAAATTAATTTCCTTTTTTTTATAACTTATTTTGCCATAAACACTTTATAAATGCAACTATAAGAGTAGAAGAGGAGATATGACAGGTTTTTCTCTACTTTTAACATTTATGTATTAAAAGAATGTGGTTGTGGGAAAAAAGTGGTAAATCCAGCATTTCTTTTTATTTACTATTTCATTATTAAGTTTTTTATATAATTTTATATTTTTTTTGCAAGATGGTGCCATCAGTCATCACAATTTTTTTTTTTTTTTGTAGAGCCAGGCATTCAACTAAATAAACAATCAAGCAACCAACCATGTCATTGAGAAGTGTCAAAAATGTTGCCTTGATATGTGGTGTCACAAGTTAAAGTATAAAAATTTCTTTTATTACAAATATTCGTTTGTGAAATAGTTTTTTTTTAAAAAGTTTTCTTTATTTCTTTTCTATTTATTTGCTAAACTTATACTTTTCTAATTGTTATAATTATAAGTTAATAGGAAAAACTATAATAGAGCATTAGTTATCTGTGGAATCCGGATAATAAAATCGTTTACTTAACGGTAAATACATTTCGAAATAATATTTGATTGAAAGCAGTTATGTGGCAGGCCTTAAATTAAGTCTTTTGTTTTAGCTTTTCTTGCGTGAGAGTGACAAATATTTTATGTATGCCTTAAAGATCTAGAGATATTGAAGAATTGAGCTTTTATCTAAGTAAAATGTAGAAATGTATAGGATCATTATTAAACTATTTCTCTGTTAATAAGGCCACCAAGGAAATATTTCTAATAACAAATTAAAAATTAATGAGGAAAGCTTTTTAGTTAAAAATAAAATATATTTCATTAAAATTGATTTTCTGCTATAGCTATTTTGGTAAATTAAGTTTTTTGTAAAAAAATAAGCTTTTTGTAAAAAATTTATTTTAATTAAAAAACTCGTCTGTCATAAGCTAATCTTTATTAAATAAATGTTTCTTATTATGAAACTAGCTTTTTAGAAAAATTTAAATTTTTTTAAAAAATATTTTTCATGAAAATGCTTTTTTGGTGCAAAATGTTTCTTTTTATGAAAAGAGCTTTTTGGCATAAAATTTTCTTTAGGAGAGCTTTTCGTTGAAAAGTTGTTTCCATGAACTACATCTTATGAAAGAAGTTTTTCGTAAAACTTTTATTGCAATAAAAGTTTATTTTTAAGAAAAAAGTTTTTTTGTGGTAATGAGTTTCGTTTTCATGAACTTCTTTTATGAAAAGATGTTTTAAATAGATACTGGTGATTATTTTGTCGAACGTTTTTTATGATTATAAAGATCCGTTAATCGTAGTATCTCGGATGAGATACTGATGATCAGTATACTGCATCCTAGCCTGATGATGGGGCTGCCATCTACTTAAGCCAACAGACTGGCTGTTCATATTAAACGGTTGTATAACGAACCGCTTAATGTATGCACAGACGTCCGCTTGCAGCCATACCAACGCTGCGATGATTTTCCAGTTCCGGAAGTACAAAATGAAAGGTGGTACTCACTCACCTTGTCAATGTTGCCAACAGGGCAAACATCCGCTGTTTGTGCGGGACTGCTTATTCATGCAAAAACACTTATTCGCAGCTAACCTTTATATCTAAAGATCATTCACTATCTTAATTCCAGGACCCCGGATTATTATGTTAGTAGTAAATTATTCAGGGTTGAGTTCATTAAATTGTTTTCATTGGAAAGACAATTTTATTAACAAAGCTTTCTTTAATCTTATTTCTGTTTTTATGAGCTTTTTCAGCGTTATATTCTTTGGCTTTTTTGTGAAAAAAGTTTCTTCCAAATAAAACAGCTAAAATTATTAGTGAAAAGAAGTGTATTTGTCTACTTTTTGATTTATTTTTTTGCGATAAATGTTTATCTTTACGCGCCTTATTTCCGTGATGGAAAATATTGTGCATAACTGTCTTTTCTATAGAAAATCATCAGCATAACAATGTTTTTTATAGAGAGTATTATGTGTAACAGAATTCTCTATAGAAAAAACGTAATATTTTGTGTAAAACAGCATTTTATATATAATAAATTAAAAATGTGGGATTTTTCAAAATTTTAGATTTTATTTTGAAAAATTTGTACAGTATAAATTTAAAGAAAAGTCATTTTAAGCTATGACCTTTTCCCATCATTTTGGAAACATATGGATTCCGTGCCAAAAGAACTGCTCATCTTTTGAGGCCAAGAACGTTTCAAGCCAACATCGGATACTCTTTTCTGAAGTGAAGCGTGTCCCAGAGAAAGCGTTCTGCATCGATCGAAATACATAGTAGTCAGACAGGTCAAGGTCTAGACTATAAGGCGGGTGAGGCAAACATTGCCAACAACTTCTTTCTAAATAGTTTTTAACGGGTACTGCAACATGTGGCCGAGCGTTGTCATGATGGAATATTGAGGTTTCATGTGTGGCCGCATATTCTGGGTGTTTTTCGGTCAATGCTTGCTTCAAATGAATCAGTTACATTTCATACAGGTTCCCTATGATGGTCTGGTCCGATTTCAGCAGCTCATAATAGATAGGACTCTTTTGGTCCCAGCAAATACAGAGCAATACCTTAGCACCATGGATATTTGACTTTGGTATCGATTCGGCCGGTTCAAATACGATGTCATACGTAATGATTCGGTGCAAAAATTATTTCCTTTTACAGCGATCAAGCAGAATTTTAGACATGCGGCTTCAATTCGTATGGTACCTAATTTTCCTGCTTTTTAATGAATCTTGCTGCTCGCAAATGTTTTGAAATCGCTGCGTGAGAAGCTCCCAATGATTTTGCTCTTTTTGAGTTTTAAAATAACCTTCATGGAGTAATGCCATCAATTTTTGGCTGGTCTGGGCGAACTTTGTCTTCCGTGTCAAAATCACCACTTCTGAACCGCACAAACCATCTCTCGCAAGTTGAAAGCGATGGAACACATTCACCATAAGCTTTGAAGAGCAATCAGTGTACTTCGGCGGTACATTTTTCAAATTAAAGAAGTGAAGCAAAACTTCCCGCATATGACGATTCGTTGGTACAAAATAAGAGATCTTCCAAGTAAACAAATCATTGTTTATTTTTAACAATATTATAGTCACAGTAACTATTGTGGTAACAATAATATGGTAAATTCACATGATTTTATCAACCATATATATGGTTACAGTAAACATGTATATGTTTGTGACAACCATTTTTATGATGAATTATTTTATAATAATATGTTGTTCTCAGATTATGATATCCATAAGCCGAGAGCAACATAATATGGTAAGTTCTTCATCATATAAATTTTTGTCACAAACATATACATGTTTACTGTAACCATATATATGATTGATACCATCATGTGAATCGTAAATTAACCATATTATTGTTACCACAATCATATATATAGTTACTGTGACTATAATATTGTTAAAAATGTTGAAATGGTTACAGTAAACATGCGCAAATGTTGAAATGGTTACAGTAACTATGTACAACTATATTTTTTTCTTCGTGTATACACCCAATAGAAAATATGGATTATAACAGTGCTTTATACAGAAACTATATATAAAGAAACTATATATATAAAAACTTATTTGTAGATCAGTATGTTTTATAGACATTTTTTTTATATAAATCTTGTGTATAATTGTATTTTCTATAGAAACCTTGTTTATTTTCTATAGAAAATATTGTGTATAACAGTTTTTCCAAAAGTTCATTTCATAGACTTTCTTTTGTAAACAATCGTGAAAAATATTTTGCAATCAAATCTTATGTTTCAGACATATTTAAATTAATGCGGAATAGGTATTTTCGCGGTTACGGTAATTTTAAATTTTGTAGATTTTTGTAAACTCAAGTTCTGAAATCAAAATTATGTATTTTTATAATATAAATTAATTATAGAATATCGGTAGCGGTTTCAAGAGGTAAGGGTAGTTACGATTATATCGGTATCGGTATTTTAGCGTTAACGGTAATTATTTACTTAGCGGTAACTGTAGTTGAGCTAAAACGCTATTTTAATATAGCTATAAAACTGCAGTCGCTGCAAAATGACAGCTAGATCAAAGATCAGTGAGAGAAATTTTATAGTTTTTTAAAGTGTTGATAAGTATACATAATCCCCAACACGGCTTAACAAGGTTTAACAAATATTTTTAACGACTATTTAAAACTAAACTGTAACATACTTAAATTACAACATGTAAATTATAAGTTTTGGATACATTTATATAAAAAACTAAACCAAAAACCCTTTTGATGTAAGAAAATTTTTACCAAATCCCCAAATATTTATGGTTAATAAATAAACACGAAAAAATAATGTAATAAAAATATTTTAAACACTTTACGAGCGCTTTAATTTAGGCCTTGTTTTCATTTTCAGTTTTTATTTTTATTATAAATAAATAAATATGAATCTTAAACTAGCTCACAATTATTTAAATTTTTCTGTTATAGTTTCTATTTCATTTCATTTTCTAATCTTAAGACTTTTAATAAAAGCCTGGCTGCTAGCTCTAATCTTAAAACGCTTGTTTTATCTTTTGTCTAACAAAAAAAATCAAATGTTTCCCCTTTGTTTTGTTAATTTCGTAATAACTTAGAAAATCTATAATAATTTTTTTTGTTTGTTATTATATCAACACCATATTTAAAACACAAAAAGACCTATTTTTGGTGTATTATTATTATTTTGTGGTTGTTTTCTTAATAGCGATTTAAACAAAACTAAAAGCAAAAAAAATAAAAAAAAAAATATAGATGGTAATAAAATGTGTTGTGTTTTGTATATTTTTTGATTGTTTGGCAATAATAATTTAAACTAAATAAGGAAGTCTTGAATGGAGGGGTATTGATATAAATAAATAAATGCACACAAGGCTTTAATAACATTAAATTGTAAAAAACCATATAAAGGCAACAATGTGACGCCAAGACAACAACAGCAAAAGTAGCAAAAAATACAAAATTAAATAGAATAGAATAGTAAAGAACGAACTGTAAGTTGTATGAATAGCAAAAAGGAAGAAGAATATATTGGCACAGTGTTACAAAAATAAAGTTTAACAGAAGCAGAAGGGCAAAAAAAACAGCTGTTTTCTATAGAAAGTATTGTGTATAACAGTTTTTTTTAATAGATAATATAGTGTATAACAGTGTTTTCTGTAGCAAATAACAGTGTTATTCACAATGTTTTCTGTAGAAATATAATTTTTTTATGGGAAATATTATGTATAATGGTATTTTCTATAGAAATTATAATGTATAACAGTTTTTTTAATAGAAAATATTGTATATAACGGTCTTTTTTATAGAAAATATTTTCTATAAAAATCTAGTCTATAGAAAATATTGTGTACAACAGTTTTTCTATAGAAAATATACAGAAGTTTTCTATAGAAAGTATTGTGTATAACAGTTTTTTTTTAATAGAAAATATATTGTATAACAGTGTTTTCTGTAGCAAATATTGTAAATAACAGTGTTATTCACAATGTTTTCTGTAGAAATATAATTTTTTTATGGGAAATATTATGTATAATGGTATTTTCTATAGAAATTATAATGTATAACAGTTTTTCTATAGAAAGTTTGTTGTATAACAGTTTTTTTTAATAGAAAATATTGTATATAACGGTCTTTTTTATAGAAAATATTTTCTATAAAAGTCTAGTCTATAGAAAATATTGTGTATAACAGTTTTTCTATAGAAAATTTTTTGTATAACAGTTTTTTTAATAGAAAATATTGTATATAGCGGTCTTTTCTATAGAAAATATTTTGTATAAAAGTGTAGTCTATAGAAAATATTGTGTACAACAGTATTTCTATAGAAAATATACAGAAGTTTTCTATAGAAAGTATTGTGTATAACAGTTTTTTTTAATAGAAAATATAGTGTACAACAGTCTTTTCTGTAGCAAATATTGTAAATAACAGTGTTATTCACAATGTTTTCTGTAGAAATATCATGTTTTTATAGAAAATAATATGTATAATGGTATTTTCTATAGAAAATATATTGTATAACAGTTTTTCTATAGAAAATTTTATGTATAACAGTTTTTATTAATTGAAAATATTGTATATAACAGTCTTTTCTATAGAAAAAATTTTGTATAAAAAAGTTGTCTATAGAAAATATTGTGTATAACAGTTGTTTCTTTATAAAATATTTCGTATAGATTGAAAATAGTGTTATACGCAATATTTTCTAAAGAAACAACTGTTATACATAAGATTTTCTATATAAATAGATTTATTTGCTATAGAAAAAAACTGTTATACACAATATTTTCTATAGACTACACTTTTATACAAAATATTTTCTATAGAAAAGACCGTTATATACAATATTTTCTATTAAAAAAACTGTTATACAAAAAATTTTCTATAGAAAAACTGTTATACACAATATTTTCTATAGACTAGACTTTTATACAAAATATTTTCTATAGAAAAGACCGTTATATACCATATTTTCTATTAAAAAAACTGTTATACAAAAAATTTTTTATAGAAAAACTGTTATACATTATAATTTTTATAGAAAATACCATTATACATAATATTTTCGATAAAAGAATTATATTTCTACAGTAAACATTGTGAATAATGAACTTTTCTGTGTAAATTCAAAAAAAAAAAAAATAAATTATTTTTAAACTGAAGGTTTTATAAAATATATTTCACCAAACTTTTTCATTGAACAAATTTTTTAATAGAAAATTGTTCATTCAAAATCAAGTTTGGCTACTGAATCGAATCCGCAAGAAGGTAACGGTAACGCTAATTCCGATTATTTGGGTAACGAAGATTTAGCGGTAATGGTATTTTATATTGTATGCATGACTTCAAAATGAGGGATTAACAATAGATTTCAGATATTTTGAACGCAGCTTTTTTGTTTTTAATAACTTATATAAGATTTTGTTAGTTATTGATTATTTTTTGCCTCGAAAATTTCGAAGTTTTGTCGGTACCAAAGCATGCGGGAAGTTTTGCTTTACTCTGCTTGCTCCCCAAAGCTTATGGTGAATGTGTTCCATCGGTTGCAACGTGCGATAGATGGTTTGTTCGGCTTAAAGTCGAGAGACGTGAAAGACGACTTTGCATGTCCGAAAGGATGTTTGAACGCTATAAAGGAAAATCATTTTTGCACCAAATCATTTCTTGCGATGAAAAATGCATTCATTACAATAACCAGAAGCGTAAGATATCGTATGTGAAGCCCGGTCAACCAGCACAATCGACACCAAAGCCAAATATCCATGGTGCTAAGGTAATACTCTGTATTTGGTGGGAGCCAAAGTGTCCCATCTATTATGAGCTATTGAAATCCGACCAGACCATCACATGGAGCCTGTACCAAACTCAACTGATTCGTTTGAGGTGAAACTGAACATCATGACAACGCTCGATCACATATTGGAATACATGTTAAAAAGTATTTAAAATGCAGTGGGGAGGATTTGCCTCACCCGGTTTATAGTCCAGGTCGTGCCCCATCCGAATACCAATAATCACCAAAAATATTTCATAAAATTTTCACTGATAATTAATTTCACCAGAGTTTCTTTAGATGTTATGTTTCTCAAATACGAAAATTACTATAAATTTTAATTGATCATAAATGCGGTAATTCCATCCAAACACAGACAAATTATTACAAAGCAATAATTCTATAGAAAATATAATAATATTTTAAATAGATTCCTTAATCAATCACATCGACTTTAAAGAAATATTAATTAACTTTTTAATCATCCATTGTCACTACTATTTAACACTAGAAGCTTAACTCTGTGACATGACTAATGTGAAATCTATAATTCTTAAACTATTTTACAAATATCTTTCATTATACTTAGATACAACATTTGATTAATCTTCTTAGGGATGAAAATGAAACAAAACTCAACTGCACACCACTGTGCCTATGCTAAATACAAAACTAAAAATAAAAAACAAACAAAATTTAATATAGTTAATGGGCCTTTATTAAACTATAAGGTACCTTACATTTGTATGAATAAAACTATATACTTTAAGCATACATTTTTTTTTTTTTTTTTTTTTTTGTACCGTCTTCTCCACATTTATTCGATATTATAAATGTAAGCCAACAAATGCTTAACAACCCACGCCAGCAATGTGTGCACTGAAAGGAACAAGAATTGGAGAACACCAAAATGAAAATAAAGACTATTTTTCTATATATGCCAGCCAGTTCTTACAAAAAGGTTCTGTTTTTAGTGAAAACCAAATAAACTAACAAAAAAACTCATACTAGTTTAATGCTTACAATACAAGGTTAAGATTAAGAATTACAATTTTTTATTTTCAGTTTTGAATTTTATATTTCTTTTTTATTTTCTGTGTTTTTTTTTTACCTATAAGAATTTTATGGAGCTGTGTAAGTGTTTAGCCAGAGTTTTAGTTTTGTTTGTTTTTTTCTATAAAAGTTTTTCTTTTCGTATTGTGTTTTCTGTGGTCTTAAGTATTGTAGGAATAAAGGAATGAGTAGTTGAAAGTTAAATACTGTGATATGCAAAAGGGATATTAATAACATGCCAAGAGCTTTTATGTTATGCTAATAAAATTACAATTTAATATGAGTCAAGATAAGTTAAAGCTTTTAGAGGCATAAAGCCTGGATGCAGCATGAGTATGTGGACTTAAGATTTAAGTTTAATGAAAATGAATTATTAAACTCTAGCAAACGAACAAGTCTTATTCGAATGAAAGACATATACAGGCATTTAAAAGACATTTACAGCAGACAATTTTGTAAAAAAAAAGACAATTAAAATTAATTCTTTTCGAATGATTAACAATTAATTAGATGGGGAGGTATAAAAATATAAGGATATAATGGAAATATGTTTAATTAAGTTATTTATTTAAGGCTGCTTAGGAAACTGATGTAAACTGAACTAGAACTGATCTAGAACTGAACTAGAACTGAACTAAAACTGAACTAGAACTGAACTAGAACTGAACTAGAACTGAACTAGAACTGAACTAGAACTGAACTAGAACTGAACTAGAACTGAACTAGAACTGAACTAGAACTGAACTAGAACTGAACTAGAACTGAACTAGAACTGAACTAGAACTGAACTAGAACTGAACTAGAACTGAACTAGAACTGAACTAGAACTGAACTAGAACTGAACTAGAACTGAACTAGAACTGAACTAGAACTGAACTAGAACTGAACTAGAACTGAACTAGAACTGAACTAGAACTGAACTAGAACTGAACTAGAACTGAACTAGAACTGAACTAGAACTGAACTAGAACTGAACTAGAACTGAACTAGAACTGAACTAGAACTGAACTAGAACTGAACTAGAACTGAACTAGAACTGAACTAGAACTGAACTAGAACTGAACTAGAACTGAACTAGAACTGAACTAGAACTGAACTAGAACTGAACTAGAACTGAACTAGAACTGAACTAGAACTGAACTAGAACTGAACTAGAACTGAACTAGAACTGAACTAGAACTGAACTAGAACTGAACTAGAACTGAACTAGAACTGAACTAGAACTGAACTAGAACTGAACTAGAACTGAACTAGAACTGAACTAAAACTGAACTAGAACTGTTATATATTTAAACTCCAAATAAGTTAACTTTTGTTGTTCATTATATCAAATACCCATTTACTTCAAGTAATACATTTTCTAATGTATTCAGTGTAAAAGTCTGAGTAGATTTACTTCATCATTAATTACATTGCTAAATGCCACAAATGACTTAAAAGTTCAAATATTTTGACAGTACAATTTTCAATACTGTTTTCACAAAGAAAAGTATTTTCTAAAAATTCCCACAAAACTTTAACAAAAGACAACTGTGTAATTATAAATAATTTCCCGGCAAATATACTTACCAAATTATATACTTAAGATATCAAAACTATCAACAGCCACATTTCTACATTTTAATTTTGCTGCCATCTCTGCCAAAGATAAGACAGAACTCCACATGAAAAGTGTAGTAATGAAAGAATAAAAGGAAAAACTCATTTATCAAAATGTTTTAATCTGGCAGTAGAAATTATAAAAATATTTAAAGAAGCTCTTTGATACAAAAAAAATTAAAAACTTTTACCTATTTTTTTATTTTTGAAGACTGTAATTTATAATAAATTAGTTGAAATAAAATAAAAGCAACAACAAAATAATCACTATGATTCACAAAAAAAAAATTACCAAATTCTTGAATGTTTTTTTTATTTTCTTTTTCTTAAATGATTTTTATTTTAATAATTTCTTGGCCGTCTTTTGTCTTTTGTTATTTTTTGGTGTGTTGTTCTCAACTATGTATATTTTTCATGGGCTGTTGTTTTCACAAAACTCTTATCATGCCGAAAACATCAAAAAACCATAAAGACTTCAACAACCGTCTTTAAACATTTCGATTCACTTATTCAGTCACTCACTTGGACACAAATTGAGTTTGTAAAGATGAAACAAAACAAAAAAAAAAGAAAATTTCTACCAAAATATTTCTTAGTCATTCTTATGTAAAGAATCATGTAAATATTTTCTTGTGGGGAAAACAAAAGAAATTAAATTGTTTTTGAAAAATGTTTCTTCTTTTTTTCTTTAATTTATTAAAAATAAAGAAGGCTAAAATCTGATGACGTTTTTATTAAATTGGAAAAATTTAATATAGAAAAATTAGTGAACTTAGTAGAGATGCTGTCTTAAGACTTTTGTGTGAACATTGTGCTAGTGGAGTCAGGTAGTAGAAGAGGGAAAGATGGTGGTGTATTATAACAAGGTATGAAACATGTTTTTAAATAGTTAGTTAATGTTACTGCAGAACAGGTATTTTTATTAAGTAACCTATGTTTTACCTTAATTAGGTAATTTAAAAATCAAAATCAATATTTTTGTTTAATCAACAACTTCAGTTTTTGTTACTTTAGTTAAAACTAAATACTAATTCTATTAAAACTCACATAGCTGTGTTTTAAAATTTAATTTTAATAATATCAACTAACTGTAGTTCAGTTCAGGATCTAGCTCAGATTTTAGTTCTGTTTAGGTTGCTATAGAAGTTGTAGTTCAGGTTCCACTTCAGGCTGTAGTTCGTATCCTTGCTGTAGTTCAGGTCCAAGTTTAGGTTCTACTTCAGGTTCTAAATCAGATTGCGGCTCAGGTTGTATTTCAGGTTGTAGTCCAGGTATTAGTTCAGGTTGTAGTTCAGGTTTTAGTTTAGATTGTAGTTCAGGTTTTAGTTTTAGTTCTAGTTCAGGTTGTAATTCAGGTTCAAATTCAAGTTGTAGTTCAGGTTGTAGAGCAGGTTCTAGTTCTGGTTGTTATACAGGTTAAAATTGTAGTTCAGGATCTAAATCAGGTTGCAGCTCAGATTGTAGTTCAGGTTCAAATTCAGGTTGACGTGCAGGTTGTAATTCAGGTTCTAGATCTGGTTGTTATACGGGCTGTGTTCAGATTCTACTCCAGGCTGTTGTTCAGATTGTAGTTCAGGTTGTAGTTCAGTTTCTAGTTCAGGTTATAGTTAAGTAGTAGTTAAGTGTAGTTCAGGTTGTAGTGCAGGTTGTTATACAGATTGTAGTTCAGGTTCTCGTGTGTTATACAGGTTGTCTTCAGATTCCACTCCAGGTTGTATTTCAGGTATTTTCTCAGGTTCTAGTTCAGTTCTAGTTCAGTTCTAGTTCAGTTCTAGTTCAGTTCTAGTTCAGTTCTAGTTCAGTTCTAGTTCAGTTCTAGTTCAGTTCTAGTTCAGTTCTAGTTCAGTTCTAGTTCAGTTCTAGTTCAGTTCTAGTTCAGTTCTAGTTCAGTTCTAGTTCAGTTCTAGTTCAGTTCTAGTTCAGTTCTAGTTCAGTTCTAGTTCAGTTCTAGTTCAGTTCTAGTTCAGTTCTAGTTCAGTTCTAGTTCAGTTCTAGTTCAGTTCTAGTTCAGGTTCTTGTTTATGTTCTAGTTGTGGTTGTTATATAGGTTCAAATTGTAGTTCAGGTTCTAAATCAGGTGCAGCTCAGGTTGTAGTTCAGATTGTATTTCATGTTCAAGTTCAGTTTGTAATTCAGGTTCAAATTCAAGTTGTGGCTTAGATTCTACTGCAGGGTGTAGTTCAGGTTTTTGTTCAAGTTCTAGTTCAGGTTGTAATTAAGTTGTAGTTCAGTTCTAGTTCAGATACTAGTTCAGTTCTAGTTTTTGTTCAGGTTCTAGTTCTGATTCTTGTTCAGGTTATAGGTCAAGTTCCAGTTCAGTTTTTGTACAATGTTACTGTTATATATTTAGAAGAGTATCCGAAAGGGGTAATACTGTATTACCGGATTTATACAACTTTTTTCCTATTTCACATTTTCCTCCCACATATTTTAAACAATCTAATCTTACTGTTTTCTTATCTTTAAAAATTCCATAGACTTTTTATTTAATTACTTACATATAACATTGAAAACGTGAGAACATTTTCTAGATTTCTTTATAAATTGCTAATCAAATTTATTCTTTCATTCCTAATTCCAATATCACTTAATTAATTAAAACATTTAATAAAATCATAAACCATACACTCAACATCTAAGCTGGATAAATAAAACAGCAACCAGCAAAGCATTGCATGTTGCATTCAACTTTTAGTTTTATTTTATTTCTTATTGAAAGAAGCAAACAAAAAAAAAAAAAAAAAAACTAAACAGAAACAGCAAATATGTTTAAGCTTGCATGTAAAAACGCATAAATATTTAAGCAAACATTAATTAACAACAATATTTTATAAATTGCTGCAAACAAACAAAATGTTTATAAATGAATTTAGCAAAAAAAAAATAAAAAACAAAGCACTGGAAATGTTTTGGCAAATTGTTAACACCTTAAAAGTTAATAGAATGAAACAAGTGAAATTTTTTTTGTAGATTTTTCATTTCGGTAGTTTAGAGAAGAAAAGTGAAAATAAAATAATAATTAATTATTTTACTTTTTTATGTTGTTTCTGTTAAGGAAAACAGTATAGTTTAATTAAACGATAATTAATCTTGGATAAAGTGTTTTTTATGTAACGGTGGTGGTTGTTGGTGTTGCTGTTGTTTGTCCAACATTGTTGTAGTTTTTCTATTGGTTGTAAACAAAAGAGTTAAGTAGCAAACGGGTTTTTGTAAGCGGTTGTATTTGTATTAAATTGGTTGCAGAAAAAATAGTACTAAACAAAACAAATCTATTTAACATCATATATGTTTATGTTGTTAATAAATTATTGCAAAATATTTTAGTTAAAAATTGGATATCATATTGCAAACTGAATTTTGAGGAAATAGAAAAAATAAAAACACTTTTATTTTTTCGAAAATGTCGAATTTGGTTCCAACAAAGCGTCATGTGAGCGAAATTTTTCTTCCCTAATTTGAAAGAAAACAAGAGCTATATTCGGCTGTACCCAATCTTATTACCCATCACTAAATTATACCTTAAACAAAATGTTTAAATATTTTCAGATAAAAAAATTAAAAAAAAAATTTTTGAAATTTATTAGAGAAATTTTTTGTTTTTCAATTTTTTTTTTTTTTTAAATTTTAAAACTAAATTTTTTTAAAATTTATTTGTGAAAAAAATTTTATAAAAAACTATTTTTTTTTTTTGTTGGAAAAAAAATTCGGGGTAAAAAATATTTTTCCCGATTTTGACCAAGTGAAGATCCCACTTATTTTGGCCTTATATAAGCCGTTGCAAAAGTCTTTGAAATATTATTTGATATCCATATTGTCTACATTAATAAAGTAATTCAGATATAGATCAAAACAAGTAAGAAAGTATGGTCGGTCAATACCCTACACTAAGTAAATGAACAAAAACATTTTTCTTTCAAAATTTCAATAATTTATATTCGTGAGTGATTATCGGAAGTGGGCCTTATATGGGAGCTATGACAAATTACTGACCGATCACCATAAAATTTGGTTATGTGATTAATGTCTATATGAAAGTTATTTATGTTTCATGTTATGTGTATACCAACATTTTTAGGAGATTTATGCTCGTTAAATTGATTATCGGAAGTAGGCCTTATATGGGAGCCATGACTAATTATGGACCGATCATAATAAAATTTGGCGACATGAATTCAGTATATATAAAACTGAATTCAAGTCCAATTTTGGGAGGACATTTGTATTGGGGGTAGGTGAAATAATGAACCGATTTCAGCCAGTTTCAATAGGCTTCGTTGTTGGGCCAAAAAAATTATATGTACCAAATTTTATCGAAATATCTCCAAAATTGCGCACAAGGTTAACCCTTTCGCTATATTGTATCCATATGGATACATTTAAGGTTTTTGCACATAACTTCGATATTTATGAATATTTTTTAAAAATTGTTTTTGAATCTATTTTTGGAATATATTTAAAGATATTTACAATTTATTTCATTGAATTATCGCTATTCGTGTTCGAGTGATATCAATTTGAAAATGTGTGTAAGTAGATTTTTGAACCCAAAATTTTTCTTTTAAAAATGTGTCTTTGATTTTTCGCATATAAAACTTGTAAGAACTCTAATTTTGTAATAAAAATGATTTAGAATGTTTAGAAACATATTTTGGAAATACAAAAATAAGAAAGATTTCCAAAAAAATCATTGGGAGCTTCAGGATAAGCTTCCAGGACAAAAAATTTAATTTGGTATAACGGATAAACCAGGACTCGTAGGACTTTAATATTAATATCAGTCAATATTGATATTAATACGAACCATATGATATACTTAAAACATCTATTAACACCTCCAGTTAAAACTTGTAGCGAAAGGGTTAACATGGAAAACTAGTCAGCCAGCCAGACGGACGGACGGACGGACATCGTTTAATCGACTCAGAAAGTGATTCTAAGTCGATCGGTATACTTTAAGGTGGGTGCTATACCAATATTTTTGGGCGTTACAAACATCTGCACAAATCCATTATACCCTCCCCACTATGGTGGTGTAGGGTATAAATAGGTAAAAAATGGAGGTTGTCCTGTCCGATTGTATCGATTTTAAATAGCAACTGAGCCGGACAAATTCCCGTAATATTGATGTATGAATCATGTATGTACGTTTTTTTGGGGGCTACAGAAAGTTCATTTCAACATACAGACGGCCAAGGCTATATCGACTTCGCTATTTATAACCATCCAGAATATATATACTTTGAAGGGTCTTAAATGAAAATTGTAGAAATTACAAACGGAATGACAAACTTATATATGCCTGTTACGAATGTGCAATAGCAATTTGAGTTTAAAGGTCTGTAATGACTGCCTACAACCTTCATCATGTTTATGAGCACCTCCATTAGTAGAAGAATCTACTCATCAACAATGTTGATAGCATACGGTTACTAGCATTGTTTATAAGTGTGAAAATACTAAACGTTTAAGCTGCTAACATTAACATCGAAAGCTCTAGAATTCGAATGTACTAGTATGTCCGTTAGATCATTGTAGATGATTCACGATAGATGGCGCGTGTATAAATAGTGGCAAAAGTTGCAGTCGTGAGTTGAGTTCATCATTGGCGTTGTTAGAGTTAACATCAGCTGTCGTGTACATTTGAGTTTGTACATTATAAAGTGTTTGATAAACGTGTATAATATAAATATTCACACTGAGTGAATATTTAAATAAATAAGGAGTTGTTGCAAATTTTAAACTACTAAAACTCTTCTTTATTTGCAATCAAAAGTATCCGGTTTATTTACAGGAAATAAACCCCGTTTTTAAAAGGTAAAAACGTAACATACTCTTGCCACTTATGGTGAAGGGTATAAAAAGTACCGCTGAAGCACACCGATTGCTCACCAAAGCTTATGGAGAATGTGTTCAATCAGTTTCAGATTTTGACACGGAAGACAAAGATCTTCCAGCTCAGCAAAAAAAGTTTGAAGACCAATATCTTAAATCTTTACTATATGAAGATTGTTGTCAAACTCAACAAGAGCCTGCAAATTCATTGAGAGCTACTCAAGCAGCAAAATTTATCCGAAAGCAGGAACATTTGGTACCATACGAACTGAAGCTGAGATAGCTTGAAAAACGATTTTATATGTCTGATGTGATGCTTAAACGCTTTAAAAGAAAATCATTTTTACACCGAATAATTAATTGCGATGAAAAATGGATCCATTACGTTAACCGGAAGTGTAAGAGATCGTATGTGGAGTTTTGGGAGCTACTCAAGCAGCAATTTTAAAACGTTTGAAAGCAGCGGGATTTATTCGAAAGCAGGAAAATTTGGTAAAATACGAACTGAAGCTGAGAGACCTTAAAAGCTATTTTGCATATGTGAAGTGATGCTTGAAAGCTATAAAAGAAAATAATCGTATGTGGATCCCCGCCAACCAGCCGAATCGACACTAAAGGAAAATATCTCTAGCGCTAAGGTAATGGTCTGTATTTGGTGGGAGCAAAAGTGTCCTATCTGTTATGAGGTGCAGAAATTGAACCAGACCATCAGGGAGCCTGTAATGAACGCAACTGATTCGCATGAAGCGAATATTGTATGAAAAACGCAAAAAATGTTCCATCATGTCAACGCTAGGCCACATGATACAATGCCAGTTAAAAACTATTTAGGAAGAAGTGGTTGGGAAGTTTGTCCTCTTCCTCCATGTATTCCAGGCCTTTCCTCGTCCGACTGCTATTTGTTTTGATCGAAGCAAAATGCTCTCTCTGAGAAAGGCTACACTTTGGAGCAAAGTATCCGATATTGCCTTGATTTGATCTTGGCCTCAAAATATGAGCAGTTCTTTTGGCTGGTAATCAATATGTTGCCAGAAATATGAGAAAAGTTTATAGCTAATAATAACCAATACATTTGTGTTGTGAAAATGTTTCAAAATACTAGCTAAAAGTCATAAACCCAATAAATTTTCTTTAACATTTTAAATTGTTTTGTTTATTTTTAAAACTTTTTATACAATTTTGTATCATATTTTATAAATTCTCTTATGTGTGTTGTTGGACACTGTAAATCAACCTTACTTCTAGAATAATATCAATTAATATTCATAAAAAAAACACACACCACCTTCATTTAGACTCCTAAAGACAGGTTAAGAAAATTAATAGCTTTTAATTTAAATATTTTTCTCCATATACATACATACATAAACTGCTTGCAAATTTAATGATCTTTAATAGAGAAATAGTTAGAAAAAAAAAAACAACTCAACTTAAATGTGTTTTACAAAAGTGTTAGTTTAACATTAGTTTTATGTTTATAACTTTGTGTACACTTACTTACTTACTGTAGCAGAGAAGGAAGTCTAGTTTAATCATAAAGCTGTATAATAATATAATGTCTAATGATTTATAATTAAATGACAATTTCTTAAACATATTACAATGAATGACTACACCACTACGGTCTGGTCCGGTCCGGTCCAGACCATTTCAAGCAAATCATACTGTTATTAAGACACTTTAAATGACACTTAAAATTTTTATCATTTTAATTTCTATCCTTGTGGAAACAAATTTCATTTAATAAATGGCGTTTATTTAAAAAACTTGTGTTTTTTATATTAAAACGTTTTGTTTAATGTTGTGTAGAATTTCTGCTGTTTAGTTGTTTTTGTTTATCTTATTTATGTTTCTCTTATTTTATAGATATAATTTTTAAATTTATTATACTGCTAAGCCTTTGTTATCTTATGCATATGAATGGTTGTTTGCTGGTTAGTTGGTTTCTTTTTTTTATGCAGACATAAAATAATTATTTATTCCTCTCACACGTTAACTCAGTTACAAGTCAATAATCATAATATTGTTGCAGTTTTTCTTTATTTTTTTTGAAAAACATTCTTGTTTCAGTTTTTTTTTTATAATGACATTTCCGTGCCTAGAACATTAACTTGTAAGCATTAACAGCTTATGCCAAAATAAAAAAAAAAATAAATATGAACAAAAATGTCATTTTGTAAAATGTTTTGTTGGTTTTATAGGTTTAAAAAATGAAGTATGTGAAGCATTTACGTTAAAGGAAAAAAAAAAAAAACAAATTCTTAGGAAAAAACAACTACTGAATGAAAAATTAAAATGAAATAGTTCGTATGAAAATGCCGCTCCCAGTAGGCGTTTAAACTAAGTGACAAATTGCCTATAGTTTGACCTTGAAGCAGAGTTTAAATATAAAACAGAAGTTTAAACTTTTGCTGTTGTAAAATGTTATTGCAGAAACAATGTTTTAAAATTGAAATATTGTTTTTTTCGGAGAGAAGAGATTTCCCTAAAAATAATTGCTTTCGTCATAAAAGCTCTTTTTGAGAATGAACACTTTTCTGCTCAAAAGATTTTTTGTGAAACATTAATTATTTAAATAAAAATTGTGTAAAAAAGCTTTTTTTATAAAAATCTTTTATTGTAAATTTTTGTTGGTGAAAAAATTCAGAGGCCAAATTACCGCATTGCTCGATATTGAATAAGAAAATTACTATCTATTTTACTCGATATCGAATGCGAAATACGACCCCTGATTTTAGGTGAGAGGTTTTTTAGGGAAAGCTTTTTTCTGTGCGAAAAAGTTTTATTTGTAAGAACATCTTATCAAAAACGAAATTATTAAATATGAAGAAAGCTTTTTAAAGTGCAAACATTTCGGAAAACAGCTTTTTAAAAAAACTTTTTTATAAAAGTTTTTTTATTTTGAAAAAAGCTTTTCATAAATCTTTTGTGTGTGAGGTTTCTTAGGGGAAAGCTATATTCTGGGTGAAAAAGTTATTTTTGTGACAACATCTTGGAGAAAATTGCTTTAAAAAAAAGCTTTTCATGACAAATCTATTTTTTTTGAAAGCTTTTGAATATAAAATGTTGTTGAGAGAACTTTCCCATGAAAAAGTTTAAAAAAAGAGGATTCTTCAAGAAATTTGTGTAAGATTTTCTTAAGAAAAAACGTTTTTAGCGAGTTTTTTGTGAAAAACTTAATTTTTCTGCAACAATATATATATTGTGCTACAAAATCTTTTTCTTTTAAAAAATTATGAAAAAAAATTTTTGTGAAAAATATAATTTGTGATTTAAAAAAAAGCTTTTTATTTTTCCAAAGCTTAAAATGTTGTTTAAAAAATTTTTAGAAAAAAAGCTTTTTTATTAAATTTTTTTTTTTGCGAGAAACTTTTTCAATGAAATTTTTTCAAATGCATTTTTTATAAAAAAATTTTTCTTAAAGAAAAACTTTTTCTGAGAAAGTAGACAAATTAATTAAAAGCTTTTCTGTGAAAGCTTTATGATATTTTTACGAGAAACTTTTTCAATGAAATTTTTTCAAATGCATTTAAAAAAAAAAAATTTCTTAAAGAAAAACTTTTTCTGAGAAAGTAGACAAATGAATTAAAAGCTTTTCTGTGAAAGCTCTATGATGAAAAAGTTATTTTTCTATAGAACCTTCACAAAAATGAAACCAGTTTTATAAAAAAGCTTTTTGTTTTAATTCTTTTAAAACGGGGGTTCTAAAAAGCTTTTAAAGTGCTTTTAAGTGAAAAAGCTTTTTTATAAAAAAAAATTTCAAAAAATCTTTTCTAGAATAAAAAGTTTTTCCCAGGAAAGCTTTTGCTTATATTTCAGCCAATTACCTACTGATAATATTTTCTGTATAATAACTATGGTAAATAGGCAGGTATAATAATTGAGTTCATTTTGTAGGAAGCAAGGAAAATCATTTTCTAGAGAAACATTTTTGAAAAGAATAAACAATTTTATTAAGAAAAAACTAGTTTGTTTGAAATTTAGTTTTTTTGAAAAAGCTTTTTTTTAACTTTTTTTATGGAAATATTATTGAACAATAATTCGAAAAAAGCTTTTTTAATTATTTCAAGTGAAAAATATTCTTAATGCTAAAAAGCTTCAAAGCTTTAGTAATAAAAGCTTTATGCAAATTAAAAAAAAAATACAATATTAAAATTGTCTCTTACATATATCTGTCAATGATCTGACGTAAAAAACTCAAAATCACTAAATTCCTTTTTTTCTCTATTCAATTTTAGATCTTCTCGAAAATGTTATGACATGACATCTTCCCGCATCTTTAACAGCAGCAGCATCAACATGAATACTAAAAACGAACTTTCAACAAAAAGGGTTTAATAACTCCCCTCTAAAAAAAAACAAAACAAAATAAATTAAGTAGCTTCTCGCTCTTGAAAATAGAGCAAAAGCTACTTAAATCCCCGAAAAAAAATAAACAACCACAAACCCTCTAAATAACGAACTAATTGATTTATTAAAACAAATAATAATAATAAATTTAAACAAACACACACACAAAAATGGCAAATA
This sequence comes from Calliphora vomitoria, assembly GCA_942486065.2. Taxonomy (NCBI): domain Eukaryota; kingdom Metazoa; phylum Arthropoda; class Insecta; order Diptera; family Calliphoridae; genus Calliphora; species Calliphora vomitoria. Next base: position 120,165,693 of record OW818030.2, on the reverse strand, counting down.
TTAAACTGCCATTGAAAACGACTGAAAACATAATAAATTTTAAGGCCAAAACAAATACAAATACATTTATAAAACTGAAAAAACAAACAGAATACACCATGAATCATCGATATCGGAGAAGAGTTATAAAATATAGAAATTCTGTAGCCTCTAGCAACAACCAACACAGTCATTGGTCCTGCTGGCCATTATTAGTATTTCTGGGTATTTTATTGCAAAATGTGAGTGTTACCACAGCAGAATTGATAAGAGAACTAGATGTATCGGAAGGTGTGCCCATGGGCCATCAGATTGGCTATATAGGCGAACAGTTGCCGGGTGTGGATAGTGGACCGCCGTATTTGATAGTGCCCGTACCGGGCAGTGGTGTGGATACCGACTTAGCTATTGATCATACCACGGGTGAGATAAGAACAAAAGTGCGTTTAGATCGTGAGACAAGAGCCTCCTACAGTTTGGTGGCCATACCCTTGAGTGGTGAAAATGTGCGCGTCTTAATACGGGTGCATGATGAAAACGATAATGCTCCTACATTTCCGACGGCGGTTATGAATATTGAATTTCCCGAAAATACTCCACGAGACGTTAAAAGGACGTTACATCCGGCGCGTGATCTCGATCTCGGTCGTTATAATACTCAGCGTTATAATATCGTGTCGGGTAATACGAACAATGCGTTTCGTTTGTCGTCGCATCGCGAACGTGATGGTGTTTTATATTTGGATTTACAAATCAATGGTTTTTTGGATCGCGAAACTACGCCTTTCTACAGTCTGGTCATAGAAGCTCTGGATGGCGGTAGTCCTCCTTTAAGGGGTCAAATGACCGTCAATATAACCATACAGGATGTTAATGACAATCAGCCGATATTCAATCAAAGTCGTTATTTTGCTACAGTGGCAGAAAATGCCACCATAGGTACCATGGTCTTACAGGTGTATGCCACAGATGCCGATGCTGAGGAAAATGGTTATGTAGAGTATTCCATTAACCGGCGACAAAGTGATAGAGAACAAATGTTTCGCATAGATCCCAAAACAGGTTGGATTTTTGTGAATAAGGCATTGGATTTTGAAACCAAGGAATTGCATGAATTGGTGGTGGTGGCCAAAGATCATGGCGAGACTCCTTTGGAAACCACGGCCTTTGTTTCCATTAAAGTAACCGATGTTAATGACAATCAGCCCACTATAAATGTTATATTCTTAAGTGATGATGCCACACCCAAAATATCCGAATCTGCTGAGCCGGGTGAGTTTGTGGCCAGAATATCGGTACATGATCCCGATTCAAAAACTGAATATGCCAATGTTAATGTTACTTTAAATGGAGGTGATGGTCATTTTGGTTTGACTACCCGAGACAATATTATTTATCTGGTTATAGTCAACATGACTTTGGATAGAGAACTAACACCCAATTACACTCTATCCGTGGTGGCAACCGATAATGGCACTCCTCCCTTACATGCCTCCAAGACCATACACTTACGTGTCACTGATATCAATGATAATGCCCCCGAATTTGAACGTGCTGTCTATCAGGCCAATGTTATGGAAATTTCTGATCCTGGCACTTCGGTCATTCAAGTTTATGCCTACGATAGAGACGAGGGCAATAATTCAGCTGTCACTTATAGTTTATTGGATACACCAGACTCTCATTCACAATGGTTTGTCATTGATGAATATACGGGATTGATTTCAACAAAAACTCATATTGATTGTGAAACAGAGCCAGTGCCTCAACTTACTGTGGTGGCTCATGACAACGGTCATCCTCCTTTGTCGTCAACGGCCACGGTTTTGGTTACCATACATGATGTCAATGACAATGAACCGATATTCGAGCACAGTTATTATAATATAACGGTGGCGGAGAATGAGGCAAAGGGCAGGTGTATTTTAAAGGTAAGTTTAATAAAATTTTATTTGACTAGAAACTTAGAAAACATTTGAAGCTTTACACTTCATCGTAAAATAATAAAAAATTACAATTATGTCGTATTTTTCACTTACTCTTAAAAAATCGTTTGATGTAAATTTAAACCCAAGCAAGAAGTCTGGTTTTAAAAAACTTTTTCGAAAAATAAAATATTCAGTTTTCATTTTATATCAACTGTCATTCTCAAAGACATTTTGAACCTAAACATATGATTTAATTTCAGATTTGATTTCCGTTTTAGGTTTGTTAGAGAAAACATATTTGAAATATCATTTTTAATCACAGTTTGATGTCAAGTGATTCTCAGTGCTAAAATTATCCCTCATCTCACCCTTGTGTGGAAACCCACACGATATGTATATTTTTATAAATTAAACAAAATTTTAAGCTGTGTTTAATACACACAACTCATATACTGATTAAAAAGTATATTTGAAAACGGGATATTTGAAAAATGACGTTGATTACCCTTGTGTGTCGTTTTCCACACATATGTAATTTTTAAGTATTTTCCACTTGGAGTAGTGTATTGTGCTGTATCTATCAAAAATAAATATTCTTTCATTTTTTTATTCAAAACTATTTACTGGTTTGACCTATTTTCTTAATTTTAGTTTTTTGTTGGAACTATTTTGTCCATTTTCAAAACATTTCTGATCAACAGAAAATATTTGGGGAAAATCTCATACCACAAGTTCCTTTCCTCAAGGCCCTATCGTACATTCAACAAACTGATTTTTGTCTAATTGTTTTGCGGACATTTTGTTTCAAATTTTTTATTGGTTGGACCGGCATTACCCATTTTCAATACAAATCATTTTTGATCAACTGAAAATATGTGGAGAAGATATAATCGTCTAGGTCCTTCCATCTAGGCCCTATCGTACCTTCAATAGATGGACGCACATAACGAGATCATGTTAGAAGATTATTACGACAAGGTCAATGTCCTTCCCTCTAGGCCCTTCGTAAATTCAATAGATAGACACACATAGCGAGAACGCGCTAGAACATTATTAAGACCCAGAATATGAATACTTTCGTCAAGGTCCTCCCTTCTAGGCCCTATCGTACCTTCAATAGATTCGTCCTACTACCTTTTCTGTCACTTTCAATGCTAGAAAATTTAAATGGAATTTTGCATGAAATATATGAAAAAATGTACAAATTTTCCAAAGAGGGCAAGGTTTGTGGAACTTCTGAGGAGTAAATAAATGCTTTTTATATAAGTATTTGCTATTGTTGAAAAGCTTAGAACAAGATGATTGATATTTTAGTAAAATTAAATAATTTTATAAATTTTTGGGATGTTATTTACTTTAAAAACTTAAAAAATTATAATATGGTGATTTTTCATGAAGAAAAATATAAAATTTGAATTAATGTAAAATTTTAGCGGTTAAAGATAGCATAACAAAATTTGGAACCAATATGGACTCAATTATTCTTAATTATTCAACATTATAATCTTTGACTTTTTTTATTTTCAAATACCTAAATTCCTAAACTGAGGAACATGTGTTCCACAAACTGTGTTTTTTTAGAAAAGTGCCTACTGTGTCATTATTTAGCGTGTGATAGTAAAGAAAACTATGTAGATGTTAAAGAAAGATATAGGGTTATACAAATAAGAAAGCTTTTTGAGGATGAGTGCTTTGCCATTTTAGAATTTTTTACTCAAATATAAAATTTTTTTTTTAAAAATTGGCCAAGTTTGGATAGGTCTCGGGGGTGTTGTGTTAGCTTAAGTGAGCCAGAATTTACTTTACACACTAAAGCATTAAATTTTCTTTACGGATCATATACAAATTGTATATAGTCCGGAAGAAAATTTTTTTCTACAAAAGCAAATATATATGGGCCTTTTTGGGAAAAAACAAGTTTCAACTTTGGATGCATTTAACTTTTCATAGGGACAAGATAACTTTTAGAAAGTTTATTTTATTTTATTTAGAATTTTATTACCAATACAGCTGATGTTTTAGGCCCGCCACATCTAGAAAACCATAAAAAGATCGAGCAAAATTTAAAAAAAATTAATAAATAAACCTAAATATCGCTTCAAAAAATAGAGATAACATATATATGTAAGCATATATTTTGTAGATCTTCTTAAGCATTATTTATATTTAAAATTTCTCTTCATTGGGATCATAAATGGATTTTTGGCGATTTTTTTTTAAAATTTGCGACCCGTGGTGACCAACTTTGAGGGGCAACGCACTGGCCCCCATTAGGGCTAGTAAGCTGTACAACTGCGAAACAACTCGAAAATACCTCAGCTCTAATTACGCGAAATTTTGTAACAATATCTCTAATAGTTAACGAATTATTTCCCAAAAAAAAATTTCTAAGCCACTGTGCACAGTATAACAACGTGGAAAAACGAAATTCTTAAAATTTTTTTTAAGCAACCTGTTTTAACTTTTAGTATAAGTGAGCACATTTGCTCACTAAGCTAACGATATGAATATTATTTAAATTTGATGGTGCTAACAAGGTTTTGAACATAGATAAATACATATAGATCGGAAACTCTCCTGTCAAAGACCTAACTCAGTTGTCAAAAACCTAAGTGATAATAATGTATTAGTAAAAAAAACAATGTGAAAACAAAAACAACACTCATATGTGTGATTATGTTGAGAAATATTTTAACATAAATTCTCTTTCTCTATTTTTTACAAATATTTACTTTAATTTACATGTTAATGAAAGCTAAGCTTTAAGCTTCTCAAAACTTTTGTTTGTTACATGTAATAGGATTTTACATTAACTTGTTTCCAGCAGTTGCCATTTAACTTTAAAGATTTCTAAAGTAACAAAAGAATATATTAGCAGTTATAATGAAATATTTTGTTAAATTTTTAGAAAATTAAAAACCAATTAAATTTCAAAATTTTATTTTTTTTTTTCTACCTATTCTTGTGGTTTCAGCTAAAATTACATTCCTATAATTTCTTTAATCATAACCTACATTAGCTTTTCAAACAGAAATACAAAAAACAAAAATATCATATTCTTTGATATGAAATTTTAAGCAACAACAAATGAATAAAATTAAAAACTCATATAGACAGCGGAAGCCCCATCACCATGAGACCAATTATATATTTATTTGAAATTTGTTGAAATCTTTTACCAGTGGTAGTGCAGCAGAGACACACCGAAAACAAATAAAAACCTCAAAAAGAAATATAGAATTGAAGAAAGAAAAAAAAAAGAGTAATTTGAACTTATATTATTAACATTAGTAGTACAAGAATAAGGCAGCAGAAATAAAAGAAACTGCCAAGAAACAGAATGAACATACAAACCCATAATATGAAGTTCTTTTTAATTTTTTTGTTTGAAAATGTTTGCAGGAGGCATCTTGTACCAAATCAAGCAAACGAACAATAATAATGATAATAATAACAGCATATGAAACAGAAGAAAGAATGAAAAAAAAAAAGTTCAAAAACAGAACCACATTTTGAAAATAGCCTTAAACAAACCTTAACAGAACTTAAATGTAGGTAGAAGCCAAGACAGACAGTTAGTTAGTTAGTTAGTTATACATTTACTACTTATATATATAAAAAAAATAAAAAAAATAAAACAAGACAATAAGAATTGAGTTTTTAATATTAACCACCATGCCATTGCAATTATCCCCATTTCAAATGCCATTCGCAGCCGCCCCAAAGGGTAATTTGCTCCCCCGTTTTGAAATTTAAAATTTCTATATAACAGAATATGAGTCTTAAGGAGACAGTGAGTGTGTTAGTAAGACGTCACATTAACTTTAACAATAAACAACATTAAGCCAATACCAATGGCTGGTAACGTTTTGAAGTTCGTTTTTTTATAAATTTTTTTTTTCTTGAGGTTTTAAGCATAAAACAGTAAAATGTGTTTTTTTTTTTGTTCTTAGCTTGAAACAAAAATTTTACTGGTTTCTTTAAAACAAACTCAGCATCAGCGGCGGCTACAACTTGATGATGAATTTTGACGATTTCTACTCAAAGTTCTTTTTTTTTTTTTTGTTTTTAACAGTCAACAATTCATACAAAACGTCCATCTACTCTACAGCCCAACCAATCCATCCCAACCAACAGCCATACAAAACAACCCATCAACCAACCATCTAACAATTCAGGCTGTATATTTTATGTTTATTTTTTTTTATATTTATTTTTATTCATTCTGTTTATATTTCTTATTTCATTTTAAAAGTTTGTTTGTTCTTCTTCTGGGGTTTTCTTTAAACAACATTTATTTAACTGCAAAAAAAGAAAAATGAAAATAAAAAAAAAACCCGCACCAAAATCTTCTTTAGTGAACATGTTATTGAAGTTTAGTCCAGGAAGAAATTAAAAACCACCAAAATAAAAAAAATAAAAAAAAAAATAAAAATTTTAGAACAATGCCAAAAAGTTGAAACATGTCTTTTGTTCTCACTCGTTTCAGCATTTTTAACATTGTTTTGTTGCAGCTTTGCCAAAAACTACAAAAAAAAGCTACCAAAAATCCTCAAAAATATAAGAAATTGTATATTGTATATTCTTTTTTAAAAGCAGTTATGAGAGGTTAGAGAAATTTATTTATAATTCTTTAATTTTTAAGACCTCATAATTTCTTAAGAAATAAGTAATCAATAGTGACCTCCGTTATTGACTTTTGATGAATTTCGCTGATGAAAGCACCAAAAATCAAACAATACCCAACTGGAAGTGTGTAATTTGAGCTTAAGCTTATACAAAGTAAGCTAAAACTTAAAACTTATTTATAACTAAAAGATGTAACAGCAATCGGACAAACAATAAATAGCTAAAAAAATGTTCAAGAGTTACCAAATCAAAGCAAACTGTTATAAATTTTCTAAATCAAACTTGAATATAATAAGAAAGAAATGAATCTCTTCTCTTGTCAAAAAATTTTATAACTTGTAGCTTGTGTTGACTACTACCTACCGCCTACATTACTTAGGTGTAGTTTGGTAATCAATTTCAACAGGCGTATCTACACCCAGAGAAAAAATATTCTTGTACATATTTACTGTAACCATTTAAAAACGTTTACAAGTTTTTTTAACAATTATTTATATGATTGGGGTAACCATAATATGGTAAAAATAAGATTGACATGATTGTAGAAATGATATATATGATTATAGTAAACAAATACATGTTTATGATAATCATGTTCATGATTGAATCATTATATCCTAATATGTTGTTCTTAGATTATGATAAGAACAACATAATTGGGGGATTCACACGGTCTGCTATTAGCTCATATTGTCAGAAAATCCTAATATATTATGATAGTTTAAACAAATTGTTGTTGTGTTTCAAACAAAACAAATGTTATTTTATGATAAAACAATAAACATAGTTCAAAAAGTCTGATTGGTTTAGAACTTTTATGTTTGAATCAGAACAAAAATTTGTTTAAACTATCATAATATATAAGGACATTATGACAATATGTCCTAATATGGTAATTCCTTCGTCATAAAAATAGTTGTCACAAACACATATTTATTTAATGCAATCATACAATACATATATATGACTGCTTCAATCTTTACCATATTATGGTTACCGCAATCATATAAATAATTATAGTGACCATAATATTGTAAAAAATCTTGCAAATATTTTGAAATGTTTACTGGAAACATGTTCATCTATATTTTTGCTAATTTACGATTTTGTAATGGTAAAAATCATGTTCCTGAGGGGTATACTAGGAATGTGCGAGAACGATATATTCTTGGATTATATCAGAAATCGCACGCTTTTGGGGTGTTTTATCTGGGGTTTGGCAGGAGAAATGGTCTATTACTTTTTCCAATTTATTTTCAAATTTTTTTTTTTACTTTTAAACTTATTAGTGCAAAAAAATTTAATACAAAAAATTTTTTACCAAAAAATTTAAAAAAAAATTTTTTTTTATTAATTTGTTTTACAATTTTTTTTTTTAATTTTAAATTTATTAGTGAAAAATAAATTTAAGACAAAAAATTTTTTTAGTAGAAAAATTCGGGTTAAAAAATGTTTTTCCCGATTTTGACCGAATTACTATGGCCTTATATAAATCGTTGCAATTTGCTTTGTAATATTTATCATTAGTAATCCAGATATAGATCAAAAATATGCAAAAAATCGAGGTTGTCCCGGCTTATTCCTTATATTTCAGACATTTGTGAGCCGATTTTCTCGATTTTTAATAGCAACCGATCCGATATATTGATGTATCAATCATGTTTGTAATTTATTTGGGGCTACGGAATGTTGATTCCAACATACAGACGGACATACGGACTTGGCTATATCGACTTCGCTATCTATAACGATTCAGAATATATATACTTTGTGGGGTGGCAAATAAAAAATGTAGAAATTACAAACAGAATGCCAACTAAATAATATATACCCTTGCCACTCATGGAGAAGGGTATAATAACGCTGGTGAATCTGTATCTTGTCTCTAAATCCAACGATGAGATTCCTGAAAAATTAACCTTAATCACCCCTATCGTGAAAAACATGTGAAATTTATGTTCCCATGAAATATCCATTTCCCTCGAAGGGGAAATTGCTATCGTGCAATTCCCATGAACTTTTCATTCACAATAGTTGATTTTGTTCGTAACAGCTGTCTATTGTTTACAAAATTCCATCTAAAAATTTCACAACATGGGGAATTTTGTTCACGTGAACAAAATTCATGAACGAAAAATGGGAAAAGGGAACACATTTCATGTGAAATATTGACTCGCGATAGGGGTGATTAACTCTGAATTACACACTTTAGCTCTTTTACCTAAAAGAGGAATACCAAAAATATATGGAAATATTAGACTACTCTATATCCTTCCAATTATTCAAAAACATTTTGAGAATCTCGAAACTTACAATTATAAAGGCCTTAAATAATAAGACTGTATTACTTTTCATTTAACTATAATTAATAAATATTCATGAATTACTTTACTTAAATTAATGTTTTTTTTGTGGTATTTTAAAATAATCTAAGTCAATTTAACCTCAGAAAACACCATTTCTGAATGAGATATACATAAAATTGCACAGTCATAAAATGTTTCTATTAATTGAGTTTATTTAAATTTAAATATTGCACAATATTGAAAAATTTTTTAATTAAATCAAACGCAAAACATTAAATATTTTGAAACAAAAACAAGTAAGAGAGCTATATTCGCCTGTGCCGAATCTTGTATACCCTTCACCAAATTATACTTTAAAATAAATTTTTTTTAAACAATATTTTTTAAAAAAAAAATTTTTTCGAAATTGTTTTTTATTTTTTTTTTTATAAGTTTTTTCTAATTTTTTTTTTAAATTTTTTTATTTAATTTAAATTTTTTTAAAATTTTTTTGGTGAACAAATATTTGAATTAAAAAATATTTTTCCCGATTTTGACCCATTGTAGGTCCAACTTACTATATCCTTATATACATCGTTGCAAACACCAAAAAAAAAAAAAAAATTAAAGCATTGAAACCAACACACATCCAAACATACGTTTTGTTGCTTTTTTGTCAAAACATGCAATAAGTTGTCTTTTTTTGATGAATTTTCAAAGGTTGTCTCGGATTTTTGCTCATATCTCCGTTATTTATGGACGGATTTTGCAGACAGACAGACAGACGTACATGGCTAAATCGACTCCGCTATCTATAGTGATACAGAATATATATACTTTATAGGGTCGGAAAATTATATTGTGGAAATTACAAACGGAATGACAAACTAATATATACCCTTCTCACGAATGTGAAGGGTATAAATATATGACTTAGACCACTTTATTAAGGGCACATATGTATATGGATCTTTATAGATAGCCGAGTCAATATATCCATGCCCCTTGGTCTGTTTAAATCAACTTTCCAAAGCCCCCAAATAACATAGGATAAACGAATAGAACAGAAGGAGAGAGTAATATCAATGGAAGAATTACTCCCTTTTCACACATACAAAATACATGCAATACATTCTAATGAATTAGGTTTTTGACAACAGATTCAGATTTTTGGCTCTCAGTTACCTATTTAGTTGTCATATATGCCAGATAACTTACATATATGACTGAAAAATCACCTTAGATTTATTTTCAAAATCGATTAATTCGGCTCATAAGTTGCTGAGATATAAGCAAAAAACCTCGACTACCTCGATTTTTACATAACAAACATTGCACAAAAATAAGCAAAAAACAAAAGCAGTCCTTCTAGTAGTAGCTTTCATACATTAATGCTGTGTTACGCTTGTTTTGCAAAAATATATTTTTTCACCAAAATTTTTTTTTAATCATTTTTTTTCTCAAAAATTTATTAAAAAATATTTTTTTTTTCACCAAAATTTTTTTTGCTCTAAATTAAAAAAAAAAAAATTGTTTAACCAAAAATTTATTTTATCGTATATTTGGTGAAGGGTATATAAGATTCGACACAGCCGAACAAAGCATTCTTACTTGTTTTAATAAGTATTTTCTAACCACCTTAGTTTTATATTAATTCATTATCTTATACAATTTACAGTCATGTTTTAATTACAATTTTTGCCAGTCTCTGTCTTAAATCTTTCGTTTTACCGAACATCTATTTTTCGTAACAAACTTTTTTACATTTCAACTTAAAAACATTTCATTGGAAATTCTTCAAAAGTATCTTCAAAGAAACCCTTTAACATAAAACAAACAAACAAACAGAAAACACATTCCTTGATAGTTATCATGCTTGAAATCACATTCCTTAGAGAGACCTTAGAAAACTACTCAACATTTTTGCCCTTCGAAGCTGCATAAAACTTACAAAAAAAAATATATATATATATAAAAATAGATTGTGTAACCTACAATTACTAACCCTAACAACTAAGTTTATTTCTGTGTTTTTTTTTTTTTTTTTTTTAATAAAATAATTTTATTCTTACACATTTTCCCACATTATATAAAAATGTAGCTAAACAGTGCAATGTTACTCTAAACCAAAAGAAAATAACGAAAAACCATTTATTCGCACTTAAAACAAATAATATGGAAAAGAAAACTAAAGATTTCTGTTGCTAAGACTGTCAGTCATTTGGTTTGTCAGACATAGGCCGACAGTCTCTAGTATTTTTTTATAAAAACCATCATCGTCACCAGCACCACCACCACCGCCACCAACAGCAACAAAACTTATTTGGTTTTTGAATTTTATTTAATTTTACTCAGTATGCTGTTGCTGTTGTATAGAAACAATAATTGTATGTAATTTAGCATGTAACTTTTTATTGTTGTTGTTTTCTTTTATATTATTTTTATTTTGCATGGCTTATAACAAAATTATGTTGTCTTTTAAATTAACTGATGGCAACAAATATCTTAGCAACATATCAACTGCAGTAATTTGCATAATGACTTTTTAATTTTATAGGCCGTCAACTTTTGTTTTGTAAGAAATCTTTGTTTTTCATATAAGGAAATTTTTATTAAACCACAAAACACTTTAATAATAAACATAATAACTAGTTGCAGTGTTAAAAAGTTGAAATGGTTTTCTTTAGCATTTATAAAGTTGTTTATTATTTGATTATATAACTTTGAAGGGATGTCAAAATAAAGCAAAGTTTTATTTAAGTTAAAACAAATTTTATAAAATTTCCCTTTTCAGATTTCAAAATATTGCCTTATTATATTAAATTCTAAGAAATTTACTAAATAAATAAAGATGAAAAGAAAATTGTCGAAATGCATTTTTCAACTTTTACATTCCAGAATTCGATAATATTTTGTATACATATTTTCCATGGTCATACAAAATTGAAGGTTCTCTAGAAATTCGAAATTACTTTTTGTTTAGTTTTTATATACACAGAGAAAACAAATTCATAGTAGGAACCGAATTTGTTGCCATTTGAATGATTCTGCCTTGGTGACCGAATTTTACAGTTGTGGCTACAAAATTTTGAAAGGATTAACAAGAGTGTGGTTGCTTAAACCGAAGTTCTTGATTATTAACCGATTTTCTGTTATTAGAACCTGAACTGAATCATTCGATCATCTATTTTCCAACGATTTTTCTTAAATATGAATCAGTCATTGCACGATTAAAAATATATATAAAATTCAGAATTGGGCCATGCACAGTGGGGCAGAATCAAAATTTTTTGGAAATAAATCAGGCATTTCTAAACGGCTGATCCGATCGGATTCAATTTGACACGAGCGTAGGCAAGAAGTATTGCGAGTTTAAGTTATTAAAATGGACCAAACGTATTTTTTTGTTCAGCCAAGTTAACTTTTGGTCTTACAAAAAAAAAAATTCAAGTCAATATCTCAAACAGATTGAAAAATATCCCACTTTAAAAATCCGTTCTTACACATTTTCATACTAAAAAATTTGTTATAAATTTTCTTAATACTATTTTATTCAGCAATAATTCAATGGTTCTGACTTAATCACACTTTGCACTAAAATATGAAAATGTGAGAAAGAAATCAAGCTTAAATCGGATACTCTGTTCAAAGTGAAGCGTTTCCCAGAGATAGCGTTCCGATGCGATCGAAACATGTAGCAGTAGTAGGCGGGTGAGGAGAAACTTCCCAACCACTTCATTATACATAGTTTTTAACTGGTATTGCAACATTTGGCCGAGTGTTATTATGATGGAATATAACGGTTTCATGTCAGGCCGTATAACGTATGCGGAATGAAATTGCAACAAAACGCTATATTTGTTTTCAACGTTAAAACAAGTAACATATAAATCCTTTATAAAATAGCTCATTGTATTGATTTAATGTAAGCAAAACATTTATTATATTCATGTACTTTTGTGGCAGTTATGAAGAAATTTATAAATAGATGTTGAAAATCCGATGTTTGCACTTTTCTGAGCTCCTATCTGAGTTTCATGGTTTTATTTTTCTGGTTTGTCTGCAGATACACCCAGAGTCTCTGGCGGGAATCGAACCCGCAATCCCCAGATTGATAGTCCAGCACACTATCGTGTAGTCTATCTACAAAAACTCTTGTATTTAAAAGAGTCCAAAAACTTTTCTACTCACTTTAGAAAGTCTGGAATTTGAAGGGTGTTGGAAAACACCATAATCATCAAGGCGTTGCAGTTGGATGATGGAACACTTAAGAAGAACTTTCTTTTAAAAAAAAGAATCTCTGATGTTTCTTTTTATGAAATGATTAACTTTGTGTACACATTTCATAATATATTAATTAGAATTGACAGTCAAATCAAATTTCAAAAAAGTTTGTTTAGAAAAAAAATTATGTTCTACTTTGCATATCTTATCAATAATAGGTTTATTTACTTCCAAAAAAGTCCACTTATCTGCCTTTCTCTGCCACTTAATGTAAAATATTATAAATTGTTCCCGACGAAAAAAGATAAAATATGGAAAAATAACTAAAAGCCAGATTTTCAAATGGGTTTTAAAGTATTAAGGCAAAACATAACGTAATTCAAAATAAGTCCTAAAACACTAACAGCTCATGTACTTTTTCTTTGGCCAGAGTCAATTTTTTGTTGCATTTTCATTCCACATACGTTATTCAGGGCGTTTCGGCCAATTCTCGCTTCAAACGATGGTCTTGCCAGATTTCAGCAGCCCATAATAGTTAGGATCCTTTTGTTCCCACTAAATACAGAGAATTTCCTTAGCACCATGTATATTTGACTTTGGTGTCGATTCGGCTGGGCATCACGTACCTGCGGGAAATTTGTGTCAATTATTTTAAACAAACTAGTCTTGTGATATGTGAAAATGGGACATATCACTTGACTTGTACAATTTATAAATTGACAACTATTTTATCAATGAATTTTAATCAAATCTGGTAAAAATATTTTAATAGAATTGTATGAGCAGAACAAATGGTTTTGGCAAGTTCCGTGACCTATCAAAAAGTACTTAAATGGTGTCAATAGGACATCGCCATATTAAAGTGAGAGATCCCCTATCAATTTGGAACTACTCACGTAATAAGTTTTGTGTTAGTTCCTGTTCCCCTAGGGGTACGATCTTTTACGCTTCGGGTTATCGCAATGGATCCATTTTCCATTTTAAGTAATGATTCGGTGCATACATGATTTTCTTTTATAGCGATCAAGCATCATTTTGGACATGTAAAATCATATTTCTAGGTCTCTAAGCTTCAATTCGTATGGTGCACAATTTCCTTGCTTTTGGATAAATCCTGCTGCTCGCAAACGTTTTGATATTGCTGCTTTATTAGCTCACAATGATTTTATAAGCTCTTGTTAAGTTTTACAATAATCTTCATGGAGTAAGGCCTCCAATTCATGGTCTTCAAACTTTTTTAACTGCCCTGTGCGATCTTCGTCTTCCTTGTCACGTAGAAACCGATGGAACACATTCATTAGAAGCTTCGATAAGCAATCGGTGTGCTTCAGCGGCACTATTTTTCAACTTCAAGTAAAACAAAACTTCCTGCATTTGGCACAAAATTCGACATTTTTGAAACAAAAAAAAAAAAAAATACGTCGTTGTTTATACTATAATGTTCAATAACTAAGTGAGGATAAATGACAGATACGCACTCTACAAAATGACATACATATAAGTTATTAAAGACAACAGCCGCGTTCAAAGGGTATGACAGCTGTTGTGAATCCAATATAATTTGTAAGAGCCGCTCAGTCAATTCTAATTCTAATTTTGGCAATAGACAAGACTATACTTATATATAGTGATGGGGATGTGTGAAAAACTTCATTCAGTTTTTAAAGCAATCAAAGTCTGTTATTAATAAGGGAACATAATTAATGTCAGTATTAAAATAAGCACAATTATTAGTTGCTTTTGCGTAAAGGCATATAAGGCCTATAAAACTGAAAATTTTGAGTTTGTTTTACAAGATAAAATGTTTAAATGTTAATGTTTAATGATCTCTTTACGTTTCAGATTTTGTTGATTCATCTTAAATATATGGCTATTATACAAATGTTGAACTAATTCATTAGATAATGCAATTGCAATGCAACTTCTTATAAAATATCGTAGAATTAACGTAACGTAAGCAATCATTTCTGTCATGTACAATTTTGTAATATTTATGAACATATTCTTATACTGAAGAAAAACAACAATTGGGAAAAAAGGCATTCCAATTATGAATTTATTTTTTTTTTGTGTAAGGATATATTTCAAGTTTTTTGATTATTCTTTCAAAATATTATAAAATTTTTACTAAATGTTTATTATCCGGAGATACCTTCATGATCCCACTCTGAATTTGTTATGTGTTGCTAACCATGCAATCTATTTAGAGAATGAATTATATCTATTTTGAAATATACTTTGCTTTAGCATATTTTGTTTTAATAATCTGTGTTTAAAAGTCGAGGATTTTTAGGAAAATATATTGAAACTAGGAAAAATAACCACTAATATGAGATCAATATTGTCAAAATTAGATAAGTGACTAAATACATATATACAAATTAAATTAGGAGATTTTACAACATTCTTACATAAAATTTTAACTTTGAACCTCGACAAAAGACAAACCAAAGCAAATTTTAACTATTAAAGAAACCTCAAATTTAGCATGATCTCAAATTGTCTTGTTGAAAATTTTGATTGCCTTTCATAAAGCTAAATCCAAATATATTTATTTCTTCTAAGAACCTAACAAATCTTAAAACTCTTAGCATTATTATAATTGCTCGACCTTAAAATCATGAAATAGTTTCACAGACAGCTAAAAATGTGTAATTTTTTTTTTTAAGAAAAACAAATATGTTTTAAATTTAATATTATTGTTATTATTTCTATGAATGTAATGTCTAGCATAACATAGGTTTACCTTCTAAAACTGCTAAAATTACAAAAAGTTGAACGAAAAAAATATAAATAAATTTTAGTATTTACTAAAAAAAAAAAAAAAACAGAAAATCATACAACGAGATGAAAAAACAAGCCATTGGGAGCAACAAAAACATGTTCACAAATTCACCACACTTGTTGTTAATGTTACACGAGATTCCCTAGCTCTCATACCAACAAAACAAAACTCAAATACTCACTTACAGTGTGCAAAATTTCAAAAGAGCCATAAGATAAATTTTTAACAAAATAATACTCTAGAGAGTTATAAACCAAAGCACGTTGTTTTGATAAAGGTATTTTTTCAGATTTTGTTTTTTTTTTTGTTTTTTGTTCAATATTTCAAATACGAGTAAACAAACATATTTTAACACGCACACATTTAAACAGATTCATATATGTATGTATATGTTGGTGATCTTAACAATTGCTGGTGACGTTAATATTTTGTTTAGGAGCCTACTACTATCACCAATAACGATACTATGAGTCCCCATAAAAATACGAGTATTTTTACTCCCATTGAATTGGCTCAAAACACAACTGAATATTTGTAAACAAACCCATACATATGCAAGAAAAAACTTGATATTCTTTTACCTTTACTCTCTGTAACAAACAGAGAGCAATCTTAAACTCTCTGTTTTATTTTAAACCGTTTTTTTACTTGCTTTGTTTTGTAAAATGAGAGACTATGTTATGCTAGTAAGTAGTATTGAAAGAAGTTTTTCAACGAGTGAAAAAAAAGCTAATAAGCCGGTTTTCATAAGCTCTTAAGAAACACAACACAGCTCAATACAATGCAATACACAATAAAAAAAAACTGAACAAAAACAAAAACCAGCAAAAACCATAGAATGAAATGAAAAAAAAAAGAAAAAACTGTTTGTATAGCTAAAAGGTTTTGAATTTCTTAACAAAAGCATTGAATAAATGAAATGTTTAGGATTAGATAGCAGTGATGATTTTTAGAAAAATAAAAAAAAAAACAAAAATAAAACTTCAACTTCTACTTCTACTTAAACGAAAAAAAAAACAATAAACAAGGCATTCATTTTGGGATTTAAAAGAAATTCTTGAGCAAAAATAAAGTTGCTAGCAAAAGTCTTTTGATTTGGGATTTAAAAAATATGAAAAAAAAATGAGTTATGAAATGGAAATTAAAATATTTCTTAATGTAAAATATTTTAGTAAACAAAAGCTATTAACAAGCTTTTCAACAATACATTTATTAAGCTTCTGTATATAGCACAAATTGTTTTAATCTAGGCCAAAATGATCTATGTTTTTTAAATAGTTTATTAATATTTACAACATTCTTTAAAATAAAACTAAAAGTTGTTTATTTTTATGAAAATAGTTTTCAGTTCTTATTAAGAACTAATAAATGTATATGTGACAAAAACTAAACTTTAAATCAGTTTTTAAGCAAATAAAAAAAATCAAACAAATTAGCTGTGTTCGGTACAGGTTCCCTGTGATGGTCTGGCCAGATTTCAGCATCTCATAATACGGAACATTACCTTAGCGCCATGGATATTTGGCTTTGGTAACGATCCACATACGATCTCTTACGCTTCGGGTTATCGCAATGTATCCATTTATCATCGCAAGTAATGATTCGGTGCAAAAATTATTTCCTTTCGTTGCGTTCAAGCAGAATTTCAGACATACTCTTTATTTGTATTGCTTTAATGTCGTTATTTGATTTAAAGTCCATATTGTTGCTAAATTTGCACTCAAAAGGCAGTAAACATAAAAATTATTCAATATTTCTTTGAAATATTTACGTTTTGAGGTTAAAATTAAATGAATAAACCTATAACTAAAACAAGTTTAATGCTATTATATATTTAAAAGGGTAATTGCTTTCAATGTCTTTTGACTGAGATAATAATTTTGCAATTTTGGCCAACAAAAAATGGTCTTAACATGTTTGAATACCATAAACTGGACTAAGCTCTTTTGCTTACCACAGACAAATTTAAATAATTGTAAAAGTTTTTTAGGCAAAGAGTGTATGTTTACTTATTCTATTCTTAAAATCTAAGGCCCATAATAGACAAGTGGCATCGCTGAACAGCTGACTTAGAAAATTAAAAAAAAGTGACAAACAATAAATGTAACCGGGAAGCTAAAGAAAAAAACAGTTTATGGTGGAAAAATAGAAAAGGAGGGATTAATATCAAATGTATTCCATTTTGGTACTAATTTTATTGATTCAATATTCAATAATTGCAAAATCTCCGCCAATATCTTGTAACTTAAACATTTTTGACTTTTTCTCGAACTTTTTACATGGCGAAGAACAGCTGATGCTGTTGTTAAATGAGTTAAAAACAACTTCAGCTAGTTTTATATACTTTAACTTGTCTATGGTAGACCTTAAGTAAAGACGACTTTATTTCTCTTAAAATATACTTTATTTTTGACTATGATTATGGGCCTAAGTTTTCATTAAAAATGGACTTAGCACGTTTGCCCATTAAGCCAATAATATGTAACATTCACCTTGTTAAATATTTTATTTTTGTTACAAAAAATTTAAAGTTATTTTGAAAAAACGTTTTTTTATGAAAACAGCTGGAAAGGAGTTTTTTAATATTAAAATGTTTTAAATGCTTTCGTTACAAGTTTTTTGAGTTTTTTAAGATTTTTTTTTTTTTTTTTATTAAAAAGTATTGTACATTTAAAATATAAATATTGTACATAAAAAGTATTTTAATAAAAAGCTTTTTGTGAAAAAATGTATTTTCATTAATAAGAATTTTTTGAGAAAATCTGCATTTATTAAAAAAAAACTTTTTTAAAAAAAGCTAAATAAAAGCTGTTTGTAAAATAAAAAATTTTTGAGAAAAAATTATATTTTTTTTAGAAAAGCTTTTTTTATGAAATATACAGAAAAATTATTTTCGATAATCGAATTTTGTCCAAAAAGCCAAGTTTAGAAAAACAGCTTTTTTAAAGGAATATCTATTTTACTTAAAAACTTTAGCTTTTTATATGAAAGGAATAATATTAAAATTAACCCAGCAAAAACTTTACTTACCTAGTAAGCCAGCAAGTAATATTGGAGCAAAGTGATAACTTCTTATTATTTGACTGAAACAATAGTTATTTTTGTCTGAGATTTTAAACAATTCATGCATCCTGCTTACATTCTCCTCAGGAATAAGTAGCTACATTCAAAACAAGAATATGTAGGTAAAAAAAACTAAAAAAATATCGCCTTGTGTGGGAATTGAACCGACACATTATTTGCTTGTGCTAATAATGTGTAAGTGAGCTGCTAACTCACTGCTTCATGTTCGAGTTATTTTATAGTAAGTTAACTATGGTTTTAACATAAACATATAAATTAGTTTAATATGAGCAAAAAAATGAATGGCGCTGACTGGTATCGAACCACTAATGTCCTGTTTTTCAGTCAAACACACTAGATAGTTCATTACCAACCTGTATGAAAATAAGTACATATTCTACTAAATAAAATAATGTGCTGGGTAATCACCACTCATTACAAAATAATGTATGTGGTAACTAGTTGCCATTACCAAAATTCACAAAATTTTTGATGGGACTTTTTACCAAGAAGTCTTTTTAGAAAAAAAAAACTGTTATTATGAAAAAAGCATTCCACATAAATTAGTTCTCAAAAAAAAAAAAAATTTTGTATGAAGAAATTTATTTTCATTAAGAAGGCTTTTATAAGAAAAGCTG